>JAQISU010000226.1:6925000-7569130 GCA_029339505.1 Unio delphinus | reverse complement strand
ATAGGACACACGGTACTAATTATACGGAAGAGCTGTGAACCAGTCTAAAAATGGGTGAAGAAATAATAGAGTATATACGGCTTTGGTGGTCCATAATTGGTTAATAATGAAAATTAAAATTTTAGTAAAAATATTTTTTGAGAGCTTATCCAAACTGTAATTTACAAAAAATATAGACAAAATTCTATTGATGCAATTGAAGTAAATTTAGAGGCTTCACCTATTAGTACTCAATAATGAAAGTAGCACCTGATTCATTTGGTGCAGAATCAATAACATGTGCTTCCTGCCAATTTATGTCAACAAAATGCCGCGGGTCCTATGTTTTTCTACATTTAAAAACTTACATCAAGGTTAGTTGTGCATGGAAAAATATAGGTCTGATCATCAGCACCCAGAAATGTTAAGTTGTTGAATTTTGAATATGACAGTGTTTCCATATGTTTACCATTGGAGTTGAATTAGTACCGTGTTTCCTATACAGGGCCTATACCACAACATGAGCCTGATGTTTCTATGGTTACCACGTGCATCCAGGGTATGATTTTAGTGGTTTTTAGATATGACAATCATAATGGAGTCTTTCTTTCATGATTTGCATGTGATTTTGGGGAAAAAATCTATACAAAACACAGATGGGAAGGGTTGTATAAACTGGATGGGGGCATTAATTCTTTTCTTCTTGATGTTTCTCATAAAGCTTGTAAAGAAATGCCCTTTTCTCTGATTTTTTTTCTCTTATATGCTGTACTTGCTGTATGTATTTTATTTCTCCTATATATATCTTGCTTGCTTTTCAGATGTTGTGCCACAGAACTGCAAGCTGAAATCGGACAACCGATAGATTGACACAGCTTAACCAGAGATTCTCCAGGTCCATGGTTGCAGTTATGGACAGCACTATGAACCCTGCCATGGAAGTTTCTCTTAAAGGTTATATTCTTTGGTAAGCTGTGTTTTATCCTTCAATTTTATATGTTGAGTCACACTGAAGATCAATTATATTTGTCTTTTTTCCTGTCATAGAATTAAGCTCCTTCACATATTTCCTATGTTCTGCCATGTTTCTCATGTTGCTGTATTCAATTTTCTGATAAACAGTATTGGAACTTTTCTGCATCCCTTTTGTTGAGGGAGCAGGGACATTCGCACTTAAAAGAATAGTTCTAAACCCTTCATTTCCAACAGAATTCTGTGAAAGTCCTATCTGTATCGCATTATTTACACAGGAAGTTTTTCTTCCACAACCTTTCCTTGGCATTTCTTGGTACAGTTCAAACATTCTTGAAGTGTAACGGCATGATGAACATATTGCTCTCTCTTGCCACACCAGACCTCTTTTCTCTTCATGTTTCAAGTCCCATGACAGAAACCCCTGACATTCAGGGTGTAGGCACTGGTGCTCTTGAAAAACAGTATTCCACATCTCAGCATTTTTTTTTCTGGATGAACCAATCGATATGTGTTTTTCTCACCAGACCTGTTGATATAAATAGATAAAACAAGTTTCATGTTAGAAATGTAGTTTCAGATTTGAAACAAAATCTATTTATAAATGCAACATTGCTCTGCACATACTATCAAGTGATAGTACAGAATCATTTAGCTGTAAATTAGAGCTTGCTACTTGGTATGCCAAATCAATGTATATTACCTCCCCTTTGACTAGAATTGAGTGACTGAAGGTTTGTTTTATTTCTCTTTTTTTAAATAATTTATGTACTTTATTGACCTTTATATTGAAAAGTAAGTAATTTAAGACTACCTGTAGTGGAAAGTAGCCATCATAATGATTCTGAGACTTTTTCTAAACTTATTATAAGTTTGGGGTAAATATTTGTATAGTTTTATGCATTAGACAACTTTAATATGCAATTCAATTCTATTACTTAAATTTACCAAGTAGTTTATGCAGTGATAAGTTATATAAGTGTCTGAATATTGAATAGAAACATGAACTTACCCTGGCATCGCAATGTTTTCCACATATTGCTCCACCTCCAGCTTACTTCTTGGCTTGGGTCGCAGCAGTTTGTACATGGGCTTTTCATCGTCATCTTCAATGTCAGCATTATATGAACTTTTTATAGCTTTTTCAAATTTGTCTCTTGTTGTCCTTATGTAATAGACCTCAAGTGGCTTTGTCTTTTGCGTTGATGTACATTTTTTCCCCTTGTTGTGGGGAACATTACCAGGCTTGAAGAAATGACTTTGTCTATTCTTTGCTTTCTTATCCTTTCCCATAGTTTTATGCTAAAAAGTATCACTCAGTTATTTAATTCTTCAGTATTATAATACTTATGGAACTTTGCTTTGGCTTTTATACCTTTTTATTAAGATTTGGGGGTGATGAATCACCTGTGTTGATAGTTTAAATAGTTTTAGAATGTCAGCATCATCTGGATGCCTCATTGGGTGTGTCAGTCACAGAAGGACAATGACCTCTTATCATTTTGACCTGTCATGTGGCACACTTATTGGTTTGGTGTGAATTATAGGGATCAGGGATGCACTGTATCTTATTTCTGTGAATGTCAGCAAGAAAAGAAATGCAATTTTGAAATTTAAAACATTTAAAACTTGTCTTATAGCCAGTGAGAGATGGAAAAACTAGGTGTCATGTAATTTGATACCCTATGATGTCATACTTGCTGATGTCAGCATGTTTGTGTTTATTTTGTGTAGCATGCATGCTATAGAAAGATAACACGAAGATACAAAGTCGGAATCTATTTTTTTTAATAACAAGAATAATGCACTAATAAGTACAATACAACACTTCAACATGTAATGCGGATGCAATTTTGCTATGTACAGTAGTATCACATAAAATGCAATTGCACTATTATTCATGCACCAGCATGGCCAGGTCTTTCTTACAATTATACTCTAATATCAATGAGTAAAATGCAACTTTTTCAAAAAAATTAAAATCTGGTTATAGGACACACGGTACTAATTATACGGAAGAGCTGTGAACCAGTCTAAAAATGGGTGAAGAAATAATAGAGTATATACGGCTTTGGTGGTCCATAATTGGTTAATAATGAAAATTAAAATTTTAGTAAAAATATTTTTTGAGAGCTTATCCAAACTGTAATTTACAAAAAATATAGACAAAATTCTATTGATGCAATTGAAGTAAATTTAGAGGCTTCACCTATTAGTACTCAATAATGAAAGTAGCACCTGATTCATTTGGTGCAGAATCAATAACATGTGCTTCCTGCCAATTTATGTCAACAAAATGCCGCGGGTCCTATGTTTTTCTACATTTAAAAACTTACATCAAGGTTAGTTGTGCATGGAAAAATATAGGTCTGATCATCAGCACCCAGAAATGTTAAGTTGTTGAATTTTGAATATGACAGTGTTTCCATATGTTTACCATTGGAGTTGAATTAGTACCGTGTTTCCTATACAGGGCCTATACCACAACATGAGCCTGATGTTTCTATGGTTACCACGTGCATCCAGGGTATGATTTTAGTGGTTTTTAGATATGACAATCATAATGGAGTCTTTCTTTCATGATTTGCATGTGATTTTGGGGAAAAAATCTATACAAAACACAGATGGGAAGGGTTGTATAAACTGGATGGGGGCATTAATTCTTTTCTTCTTGATGTTTCTCATAAAGCTTGTAAAGAAATGCCCTTTTCTCTGATTTTTTTTCTCTTATATGCTGTACTTGCTGTATGTATTTTATTTCTCCTATATATATCTTGCTTGCTTTTCAGATGTTGTGCCACAGAACTGCAAGCTGAAATCGGACAACCGATAGATTGACACAGCTTAACCAGAGATTCTCCAGGTCCATGGTTGCAGTTATGGACAGCACTATGAACCCTGCCATGGAAGTTTCTCTTAAAGGTTATATTCTTTGGTAAGCTGTGTTTTATCCTTCAATTTTATATGTTGAGTCACACTGAAGATCAATTATATTTGTCTTTTTTCCTGTCATAGAATTAAGCTCCTTCACATATTTCCTATGTTCTGCCATGTTTCTCATGTTGCTGTATTCAATTTTCTGATAAACAGTATTGGAACTTTTCTGCATCCCTTTTGTTGAGGGAGCAGGGACATTCGCACTTAAAAGAATAGTTCTAAACCCTTCATTTCCAACAGAATTCTGTGAAAGTCCTATCTGTATCGCATTATTTACACAGGAAGTTTTTCTTCCACAACCTTTCCTTGGCATTTCTTGGTACAGTTCAAACATTCTTGAAGTGTAACGGCATGATGAACATATTGCTCTCTCTTGCCACACCAGACCTCTTTTCTCTTCATGTTTCAAGTCCCATGACAGAAACCCCTGACATTCAGGGTGTAGGCACTGGTGCTCTTGAAAAACAGTATTCCACATCTCAGCATTTTTTTTTCTGGATGAACCAATCGATATGTGTTTTTCTCACCAGACCTGTTGATATAAATAGATAAAACAAGTTTCATGTTAGAAATGTAGTTTCAGATTTGAAACAAAATCTATTTATAAATGCAACATTGCTCTGCACATACTATCAAGTGATAGTACAGAATCATTTAGCTGTAAATTAGAGCTTGCTACTTGGTATGCCAAATCAATGTATATTACCTCCCCTTTGACTAGAATTGAGTGACTGAAGGTTTGTTTTATTTCTCTTTTTTTAAATAATTTATGTACTTTATTGACCTTTATATTGAAAAGTAAGTAATTTAAGACTACCTGTAGTGGAAAGTAGCCATCATAATGATTCTGAGACTTTTTCTAAACTTATTATAAGTTTGGGGTAAATATTTGTATAGTTTTATGCATTAGACAACTTTAATATGCAATTCAATTCTATTACTTAAATTTACCAAGTAGTTTATGCAGTGATAAGTTATATAAGTGTCTGAATATTGAATAGAAACATGAACTTACCCTGGCATCGCAATGTTTTCCACATATTGCTCCACCTCCAGCTTACTTCTTGGCTTGGGTCGCAGCAGTTTGTACATGGGCTTTTCATCGTCATCTTCAATGTCAGCATTATATGAACTTTTTATAGCTTTTTCAAATTTGTCTCTTGTTGTCCTTATGTAATAGACCTCAAGTGGCTTTGTCTTTTGCGTTGATGTACATTTTTTCCCCTTGTTGTGGGGAACATTACCAGGCTTGAAGAAATGACTTTGTCTATTCTTTGCTTTCTTATCCTTTCCCATAGTTTTATGCTAAAAAGTATCACTCAGTTATTTAATTCTTCAGTATTATAATACTTATGGAACTTTGCTTTGGCTTTTATACCTTTTTATTAAGATTTGGGGGTGATGAATCACCTGTGTTGATAGTTTAAATAGTTTTAGAATGTCAGCATCATCTGGATGCCTCATTGGGTGTGTCAGTCACAGAAGGACAATGACCTCTTATCATTTTGACCTGTCATGTGGCACACTTATTGGTTTGGTGTGAATTATAGGGATCAGGGATGCACTGTATCTTATTTCTGTGAATGTCAGCAAGAAAAGAAATGCAATTTTGAAATTTAAAACATTTAAAACTTGTCTTATAGCCAGTGAGAGATGGAAAAACTAGGTGTCATGTAATTTGATACCCTATGATGTCATACTTGCTGATGTCAGCATGTTTGTGTTTATTTTGTGTAGCATGCATGCTATAGAAAGATAACACGAAGATACAAAGTCGGAATCTATTTTTTTTAATAACAAGAATAATGCACTAATAAGTACAATACAACACTTCAACATGTAATGCGGATGCAATTTTGCTATGTACAGTAGTATCACATAAAATGCAATTGCACTATTATTCATGCACCAGCATGGCCAGGTCTTTCTTACAATTATACTCTAATATCAATGAGTAAAATGCAACTTTTTCAAAAAAATTAAAATCTGGTTATAGGACACACGGTACTAATTATACGGAAGAGCTGTGAACCAGTCTAAAAATGGGTGAAGAAATAATAGAGTATATACGGCTTTGGTGGTCCATAATTGGTTAATAATGAAAATTAAAATTTTAGTAAAAATATTTTTTGAGAGCTTATCCAAACTGTAATTTACAAAAAATATAGACAAAATTCTATTGATGCAATTGAAGTAAATTTAGAGGCTTCACCTATTAGTACTCAATAATGAAAGTAGCACCTGATTCATTTGGTGCAGAATCAATAACATGTGCTTCCTGCCAATTTATGTCAACAAAATGCCGCGGGTCCTATGTTTTTCTACATTTAAAAACTTACATCAAGGTTAGTTGTGCATGGAAAAATATAGGTCTGATCATCAGCACCCAGAAATGTTAAGTTGTTGAATTTTGAATATGACAGTGTTTCCATATGTTTACCATTGGAGTTGAATTAGTACCGTGTTTCCTATACAGGGCCTATACCACAACATGAGCCTGATGTTTCTATGGTTACCACGTGCATCCAGGGTATGATTTTAGTGGTTTTTAGATATGACAATCATAATGGAGTCTTTCTTTCATGATTTGCATGTGATTTTGGGGAAAAAATCTATACAAAACACAGATGGGAAGGGTTGTATAAACTGGATGGGGGCATTAATTCTTTTCTTCTTGATGTTTCTCATAAAGCTTGTAAAGAAATGCCCTTTTCTCTGATTTTTTTTCTCTTATATGCTGTACTTGCTGTATGTATTTTATTTCTCCTATATATATCTTGCTTGCTTTTCAGATGTTGTGCCACAGAACTGCAAGCTGAAATCGGACAACCGATAGATTGACACAGCTTAACCAGAGATTCTCCAGGTCCATGGTTGCAGTTATGGACAGCACTATGAACCCTGCCATGGAAGTTTCTCTTAAAGGTTATATTCTTTGGTAAGCTGTGTTTTATCCTTCAATTTTATATGTTGAGTCACACTGAAGATCAATTATATTTGTCTTTTTTCCTGTCATAGAATTAAGCTCCTTCACATATTTCCTATGTTCTGCCATGTTTCTCATGTTGCTGTATTCAATTTTCTGATAAACAGTATTGGAACTTTTCTGCATCCCTTTTGTTGAGGGAGCAGGGACATTCGCACTTAAAAGAATAGTTCTAAACCCTTCATTTCCAACAGAATTCTGTGAAAGTCCTATCTGTATCGCATTATTTACACAGGAAGTTTTTCTTCCACAACCTTTCCTTGGCATTTCTTGGTACAGTTCAAACATTCTTGAAGTGTAACGGCATGATGAACATATTGCTCTCTCTTGCCACACCAGACCTCTTTTCTCTTCATGTTTCAAGTCCCATGACAGAAACCCCTGACATTCAGGGTGTAGGCACTGGTGCTCTTGAAAAACAGTATTCCACATCTCAGCATTTTTTTTTCTGGATGAACCAATCGATATGTGTTTTTCTCACCAGACCTGTTGATATAAATAGATAAAACAAGTTTCATGTTAGAAATGTAGTTTCAGATTTGAAACAAAATCTATTTATAAATGCAACATTGCTCTGCACATACTATCAAGTGATAGTACAGAATCATTTAGCTGTAAATTAGAGCTTGCTACTTGGTATGCCAAATCAATGTATATTACCTCCCCTTTGACTAGAATTGAGTGACTGAAGGTTTGTTTTATTTCTCTTTTTTTAAATAATTTATGTACTTTATTGACCTTTATATTGAAAAGTAAGTAATTTAAGACTACCTGTAGTGGAAAGTAGCCATCATAATGATTCTGAGACTTTTTCTAAACTTATTATAAGTTTGGGGTAAATATTTGTATAGTTTTATGCATTAGACAACTTTAATATGCAATTCAATTCTATTACTTAAATTTACCAAGTAGTTTATGCAGTGATAAGTTATATAAGTGTCTAAATATTGAATAGAAACATGAACTTACCCTGGCATCGCAATGTTTTCCACATATTGCTCCACCTCCAGCTTACTTCTTGGCTTGGGTCGCAGCAGTTTGTACATGGGCTTTTCATCGTCATCTTCAATGTCAGCATTATATGAACTTTTTATAGCTTTTTCAAATTTGTCTCTTGTTGTCCTTATGTAATAGACCTCAAGTGGCTTTGTCTTTTGGGTTGATGTACATTTTTTCCCCTTGTTGTGGGGAACATTACCAGGCTTGAAGAAATGACTTTGTCTATTCTTTGCTTTCTTATCCTTTCCCATAGTTTTATGCTAAAAAGTATCACTCAGTTATTTAATTCTTCAGTATTATAATACTTATGGAACTTTGCTTTGGCTTTTATACCTTTTTATTAAGATTTGGGGGTGATGAATCACCTGTGTTGATAGTTTAAATAGTTTTAGAATGTCAGCATCATCTGGATGCCTCATTGGGTGTGTCAGTCACAGAAGGACAATGACCTCTTATCATTTTGACCTGTCATGTGGCACACTTATTGGTTTGGTGTGAATTATAGGGATCAGGGATGCACTGTATCTTATTTCTGTGAATGTCAGCAAGAAAAGAAATGCAATTTTGAAATTTAAAACATTTAAAACTTGTCTTATAGCCAGTGAGAGATGGAAAAACTAGGTGTCATGTAATTTGATACCCTATGATGTCATACTTGCTGATGTCAGCATGTTTGTGTTTATTTTGTGTAGCATGCATGCTATAGAAAGATAACACGAAGATACAAAGTCGGAATCTATTTTTTTTAATAACAAGAATAATGCACTAATAAGTACAATACAACACTTCAACATGTAATGCGGATGCAATTTTGCTATGTACAGTAGTATCACATAAAATGCAATTGCACTATTATTCATGCACCAGCATGGCCAGGTCTTTCTTACAATTATACTCTAATATCAATGAGTAAAATGCAACTTTTTCAAAAAAATTAAAATCTGGTTATAGGACACACGGTACTAATTATACGGAAGAGCTGTGAACCAGTCTAAAAATGGGTGAAGAAATAATAGAGTATATACGGCTTTGGTGGTCCATAATTGGTTAATAATGAAAATTAAAATTTTAGTAAAAATATTTTTTGAGAGCTTATCCAAACTGTAATTTACAAAAAATATAGACAAAATTCTATTGATGCAATTGAAGTAAATTTAGAGGCTTCACCTATTAGTACTCAATAATGAAAGTAGCACCTGATTCATTTGGTGCAGAATCAATAACATGTGCTTCCTGCCAATTTATGTCAACAAAATGCCGCGGGTCCTATGTTTTTCTACATTTAAAAACTTACATCAAGGTTAGTTGTGCATGGAAAAATATAGGTCTGATCATCAGCACCCAGAAATGTTAAGTTGTTGAATTTTGAATATGACAGTGTTTCCATATGTTTACCATTGGAGTTGAATTAGTACCGTGTTTCCTATACAGGGCCTATACCACAACATGAGCCTGATGTTTCTATGGTTACCACGTGCATCCAGGGTATGATTTTAGTGGTGTTTAGATATGACAATCATAATGGAGTCTTTCTTTCATGATTTGCATGTGATTTTGGGGAAAAAATCTATACAAAACACAGATGGGAAGGGTTGTATAAACTGGATGGGGGCATTAATTCTTTTCTTCTTGATGTTTCTCATAAAGCTTGTAAAGAAATGCCCTTTTCTCTGATTTTTTTTCTCTTATATGCTGTACTTGCTGTATGTATTTTATTTCTCCTATATATATCTTGCTTGCTTTTCAGATGTTGTGCCACAGAACTGCAAGCTGAAATCGGACAACCGATAGATTGACACAGCTTAACCAGAGATTCTCCAGGTCCATGGTTGCAGTTATGGACAGCACTATGAACCCTGCCATGGAAGTTTCTCTTAAAGGTTATATTCTTTGGTAAGCTGTGTTTTATCCTTCAATTTTATATGTTGAGTCACACTGAAGATCAATTATATTTGTCTTTTTTCCTGTCATAGAATTAAGCTCCTTCACATATTTCCTATGTTCTGCCATGTTTCTCATGTTGCTGTATTCAATTTTCTGATAAACAGTATTGGAACTTTTCTGCATCCCTTTTGTTGAGGGAGCAGGGACATTCGCACTTAAAAGAATAGTTCTAAACCCTTCATTTCCAACAGAATTCTGTGAAAGTCCTATCTGTATCGCATTATTTACACAGGAAGTTTTTCTTCCACAACCTTTCCTTGGCATTTCTTGGTACAGTTCAAACATTCTTGAAGTGTAACGGCATGATGAACATATTGCTCTCTCTTGCCACACCAGACCTCTTTTCTCTTCATGTTTCAAGTCCCATGACAGAAACCCCTGACATTCAGGGTGTAGGCACTGGTGCTCTTGAAAAACAGTATTCCACATCTCAGCATTTTTTTTTCTGGATGAACCAATCGATATGTGTTTTTCTCACCAGACCTGTTGATATAAATAGATAAAACAAGTTTCATGTTAGAAATGTAGTTTCAGATTTGAAACAAAATCTATTTATAAATGCAACATTGCTCTGCACATACTATCAAGTGATAGTACAGAATCATTTAGCTGTAAATTAGAGCTTGCTACTTGGTATGCCAAATCAATGTATATTACCTCCCCTTTGACTAGAATTGAGTGACTGAAGGTTTGTTTTATTTCTCTTTTTTTAAATAATTTATGTACTTTATTGACCTTTATATTGAAAAGTAAGTAATTTAAGACTACCTGTAGTGGAAAGTAGCCATCATAATGATTCTGAGACTTTTTCTAAACTTATTATAAGTTTGGGGTAAATATTTGTATAGTTTTATGCATTAGACAACTTTAATATGCAATTCAATTCTATTACTTAAATTTACCAAGTAGTTTATGCAGTGATAAGTTATATAAGTGTCTGAATATTGAATAGAAACATGAACTTACCCTGGCATCGCAATGTTTTCCACATATTGCTCCACCTCCAGCTTACTTCTTGGCTTGGGTCGCAGCAGTTTGTACATGGGCTTTTCATCGTCATCTTCAATGTCAGCATTATATGAACTTTTTATAGCTTTTTCAAATTTGTCTCTTGTTGTCCTTATGTAATAGACCTCAAGTGGCTTTGTCTTTTGCGTTGATGTACATTTTTTCCCCTTGTTGTGGGGAACATTACCAGGCTTGAAGAAATGACTTTGTCTATTCTTTGCTTTCTTATCCTTTCCCATAGTTTTATGCTAAAAAGTATCACTCAGTTATTTAATTCTTCAGTATTATAATACTTATGGAACTTTGCTTTGGCTTTTATACCTTTTTATTAAGATTTGGGGGTGATGAATCACCTGTGTTGATAGTTTAAATAGTTTTAGAATGTCAGCATCATCTGGATGCCTCATTGGGTGTGTCAGTCACAGAAGGACAATGACCTCTTATCATTTTGACCTGTCATGTGGCACACTTATTGGTTTGGTGTGAATTATAGGGATCAGGGATGCACTGTATCTTATTTCTGTGAATGTCAGCAAGAAAAGAAATGCAATTTTGAAATTTAAAACATTTAAAACTTGTCTTATAGCCAGTGAGAGATGGAAAAACTAGGTGTCATGTAATTTGATACCCTATGATGTCATACTTGCTGATGTCAGCATGTTTGTGTTTATTTTGTGTAGCATGCATGCTATAGAAAGATAACACGAAGATACAAAGTCGGAATCTATTTTTTTTAATAACAAGAATAATGCACTAATAAGTACAATACAACACTTCAACATGTAATGCGGATGCAATTTTGCTATGTACAGTAGTATCACATAAAATGCAATTGCACTATTATTCATGCACCAGCATGGCCAGGTCTTTCTTACAATTATACTCTAATATCAATGAGTAAAATGCAACTTTTTCAAAAAAATTAAAATCTGGTTATAGGACACACGGTACTAATTATACGGAAGAGCTGTGAACCAGTCTAAAAATGGGTGAAGAAATAATAGAGTATATACGGCTTTGGTGGTCCATAATTGGTTAATAATGAAAATTAAAATTTTAGTAAAAATATTTTTTGAGAGCTTATCCAAACTGTAATTTACAAAAAATATAGACAAAATTCTATTGATGCAATTGAAGTAAATTTAGAGGCTTCACCTATTAGTACTCAATAATGAAAGTAGCACCTGATTCATTTGGTGCAGAATCAATAACATGTGCTTCCTGCCAATTTATGTCAACAAAATGCCGCGGGTCCTATGTTTTTCTACATTTAAAAACTTACATCAAGGTTAGTTGTGCATGGAAAAATATAGGTCTGATCATCAGCACCCAGAAATGTTAAGTTGTTGAATTTTGAATATGACAGTGTTTCCATATGTTTACCATTGGAGTTGAATTAGTACCGTGTTTCCTATACAGGGCCTATACCACAACATGAGCCTGATGTTTCTATGGTTACCACGTGCATCCAGGGTATGATTTTAGTGGTTTTTAGATATGACAATCATAATGGAGTCTTTCTTTCATGATTTGCATGTGATTTTGGGGAAAAAATCTATACAAAACACAGATGGGAAGGGTTGTATAAACTGGATGGGGGCATTAATTCTTTTCTTCTTGATGTTTCTCATAAAGCTTGTAAAGAAATGCCCTTTTCTCTGATTTTTTTTCTCTTATATGCTGTACTTGCTGTATGTATTTTATTTCTCCTATATATATCTTGCTTGCTTTTCAGATGTTGTGCCACAGAACTGCAAGCTGAAATCGGACAACCGATAGATTGACACAGCTTAACCAGAGATTCTCCAGGTCCATGGTTGCAGTTATGGACAGCACTATGAACCCTGCCATGGAAGTTTCTCTTAAAGGTTATATTCTTTGGTAAGCTGTGTTTTATCCTTCAATTTTATATGTTGAGTCACACTGAAGATCAATTATATTTGTCTTTTTTCCTGTCATAGAATTAAGCTCCTTCACATATTTCCTATGTTCTGCCATGTTTCTCATGTTGCTGTATTCAATTTTCTGATAAACAGTATTGGAACTTTTCTGCATCCCTTTTGTTGAGGGAGCAGGGACATTCGCACTTAAAAGAATAGTTCTAAACCCTTCATTTCCAACAGAATTCTGTGAAAGTCCTATCTGTATCGCATTATTTACACAGGAAGTTTTTCTTCCACAACCTTTCCTTGGCATTTCTTGGTACAGTTCAAACATTCTTGAAGTGTAACGGCATGATGAACATATTGCTCTCTCTTGCCACACCAGACCTCTTTTCTCTTCATGTTTCAAGTCCCATGACAGAAACCCCTGACATTCAGGGTGTAGGCACTGGTGCTCTTGAAAAACAGTATTCCACATCTCAGCATTTTTTTTTCTGGATGAACCAATCGATATGTGTTTTTCTCACCAGACCTGTTGATATAAATAGATAAAACAAGTTTCATGTTAGAAATGTAGTTTCAGATTTGAAACAAAATCTATTTATAAATGCAACATTGCTCTGCACATACTATCAAGTGATAGTACAGAATCATTTAGCTGTAAATTAGAGCTTGCTACTTGGTATGCCAAATCAATGTATATTACCTCCCCTTTGACTAGAATTGAGTGACTGAAGGTTTGTTTTATTTCTCTTTTTTTAAATAATTTATGTACTTTATTGACCTTTATATTGAAAAGTAAGTAATTTAAGACTACCTGTAGTGGAAAGTAGCCATCATAATGATTCTGAGACTTTTTCTAAACTTATTATAAGTTTGGGGTAAATATTTGTATAGTTTTATGCATTAGACAACTTTAATATGCAATTCAATTCTATTACTTAAATTTACCAAGTAGTTTATGCAGTGATAAGTTATATAAGTGTCTGAATATTGAATAGAAACATGAACTTACCCTGGCATCGCAATGTTTTCCACATATTGCTCCACCTCCAGCTTACTTCTTGGCTTGGGTCGCAGCAGTTTGTACATGGGCTTTTCATCGTCATCTTCAATGTCAGCATTATATGAACTTTTTATAGCTTTTTCAAATTTGTCTCTTGTTGTCCTTATGTAATAGACCTCAAGTGGCTTTGTCTTTTGCGTTGATGTACATTTTTTCCCCTTGTTGTGGGGAACATTACCAGGCTTGAAGAAATGACTTTGTCTATTCTTTGCTTTCTTATCCTTTCCCATAGTTTTATGCTAAAAAGTATCACTCAGTTATTTAATTCTTCAGTATTATAATACTTATGGAACTTTGCTTTGGCTTTTATACCTTTTTATTAAGATTTGGGGGTGATGAATCACCTGTGTTGATAGTTTAAATAGTTTTAGAATGTCAGCATCATCTGGATGCCTCATTGGGTGTGTCAGTCACAGAAGGACAATGACCTCTTATCATTTTGACCTGTCATGTGGCACACTTATTGGTTTGGTGTGAATTATAGGGATCAGGGATGCACTGTATCTTATTTCTGTGAATGTCAGCAAGAAAAGAAATGCAATTTTGAAATTTAAAACATTTAAAACTTGTCTTATAGCCAGTGAGAGATGGAAAAACTAGGTGTCATGTAATTTGATACCCTATGATGTCATACTTGCTGATGTCAGCATGTTTGTGTTTATTTTGTGTAGCATGCATGCTATAGAAAGATAACACGAAGATACAAAGTCGGAATCTATTTTTTTTAATAACAAGAATAATGCACTAATAAGTACAATACAACACTTCAACATGTAATGCGGATGCAATTTTGCTATGTACAGTAGTATCACATAAAATGCAATTGCACTATTATTCATGCACCAGCATGGCCAGGTCTTTCTTACAATTATACTCTAATATCAATGAGTAAAATGCAACTTTTTCAAAAAAATTAAAATCTGGTTATAGGACACACGGTACTAATTATACGGAAGAGCTGTGAACCAGTCTAAAAATGGGTGAAGAAATAATAGAGTATATACGGCTTTGGTGGTCCATAATTGGTTAATAATGAAAATTAAAATTTTAGTAAAAATATTTTTTGAGAGCTTATCCAAACTGTAATTTACAAAAAATATAGACAAAATTCTATTGATGCAATTGAAGTAAATTTAGAGGCTTCACCTATTAGTACTCAATAATGAAAGTAGCACCTGATTCATTTGGTGCAGAATCAATAACATGTGCTTCCTGCCAATTTATGTCAACAAAATGCCGCGGGTCCTATGTTTTTCTACATTTAAAAACTTACATCAAGGTTAGTTGTGCATGGAAAAATATAGGTCTGATCATCAGCACCCAGAAATGTTAAGTTGTTGAATTTTGAATATGACAGTGTTTCCATATGTTTACCATTGGAGTTGAATTAGTACCGTGTTTCCTATACAGGGCCTATACCACAACATGAGCCTGATGTTTCTATGGTTACCACGTGCATCCAGGGTATGATTTTAGTGGTGTTTAGATATGACAATCATAATGGAGTCTTTCTTTCATGATTTGCATGTGATTTTGGGGAAAAAATCTATACAAAACACAGATGGGAAGGGTTGTATAAACTGGATGGGGGCATTAATTCTTTTCTTCTTGATGTTTCTCATAAAGCTTGTAAAGAAATGCCCTTTTCTCTGATTTTTTTTCTCTTATATGCTGTACTTGCTGTATGTATTTTATTTCTCCTATATATATCTTGCTTGCTTTTCAGATGTTGTGCCACAGAACTGCAAGCTGAAATCGGACAACCGATAGATTGACACAGCTTAACCAGAGATTCTCCAGGTCCATGGTTGCAGTTATGGACAGCACTATGAACCCTGCCATGGAAGTTTCTCTTAAAGGTTATATTCTTTGGTAAGCTGTGTTTTATCCTTCAATTTTATATGTTGAGTCACACTGAAGATCAATTATATTTGTCTTTTTTCCTGTCATAGAATTAAGCTCCTTCACATATTTCCTATGTTCTGCCATGTTTCTCATGTTGCTGTATTCAATTTTCTGATAAACAGTATTGGAACTTTTCTGCATCCCTTTTGTTGAGGGAGCAGGGACATTCGCACTTAAAAGAATAGTTCTAAACCCTTCATTTCCAACAGAATTCTGTGAAAGTCCTATCTGTATCGCATTATTTACACAGGAAGTTTTTCTTCCACAACCTTTCCTTGGCATTTCTTGGTACAGTTCAAACATTCTTGAAGTGTAACGGCATGATGAACATATTGCTCTCTCTTGCCACACCAGACCTCTTTTCTCTTCATGTTTCAAGTCCCATGACAGAAACCCCTGACATTCAGGGTGTAGGCACTGGTGCTCTTGAAAAACAGTATTCCACATCTCAGCATTTTTTTTTCTGGATGAACCAATCGATATGTGTTTTTCTCACCAGACCTGTTGATATAAATAGATAAAACAAGTTTCATGTTAGAAATGTAGTTTCAGATTTGAAACAAAATCTATTTATAAATGCAACATTGCTCTGCACATACTATCAAGTGATAGTACAGAATCATTTAGCTGTAAATTAGAGCTTGCTACTTGGTATGCCAAATCAATGTATATTACCTCCCCTTTGACTAGAATTGAGTGACTGAAGGTTTGTTTTATTTCTCTTTTTTTAAATAATTTATGTACTTTATTGACCTTTATATTGAAAAGTAAGTAATTTAAGACTACCTGTAGTGGAAAGTAGCCATCATAATGATTCTGAGACTTTTTCTAAACTTATTATAAGTTTGGGGTAAATATTTGTATAGTTTTATGCATTAGACAACTTTAATATGCAATTCAATTCTATTACTTAAATTTACCAAGTAGTTTATGCAGTGATAAGTTATATAAGTGTCTGAATATTGAATAGAAACATGAACTTACCCTGGCATCGCAATGTTTTCCACATATTGCTCCACCTCCAGCTTACTTCTTGGCTTGGGTCGCAGCAGTTTGTACATGGGCTTTTCATCGTCATCTTCAATGTCAGCATTATATGAACTTTTTATAGCTTTTTCAAATTTGTCTCTTGTTGTCCTTATGTAATAGACCTCAAGTGGCTTTGTCTTTTGCGTTGATGTACATTTTTTCCCCTTGTTGTGGGGAACATTACCAGGCTTGAAGAAATGACTTTGTCTATTCTTTGCTTTCTTATCCTTTCCCATAGTTTTATGCTAAAAAGTATCACTCAGTTATTTAATTCTTCAGTATTATAATACTTATGGAACTTTGCTTTGGCTTTTATACCTTTTTATTAAGATTTGGGGGTGATGAATCACCTGTGTTGATAGTTTAAATAGTTTTAGAATGTCAGCATCATCTGGATGCCTCATTGGGTGTGTCAGTCACAGAAGGACAATGACCTCTTATCATTTTGACCTGTCATGTGGCACACTTATTGGTTTGGTGTGAATTATAGGGATCAGGGATGCACTGTATCTTATTTCTGTGAATGTCAGCAAGAAAAGAAATGCAATTTTGAAATTTAAAACATTTAAAACTTGTCTTATAGCCAGTGAGAGATGGAAAAACTAGGTGTCATGTAATTTGATACCCTATGATGTCATACTTGCTGATGTCAGCATGTTTGTGTTTATTTTGTGTAGCATGCATGCTATAGAAAGATAACACGAAGATACAAAGTCGGAATCTATTTTTTTTAATAACAAGAATAATGCACTAATAAGTACAATACAACACTTCAACATGTAATGCGGATGCAATTTTGCTATGTACAGTAGTATCACATAAAATGCAATTGCACTATTATTCATGCACCAGCATGGCCAGGTCTTTCTTACAATTATACTCTAATATCAATGAGTAAAATGCAACTTTTTCAAAAAAATTAAAATCTGGTTATAGGACACACGGTACTAATTATACGGAAGAGCTGTGAACCAGTCTAAAAATGGGTGAAGAAATAATAGAGTATATACGGCTTTGGTGGTCCATAATTGGTTAATAATGAAAATTAAAATTTTAGTAAAAATATTTTTTGAGAGCTTATCCAAACTGTAATTTACAAAAAATATAGACAAAATTCTATTGATGCAATTGAAGTAAATTTAGAGGCTTCACCTATTAGTACTCAATAATGAAAGTAGCACCTGATTCATTTGGTGCAGAATCAATAACATGTGCTTCCTGCCAATTTATGTCAACAAAATGCCGCGGGTCCTATGTTTTTCTACATTTAAAAACTTACATCAAGGTTAGTTGTGCATGGAAAAATATAGGTCTGATCATCAGCACCCAGAAATGTTAAGTTGTTGAATTTTGAATATGACAGTGTTTCCATATGTTTACCATTGGAGTTGAATTAGTACCGTGTTTCCTATACAGGGCCTATACCACAACATGAGCCTGATGTTTCTATGGTTACCACGTGCATCCAGGGTATGATTTTAGTGGTTTTTAGATATGACAATCATAATGGAGTCTTTCTTTCATGATTTGCATGTGATTTTGGGGAAAAAATCTATACAAAACACAGATGGGAAGGGTTGTATAAACTGGATGGGGGCATTAATTCTTTTCTTCTTGATGTTTCTCATAAAGCTTGTAAAGAAATGCCCTTTTCTCTGATTTTTTTTCTCTTATATGCTGTACTTGCTGTATGTATTTTATTTCTCCTATATATATCTTGCTTGCTTTTCAGATGTTGTGCCACAGAACTGCAAGCTGAAATCGGACAACCGATAGATTGACACAGCTTAACCAGAGATTCTCCAGGTCCATGGTTGCAGTTATGGACAGCACTATGAACCCTGCCATGGAAGTTTCTCTTAAAGGTTATATTCTTTGGTAAGCTGTGTTTTATCCTTCAATTTTATATGTTGAGTCACACTGAAGATCAATTATATTTGTCTTTTTTCCTGTCATAGAATTAAGCTCCTTCACATATTTCCTATGTTCTGCCATGTTTCTCATGTTGCTGTATTCAATTTTCTGATAAACAGTATTGGAACTTTTCTGCATCCCTTTTGTTGAGGGAGCAGGGACATTCGCACTTAAAAGAATAGTTCTAAACCCTTCATTTCCAACAGAATTCTGTGAAAGTCCTATCTGTATCGCATTATTTACACAGGAAGTTTTTCTTCCACAACCTTTCCTTGGCATTTCTTGGTACAGTTCAAACATTCTTGAAGTGTAACGGCATGATGAACATATTGCTCTCTCTTGCCACACCAGACCTCTTTTCTCTTCATGTTTCAAGTCCCATGACAGAAACCCCTGACATTCAGGGTGTAGGCACTGGTGCTCTTGAAAAACAGTATTCCACATCTCAGCATTTTTTTTTCTGGATGAACCAATCGATATGTGTTTTTCTCACCAGACCTGTTGATATAAATAGATAAAACAAGTTTCATGTTAGAAATGTAGTTTCAGATTTGAAACAAAATCTATTTATAAATGCAACATTGCTCTGCACATACTATCAAGTGATAGTACAGAATCATTTAGCTGTAAATTAGAGCTTGCTACTTGGTATGCCAAATCAATGTATATTACCTCCCCTTTGACTAGAATTGAGTGACTGAAGGTTTGTTTTATTTCTCTTTTTTTAAATAATTTATGTACTTTATTGACCTTTATATTGAAAAGTAAGTAATTTAAGACTACCTGTAGTGGAAAGTAGCCATCATAATGATTCTGAGACTTTTTCTAAACTTATTATAAGTTTGGGGTAAATATTTGTATAGTTTTATGCATTAGACAACTTTAATATGCAATTCAATTCTATTACTTAAATTTACCAAGTAGTTTATGCAGTGATAAGTTATATAAGTGTCTAAATATTGAATAGAAACATGAACTTACCCTGGCATCGCAATGTTTTCCACATATTGCTCCACCTCCAGCTTACTTCTTGGCTTGGGTCGCAGCAGTTTGTACATGGGCTTTTCATCGTCATCTTCAATGTCAGCATTATATGAACTTTTTATAGCTTTTTCAAATTTGTCTCTTGTTGTCCTTATGTAATAGACCTCAAGTGGCTTTGTCTTTTGGGTTGATGTACATTTTTTCCCCTTGTTGTGGGGAACATTACCAGGCTTGAAGAAATGACTTTGTCTATTCTTTGCTTTCTTATCCTTTCCCATAGTTTTATGCTAAAAAGTATCACTCAGTTATTTAATTCTTCAGTATTATAATACTTATGGAACTTTGCTTTGGCTTTTATACCTTTTTATTAAGATTTGGGGGTGATGAATCACCTGTGTTGATAGTTTAAATAGTTTTAGAATGTCAGCATCATCTGGATGCCTCATTGGGTGTGTCAGTCACAGAAGGACAATGACCTCTTATCATTTTGACCTGTCATGTGGCACACTTATTGGTTTGGTGTGAATTATAGGGATCAGGGATGCACTGTATCTTATTTCTGTGAATGTCAGCAAGAAAAGAAATGCAATTTTGAAATTTAAAACATTTAAAACTTGTCTTATAGCCAGTGAGAGATGGAAAAACTAGGTGTCATGTAATTTGATACCCTATGATGTCATACTTGCTGATGTCAGCATGTTTGTGTTTATTTTGTGTAGCATGCATGCTATAGAAAGATAACACGAAGATACAAAGTCGGAATCTATTTTTTTTAATAACAAGAATAATGCACTAATAAGTACAATACAACACTTCAACATGTAATGCGGATGCAATTTTGCTATGTACAGTAGTATCACATAAAATGCAATTGCACTATTATTCATGCACCAGCATGGCCAGGTCTTTCTTACAATTATACTCTAATATCAATGAGTAAAATGCAACTTTTTCAAAAAAATTAAAATCTGGTTATAGGACACACGGTACTAATTATACGGAAGAGCTGTGAACCAGTCTAAAAATGGGTGAAGAAATAATAGAGTATATACGGCTTTGGTGGTCCATAATTGGTTAATAATGAAAATTAAAATTTTAGTAAAAATATTTTTTGAGAGCTTATCCAAACTGTAATTTACAAAAAATATAGACAAAATTCTATTGATGCAATTGAAGTAAATTTAGAGGCTTCACCTATTAGTACTCAATAATGAAAGTAGCACCTGATTCATTTGGTGCAGAATCAATAACATGTGCTTCCTGCCAATTTATGTCAACAAAATGCCGCGGGTCCTATGTTTTTCTACATTTAAAAACTTACATCAAGGTTAGTTGTGCATGGAAAAATATAGGTCTGATCATCAGCACCCAGAAATGTTAAGTTGTTGAATTTTGAATATGACAGTGTTTCCATATGTTTACCATTGGAGTTGAATTAGTACCGTGTTTCCTATACAGGGCCTATACCACAACATGAGCCTGATGTTTCTATGGTTACCACGTGCATCCAGGGTATGATTTTAGTGGTTTTTAGATATGACAATCATAATGGAGTCTTTCTTTCATGATTTGCATGTGATTTTGGGGAAAAAATCTATACAAAACACAGATGGGAAGGGTTGTATAAACTGGATGGGGGCATTAATTCTTTTCTTCTTGATGTTTCTCATAAAGCTTGTAAAGAAATGCCCTTTTCTCTGATTTTTTTTCTCTTATATGCTGTACTTGCTGTATGTATTTTATTTCTCCTATATATATCTTGCTTGCTTTTCAGATGTTGTGCCACAGAACTGCAAGCTGAAATCGGACAACCGATAGATTGACACAGCTTAACCAGAGATTCTCCAGGTCCATGGTTGCAGTTATGGACAGCACTATGAACCCTGCCATGGAAGTTTCTCTTAAAGGTTATATTCTTTGGTAAGCTGTGTTTTATCCTTCAATTTTATATGTTGAGTCACACTGAAGATCAATTATATTTGTCTTTTTTCCTGTCATAGAATTAAGCTCCTTCACATATTTCCTATGTTCTGCCATGTTTCTCATGTTGCTGTATTCAATTTTCTGATAAACAGTATTGGAACTTTTCTGCATCCCTTTTGTTGAGGGAGCAGGGACATTCGCACTTAAAAGAATAGTTCTAAACCCTTCATTTCCAACAGAATTCTGTGAAAGTCCTATCTGTATCGCATTATTTACACAGGAAGTTTTTCTTCCACAACCTTTCCTTGGCATTTCTTGGTACAGTTCAAACATTCTTGAAGTGTAACGGCATGATGAACATATTGCTCTCTCTTGCCACACCAGACCTCTTTTCTCTTCATGTTTCAAGTCCCATGACAGAAACCCCTGACATTCAGGGTGTAGGCACTGGTGCTCTTGAAAAACAGTATTCCACATCTCAGCATTTTTTTTTCTGGATGAACCAATCGATATGTGTTTTTCTCACCAGACCTGTTGATATAAATAGATAAAACAAGTTTCATGTTAGAAATGTAGTTTCAGATTTGAAACAAAATCTATTTATAAATGCAACATTGCTCTGCACATACTATCAAGTGATAGTACAGAATCATTTAGCTGTAAATTAGAGCTTGCTACTTGGTATGCCAAATCAATGTATATTACCTCCCCTTTGACTAGAATTGAGTGACTGAAGGTTTGTTTTATTTCTCTTTTTTTAAATAATTTATGTACTTTATTGACCTTTATATTGAAAAGTAAGTAATTTAAGACTACCTGTAGTGGAAAGTAGCCATCATAATGATTCTGAGACTTTTTCTAAACTTATTATAAGTTTGGGGTAAATATTTGTATAGTTTTATGCATTAGACAACTTTAATATGCAATTCAATTCTATTACTTAAATTTACCAAGTAGTTTATGCAGTGATAAGTTATATAAGTGTCTAAATATTGAATAGAAACATGAACTTACCCTGGCATCGCAATGTTTTCCACATATTGCTCCACCTCCAGCTTACTTCTTGGCTTGGGTCGCAGCAGTTTGTACATGGGCTTTTCATCGTCATCTTCAATGTCAGCATTATATGAACTTTTTATAGCTTTTTCAAATTTGTCTCTTGTTGTCCTTATGTAATAGACCTCAAGTGGCTTTGTCTTTTGCGTTGATGTACATTTTTTCCCCTTGTTGTGGGGAACATTACCAGGCTTGAAGAAATGACTTTGTCTATTCTTTGCTTTCTTATCCTTTCCCATAGTTTTATGCTAAAAAGTATCACTCAGTTATTTAATTCTTCAGTATTATAATACTTATGGAACTTTGCTTTGGCTTTTATACCTTTTTATTAAGATTTGGGGGTGATGAATCACCTGTGTTGATAGTTTAAATAGTTTTAGAATGTCAGCATCATCTGGATGCCTCATTGGGTGTGTCAGTCACAGAAGGACAATGACCTCTTATCATTTTGACCTGTCATGTGGCACACTTATTGGTTTGGTGTGAATTATAGGGATCAGGGATGCACTGTATCTTATTTCTGTGAATGTCAGCAAGAAAAGAAATGCAATTTTGAAATTTAAAACATTTAAAACTTGTCTTATAGCCAGTGAGAGATGGAAAAACTAGGTGTCATGTAATTTGATACCCTATGATGTCATACTTGCTGATGTCAGCATGTTTGTGTTTATTTTGTGTAGCATGCATGCTATAGAAAGATAACACGAAGATACAAAGTCGGAATCTATTTTTTTTAATAACAAGAATAATGCACTAATAAGTACAATACAACACTTCAACATGTAATGCGGATGCAATTTTGCTATGTACAGTAGTATCACATAAAATGCAATTGCACTATTATTCATGCACCAGCATGGCCAGGTCTTTCTTACAATTATACTCTAATATCAATGAGTAAAATGCAACTTTTTCAAAAAAATTAAAATCTGGTTATAGGACACACGGTACTAATTATACGGAAGAGCTGTGAACCAGTCTAAAAATGGGTGAAGAAATAATAGAGTATATACGGCTTTGGTGGTCCATAATTGGTTAATAATGAAAATTAAAATTTTAGTAAAAATATTTTTTGAGAGCTTATCCAAACTGTAATTTACAAAAAATATAGACAAAATTCTATTGATGCAATTGAAGTAAATTTAGAGGCTTCACCTATTAGTACTCAATAATGAAAGTAGCACCTGATTCATTTGGTGCAGAATCAATAACATGTGCTTCCTGCCAATTTATGTCAACAAAATGCCGCGGGTCCTATGTTTTTCTACATTTAAAAACTTACATCAAGGTTAGTTGTGCATGGAAAAATATAGGTCTGATCATCAGCACCCAGAAATGTTAAGTTGTTGAATTTTGAATATGACAGTGTTTCCATATGTTTACCATTGGAGTTGAATTAGTACCGTGTTTCCTATACAGGGCCTATACCACAACATGAGCCTGATGTTTCTATGGTTACCACGTGCATCCAGGGTATGATTTTAGTGGTTTTTAGATATGACAATCATAATGGAGTCTTTCTTTCATGATTTGCATGTGATTTTGGGGAAAAAATCTATACAAAACACAGATGGGAAGGGTTGTATAAACTGGATGGGGGCATTAATTCTTTTCTTCTTGATGTTTCTCATAAAGCTTGTAAAGAAATGCCCTTTTCTCTGATTTTTTTTCTCTTATATGCTGTACTTGCTGTATGTATTTTATTTCTCCTATATATATCTTGCTTGCTTTTCAGATGTTGTGCCACAGAACTGCAAGCTGAAATCGGACAACCGATAGATTGACACAGCTTAACCAGAGATTCTCCAGGTCCATGGTTGCAGTTATGGACAGCACTATGAACCCTGCCATGGAAGTTTCTCTTAAAGGTTATATTCTTTGGTAAGCTGTGTTTTATCCTTCAATTTTATATGTTGAGTCACACTGAAGATCAATTATATTTGTCTTTTTTCCTGTCATAGAATTAAGCTCCTTCACATATTTCCTATGTTCTGCCATGTTTCTCATGTTGCTGTATTCAATTTTCTGATAAACAGTATTGGAACTTTTCTGCATCCCTTTTGTTGAGGGAGCAGGGACATTCGCACTTAAAAGAATAGTTCTAAACCCTTCATTTCCAACAGAATTCTGTGAAAGTCCTATCTGTATCGCATTATTTACACAGGAAGTTTTTCTTCCACAACCTTTCCTTGGCATTTCTTGGTACAGTTCAAACATTCTTGAAGTGTAACGGCATGATGAACATATTGCTCTCTCTTGCCACACCAGACCTCTTTTCTCTTCATGTTTCAAGTCCCATGACAGAAACCCCTGACATTCAGGGTGTAGGCACTGGTGCTCTTGAAAAACAGTATTCCACATCTCAGCATTTTTTTTTCTGGATGAACCAATCGATATGTGTTTTTCTCACCAGACCTGTTGATATAAATAGATAAAACAAGTTTCATGTTAGAAATGTAGTTTCAGATTTGAAACAAAATCTATTTATAAATGCAACATTGCTCTGCACATACTATCAAGTGATAGTACAGAATCATTTAGCTGTAAATTAGAGCTTGCTACTTGGTATGCCAAATCAATGTATATTACCTCCCCTTTGACTAGAATTGAGTGACTGAAGGTTTGTTTTATTTCTCTTTTTTTAAATAATTTATGTACTTTATTGACCTTTATATTGAAAAGTAAGTAATTTAAGACTACCTGTAGTGGAAAGTAGCCATCATAATGATTCTGAGACTTTTTCTAAACTTATTATAAGTTTGGGGTAAATATTTGTATAGTTTTATGCATTAGACAACTTTAATATGCAATTCAATTCTATTACTTAAATTTACCAAGTAGTTTATGCAGTGATAAGTTATATAAGTGTCTAAATATTGAATAGAAACATGAACTTACCCTGGCATCGCAATGTTTTCCACATATTGCTCCACCTCCAGCTTACTTCTTGGCTTGGGTCGCAGCAGTTTGTACATGGGCTTTTCATCGTCATCTTCAATGTCAGCATTATATGAACTTTTTATAGCTTTTTCAAATTTGTCTCTTGTTGTCCTTATGTAATAGACCTCAAGTGGCTTTGTCTTTTGCGTTGATGTACATTTTTTCCCCTTGTTGTGGGGAACATTACCAGGCTTGAAGAAATGACTTTGTCTATTCTTTGCTTTCTTATCCTTTCCCATAGTTTTATGCTAAAAAGTATCACTCAGTTATTTAATTCTTCAGTATTATAATACTTATGGAACTTTGCTTTGGCTTTTATACCTTTTTATTAAGATTTGGGGGTGATGAATCACCTGTGTTGATAGTTTAAATAGTTTTAGAATGTCAGCATCATCTGGATGCCTCATTGGGTGTGTCAGTCACAGAAGGACAATGACCTCTTATCATTTTGACCTGTCATGTGGCACACTTATTGGTTTGGTGTGAATTATAGGGATCAGGGATGCACTGTATCTTATTTCTGTGAATGTCAGCAAGAAAAGAAATGCAATTTTGAAATTTAAAACATTTAAAACTTGTCTTATAGCCAGTGAGAGATGGAAAAACTAGGTGTCATGTAATTTGATACCCTATGATGTCATACTTGCTGATGTCAGCATGTTTGTGTTTATTTTGTGTAGCATGCATGCTATAGAAAGATAACACGAAGATACAAAGTCGGAATCTATTTTTTTTAATAACAAGAATAATGCACTAATAAGTACAATACAACACTTCAACATGTAATGCGGATGCAATTTTGCTATGTACAGTAGTATCACATAAAATGCAATTGCACTATTATTCATGCACCAGCATGGCCAGGTCTTTCTTACAATTATACTCTAATATCAATGAGTAAAATGCAACTTTTTCAAAAAAATTAAAATCTGGTTATACAGGGCCTATACCACAACATGAGCCTGATGTTTCTATGGTTACCACGTGCATCCAGGGTATGATTTTAGTGGTTTTTAGATATGACAATCATAATGGAGTCTTTCTTTCATGATTTGCATGTGATTTTGGGGAAAAAATCTATACAAAACACAGATGGGAAGGGTTGTATAAACTGGATGGGGGCATTAATTCTTTTCTTCTTGATGTTTCTCATAAAGCTTGTAAAGAAATGCCCTTTTCTCTGATTTTTTTTCTCTTATATGCTGTACTTGCTGTATGTATTTTATTTCTCCTATATATATCTTGCTTGCTTTTCAGATGTTGTGCCACAGAACT
This sequence comes from Unio delphinus, assembly GCA_029339505.1. NCBI lineage: Eukaryota > Metazoa > Mollusca > Bivalvia > Unionida > Unionidae > Unio > Unio delphinus. The sequence continues at coordinate 7,542,330 of JAQISU010000226.1, read as the reverse complement.
GCAAGCTGAAATCGGACAACCGATAGATTGACACAGCTTAACCAGAGATTCTCCAGGTCCATGGTTGCAGTTATGGACAGCACTATGAACCCTGCCATGGAAGTTTCTCTTAAAGGTTATATTCTTTGGTAAGCTGTGTTTTATCCTTCAATTTTATATGTTGAGTCACACTGAAGATCAATTATATTTGTCTTTTTTCCTGTCATAGAATTAAGCTCCTTCACATATTTCCTATGTTCTGCCATGTTTCTCATGTTGCTGTATTCAATTTTCTGATAAACAGTATTGGAACTTTTCTGCATCCCTTTTGTTGAGGGAGCAGGGACATTCGCACTTAAAAGAATAGTTCTAAACCCTTCATTTCCAACAGAATTCTGTGAAAGTCCTATCTGTATCGCATTATTTACACAGGAAGTTTTTCTTCCACAACCTTTCCTTGGCATTTCTTGGTACAGTTCAAACATTCTTGAAGTGTAACGGCATGATGAACATATTGCTCTCTCTTGCCACACCAGACCTCTTTTCTCTTCATGTTTCAAGTCCCATGACAGAAACCCCTGACATTCAGGGTGTAGGCACTGGTGCTCTTGAAAAACAGTATTCCACATCTCAGCATTTTTTTTTCTGGATGAACCAATCGATATGTGTTTTTCTCACCAGACCTGTTGATATAAATAGATAAAACAAGTTTCATGTTAGAAATGTAGTTTCAGATTTGAAACAAAATCTATTTATAAATGCAACATTGCTCTGCACATACTATCAAGTGATAGTACAGAATCATTTAGCTGTAAATTAGAGCTTGCTACTTGGTATGCCAAATCAATGTATATTACCTCCCCTTTGACTAGAATTGAGTGACTGAAGGTTTGTTTTATTTCTCTTTTTTTAAATAATTTATGTACTTTATTGACCTTTATATTGAAAAGTAAGTAATTTAAGACTACCTGTAGTGGAAAGTAGCCATCATAATGATTCTGAGACTTTTTCTAAACTTATTATAAGTTTGGGGTAAATATTTGTATAGTTTTATGCATTAGACAACTTTAATATGCAATTCAATTCTATTACTTAAATTTACCAAGTAGTTTATGCAGTGATAAGTTATATAAGTGTCTAAATATTGAATAGAAACATGAACTTACCCTGGCATCGCAATGTTTTCCACATATTGCTCCACCTCCAGCTTACTTCTTGGCTTGGGTCGCAGCAGTTTGTACATGGGCTTTTCATCGTCATCTTCAATGTCAGCATTATATGAACTTTTTATAGCTTTTTCAAATTTGTCTCTTGTTGTCCTTATGTAATAGACCTCAAGTGGCTTTGTCTTTTGGGTTGATGTACATTTTTTCCCCTTGTTGTGGGGAACATTACCAGGCTTGAAGAAATGACTTTGTCTATTCTTTGCTTTCTTATCCTTTCCCATAGTTTTATGCTAAAAAGTATCAGTTATTTAATTCTTCAGTATTATAATACTTATGGAACTTTGCTTTGGCTTTTATACCTTTTTATTAAGATTTGGGGGTGATGAATCACCTGTGTTGATAGTTTAAATAGTTTTAGAATGTCAGCATCATCTGGATGCCTCATTGGGTGTGTCAGTCACAGAAGGACAATGACCTCTTATCATTTTGACCTGTCATGTGGCACACTTATTGGTTTGGTGTGAATTATAGGGATCAGGGATGCACTGTATCTTATTTCTGTGAATGTCAGCAAGAAAAGAAATGCAATTTTGAAATTTAAAACATTTAAAACTTGTCTTATAGCCAGTGAGAGATGGAAAAACTAGGTGTCATGTAATTTGATACCCTATGATGTCATACTTGCTGATGTCAGCATGTTTGTGTTTATTTTGTGTAGCATGCATGCTATAGAAAGATAACACGAAGATACAAAGTCGGAATCTATTTTTTTTAATAACAAGAATAATGCACTAATAAGTACAATACAACACTTCAACATGTAATGCGGATGCAATTTTGCTATGTACAGTAGTATCACATAAAATGCAATTGCACTATTATTCATGCACCAGCATGGCCAGGTCTTTCTTACAATTATACTCTAATATCAATGAGTAAAATGCAACTTTTTCAAAAAAATTAAAATCTGGTTATAGGACACACGGTACTAATTATACGGAAGAGCTGTGAACCAGTCTAAAAATGGGTGAAGAAATAATAGAGTATATACGGCTTTGGTGGTCCATAATTGGTTAATAATGAAAATTAAAATTTTAGTAAAAATATTTTTTGAGAGCTTATCCAAACTGTAATTTACAAAAAATATAGACAAAATTCTATTGATGCAATTGAAGTAAATTTAGAGGCTTCACCTATTAGTACTCAATAATGAAAGTAGCACCTGATTCATTTGGTGCAGAATCAATAACATGTGCTTCCTGCCAATTTATGTCAACAAAATGCCGCGGGTCCTATGTTTTTCTACATTTAAAAACTTACATCAAGGTTAGTTGTGCATGGAAAAATATAGGTCTGATCATCAGCACCCAGAAATGTTAAGTTGTTGAATTTTGAATATGACAGTGTTTCCATATGTTTACCATTGGAGTTGAATTAGTACCGTGTTTCCTATACAGGGCCTATACCACAACATGAGCCTGATGTTTCTATGGTTACCACGTGCATCCAGGGTATGATTTTAGTGGTGTTTAGATATGACAATCATAATGGAGTCTTTCTTTCATGATTTGCATGTGATTTTGGGGAAAAAATCTATACAAAACACAGATGGGAAGGGTTGTATAAACTGGATGGGGGCATTAATTCTTTTCTTCTTGATGTTTCTCATAAAGCTTGTAAAGAAATGCCCTTTTCTCTGATTTTTTTTCTCTTATATGCTGTACTTGCTGTATGTATTTTATTTCTCCTATATATATCTTGCTTGCTTTTCAGATGTTGTGCCACAGAACTGCAAGCTGAAATCGGACAACCGATAGATTGACACAGCTTAACCAGAGATTCTCCAGGTCCATGGTTGCAGTTATGGACAGCACTATGAACCCTGCCATGGAAGTTTCTCTTAAAGGTTATATTCTTTGGTAAGCTGTGTTTTATCCTTCAATTTTATATGTTGAGTCACACTGAAGATCAATTATATTTGTCTTTTTTCCTGTCATAGAATTAAGCTCCTTCACATATTTCCTATGTTCTGCCATGTTTCTCATGTTGCTGTATTCAATTTTCTGATAAACAGTATTGGAACTTTTCTGCATCCCTTTTGTTGAGGGAGCAGGGACATTCGCACTTAAAAGAATAGTTCTAAACCCTTCATTTCCAACAGAATTCTGTGAAAGTCCTATCTGTATCGCATTATTTACACAGGAAGTTTTTCTTCCACAACCTTTCCTTGGCATTTCTTGGTACAGTTCAAACATTCTTGAAGTGTAACGGCATGATGAACATATTGCTCTCTCTTGCCACACCAGACCTCTTTTCTCTTCATGTTTCAAGTCCCATGACAGAAACCCCTGACATTCAGGGTGTAGGCACTGGTGCTCTTGAAAAACAGTATTCCACATCTCAGCATTTTTTTTTCTGGATGAACCAATCGATATGTGTTTTTCTCACCAGACCTGTTGATATAAATAGATAAAACAAGTTTCATGTTAGAAATGTAGTTTCAGATTTGAAACAAAATCTATTTATAAATGCAACATTGCTCTGCACATACTATCAAGTGATAGTACAGAATCATTTAGCTGTAAATTAGAGCTTGCTACTTGGTATGCCAAATCAATGTATATTACCTCCCCTTTGACTAGAATTGAGTGACTGAAGGTTTGTTTTATTTCTCTTTTTTTAAATAATTTATGTACTTTATTGACCTTTATATTGAAAAGTAAGTAATTTAAGACTACCTGTAGTGGAAAGTAGCCATCATAATGATTCTGAGACTTTTTCTAAACTTATTATAAGTTTGGGGTAAATATTTGTATAGTTTTATGCATTAGACAACTTTAATATGCAATTCAATTCTATTACTTAAATTTACCAAGTAGTTTATGCAGTGATAAGTTATATAAGTGTCTGAATATTGAATAGAAACATGAACTTACCCTGGCATCGCAATGTTTTCCACATATTGCTCCACCTCCAGCTTACTTCTTGGCTTGGGTCGCAGCAGTTTGTACATGGGCTTTTCATCGTCATCTTCAATGTCAGCATTATATGAACTTTTTATAGCTTTTTCAAATTTGTCTCTTGTTGTCCTTATGTAATAGACCTCAAGTGGCTTTGTCTTTTGCGTTGATGTACATTTTTTCCCCTTGTTGTGGGGAACATTACCAGGCTTGAAGAAATGACTTTGTCTATTCTTTGCTTTCTTATCCTTTCCCATAGTTTTATGCTAAAAAGTATCACTCAGTTATTTAATTCTTCAGTATTATAATACTTATGGAACTTTGCTTTGGCTTTTATACCTTTTTATTAAGATTTGGGGGTGATGAATCACCTGTGTTGATAGTTTAAATAGTTTTAGAATGTCAGCATCATCTGGATGCCTCATTGGGTGTGTCAGTCACAGAAGGACAATGACCTCTTATCATTTTGACCTGTCATGTGGCACACTTATTGGTTTGGTGTGAATTATAGGGATCAGGGATGCACTGTATCTTATTTCTGTGAATGTCAGCAAGAAAAGAAATGCAATTTTGAAATTTAAAACATTTAAAACTTGTCTTATAGCCAGTGAGAGATGGAAAAACTAGGTGTCATGTAATTTGATACCCTATGATGTCATACTTGCTGATGTCAGCATGTTTGTGTTTATTTTGTGTAGCATGCATGCTATAGAAAGATAACACGAAGATACAAAGTCGGAATCTATTTTTTTTAATAACAAGAATAATGCACTAATAAGTACAATACAACACTTCAACATGTAATGCGGATGCAATTTTGCTATGTACAGTAGTATCACATAAAATGCAATTGCACTATTATTCATGCACCAGCATGGCCAGGTCTTTCTTACAATTATACTCTAATATCAATGAGTAAAATGCAACTTTTTCAAAAAAATTAAAATCTGGTTATAGGACACACGGTACTAATTATACGGAAGAGCTGTGAACCAGTCTAAAAATGGGTGAAGAAATAATAGAGTATATACGGCTTTGGTGGTCCATAATTGGTTAATAATGAAAATTAAAATTTTAGTAAAAATATTTTTTGAGAGCTTATCCAAACTGTAATTTACAAAAAATATAGACAAAATTCTATTGATGCAATTGAAGTAAATTTAGAGGCTTCACCTATTAGTACTCAATAATGAAAGTAGCACCTGATTCATTTGGTGCAGAATCAATAACATGTGCTTCCTGCCAATTTATGTCAACAAAATGCCGCGGGTCCTATGTTTTTCTACATTTAAAAACTTACATCAAGGTTAGTTGTGCATGGAAAAATATAGGTCTGATCATCAGCACCCAGAAATGTTAAGTTGTTGAATTTTGAATATGACAGTGTTTCCATATGTTTACCATTGGAGTTGAATTAGTACCGTGTTTCCTATACAGGGCCTATACCACAACATGAGCCTGATGTTTCTATGGTTACCACGTGCATCCAGGGTATGATTTTAGTGGTTTTTAGATATGACAATCATAATGGAGTCTTTCTTTCATGATTTGCATGTGATTTTGGGGAAAAAATCTATACAAAACACAGATGGGAAGGGTTGTATAAACTGGATGGGGGCATTAATTCTTTTCTTCTTGATGTTTCTCATAAAGCTTGTAAAGAAATGCCCTTTTCTCTGATTTTTTTTCTCTTATATGCTGTACTTGCTGTATGTATTTTATTTCTCCTATATATATCTTGCTTGCTTTTCAGATGTTGTGCCACAGAACTGCAAGCTGAAATCGGACAACCGATAGATTGACACAGCTTAACCAGAGATTCTCCAGGTCCATGGTTGCAGTTATGGACAGCACTATGAACCCTGCCATGGAAGTTTCTCTTAAAGGTTATATTCTTTGGTAAGCTGTGTTTTATCCTTCAATTTTATATGTTGAGTCACACTGAAGATCAATTATATTTGTCTTTTTTCCTGTCATAGAATTAAGCTCCTTCACATATTTCCTATGTTCTGCCATGTTTCTCATGTTGCTGTATTCAATTTTCTGATAAACAGTATTGGAACTTTTCTGCATCCCTTTTGTTGAGGGAGCAGGGACATTCGCACTTAAAAGAATAGTTCTAAACCCTTCATTTCCAACAGAATTCTGTGAAAGTCCTATCTGTATCGCATTATTTACACAGGAAGTTTTTCTTCCACAACCTTTCCTTGGCATTTCTTGGTACAGTTCAAACATTCTTGAAGTGTAACGGCATGATGAACATATTGCTCTCTCTTGCCACACCAGACCTCTTTTCTCTTCATGTTTCAAGTCCCATGACAGAAACCCCTGACATTCAGGGTGTAGGCACTGGTGCTCTTGAAAAACAGTATTCCACATCTCAGCATTTTTTTTTCTGGATGAACCAATCGATATGTGTTTTTCTCACCAGACCTGTTGATATAAATAGATAAAACAAGTTTCATGTTAGAAATGTAGTTTCAGATTTGAAACAAAATCTATTTATAAATGCAACATTGCTCTGCACATACTATCAAGTGATAGTACAGAATCATTTAGCTGTAAATTAGAGCTTGCTACTTGGTATGCCAAATCAATGTATATTACCTCCCCTTTGACTAGAATTGAGTGACTGAAGGTTTGTTTTATTTCTCTTTTTTTAAATAATTTATGTACTTTATTGACCTTTATATTGAAAAGTAAGTAATTTAAGACTACCTGTAGTGGAAAGTAGCCATCATAATGATTCTGAGACTTTTTCTAAACTTATTATAAGTTTGGGGTAAATATTTGTATAGTTTTATGCATTAGACAACTTTAATATGCAATTCAATTCTATTACTTAAATTTACCAAGTAGTTTATGCAGTGATAAGTTATATAAGTGTCTAAATATTGAATAGAAACATGAACTTACCCTGGCATCGCAATGTTTTCCACATATTGCTCCACCTCCAGCTTACTTCTTGGCTTGGGTCGCAGCAGTTTGTACATGGGCTTTTCATCGTCATCTTCAATGTCAGCATTATATGAACTTTTTATAGCTTTTTCAAATTTGTCTCTTGTTGTCCTTATGTAATAGACCTCAAGTGGCTTTGTCTTTTGGGTTGATGTACATTTTTTCCCCTTGTTGTGGGGAACATTACCAGGCTTGAAGAAATGACTTTGTCTATTCTTTGCTTTCTTATCCTTTCCCATAGTTTTATGCTAAAAAGTATCACTCAGTTATTTAATTCTTCAGTATTATAATACTTATGGAACTTTGCTTTGGCTTTTATACCTTTTTATTAAGATTTGGGGGTGATGAATCACCTGTGTTGATAGTTTAAATAGTTTTAGAATGTCAGCATCATCTGGATGCCTCATTGGGTGTGTCAGTCACAGAAGGACAATGACCTCTTATCATTTTGACCTGTCATGTGGCACACTTATTGGTTTGGTGTGAATTATAGGGATCAGGGATGCACTGTATCTTATTTCTGTGAATGTCAGCAAGAAAAGAAATGCAATTTTGAAATTTAAAACATTTAAAACTTGTCTTATAGCCAGTGAGAGATGGAAAAACTAGGTGTCATGTAATTTGATACCCTATGATGTCATACTTGCTGATGTCAGCATGTTTGTGTTTATTTTGTGTAGCATGCATGCTATAGAAAGATAACACGAAGATACAAAGTCGGAATCTATTTTTTTTAATAACAAGAATAATGCACTAATAAGTACAATACAACACTTCAACATGTAATGCGGATGCAATTTTGCTATGTACAGTAGTATCACATAAAATGCAATTGCACTATTATTCATGCACCAGCATGGCCAGGTCTTTCTTACAATTATACTCTAATATCAATGAGTAAAATGCAACTTTTTCAAAAAAATTAAAATCTGGTTATAGGACACACGGTACTAATTATACGGAAGAGCTGTGAACCAGTCTAAAAATGGGTGAAGAAATAATAGAGTATATACGGCTTTGGTGGTCCATAATTGGTTAATAATGAAAATTAAAATTTTAGTAAAAATATTTTTTGAGAGCTTATCCAAACTGTAATTTACAAAAAATATAGACAAAATTCTATTGATGCAATTGAAGTAAATTTAGAGGCTTCACCTATTAGTACTCAATAATGAAAGTAGCACCTGATTCATTTGGTGCAGAATCAATAACATGTGCTTCCTGCCAATTTATGTCAACAAAATGCCGCGGGTCCTATGTTTTTCTACATTTAAAAACTTACATCAAGGTTAGTTGTGCATGGAAAAATATAGGTCTGATCATCAGCACCCAGAAATGTTAAGTTGTTGAATTTTGAATATGACAGTGTTTCCATATGTTTACCATTGGAGTTGAATTAGTACCGTGTTTCCTATACAGGGCCTATACCACAACATGAGCCTGATGTTTCTATGGTTACCACGTGCATCCAGGGTATGATTTTAGTGGTGTTTAGATATGACAATCATAATGGAGTCTTTCTTTCATGATTTGCATGTGATTTTGGGGAAAAAATCTATACAAAACACAGATGGGAAGGGTTGTATAAACTGGATGGGGGCATTAATTCTTTTCTTCTTGATGTTTCTCATAAAGCTTGTAAAGAAATGCCCTTTTCTCTGATTTTTTTTCTCTTATATGCTGTACTTGCTGTATGTATTTTATTTCTCCTATATATATCTTGCTTGCTTTTCAGATGTTGTGCCACAGAACTGCAAGCTGAAATCGGACAACCGATAGATTGACACAGCTTAACCAGAGATTCTCCAGGTCCATGGTTGCAGTTATGGACAGCACTATGAACCCTGCCATGGAAGTTTCTCTTAAAGGTTATATTCTTTGGTAAGCTGTGTTTTATCCTTCAATTTTATATGTTGAGTCACACTGAAGATCAATTATATTTGTCTTTTTTCCTGTCATAGAATTAAGCTCCTTCACATATTTCCTATGTTCTGCCATGTTTCTCATGTTGCTGTATTCAATTTTCTGATAAACAGTATTGGAACTTTTCTGCATCCCTTTTGTTGAGGGAGCAGGGACATTCGCACTTAAAAGAATAGTTCTAAACCCTTCATTTCCAACAGAATTCTGTGAAAGTCCTATCTGTATCGCATTATTTACACAGGAAGTTTTTCTTCCACAACCTTTCCTTGGCATTTCTTGGTACAGTTCAAACATTCTTGAAGTGTAACGGCATGATGAACATATTGCTCTCTCTTGCCACACCAGACCTCTTTTCTCTTCATGTTTCAAGTCCCATGACAGAAACCCCTGACATTCAGGGTGTAGGCACTGGTGCTCTTGAAAAACAGTATTCCACATCTCAGCATTTTTTTTTCTGGATGAACCAATCGATATGTGTTTTTCTCACCAGACCTGTTGATATAAATAGATAAAACAAGTTTCATGTTAGAAATGTAGTTTCAGATTTGAAACAAAATCTATTTATAAATGCAACATTGCTCTGCACATACTATCAAGTGATAGTACAGAATCATTTAGCTGTAAATTAGAGCTTGCTACTTGGTATGCCAAATCAATGTATATTACCTCCCCTTTGACTAGAATTGAGTGACTGAAGGTTTGTTTTATTTCTCTTTTTTTAAATAATTTATGTACTTTATTGACCTTTATATTGAAAAGTAAGTAATTTAAGACTACCTGTAGTGGAAAGTAGCCATCATAATGATTCTGAGACTTTTTCTAAACTTATTATAAGTTTGGGGTAAATATTTGTATAGTTTTATGCATTAGACAACTTTAATATGCAATTCAATTCTATTACTTAAATTTACCAAGTAGTTTATGCAGTGATAAGTTATATAAGTGTCTGAATATTGAATAGAAACATGAACTTACCCTGGCATCGCAATGTTTTCCACATATTGCTCCACCTCCAGCTTACTTCTTGGCTTGGGTCGCAGCAGTTTGTACATGGGCTTTTCATCGTCATCTTCAATGTCAGCATTATATGAACTTTTTATAGCTTTTTCAAATTTGTCTCTTGTTGTCCTTATGTAATAGACCTCAAGTGGCTTTGTCTTTTGCGTTGATGTACATTTTTTCCCCTTGTTGTGGGGAACATTACCAGGCTTGAAGAAATGACTTTGTCTATTCTTTGCTTTCTTATCCTTTCCCATAGTTTTATGCTAAAAAGTATCACTCAGTTATTTAATTCTTCAGTATTATAATACTTATGGAACTTTGCTTTGGCTTTTATACCTTTTTATTAAGATTTGGGGGTGATGAATCACCTGTGTTGATAGTTTAAATAGTTTTAGAATGTCAGCATCATCTGGATGCCTCATTGGGTGTGTCAGTCACAGAAGGACAATGACCTCTTATCATTTTGACCTGTCATGTGGCACACTTATTGGTTTGGTGTGAATTATAGGGATCAGGGATGCACTGTATCTTATTTCTGTGAATGTCAGCAAGAAAAGAAATGCAATTTTGAAATTTAAAACATTTAAAACTTGTCTTATAGCCAGTGAGAGATGGAAAAACTAGGTGTCATGTAATTTGATACCCTATGATGTCATACTTGCTGATGTCAGCATGTTTGTGTTTATTTTGTGTAGCATGCATGCTATAGAAAGATAACACGAAGATACAAAGTCGGAATCTATTTTTTTTAATAACAAGAATAATGCACTAATAAGTACAATACAACACTTCAACATGTAATGCGGATGCAATTTTGCTATGTACAGTAGTATCACATAAAATGCAATTGCACTATTATTCATGCACCAGCATGGCCAGGTCTTTCTTACAATTATACTCTAATATCAATGAGTAAAATGCAACTTTTTCAAAAAAATTAAAATCTGGTTATACAGGGCCTATACCACAACATGAGCCTGATGTTTCTATGGTTACCACGTGCATCCAGGGTATGATTTTAGTGGTTTTTAGATATGACAATCATAATGGAGTCTTTCTTTCATGATTTGCATGTGATTTTGGGGAAAAAATCTATACAAAACACAGATGGGAAGGGTTGTATAAACTGGATGGGGGCATTAATTCTTTTCTTCTTGATGTTTCTCATAAAGCTTGTAAAGAAATGCCCTTTTCTCTGATTTTTTTTCTCTTATATGCTGTACTTGCTGTATGTATTTTATTTCTCCTATATATATCTTGCTTGCTTTTCAGATGTTGTGCCACAGAACTGCAAGCTGAAATCGGACAACCGATAGATTGACACAGCTTAACCAGAGATTCTCCAGGTCCATGGTTGCAGTTATGGACAGCACTATGAACCCTGCCATGGAAGTTTCTCTTAAAGGTTATATTCTTTGGTAAGCTGTGTTTTATCCTTCAATTTTATATGTTGAGTCACACTGAAGATCAATTATATTTGTCTTTTTTCCTGTCATAGAATTAAGCTCCTTCACATATTTCCTATGTTCTGCCATGTTTCTCATGTTGCTGTATTCAATTTTCTGATAAACAGTATTGGAACTTTTCTGCATCCCTTTTGTTGAGGGAGCAGGGACATTCGCACTTAAAAGAATAGTTCTAAACCCTTCATTTCCAACAGAATTCTGTGAAAGTCCTATCTGTATCGCATTATTTACACAGGAAGTTTTTCTTCCACAACCTTTCCTTGGCATTTCTTGGTACAGTTCAAACATTCTTGAAGTGTAACGGCATGATGAACATATTGCTCTCTCTTGCCACACCAGACCTCTTTTCTCTTCATGTTTCAAGTCCCATGACAGAAACCCCTGACATTCAGGGTGTAGGCACTGGTGCTCTTGAAAAACAGTATTCCACATCTCAGCATTTTTTTTTCTGGATGAACCAATCGATATGTGTTTTTCTCACCAGACCTGTTGATATAAATAGATAAAACAAGTTTCATGTTAGAAATGTAGTTTCAGATTTGAAACAAAATCTATTTATAAATGCAACATTGCTCTGCACATACTATCAAGTGATAGTACAGAATCATTTAGCTGTAAATTAGAGCTTGCTACTTGGTATGCCAAATCAATGTATATTACCTCCCCTTTGACTAGAATTGAGTGACTGAAGGTTTGTTTTATTTCTCTTTTTTTAAATAATTTATGTACTTTATTGACCTTTATATTGAAAAGTAAGTAATTTAAGACTACCTGTAGTGGAAAGTAGCCATCATAATGATTCTGAGACTTTTTCTAAACTTATTATAAGTTTGGGGTAAATATTTGTATAGTTTTATGCGTTAGACAACTTTAATATGCAATTCAATTCTATTACTTAAATTTACCAAGTAGTTTATGCAGTGATAAGTTATATAAGTGTCTAAATATTGAATAGAAACATGAACTTACCCTGGCATCGCAATGTTTTCCACATATTGCTCCACCTCCAGCTTACTTCTTGGCTTGGGTCGCAGCAGTTTGTACATGGGCTTTTCATCGTCATCTTCAATGTCAGCATTATATGAACTTTTTATAGCTTTTTCAAATTTGTCTCTTGTTGTCCTTATGTAATAGACCTCAAGTGGCTTTGTCTTTTGGGTTGATGTACATTTTTTCCCCTTGTTGTGGGGAACATTACCAGGCTTGAAGAAATGACTTTGTCTATTCTTTGCTTTCTTATCCTTTCCCATAGTTTTATGCTAAAAAGTATCACTCAGTTATTTAATTCTTCAGTATTATAATACTTATGGAACTTTGCTTTGGCTTTTATACCTTTTTATTAAGATTTGGGGGTGATGAATCACCTGTGTTGATAGTTTAAATAGTTTTAGAATGTCAGCATCATCTGGATGCCTCATTGGGTGTGTCAGTCACAGAAGGACAATGACCTCTTATCATTTTGACCTGTCATGTGGCACACTTATTGGTTTGGTGTGAATTATAGGGATCAGGGATGCACTGTATCTTATTTCTGTGAATGTCAGCAAGAAAAGAAATGCAATTTTGAAATTTAAAACATTTAAAACTTGTCTTATAGCCAGTGAGAGATGGAAAAACTAGGTGTCATGTAATTTGATACCCTATGATGTCATACTTGCTGATGTCAGCATGTTTGTGTTTATTTTGTGTAGCATGCATGCTATAGAAAGATAACACGAAGATACAAAGTCGGAATCTATTTTTTTTAATAACAAGAATAATGCACTAATAAGTACAATACAACACTTCAACATGTAATGCGGATGCAATTTTGCTATGTACAGTAGTATCACATAAAATGCAATTGCACTATTATTCATGCACCAGCATGGCCAGGTCTTTCTTACAATTATACTCTAATATCAATGAGTAAAATGCAACTTTTTCAAAAAAATTAAAATCTGGTTATAGGACACACGGTACTAATTATACGGAAGAGCTGTGAACCAGTCTAAAAATGGGTGAAGAAATAATAGAGTATATACGGCTTTGGTGGTCCATAATTGGTTAATAATGAAAATTAAAATTTTAGTAAAAATATTTTTTGAGAGCTTATCCAAACTGTAATTTACAAAAAATATAGACAAAATTCTATTGATGCAATTGAAGTAAATTTAGAGGCTTCACCTATTAGTACTCAATAATGAAAGTAGCACCTGATTCATTTGGTGCAGAATCAATAACATGTGCTTCCTGCCAATTTATGTCAACAAAATGCCGCGGGTCCTATGTTTTTCTACATTTAAAAACTTACATCAAGGTTAGTTGTGCATGGAAAAATATAGGTCTGATCATCAGCACCCAGAAATGTTAAGTTGTTGAATTTTGAATATGACAGTGTTTCCATATGTTTACCATTGGAGTTGAATTAGTACCGTGTTTCCTATACAGGGCCTATACCACAACATGAGCCTGATGTTTCTATGGTTACCACGTGCATCCAGGGTATGATTTTAGTGGTTTTTAGATATGACAATCATAATGGAGTCTTTCTTTCATGATTTGCATGTGATTTTGGGGAAAAAATCTATACAAAACACAGATGGGAAGGGTTGTATAAACTGGATGGGTTCATTAATTCTTTTCTTCTTGATGTTTCTCATAAAGCTTGTAAAGAAATGCCCTTTTCTCTGATTTTTTTTCTCTTATATGCTGTACTTGCTGTATGTATTTTATTTCTCCTATATATATCTTGCTTGCTTTTCAGATGTTGTGCCACAGAACTGCAAGCTGAAATCGGACAACCGATAGATTGACACAGCTTAACCAGAGATTCTCCAGGTCCATGGTTGCAGTTATGGACAGCACTATGAACCCTGCCATGGAAGTTTCTCTTAAAGGTTATATTCTTTGGTAAGCTGTGTTTTATCCTTCAATTTTATATGTTGAGTCACACTGAAGATCAATTATATTTGTCTTTTTTCCTGTCATAGAATTAAGTTCCTTCACATATTTCCTATGTTCTGCCATGTTTCTCATGTTGCTGTATTCAATTTTCTGATAAACAGTATTGGAACTTTTCTGCATCCCTTTTGTTGAGGGAGCAGGGACATTCGCACTTAAAAGAATAGTTCTAAACCCTTCATTTCCAACAGAATTCTGTGAAAGTCCTATTTGTATCGCATTATTTACACAGGAAGTTTTTCTTCCACAACCTTTCCTTGGCATTTCTTGGTACAGTTCAAACATTCTTGAAGTGTAACGGCATGATGAACATATTGCTCTCTCTTGCCACACCAGACCTCTTTTCTCTTCATGTTTCAAGTCCCATGACAGAAACCCCTGACATTCAGGGTGTAGGCACTGGTGCTCTTGAAAAACAGTATTCCACATCTCAGCATTTTTTTTTCTGGATGAACCAATCGATATGTGTTTTTCTCACCAGACCTGTTGATATAAATAGATAAAACAAGTTTCATGTTAGAAATGTAGTTTCAGATTTGAAACAAAATCTATTTATAAATGCAACATTGCTCTGCACATACTATCAAGTGATAGTACAGAATCATTTAGCTGTAAATTAGAGCTTGCTACTTGGTATGCCAAATCAATGTATATTACCTCCCCTTTGACTAGAATTGAGTGACTGAAGGTTTGATTTATTTCTCTTTTTTTAAATAATTTATGTACTTTATTGACCTTTATATTGAAAAGTAAGTAATTTAAGACTACCTGTAGTGGAAAGTAGCCATCATAATGATTCTGAGACTTTTTCTAAACTTATTATAAGTTTGGGGTAAATATTTGTATAGTTTTATGCATTAGACAACTTTAATATGCAATTCAATTCTATTACTTAAATTTACCAAGTAGTTTATGCAGTGATAAGTTATATAAGTGTCTGAATATTGAATAGAAACATGAACTTACCCTGGCATCGCAATGTTTTCCACATATTGCTCCACCTCCAGCTTACTTCTTGGCTTGGGTCGCAGCAGTTTGTACATGGGCTTTTCATCGTCATCTTCAATGTCAGCATTATATGAACTTTTTATAGCTTTTTCAAATTTGTCTCTTGTTGTCCTTATGTAATAGACCTCAAGTGGCTTTGTCTTTTGGGTTGATGTACATTTTTTCCTCTTGTTGTGGGGAACATTACCAGGCTTGAAGAAATGACTTTGTCTATTCTTTGCTTTCTTATCCTTTCCCATAGTTTTATGCTAAAAAGTATCACTCAGTTATTTAATTCTTCAGTATTATAATACTTATGGAACTTTGCTTTGGCTTTTATACCTTTCTATTAAGATTTGGGGGTGATGAATCACCTGTGTTGATAGTTTAAATAGTTTTAGAATGTCAGCATCATCTGGATGCCTCATTGGGTGTGTCAGTCACAGAAGGACAATGACCTCTTATCATTTTGACCTGTCATGTGGCACACTTATTGGTTTGGTGTGAATTATAGGGATCAGGGATGCACTGTATCTTATTTCTGTGAATGTCAGCAAGAAAAGAAATGCAATTTTGAAATTTAAAACATTTAAAACTTGTCTTATAGCCAGTGAGAGATGGAAAAACTAGGTGTCATGTAATTTGATACCCTATGATGTCATACTTGCTGATGTCAGCATGTTTGTGTTTATTTTGTGTAGCATGCATGCTATAGAAAGATAACACGAAGATACAAAGTCGGAATCTATTTTTTTTAATAACAAGAATAATGCACTAATAAGTACAATACAACACTTCAACATGTAATGCGGATGCAATTTTGCTATGTACAGTAGTATCACATAAAATGCAATTGCACTATTATTCATGCACCAGCATGGCCACGTCTTTCTTACAATTATACTCTAATATCAATGAGTAAAATGCAACTTTTTCAAAAAAATTAAAATCTGGTTATACAGGGCCTATACCACAACATGAGCCTGATGTTTCTATGGTTACCACGTGCATCCAGGGTATGATTTTAGTGGTTTTTAGATATGACAATCATAATGGAGTCTTTCTTTCATGATTTGCATGTGATTTTGGGGAAAAAATCTATACAAAACACAGATGGGAAGGGTTGTATAAACTGGATGGGGGCATTAATTCTTTTCTTCTTGATGTTTCTCATAAAGCTTGTAAAGAAATGCCCTTTTCTCTGATTTTTTTTCTCTTATATGCTGTACTTGCTGTATGTATTTTATTTCTCCTATATATATCTTGCTTGCTTTTCAGATGTTGTGCCACAGAACTGCAAGCTGAAATCGGACAACCGATAGATTGACACAGCTTAACCAGAGATTCTCCAGGTCCATGGTTGCAGTTATGGACAGCACTATGAACCCTGCCATGGAAGTTTCTCTTAAAGGTTATATTCTTTGGTAAGCTGTGTTTTATCCTTCAATTTTATATGTTGAGTCACACTGAAGATCAATTATATTTGTCTTTTTTCCTGTCATAGAATTAAGCTCCTTCACATATTTCCTATGTTCTGCCATGTTTCTCATGTTGCTGTATTCAATTTTCTGATAAACAGTATTGGAACTTTTCTGCATCCCTTTTGTTGAGGGAGCAGGGACATTCGCACTTAAAAGAATAGTTCTAAACCCTTCATTTCCAACAGAATTCTGTGAAAGTCCTATCTGTATCGCATTATTTACACAGGAAGTTTTTCTTCCACAACCTTTCCTTGGCATTTCTTGGTACAGTTCAAACATTCTTGAAGTGTAACGGCATGATGAACATATTGCTCTCTCTTGCCACACCAGACCTCTTTTCTCTTCATGTTTCAAGTCCCATGACAGAAACCCCTGACATTCAGGGTGTAGGCACTGGTGCTCTTGAAAAACAGTATTCCACATCTCAGCATTTTTTTTTCTGGATGAACCAATCGATATGTGTTTTTCTCACCAGACCTGTTGATATAAATAGATAAAACAAGTTTCATGTTAGAAATGTAGTTTCAGATTTGAAACAAAATCTATTTATAAATGCAACATTGCTCTGCACATACTATCAAGTGATAGTACAGAATCATTTAGCTGTAAATTAGAGCTTGCTACTTGGTATGCCAAATCAATGTATATTACCTCCCCTTTGACTAGAATTGAGTGACTGAAGGTTTGATTTATTTCTCTTTTTTTAAATAATTTATGTACTTTATTGACCTTTATATTGAAAAGTAAGTAATTTAAGACTACCTGTAGTGGAAAGTAGCCATCATAATGATTCTGAGACTTTTTCTAAACTTATTATAAGTTTGGGGTAAATATTTGTATAGTTTTATGCATTAGACAACTTTAATATGCAATTCAATTCTATTACTTAAATTTACCAAGTAGTTTATGCAGTGATAAGTTATATAAGTGTCTGAATATTGAATAGAAACATGAACTTACCCTGGCATCGCAATGTTTTCCACATATTGCTCCACCTCCAGCTTACTTCTTGGCTTGGGTCGCAGCAGTTTGTACATGGGCTTTTCATCGTCATCTTCAATGTCAGCATTATATGAACTTTTTATAGCTTTTTCAAATTTGTCTCTTGTTGTCCTTATGTAATAGACCTCAAGTGGCTTTGTCTTTTGGGTTGATGTACATTTTTTCCTCTTGTTGTGGGGAACATTACCAGGCTTGAAGAAATGACTTTGTCTATTCTTTGCTTTCTTATCCTTTCCCATAGTTTTATGCTAAAAAGTATCACTCAGTTATTTAATTCTTCAGTATTATAATACTTATGGAACTTTGCTTTGGCTTTTATACCTTTTTATTAAGATTTGGGGGTGATGAATCACCTGTGTTGATAGTTTAAATAGTTTTAGAATGTCAGCATCATCTGGATGCCTCATTGGGTGTGTCAGTCACAGAAGGACAATGACCTCTTATCATTTTGACCTGTCATGTGGCACACTTATTGGTTTGGTGTGAATTATAGGGATCAGGGATGCACTGTATCTTATTTCTGTGAATGTCAGCAAGAAAAGAAATGCAATTTTGAAATTTAAATCATTTAAAACTTGTCTTATAGCCAGTGAGAGATGGAAAAACTAGGTGTCATGTAATTTGATACCCTATGATGTCATACTTGCTGATGTCAGCATGTTTGTGTTTATTTTGTGTAGCATGCATGCTATAGAAAGATAACACGAAGATACAAAGTCGGAATCTAATTTTTTTAATAACAAGAATAATGCACTAATAAGTACAATACAACACTTCAACATGTAATGCGGATGCAATTTTGCTATGTACAGTAGTATCACATAAAATGCAATTGCACTATTATTCATGCACCAGCATGGCCAGGTCTTTCTTACAATTATACTCTAATATCAATGAGTAAAATGCAACTTTTTCAAAAAAATTAAAATCTGGTTATACAGGGCCTATACCACAACATGAGCCTGATGTTTCTATGGTTACCACGTGCATCCAGGGTATGATTTTAGTGGTTTTTAGATATGACAATCATAATGGAGTCTTTCTTTCATGATTTGCATGTGATTTTGGGGAAAAAATCTATACAAAACACAGATGGGAAGGGTTGTATAAACTGGATGGGGGCATTAATTCTTTTCTTCTTGATGTTTCTCATAAAGCTTGTAAAGAAATGCCCTTTTCTCTGATTTTTTTTCTCTTATATGCTGTACTTGCTGTATGTATTTTATTTCTCCTATATATATCTTGCTTGCTTTTCAGATGTTGTGCCACAGAACTGCAAGCTGAAATCGGACAACCGATAGATTGACACAGCTTAACCAGAGATTCTCCAGGTCCATGGTTGCAGTTATGGACAGCACTATGAACCCTGCCATGGAAGTTTCTCTTAAAGGTTATATTCTTTGGTAAGCTGTGTTTTATCCTTCAATTTTATATGTTGAGTCACACTGAAGATCAATTATATTTGTCTTTTTTCCTGTCATAGAATTAAGCTCCTTCACATATTTCCTATGTTCTGCCATGTTTCTCATGTTGCTGTATTCAATTTTCTGATAAACAGTATTGGAACTTTTCTGCATCCCTTTTGTTGAGGGAGCAGGGACATTCGCACTTAAAAGAATAGTTCTAAACCCTTCATTTCCAACAGAATTCTGTGAAAGTCCTATCTGTATCGCATTATTTACACAGGAAGTTTTTCTTCCACAACCTTTCCTTGGCATTTCTTGGTACAGTTCAAACATTCTTGAAGTGTAACGGCATGATGAACATATTGCTCTCTCTTGCCACACCAGACCTCTTTTCTCTTCATGTTTCAAGTCCCATGACAGAAACCCCTGACATTCAGGGTGTAGGCACTGGTGCTCTTGAAAAACAGTATTCCACATCTCAGCATTTTTTTTTCTGGATGAACCAATCGATATGTGTTTTTCTCACCAGACCTGTTGATATAAATAGATAAAACAAGTTTCATGTTAGAAATGTAGTTTCAGATTTGAAACAAAATCTATTTATAAATGCAACATTGCTCTGCACATACTATCAAGTGATAGTACAGAATCATTTAGCTGTAAATTAGAGCTTGCTACTTGGTATGCCAAATCAATGTATATTACCTCCCCTTTGACTAGAATTGAGTGACTGAAGGTTTGATTTATTTCTCTTTTTTTAAATAATTTATGTACTTTATTGACCTTTATATTGAAAAGTAAGTAATTTAAGACTACCTGTAGTGGAAAGTAGCCATCATAATGATTCTGAGACTTTTTCTAAACTTATTATAAGTTTGGGGTAAATATTTGTATAGTTTTATGCATTAGACAACTTTAATATGCAATTCAATTCTATTACTTAAATTTACCAAGTAGTTTATGCAGTGATAAGTTATATAAGTGTCTGAATATTGAATAGAAACATGAACTTACCCTGGCATCGCAATGTTTTCCACATATTGCTCCACCTCCAGCTTACTTCTTGGCTTGGGTCGCAGCAGTTTGTACATGGGCTTTTCATCGTCATCTTCAATGTCAGCATTATATGAACTTTTTATAGCTTTTTCAAATTTGTCTCTTGTTGTCCTTATGTAATAGACCTCAAGTGGCTTTGTCTTTTGGGTTGATGTACATTTTTTCCTCTTGTTGTGGGGAACATTACCAGGCTTGAAGAAATGACTTTGTCTATTCTTTGCTTTCTTATCCTTTCCCATAGTTTTATGCTAAAAAGTATCACTCAGTTATTTAATTCTTCAGTATTATAATACTTATGGAACTTTGCTTTGGCTTTTATACCTTTTTATTAAGATTTGGGGGTGATGAATCACCTGTGTTGATAGTTTAAATAGTTTTAGAATGTCAGCATCATCTGGATGCCTCATTGGGTGTGTCAGTCACAGAAGGACAATGACCTCTTATCATTTTGACCTGTCATGTGGCACACTTATTGGTTTGGTGTGAATTATAGGGATCAGGGATGCACTGTATCTTATTTCTGTGAATGTCAGCAAGAAAAGAAATGCAATTTTGAAATTTAAATCATTTAAAACTTGTCTTATAGCCAGTGAGAGATGGAAAAACTAGGTGTCATGTAATTTGATACCCTATGATGTCATACTTGCTGATGTCAGCATGTTTGTGTTTATTTTGTGTAGCATGCATGCTATAGAAAGATAACACGAAGATACAAAGTCGGAATCTAATTTTTTTAATAACAAGAATAATGCACTAATAAGTACAATACAACACTTCAACATGTAATGCGGATGCAATTTTGCTATGTACAGTAGTATCACATAAAATGCAATTGCACTATTATTCATGCACCAGCATGGCCAGGTCTTTCTTACAATTATACTCTAATATCAATGAGTAAAATGCAACTTTTTCAAAAAAATTAAAATCTGGTTATAGGACACACGGTACTAATTATACGGAAGAGCTGTGAACCAGTCTAAAAATGGGTGAAGAAATAATAGAGTATATACGGCTTTGGTGGTCCATAATTGGTTAATAATGAAAATTAAAATTTTAGTAAAAATATTTTTTGAGAGCTTATCCAAACTGTAATTTACAAAAAATATAGACAAAATTCTATTGATGCAATTGAAGTAAATTTAGAGGCTTCACCTATTAGTACTCAATAATGAAAGTAGCACCTGATTCATTTGGTGCAGAATCAATAACATGTGCTTCCTGCCAATTTATGTCAACAAAATGCCGCGGGTCCTATGTTTTTCTACATTTAAAAACTTACATCAAGGTTAGTTGTGCATGGAAAAATATAGGTCTGATCATCAGCACCCAGAAATGTTAAGTTGTTGAATTTTGAATATGACAGTGTTTCCATATGTTTACCATTGGAGTTGAATTAGTACCGTGTTTCCTATACAGGGCCTATACCACAACATGAGCCTGATGTTTCTATGGTTACCACGTGCATCCAGGGTATGATTTTAGTGGTTTTTAGATATGACAATCATAATGGAGTCTTTCTTTCATGATTTGCATGTGATTTTGGGGAAAAAATCTATACAAAACACAGATGGGAAGGGTTGTATAAACTGGATGGGGGCATTAATTCTTTTCTTCTTGATGTTTCTCATAAAGCTTGTAAAGAAATGCCCTTTTCTCTGATTTTTTTCTCTTATATGCTGTACTTGCTGTATGTATTTTATTTCTCCTATATATATCTTGCTTGCTTTTCAGATGTTGTGCCACAGAACTGCAAGCTGAAATCGGACAACCGATAGATTGACACAGCTTAACCAGAGATTCTCCAGGTC
The DNA here is from genome assembly GCA_029339505.1 of Unio delphinus. Classification (NCBI taxonomy): domain Eukaryota; kingdom Metazoa; phylum Mollusca; class Bivalvia; order Unionida; family Unionidae; genus Unio; species Unio delphinus. The sequence goes on along the minus strand of JAQISU010000226.1, from coordinate 7,520,190 downwards.
CATGGTTGTAGTTATGGACAGCACTATGAACCCTGCCATGGAAGTTTCTCTTAAAGGTTATATTCTTTGGTAAGCTGTGTTTTATCCTTCAATTTTATATGTTGAGTCACACTGAAGATCAATTATATTTGTCTTTTTTCCTGTCATAGAATTAAGCTCCTTCACATATTTCCTATGTTCTGCCATGTTTCTCATGTTGCTGTATTCAATTTTCTGATAAACAGTATTGGAACTTTTCTGCATCCCTTTTGTTGAGGGAGCAGGGACATTCGCACTTAAAAGAATAGTTCTAAACCCTTCATTTCCAACAGAATTCTGTGAAAGTCCTATCTGTATCGCATTATTTACACAGGAAGATTTTCTTCCACAACCTTTCCTTGGCATTTCTTGGTACAGTTCAAACATTCTTGAAGTGTAACGGCATGATGAACATATTGCTCTCTCTTGCCACACCAGACCTCTTTTCTCTTCGTGTTTCAAGTCCCATGACAGAAACCCCTGACATTCAGGGTGTAGGCACTGGTGCTCTTGAAAAACAGTATTCCACATCTCAGCATTTTTTTTTCTGGATGAACCAATCGATATGTGTTTTTCTCACCAGACCTGTTGATATAAATAGATAAAACAAGTTTCATGTTAGAAATGTAGTTTCAGATTTGAAACAAAATCTATTTATAAATGCAACATTGCTCTGCACATACTATCAAGTGATAGTACAGAATCATTTAGCTGTAAATTAGAGCTTGCTACTTGGTATGCCAAATCAATGTATATTACCTCCCCTTTGACTAGAATTGAGTGACTGAAGGTTTGATTTATTTCTCTTTTTTTAAATAATTTATGTACTTTATTGACCTTTATATTGAAAAGTAAGTAATTTAAGACTACCTGTAGTGGAAAGTAGCCATCATAATGATTCTGAGACTTTTTCTAAACTTATTATAAGTTTGGGGTAAATATTTGTATAGTTTTATGCATTAGACAACTTTAATATGCAATTCAATTCTATTACTTAAATTTACCAAGTAGTTTATGCAGTGATAAGTTATATAAGTGTCTGAATATTGAATAGAAACATGAACTTACCCTGGCATCGCAATGTTTTCCACATATTGCTCCACCTCCAGCTTACTTCTTGGCTTGGGTCGCAGCAGTTTGTACATGGGCTTTTCATCGTCATCTTCAATGTCAGCATTATATGAACTTTTTATAGCTTTTTCAAATTTGTCTCTTGTTGTCCTTATGTAATAGACCTCAAGTGGCTTTGTCTTTTGGGTTGATGTACATTTTTTCCCCTTGTTGTGGGGAACATTACCAGGCTTGAAGAAATGACTTTGTCTATTCTTTGCTTTCTTATCCTTTCCCATAGTTTTATGCTAAAAAGTATCACTCAGTTATTTAATTCTTCAGTATTATAATACTTATGGAACTTTGCTTTGGCTTTTATACCTTTTTATTAAGATTTGGGGGTGATGAATCACCTGTGTTGATAGTTTAAATAGTTTTAGAATGTCAGCATCATCTGGATGCCTCATTGGGTGTGTCAGTCACAGAAGGACAATGACCTCTTATCATTTTGACCTGTCATGTGGCACACTTATTGGTTTGGTGTGAATTATAGGGATCAGGGATGCACTGTATCTTATTTCTGTGAATGTCAGCAAGAAAAGAAATGCAATTTTGAAATTTAAAACATTTAAAACTTGTCTTATAGCCAGTGAGAGATGGAAAAACTAGGTGTCATGTAATTTGATACCCTATGATGTCATACTTGCTGATGTCAGCATGTTTGTGTTTATTTTGTGTAGCATGCATGCTATAGAAAGATAACACGAAGATACAAAGTCGGAATCTATTTTTTTTAATAACAAGAATAATGCACTAATAAGTACAATACAACACTTCAACATGTAATGCGGATGCAATTTTGCTATGTACAGTAGTATCACATAAAATGCAATTGCACTATTATTCATGCACCAGCATGGCCAGGTCTTTCTTACAATTATACTCTAATATCAATGAGTAAAATGCAACTTTTTCAAAAAAATTAAAATCTGGTTATAGGACACACGGTACTAATTATACGGAAGAGCTGTGAACCAGTCTAAAAATGGGTGAAGAAATAATAGAGTATATACGGCTTTGGTGGTCCATAATTGGTTAATAATGAAAATTAAAATTTTAGTAAAAATATTTTTTGAGAGCTTATCCAAACTGTAATTTACAAAAAATATAGACAAAATTCTATTGATGCAATTGAAGTAAATTTAGAGGCTTCACCTATTAGTACTCAATAATGAAAGTAGCACCTGATTCATTTGGTGCAGAATCAATAACATGTGCTTCCTGCCAATTTATGTCAACAAAATGCCGCGGGTCCTATGTTTTTCTACATTTAAAAACTTACATCAAGGTTAGTTGTGCATGGAAAAATATAGGTCTGATCATCAGCACCCAGAAATGTTAAGTTGTTGAATTTTGAATATGACAGTGTTTCCATATGTTTACCATTGGAGTTGAATTAGTACCGTGTTTCCTATACAGGGCCTATACCACAACATGAGCCTGATGTTTCTATGGTTACCACGTGCATCCAGGGTATGATTTTAGTGGTTTTTAGATATGACAATCATAATGGAGTCTTTCTTTCATGATTTGCATGTGATTTTGGGGAAAAAATCTATACAAAACACAGATGGGAAGGGTTGTATAAACTGGATGGGGGCATTAATTCTTTTCTTCTTGATGTTTCTCATAAAGCTTGTAAAGAAATGCCCTTTTCTCTGATTTTTTTTCTCTTATATGCTGTACTTGCTGTATGTATTTTATTTCTCCTATATATATCTTGCTTGCTTTTCAGATGTTGTGCCACAGAACTGCAAGCTGAAATCGGACAACCGATAGATTGACACAGCTTAACCAGAGATTCTCCAGGTCCATGGTTGCAGTTATGGACAGCACTATGAACCCTGCCATGGAAGTTTCTCTTAAAGGTTATATTCTTTGGTAAGCTGTGTTTTATCCTTCAATTTTATATGTTGAGTCACACTGAAGATCAATTATATTTGTCTTTTTTCCTGTCATAGAATTAAGCTCCTTCACATATTTCCTATGTTCTGCCATGTTTCTCATGTTGCTGTATTCAATTTTCTGATAAACAGTATTGGAACTTTTCTGCATCCCTTTTGTTGAGGGAGCAGGGACATTCGCACTTAAAAGAATAGTTCTAAACCCTTCATTTCCAACAGAATTCTGTGAAAGTCCTATCTGTATCGCATTATTTACACAGGAAGTTTTTCTTCCACAACCTTTCCTTGGCATTTCTTGGTACAGTTCAAACATTCTTGAAGTGTAACGGCATGATGAACATATTGCTCTCTCTTGCCACACCAGACCTCTTTTCTCTTCATGTTTCAAGTCCCATGACAGAAACCCCTGACATTCAGGGTGTAGGCACTGGTGCTCTTGAAAAACAGTATTCCACATCTCAGCATTTTTTTTTCTGGATGAACCAATCGATATGTGTTTTTCTCACCAGACCTGTTGATATAAATAGATAAAACAAGTTTCATGTTAGAAATGTAGTTTCAGATTTGAAACAAAATCTATTTATAAATGCAACATTGCTCTGCACATACAATCAAGTGATAGTACAGAATCATTTAGCTGTAAATTAGAGCTTGCTACTTGGTATGCCAAATCAATGTATATTACCTCCCCTTTGACTAGAATTGAGTGACTGAAGGTTTGATTTATTTCTCTTTTTTTAAATAATTTATGTACTTTATTGACCTTTATATTGAAAAGTAAGTAATTTAAGACTGCCTGTAGTGGAAAGTAGCCATCATAATGATTCTGAGACTTTTTCTAAACTTATTATAAGTTTGGGGTAAATATTTGTATAGTTTTATGCATTAGACAACTTTAATATGCAATTCAATTCTATTACTTAAATTTACCAAGTAGTTTATGCAGTGATAAGTTATATAAGTGTCTGAATATTGAATAGAAACATGAACTTACCCTGGCATCGCAATGTTTTCCACATATTGCTCCACCTCCAGCTTACTTCTTGGCTTGGGTCGCAGCAGTTTGTACATGGGATTTTCATCGTCATCTTCAATGTCAGCATTATATGAACTTTTTATAGCTTTTTCAAATTTGTCTCTTGTTGTCCTTATGTAATAGACCTCAAGTGGCTTTGTCTTTTGGGTTGATGTACATTTTTTCCCCTTGTTGTGGGGAACATTACCAGGCTTGAAGAAATGACTTTGTCTATTCTTTGCTTTCTTATCCTTTCCCATAGTTTTATGCTAAAAAGTATCACTCAGTTATTTAATTCTTCAGTATTATAATACTTATGGAACTTTGCTTTGGCTTTTATATCTTTTTATTAAGATTTGGGGGTGATGAATCACCTGTGTTGATAGTTTAAATAGTTTTAGAATGTCAGCATCATCTGGATGCCTCATTGGGTGTGTCAGTCACAGAAGGACAATGACCTCTTATCATTTTGACCTGTCATGTGGCACACTTATTGGTTTGGTGTGAATTATAGGGATCAGGGATGCACTGTATCTTATTTCTGTGAATGTCAGCAAGAAAAGAAATGCAATTTTGAAATTTAAAACATTTAAAACTTGTCTTATAGCCAGTGAGAGATGGAAAAACTAGGTGTCATGTAATTTGATACCCTATGATGTCATACTTGCTGATGTCAGCATGTTTGTGTTTATTTTGTGTAGCATGCATGCTATAGAAAGATAACACGAAGATACAAAGTCGGAATCTAATTTTTTTAATAACAAGAATAATGCACTAATAAGTACAATACAACACTTCAACATGTAATGCGGATGCAATTTTGCTATGTACAGTAGTATCACATAAAATGCAATTGCACTATTATTCATGCACCAGCATGGCCAGGTCTTTCTTACAATTATACTCTAATATCAATGAGTAAAATGCAACTTTTTCAAAAAAATTAAAATCTGGTTATAGGACACACGGTACTAATTATACGGAAGAGCTGTGAACCAGTCTAAAAATGGGTGAAGAAATAATAGAGTATATACAGCTTTGGTGGTCCATAATTGGTTAATAATGAAAATTAAAATTTTAGTAAAAATATTTTTTGAGAGCTTATCCAAACTGTAATTTAAAAAAAATATAGACAAAATTCTATTGATGCAATTGAAGTAAATTTAGAGGCTTCACCTATTAGTACTCAATAATGAAAGTAGCACCTGATTCATTTGGTGCAGAATCAATAACATGTGCTTCCTGCCAATTTATGTCAACAAAATGCCGCGGGTCCTATGTTTTTCTACATTTAAAAACTTACATCAAGGTTAGTTGTGCATGGAAAAATATAGGTCTGATCATCAGCACCCAGAAATGTTAAGTTGTTGAATTTTGAATATGACAGTGTTTCCATATGTTTACCATTGGAGTTGAATTAGTACCGTGTTTCCTATAAGTCCAGTTCTATCGTATACCGTAACACTTCTGAACTAAAAATAACATATCCATACATTGCATTCACAAATTCTATGATTGGTGGATTATGTAGGAATTGTACTTTCTATGTAGAAATTGTACTTTCTGTTAGGCTTTAAATAAAAAAAAAAAAAATTAAAAAAATTAAAAAAATTTATAAAAAAAATTAAAAAAAAAAAATTTTTTTTTTAAAAAAAAAACCTCTTGGCAACATGTCATTTTATAGATCTTATTTTTTATGATTTTTTAAAATGTTATACACATGAATGAAATTAGGGATGTTGTGACTAGATAACTCATACCCCTGTCTAGTTCCAGCAGAGTTATCTCTCTTAAATCCAATGGAGTACCTGGTTTTGTCATCAAATTGACAATCTAACATAGGAATTGTACTTTCTGTTAGGCTTAAAAAAAAAAAAAAAAAAAATATCAAAAAAAAATCAATTTAAAAAAAATTAAACAAATTAAAAAAAATCAAACAAATCCAAAAAAAAAAAAAATAATAATAATAATAATAATAATAATAATAATAATAATAAAACCTTGGCAACATGTGAATTTATAGATCATATTTTGTATTTTTAATGATTTTTTTAAAATGTGATAAACATGACTGAAATTACGGATGTTGTGACTAGATAACTCATACCCCTTTCTAGTTCCATCAGAGTTATCTCTCTGAAATGCAATGGAGTACCTGGTTTTGTCATCATCAAATTGACAATCTAACACTGTTCTCTAAACAGTGTGTGAGATGCACACTAAATTAGGATAGAAAATATATTTATCTCTCCAAATATTAGCATTGAGGTCTATGGAAAAACAATTGGTACCGTGATACCTAAAAGGTAATACCAGTTTCACAGTGTATCCATAGCACCGATTATACATAGTCACCATTTATATACTGTCATAGTGTCATTTGGTTAAACAATGGATATTGAGATGTTTTTGTCTAATATTGACAGACTTTTACATAGAAAATTTATAAAATCTTCAGAAAAAAAGACACATTAGCTTTGGAATGGGGCTTTTGTAACTATACCTATAACATATATAGACTGATGGCTTTGTGCCTGTGTAGTCAACTTCAAGATTAGCATACAAGCAAAAAAAAATAAGTTATGTAAAGTTAATTTAGTTAATTTTAGCCAAATATTGACTATTTTATGCGCAAAAGATGAAAAATCATGGATAAAAAAGAACTCTCTTGTTCTTCTAAAGCATGTCATAGACCACGATAGAGGACAGTCCTGGTCCTCTTGTAGATAGTTCACTTGTATCATAAAGAATATTCTGGTATGAGTATTTTATAGGGTATTCCTTCCTATTTTGATTTTAATTGTCCTGCTCTAATTGTCTTTTTTTTTGGTTATAAACTTTTGTGCCTTGAAAAATGAACATGCGATTCCTTAGTTAGATAATCATTCTTGAGGTCTCTACTACATATAGAAGCCTGGATTTCAGGTTCTCACTTTATCAGTAATGCATTTTTGGATAATTTAATTGCATTGAAGTTCATACATGTGTTCTTGAACTCATCTACATTACATGGATAATATATTGGAGGAAATAAAAAGACAACACCTTATGTATAGCATTCAGTTATCTCTCTTACACCAGACATAACATTTCAATAAATAAAAACATACAATTTAAGTGCGTGTGTATGAAAATAAAGAGAAGATTTGTGAAGTATCATATTAGCCCTTGGTTTTGATGCAAATTGAACTAGAAGTACTTTAATAATTTCTCCCAGTAAAGTTTACAAGTTTGAAAACTGATAAAACATGCTTTGTTTGGTTTTGTTATTTTTTCTGTCCAACAGAAGCCCATTATTGTTAATTTCTTATTTAGAAGAAATATAACTTATATGCATCTATATTATCTACATTATTCACCCTTTTATATTAGCTAGGAATGAACACCATGTCACCTGATATTTGGTGCCTGTAAGGGATGTTATAGCACAGGTGCCTCTGAATTGTATATGCACCTATGGTCGACTGCCGCTCTATATTTTCTAAGATAATGTTATCAAGCTCTCACTTCTCATTTTTCTCATTGCTGCTTTTGTCTCCTTTAATTCCATTATCATAAGCTACATCTCCCATTTAGATACACACTTTCCTCCTGTTTTTAAATCCATTGGACTCACTATACTCATTATAAAACTTTAGCCTTTTTCTGTATTTTAGTCCCCAATTTTCACCCCCAAATCCAACATAACCACTTAGAAAGCTGTTATCTACTTTATTTGGTGTCAGATTGGCTTATTGCATCAAATTGTATTCACTACACAAATGAGGGAAGCTTTCTATTTGTATGACAAAGTGGCTGGGTAGCTTGACCTTTGTGTGAGGACTAGGGGTTAATGACCTCATTTATATGCAGACAGTGTAAAGTGTTCAAAACTTATACCTAATAATTAGATTCGGTCATGTCCACCTGTCCCTGTTGTTACTTTCTGTATTTATGAAACAAATATAAATCCTTTATTTTAGATCAAAATGTCTCTTTAAGAGTAGAACTGGTACATGCTAACTAGTGCATTGACCTTTGACCTTACTATTACATAATATGACATAATGTGATTTATCCCATATCACCAAAGTGAAGTATGATAAATGATAATATGAATAAGACACAACTCATAGTTAAAAGAATTCATTTTATTTCAAAAGATGAGTTTGCTAGTGAAGCAAAGGTATGAAAACAAGAGTTCAAACAGCTCAATAACATTTCTATACACAATCATATAGAACATAGCTTAGTACTTCATAAAATTGTTTTTGACAAGCGAGACTAAGTACATTTGTTAGTTATATAGTCCCGAGCTTAAATTTCACAGATTATTGGAAAAATCAAGGTTTGCTATAGGTATAACGGTACCAATTGCGCAAGTCCATGTGGGTGGAGCTTAAGGTATAGGGTCCATACCATTCAGAAATAAATAACAACACAAGCTATGATTGGTGGATTATGTAAGAATTGTACTTTCTGTTAGGCTTAAAAAAAAAACATTTAGCCTCTTGGCAACATGTGAATTTATGCTAATTCCTATATATATCATATTTTGTATTTTTTATGATTTTTTGAAAATATGATACACATGACTGAAATTAGGGATGTTGTGACTAGATAACTCATACCCCTGTCTAGTTCCAGCAGAGTTATCTCTCTTAAATGCAGTGGAGTACCTGGTTTTGTCATCAAATTGACAATCTAACATTGTTCTCTAAACAGTGTGTGAGATGCACACTAAATTAGGAAAGAAAATATATTTATCTCTCCAAATATTAGCATTGAGGTCTATGGAAAAACAATTGGTATTGTGATACCTGAACAGAATCTGCATCTATGACTTGAAATGTATTGTGTATTTCCACTTTACCTCTTGTCTTGATTTATGCTACTACAGCAATATAAATAAAGAATTTTGGAGTCGTTATTTAACAACTGCTCTGAAATATCAAAACAGTCTAATCTTGACTAATTTGGTAAACATGGTAAACATGGTAACAACTGCTATGGAAATGGACGACCGATTGAAAATCGTTAAAACACAATGCAATTAAACACAAATATTTCGGACATGCCACAGCATATAAAAGAAATCTTAGGAACCTTTACATATTTAATATTATATCTTTTCTTTTTTCTTTTAGTAAGTATAAAACTTTTCAAAATTCCATGATAAAATTTTATATAGTTGAAACTCTGTAATATGATTTAAATAGTGCTGTCCATACAAAAACACCTTACAACAAACAAATTAAAAATACAAAATACACACAGAATGGAATAATGACTATGGCAAAGTCAACCGGGTAATAATTTATAAATCTTATAACAATAAAGGAGAGGAAATTGGCCCTGGAACTTAATAGTTCTATGGGAAAAGAGTATGATTCTAAGTTCAGGAATCAGATTGTAAAGAAATCAATATTCTCCTTAGCTCTAGTGGAGAATATATATCACAAGATAGCTCTAACTTGTGATAGAGAGTATTATCAGTCTGAAATCCTTAGTGGGTTAATAAAAACTTAATATATTTGATGAACAAAATAAAGATTAACCATCATCAAAATTCTGTTCTTGAAATAAATAAAATTACACAAATATATACACTATTTCTACACTCATGGGTGGACAGGGATTACAAACACATTATCGTAGACACTATTGGCTAACCGATAGTGTTCCTCAATCAACTCGAACCAGCTATTTATGCTGGGGAGAGTAACGAGGATCAACACCAACCCCCTGCTTCCCTGTTTCCTATAAAGCAAACTACTTTGCTACAGAATTTTACTGTTTATTTTTTTTATTCATTTCTTTATTCGGTTCATTGAATAGTTGGATTGTGTTGGCATTTTTTGTCATATTAATATTAAATTATTCTTTAAACAGTGTAAAATAACAATAAAATCACAGACCAAATGAAGATGTTTAGGCAGGGGGTATGAATGCTACAACAGCCTGAGCTGTGGGTAACCTTAAACACTTCCAAAGTTTCTTTTAAATTATTACAGGGTGGGTGTCTTTTTTTCAAACAGAGACAATCACGTCTCATCTGTCAAGATACAATTATAAATTGTGTCTTAATCTTTTTTACTACCACATTAATTTCATATCTAAAAGTATCAAGCAGAAAATATACTATTTTGTATCAGTACTCTTAAAAACAAACTGCTGGTTACGGTAAGCAATAATAATGCTATTTATATTCATTGAGTGTATAGTTGCTACCAAAAGAGTCTGATGTTTTGTAAGTAAAGTACCTTACAATAAATCACCTTAATGTACTATAAAATAAATATATAAAAACATGTAAATTTTTTATACTGATAAGGTGGTATTGTGTTATCACAGATTTTGTCGTACTTTATTGATAAATTTCAGACTGGCTGCTATCTCTACCAATTGCTCAAGGGAAAGAACTGACACATTTCTGGTTAAAGATGAGACAGAGGGTATGTTATAATACAACCATATTCCCACAAAACAAAACAAAAATCCACAATATTCGTGGCATATTTTATATTTAGATGTATAAATAAAACCTCGCCCGCATGAAACCCTCTATGATTTGCACATTTTGTTGATATTTCATGAAATATTCTCTGAGCTGTATCACATTCTTACCAATAACGTATAGTATAAAAGAAAAGCTAAATGGTTTCCTTTGTACAAATTATCACATAAAATGCTCAGGCTATTTATGTAATTCATGTAATTATCCAATCAAAGTTAAAAGAATTGGAGCCTCATAAAAATAGTAAGATTGTGGCATTCTGCCTGACTGAAGCACCCTCTAGATATGTATTTATCGCTTCAATGTAAGACATAACACATGTTTTTGATTTAGTTACCATCACCCCCAACAACAAAAATATTGAGTGATGTATTTTATGTTGTAAGACTAGGGCAGAGTCCTCAGTGATCTATTATTTAGGCAGAAACTTTAGAAGAAAAGTTCCAGTTTATTTAAACCTGTAGACATGTTCATAGTACTGAATTCTTAACCTAAATCTGCAATTCTCGCATATGTTAGACTTTACCAGTGTAAAAATTGTTACTTGTTAATCGGTTTAAAGTTGCTGCACAGTTTGTTCTATAACGTAAGAGACATCACATTTTGTTGCTACCGAAACATAAATAACATTTGATATGTCTTACATTGTAAGACTACTGCACAGTGAATTTCACATATCATAGTTTTAATTCATCACATCTATTGCAGCAAATTAAAGAAGAAAGTAAGAGGAAGCGATTGAAGAGACAGTGGGATCTGCTGGTGAAAAGGGTATTAATTTTTATTGCAGTCGCTACCATTTTATTATTCTGATATCAGTTATAGTAAAAGTCGTATTGGTCATGTAGGAATTCAACACCAAACATTTTAGTAGTGAGTGTAATTATTTTAGAATTTTTTAAAAACATTTAAATGACTGTTATTCACTATATTTTGGATCTTGTTACAACCATTTTCCTTTGAAACAACATTTTTTAACACATTGTAATTTCAATGTTGAAATTCATGAACATATTTGGAAAAAATCAAACTAAAGGTGTAATCAATATATATCCGAATTGGATGTCATGTGCTTTGATGATGCAATGAAATGCATGCCGATGAACAAATACATGCTACCCTATATTGTGATGATTTGACTTGACATTATCTTTTCTTGTACCAGTTTGATCGACATAAACTTCATAGTGACTGTTTTCTTAAGACAGTTAAAGTGCAGAATATTAAATAATCAGGATTGAATGGGTTTTAGTTTAAAGAAAATTAGTATTAAATTTTTAGTACAAGAATTTATGTATAATTTAAGATGATAAAATGCACATACATAACCTGTATGACTTGTATTAAAAGACAGTACCATTGGCTTTATAATTAGAAAGCATCTGAAACCTTTGAGCAGTGCCAATTCAAGACTACTGGTAAAAAGTAGTTATTTGTGTTAGACCATGCTTTCAGTTAGGCAGAAAGCAGTTTTCCATTTTACCAGGTCGTCTACTATGAGGTAAGAGAATAAGTTGACATTCAATGGACAAAACTCCAATTTTTGGTTTTGCATTTTTGAAAAGAATCATGTTCATACTTCTATTTTAAAATGACATCTGACCATTCATATTAGTGTAATTAAAATTTAATCTGCTATAAAAAATATTTACTTCATAGAAATCCAAGCCATTTGATTTATTTAATAAGGTTGCAAGAATTATATAGTGAACAGCAAAGTTTCCTTTACTGCCTGTAAATGTTACATGAGTAACAATGTAAGGACAAACATATATCCGTTTCCCATTGCACTTGTTTTAAGATTAAGGTACTGGTAGGTAGGTCTTTTTCTTTTGTCAATATTATATATATATATATATATATATATATATATATATATATATATATATATATATATATATATATATATATATATATAAAAATGATGCCAGTCAAATTGAAATGAGAAATGCTGTTATCATATCTCATATTTTTTTTTTTTTTATTACCTAGGCTGATGCATGTTTCAAAGAATGTGAACAGCCAGCAAATTTTGTTATGATGGTTTTACGAGGAGATAGAGTGGAATGGAAAGGTGATTTTATTTTATGCATTTCATAGTCATCCCTACTGAAGCCATTTTTGTCAACAATTTCACTATTAATAAACACCATCAATAAAACTTTCTAATTATACTTTTTGGCCTTTCTTAAGTGAATTGCTTTCTTGCCCCAAGAGTTGGTGTTTTAACCAGGATGTGTCCTTGCATGGTTTACATAAAGTTGACACCCAAGAAATGTTATTGAGTCATTTAATGAGAAAAGCTAGCATAAACTAATGAATAATGTGTTTTATTACCTTAAGTCTTAAATATAAGTGCAGAAAGCATTCATTTAATATCCATATGCTCAGTTGTTTTTAAGGTTACCATTTCTTGCTTTTTTAGCAATCTAACTGTAACTGTTGAGTTTGCAAATCATTTATAAACAGTTCATTAAAAAAAATGTTTAAATAATAAATTGTCAAAAATTATTTTATATAAAGCAGTCCTGCTAACCCTACTGAAAATTTTGGGAAATCCAGATTTATGAATGTGTATCCTGATTCTCTGATTTTTAAGAAAAAGTCAAAATGTTTCAGCTCCCAGAGAAAAACATATTGTATTTTTTTGGGTATACAAAAACATCAATTTCCATTTCCTTGTTTGTTTTTTTTTGGTTTTTTTTTGGGGGGGGGGTGATTTCTGTTTGGTATGTTTCTTATTATTTTACCATATCTGGCTTGCTTTTGGTTTTCATCTGCCAATATAAATAGATTGTCTCACAGTGTGGTTCTCTTTAACCGACCTCGTCATTAAATCTCAGCATCATAATGAATAAGTTTCTCTGCAAGAAGCGAAAAAAACATAGGAAAAGAAAGTAACTGATGACATTTTACCACCCAAGAAAAAGAAATAGTAAAATATACAGGAGCGATGGAGAGAAGCAGTATGGTTTCATTGTCCATTGTGTTACGGCTATTTGATTTAATTTATTTATTTTTAATTGTTAAATCCAAATTTATCATTTAGGGTTTAATATCCATTAATTGGGAAATTATTCTAGAAAAGTTTAGGCTGACTTAGATTGTAAACAAGTTTTGACCTTGGCTTGTTTGACCTAAATCCTGACCTTGCTTTAGACATTGTCAACAAACCTCTAAAACTATTGGTCAATTTCAAGGACAACATTTTTATTGTTCTTGAGGGTGGGAAGTGAATGATTTCCTTCTAGATCGTTCCATTATTACGTGACTTGGAGAAGGTAGCTTCTTTCTGTGACCTTCCAGAATCACATGATTCCTCTTGTTTACGAGGGAATTACATATATATAGCTGTGTTTTGGAGGCTAACTTTAGTAGAATTTGGGCTTATTTTAAAGTTAAGTTGTGTATTTCATGTTTGAGTGTTAATTTTATTCTGGACTTTGTGTCAATTCGTTGAAGAAAGAGGATTTATTATCTATTTGGAGGAGAAAACATGTGTTCATATTTCATGTGGATGATAAATTAAACAAGAACTGCATCACGTGACATTGTCAGCCATTTTGGATTACATCGTCAAGATTCGAACCTGGAACTATTAGAACATTTATTTATCAGGACTCTTACAATTCCATTAGTGGATTATTTTTGTGAATTCTATATTGGATTAATGTTGGATTTGATTCTCTAAAACTGTAAGTTTATTTATTTTATGAAAATAATTGTACTTAATAAAATCATTGTTAAAGTTATACAAGCTTGTTAGTTTTCACTCTTTCTGTGTTGCTGCTTATTTGAGCCTAAGCACGTAACAATTGACTTGTGGGGCCTGTCATGCATTCTGCCACTGATGATTGGCTCTTTCCACATTCAAATCTGTGTCAGAATTGTTGATTTGGGACAGCTGAAACTATGCAGATCATCAGTGTTATTTCCTTCCATTCGGTTGAAGAAAAAGTCCAGGTCCTTAAAATGATACTTCAGATTGTTTAGACAACATTGCAATGCTTGCATGAATAAGTAAGTCATCCTTCAGTGGGTTGCTTTCAGGAAGAAAAAAAGAATGGATCTGGCCAACTGTTGTTTCCAACCATTTGGAGAGTAATGCTATCAGTACTTTCAACACAGCACAGCAACAGTAATGGTGAGGGAGCATTCTCAATGGTGAGAAGAAAAAGAAACAGCTAGTCTTAAGAGCCAGCCTGTCAGTATCAACCCTGGAAACTATTCTTGTTAGAAAATTTGTCACTCAAGGACAAATAAATGATGAACTTTTTCAGAAATACCAATCGGCAACATACAATAGACTGAAATAACACAAGTAAACATGTTTATCATGATATGTACACCTTACTCTTGTACCCCCCTGATTTTTTACCATACCTCCTGATTTTTAATGGTAATTTGGGTGCCAATTCCTGATTTTGATTTTTGCAATGTTGACAGGTCTGATAAAGAACAATAACTTTTATTAAGCTTTGATTTAAAATACAAGATGTGAGTCATTGTTTTCAAGTTAGAAAAGTACTTTAATACAAAATATAGATTGAGATTTATATAATCATTATTTTTCTTTAAAAATTTATGATAAAATTTATTTCAGCACCTGACCAAATGAATGCTTTTGTTACTAGTCCAGCTGTGGTGGACAAATTCAAGCAGGTTTCTTTAGCTCGGCTGTACATGCCCAGTCAAGGAAAAGGTTAGTTATCCTAAATATTTTTACCATGCACAGTTACTTTATAGATTTGAAGAAATCGTGAAAATGATGTTTGAAATGCTGGTTGTTATTTAGTTTTCTTCATACAAATTTTAGAAACTTTATTGCTCAGCACTAGGCATGACTAACATTTTGTCTATCAACGACATATAACTACTTTTTTAATCAGTTTGGTTGAGAGTTTCATATGTTTGTAATGGGTGATGGGTGCAGATGTTTTTTGCTTGTCTCAGATTTAGCCAACAATCTGACCTGACCAATATCTTCCTTTGTGTTAGTGATTCTTCTTGGAATTCTTAGTAGCTCCTCTTTTCCCACCAGATATACTGGCTGTCATATATAGGATATCATATGCAGTATCGAAAGTGTATTTATATTTTCTATTATAGAGATGTACGGGTCTCCTTTGCAGTACAATATCAGATTAAATTTGATAGCATGAATGATTTCATGTTTATTACAGTGAAATATGATTGCATGTGCATGACAAAACTTACTAATTTTCATCCGATTGGTATATATGTGCATACCTTGTTGTGTTGTTTAGTGGACATATCCCGAGGTCTAATTAAGAGAACCTAGCGAGACATGTTCCTCCAGTTTGCTAATGGATTAATAATTATGTAGGAAAATAATAGATACATCATATTTGATGTTACCAAGCCAGAAATCTGTACAAGATTCAAAGAAATGATATTTATTTTCGTTGAAATGTATCTTTAAGGCATGATCAGTTAGCCTTCTCATATGGTCAATTGCAGTATGAAGGCTATAGCAGTATTTAATTGCTAACCTTGCATATGATTATTTGTTTCTATTAATTTTAAGAGTTGCCTCATATTCAGAATAGCAAAGTCTTTGAGTGTATTATCTGCATTTACCATTAATACTTGCAGGAACAAGTTTGTTCCAAAGTACTGTTCGAATGTTGGCATGCTAATGTTTCACTTCCTAGATTCACTAATGTGTTGCAGCATGTTTTAATAGTTCATATGATAAACAATCAAAATAATTAAGATGTTGGCAGCATAAAATATAATATACAGCAGAGTACAAAGTTCAAGAAAGAAAGTCAGTTAAAGCCAGCATCAGAATAAATTTTTAATAAAGAATTTCTAATTAAAAGTTTGTTGTGATATGCTGGTATTAATACTATAGGAGCAGCTGAATATATATGACACAATTTTCTGTATATTATTTGTCTGTATCATAAAAAGAATTATATATAATAGTGGTAGGTAACAAGATTTCCCATGTAATTTATCAGACCAGGTATTTGCGTATGTTATGAATTTATCTCAAGCTTAAAGTTCCTTCACATTTATATTACTGATGCCACCATTAGGAAAAATAGAATGACCACTACAATACTTTATCAGAATATAGTTGTGTTCATAAAATATTCAATCAAAAGCATTAAACAAAAGTATATATTGAAATCATAGAATTGCAACTTGTTGCTTGTTACTATGGTAATATGAGACTGGTCAGTAATGACCAGTTTGCTTTAGCCATTTTTTTCTCAAGTTTACAACATAATTAAATTCCATGTTGGATGTCAGACCTTCCAACCCTTAAGATTTTGCTGTGCGTCTTACAAAAATTACCCTTAAAATACAAACTTGGGGCATAAAAGCAAAAACTACAGAAAAATGACCAATGCCGAAAAATCCGGAATATTTGTTGATCTGTTTTTGATTTTGATCCATGTTTTATGTTAGAATTAGTTAAATTACTCAGGGAACCAGATTAATTTTACAGATGGTTTAAACTTTATCTGTTGGTTCATGTGAATCTTCGCCATGATCAGACTGTTGATTTTATATTTTTTTTAAAAATGGCATCTAGCAAGAGATACATGTTTAAAAATAAGCTTCTTGAAAAATTTTTATTAAATCTACACTGAAGAACTAAAAGGATTATTCAAATTCTTATGAAGTGACACAATTACGTTTATTGGACATCACATTCCAATTTGAGTATGTCTTGTGGCAAGAGATATGATTGCAGTCATCTTGTGAAATTGAAAACGATAATAATTTGGTCAAAGTGAGAGATACCCACAAGACATTGAGCTGCATAGGGTTTGGAACATGAGTTTGTGTAACTGTACTTTAGTGGCAAATAAAGTCTTACGTTTACTTTACAAACATTTCAGTTGAACATAATGTTTATTTTCACTGCATGTTTTGAATACCAAACCTTTAATTACATTTTTGAGCTTTACAAATTTAGTTTGGGATATATTCTTTACACTGTACTTATAACTGGTCAAGCTTATGGAAAAAATTAACTGCCTTATTGAGCCAGACTCGTGGGGGTTGGCAGGTCTGTGGTATTTTCTTTCTTTTATACTATAGTAATCCATAACTACTTCCAGTGATTGCTCATAAGTTGATAAAGTCTAAAAATGTATTATTTTGTTTAAATAGTATATTGACAAGCAACTATGTTTGTATTTATAGTGTTACTGAAGTAGATAGTGAGGTTGTCACATGTCAGGGTCACATGGTGGAAGAGGAGGGAGAGGTTGAACAGGTACCACAAATGTCTGCTGGCCATCTGGAAGATGAAGTTGGCCAGCCTGGTCCCTCTTGTTGGGATTCCCACGAAGAAGAGGAGATGAAGCAGCCAAATCCTTCCTTGACTGACTCGCAAATGGAAAAACAACATGTCCCTTCTGGTCCCGACCCACAGGATTTAATTACAGAAAAATCAAAAATTGTCCATTGTACGTCAAATGACCAAGCAATTAAAATGAATTTATATTTAATGTTATATTTAATGTAAAAAACCATACACAATTTCTGATCACTCTGAATTCAAGCACAGTAATTGTAGGTATTGATGAAGGCCTGTTACACACAACACAAAACCATTCCACACCACATGCTGTTCATTTTAGAAGGATGGCCTTTAAGCATATAAACAATTTTTACAGTTTTAACTAATTGCCTGCAAATGCTGTTTTCATGATGTGTGTATGCTGGTGTGTGTTTACTCTGTACATTAGTTGAAATGATATACATGTTACATTCAGTTCGTATCTTCATACACGGCCTGTGATATAATACATATAAATACATGTGTATTTCAGATTGCAGACAGACCTAGACCTATAACTTTTGATGTAAGATACACTTGTGATTTAGAGTTAATTTATATATTTAAATAGACATCTTACCATAGACTTTTTTGGGAGATTGAATAGTTTATCACCTAAATTTCTTATCCTTGTTACAGTTGCTCTGGATGTATGGCAGAAACGTTTCAAACAGAACATTTTGGTCTTCTCTTGTGAAAAGGTTAAAAATTTTCACCAAAACCATATCATTCACAAAAGACCAAGTTCCTGATAAGGCAATGTTTGCACAGACTTTATCATTTATTTAATTAATTTGTGATATTCAATTGTGTATGACAGATCTTGAAATTATGATTCTATTCCTGATCCATGTGGTCACCATAAAATAATTTTTTTGTTATCATGCCTAAATTTCACTGCTATGTGCATTTTCATATTTCTCTCATGTCTTGTAACATAAAGTGAAGAACATTATATTCTTTTTGGGATCATTTTTAAGAAATTCCAGTTCCTATTAATTGATAAGTTAACGATACTGATAAGCAGTTTCTTGCATGCAAATGTTGGTGATTGCTTTTAAACTGCCATTGTAAAGCCTCTGCTGAATATATATATATATATATATATATATATATATATATATATATATATATATATATATATATATATAAAATCTTAGAAAAGGTTGTTCTAACCCAACATGAATCTCATTTGAATTCAAACGGTCTTTTTAGCAATGCACAGTATGCATATTGCCCTTGCCACAGTACGGAAACTACTCTTCTGAAAGTATTTAATGACATTCTCTCTGCTTTGGATAGTGGAAAGATTACAGTCCTTACCCTCCTGGATTTGTCTGCAGCATTTGACACAATAGACCATGATATATTACTTCACCATCTCCAGCATGTATTTGGCATTCAGACTATAGCCTTACAGTGGTTCAAGTCCTACTTAGTTAACAGGACACAAATTATATCTGCAAATGGAATACATTCCATCCCAGTTGATGTATGTTGTGGTGTTCCACAGGGGTATGTTCTTGGACCTGTTCTCTTCATTCAATACACTCAGCCGCTCTCAAGTGTCATAGATCATCACCCAGTGTCTCACCAATTGTGTGCTGATGACAACCAAATATACAAGTCTAGCCACCCAACTGAAGTTTATGCTACCATCCCTGGAGTAGAGGTGAATTTCTGATGTGAAATCATGGTTGACATGTAACAAGCAGCAGATGATGATAAAACTGACGCCATTCTGATCACAACCCAAACACTTTCTCATTCACATCCTTTACCTCAGACAATAAATATCAACAACACCAACATTAAATTCTCACAGTCAGTACAAAACCTTGGTGTTACTCTAGACAGTACTCTCACATTGCACCAACATGTCATGAACATGTCCAAGGTTGCATATCTTGAACTAAGATGATCGGTTAAAACACACCTTTTTCTACTGCATGGACAAACTTAGACCTAATAATGTTTTGTATCTGATATTTTTTCATCATGTTTTTATGTTTTCCAATTTCATTGTTTTTGTCATTTGTTTTTCTGTGGTGTAGTCATATCATTATAGATGGTGTAAGCGATTAAAGCTTCTAAAGAATCTGCGCTATACAAAGTCCTCATTATTATTATTATTATTATTACTATTACTATTATTATTATATTGGAGACAAGTGCTATGATGTTCATCTATGCTTCATGTTCTCATGTGAATGTAATTATTTCATTTCAGATAATTGATTCCTTCATGTATTCGCTACTTAGGGACACAAGGGTGAGTTTTGATGTGTTTATAATACAATTTTCAAATATAATAAATTTCATATTCATCTTTTCTGCATTTTTGATGCATGAATGATGAAGCTGTATTA
Organism: Unio delphinus; assembly: GCA_029339505.1. Taxonomy (NCBI): domain Eukaryota; kingdom Metazoa; phylum Mollusca; class Bivalvia; order Unionida; family Unionidae; genus Unio; species Unio delphinus. The sequence goes on along the minus strand of JAQISU010000226.1, from coordinate 7,499,954 downwards.
AATGTTGTAATAATGTGCTAATGTTCCAGATGTATATGTCACAGTTGGAAATGTTGTAATAATGTGCTAATGTTTTAGGGGCTGTAAAGTCTTGTGATTTATTCAACATATTTTAACTAATAGTTAAGAAGCCAGTTATATCTTCATAATTTATTTTAACAGTTCCATCATGAAATTACGGTAATGGAAACAGAAAAGCAGGAGACCAATATATTGTCTATAATTGGATGCAATTTGGTACCATTAAAAACTTTAGCTGTCTTTTTTTAAAAAAATCAAATTAACATCCTTATCTGTACAACAGATGTTCAGATTTGCTGCTTTTTTTATTCATTTATTTCTTTTCACTTGGTGTATTTATTCAATGTATATATAAAAATAAGAGTCCATTTCTCATTAATGTGTGCATTTTCTCTTTTACAGAGCGAGTATCAGTACATACCATGCTCTGTTATGTCCCTGATGCTCAGTAGAAAACACCATTGTAAAGTGGCAGATGTAAGCTATTTGTAAACCTTTTGATTCCAAAATATCAGATTATATTTGTTAGAAAATTGTCTTGAATAAACTGCCATTCCTATTTAAATTGTTTTCATTTTAATTTGTATGTTTTAATTTGTATGACAGTGTTACCTCCTATCTGTTTGTCCTCACATCAAGATCAGTGGTGGAACATACTTGTTCCATCATCACATTTCTGTTTTGCTCCATAGATCATTAAATTCCTCAATAAAGTTTCATTATGCATTTTATTGTGCAGAAATTAAAGTTTGTTTTTGATATTTTTAGCCTTGAATAAATCATTCCTGTAGCAACTATTTCTTAATTGTTAGAGAAACAATATTTAGTAGTGGGGTGTTTCTCTGAAATTTTTCCATTCTTTCCATTTAACAGGTTGAAATAGCATCAGAGTCCATTATAGGATTGTTTAACAATGGTCGACGCCACTTGATTTTATTAGTAGTAAGTTCTTTGCTTTTGATTTGGAAAGTTTTCTTCCTATTGCATATTCATATGGCACTTAAACCACTTTGCATTGTCTCAGGGATGTCTTCTCAAACAAAAAGGTTATATTTGTGCTGTTTGCAGTAGCGGTATTTAGATTTGACTCCTTATGCACTTCGGTGCATTATTATTGCACAAATTCCACATGGCCTTGAGAAATATAATTTGGATTTAATACTTGTTTGCATATGTAAAAAGAAAAAGGATGATTAGATTTTCAAGCTGTTATAGTAGCATTTCCGTTTCTTTTACACATTTTAAAATAGTTTATTAATTTTACAATTCCTTGTTAGCCCAATATCCACTTTAGGTCCACAAATCTAGTTGTATATGTGTGTGAATGGATATAAATATATAGAATCTGGTTAGATTTTAATGTCATTGTAGCAATTAATGAAACTGGCAGAAAGAATAAATAAGAATTGTGATTATAAATTGTTGTTATGGGCATTTTTTTATTTGCAACAAATATTTGTCTTTCAGATAATTTCTGCAAGTGCCAGAAAGATGACCATCCGTGATCCTTTGGAGGAAGTGGATGAATCACTTACAGGCCTTTTGTCCACCTGGAAGTAAGCTATTATAGTGTATTTCATAACAGACCAAACATAACAATGTTATTTATAACCATTCCACCAGCTATTAAACAAGTTATTTCAATAAAACTCTAACTGCTAAGCAATTGAAGACTTAAGTTGTACCACTGAATAACATATTTCCATTTAGGAGATCCAGGAATTCATTTATTAAATATGCTTTGTAATAATGAAGGCATTATAAGTAATTCTTGAGTAGTACTATGCCCTCAACAGAATATAAATCAATATTTGTTCAAATAGAACATATAGCGAACAAGGCAGAATATGAAAGTAATATAGGGCAGCTGCTTGATATAAATACTTGGCAGATGGACGTGTATAGGTTAAAATTGCAGATTGTTCCAAAACAAATTTTCATAGCATTTGAGGTATTATAGTGAGTTTGAAATCCACTTGGGGACTTCATTGGTGTTGAATGGTTGCTAGTTGGAAAAACTGTGTATGCTTGATGATTTAACTACATAACCATTAGTTTTAACAGCTAATTTCGAATTGTTCTGTCGTATCATAATCTTGTGTTCATTTTATATGACACCTCAGTTGTGTAGTTCCTTATCTGTGGGAAAATAATAAAAGATATTCTTTCTCTTTTTTTTAATTTTCATTTTAGGTCCTTCTTGGCTAATAGCAATGCGAATTTAAATATGACTTTGGGGCCAGACTGGGAGTTTGTCACACTCCCATATAGCAAACAGCCAGATAGCACTTCCTGTGGCATCTTTTGTTTAAAGGTAATATTATACATATTTAGTTAAGAAATTATCATGGCAAAAGCAAATTAGTTTCTTCAGTTTCTTTTGGACACATTTTGAAAATATTGCATCATGTTCTAGTTGTACATTCTCTCAATGCGGGTTATGTGAGAAGCTGCTAGTAGCTACAAATGGGTCGGTGCTTACTGTGTTTTGACACAGATCAAAATACTCTGCCGTCTACTTCATTAAGATCATGTGTTGTAATTGGTTGAAAGGTAGTAGTGATATCATATTAAGAATATGTATTGCTTGATTTTTACTTTTTTTTACTTTTGCAGTTTGCGGAAAAGCTCCTCAAAGAAGAGGAGCTGTTACTTCCATCACAACCAAATGACATATTACAGTATCGCCTGGACATATTGGAAAGTATTGCTGAAAATCAAGGTATTGCATTATTACAATTATTTATTTACAGTTCTCTCTCTCTCTCTCTCTCTCTCTCTCTCTCTCTCTCTCTCGCCTGTATCAATTCATTTGTCAATAGTTAACATTGTTTTTGACAAACTTGATAAAATTATACCTTTTTTATCTGTTTCTTTTTGTATGTTCATCTACTTGCTACATTATCATGTTAAGCTTTTAAATATTTCATATTTAAGTTTTATAATTTACTTTTATTACATAATATTTTAACCAACCCTATGAGGACTTGATAATTTATAATGAACATTACACAGCTGCTATCCTAACAAACAACCATGAGACATGTTTTATATACTACCAATGAAACAAGAAACAATTTTGTCTCATTTGTTAAATGGTTACTTTTATATTTGTGAATTCTGTCACAGACAAATTTACTTTTTCTTTTTCTCTATTTCTCTTAGACAATGCCATTAAAGAATTGTGTAGACTCTGTGGATGTAAGATGCCTCCAGGTAAAGAAAATATAGTTCAGTGGATAAGTTGGGATGTATATTTGTGTATTTGGCATTGGGTGGGTGTGGTTAATGTTTCAGTGGTTTTTTTTAATTAACTATATAGTTGATTCTTCGTTTATTGTAAATAAAGCATTACATGCCACTACAAGTAATGAAATTTAAACAATTAACAAGTAGTATCTTGAATGTCCTGAATCTTTAGTCTTATGTTTCAATATGTTTCAAATATTTATTAGGGTTTATTAACATTTTATATAAGTTTGAAATTTGAGGATTTATTGGAAACTTAAGCATGATACAGTGTCCTGGTATCTGACAATGGAATTTTCAAATTTCAGTAACTGTGTACATAATTCAGGATGTTTAATGAGAATAAGTCAGTTACATAAACTAATATTGATATCAATTTTCATTTTTGCTGGACCTTGTCTAATGCACATTTGCTTTGCTTTTTCCTTTATAAAACTAAGTTTTCGAGCAATTGTAGACTTTAAGATGTTTTCAATATTTGTAGACTGAATGTTATGAATCTTGAGGTGTACGAGTTAGTTGGTAATTTATCTTAATTTGTATATCTTTTCAGATTGGTTGTGATGAGTGTGGATAATTCTGGTTTCATTACCAGTGCATGAATACCAATGAATCTTACAAAGCTGTTTGTGAAAGCAGATATGTTTGTGTATTTTGTGAAATTTAATTTATCAATCTTAAACTTTCATTTTTTATTTCAGAGTGAATTGTGGTATAAGCTGTTAGTGGCAACATAACCTAGCAAACAATGTCCAGATGTTATAGAGTAACCTGTGTGGTTTATCAGCTGACATTTTTTATGCCACTGAAAATTTCAAAACTGCTTCAAGCTTTTAGGCTAGTTTCTTCATCAGTTTAATACAAGCAATAAAGCACTGTTATTGACAGCAAAGTAAGATTTAATTTCATTGTGTGCACACAAAAAATTCCCTCCAAATTATTTATAATATTTGATAAACCAAATGTTATGCTTTACTTTGAAAACTGATCAATGCACTTACTATAAAAAGCATTGCTTGGTTACTGACTTCATTCTTCACGTAATCGACTAGATTATAATGTACATAGTGTCAGATTTCATAACATGGATATGGGGTGATCTGAATTTGTCACGTCAAATAATTCATTCTTATCCTGAGGAGTTATTTTTTATTAAAACAAGTATTAGCCTTTATTATATCAATTGGAATGTGTATATCATTGTTTTAATTGAGTATGTAGGCTCAGTGGAAGAAATTTGAACTGTAATATTATAGTAATAAAGATGTAGTCAACGCATGTTTCAGTAATAGCTACCAGTGTGATTTTTTATTTAGCCACATTACAAACAGGCTTTACATTTACATAGAAAAAAAATGTATTTTTTTTTAAGTATGACATTTGCAACAGTTGTAGTTATATGCTTCATAAGTATTATAGTTTTAAAAAAGTGCGGTGCTTAAAAATGTTCACATTATTTTATCTATTTTTCTATATAGTATAATATCTAAATGCCTACATGAAGACTTGATTCAAATAAACTTCGGTTGGAAATCTGTTTTCATCATCTGTTTCATGTTTTGTTATTTCTTCAAGAAAAGAAAATATGAAATAAAAAAATATGCAGTAAAGGCATATTTATTTCCTCTTTATTTTTTCTCTGCCACAAATGAGGAAGGTGTACACATTACTGAATTCCATCTTTCAGTCCATTACACACAGCTAAGTGGTATATTTTAGGACAGTCCGCTTCTTGAGTCATGCCGATTTGTATGCTATTGTCATCATGGGGAAAATCGATTTGTATATGTATTGAAATCTTGCTTCAACCGCATGTTCTTCATTGGCATCTTGACTCGGCTTCAGCAACTACTATTCTGATGCATGCATCATTATGAGCATCTTACAACTGGAAAAGTAGATATGGGACTACTTTTCATTCTTAAGTAAAACTTTTTGCATCTACACTTTTTCACTTTGCATTGATAATCAAGAAAACTAATTCTAGCCTTGATTTTGCTTGCTGTTTAACCAAACACCACCAATGATGCATCTTAAGTACCTAGTAACACTGACCCAACACAGTAGGCACATAAATCATATGAGTGTTGACTGCTTTGAAGCAAAAATATAAAATTTAGTTGTATGCCCAAAATGTTCCAGGTGTCTATCTGTTATCGTGACTACTGTACTGCTAAATGATTGCCATGGAATATCTCGAGGTCTATTTTGTCATGAAAGAACTTGGTGCTGCTTAAGATTGCATTTGGTTCGAGATCCATTTGAACAAATTCATTATAGCTACTACCTCTAAATTCTTTGGAGGATTGCCACTTTACACAAAATAAAAATGGTAAAGTTCGAAGATCCAGTATAACCAGTGGCCATGTAAAAAAATCTTGTTACTGCTAAGTCGCCCGAAGAAATCATCATATTGACACGATTTCATAAATATAGTTTATCCTAAATGATGAAACGTTGAGTGCCACCACTGTGGCCATCATTTTTAAAGATTTTATTATTTCTGTCCATCCCATCAAATTCGGTTGTTGTGTTCTCTCCCATTATACACAAAAATGCAAGCCTCAAAATGCTATATCGTTGCAGAATACAACGTGCTTCCTGTTTTCATGACAATACATACTGTGTGTGTGTGTGTATACAATATGCAAATCGAGTAATCAGCAGAAATAAGAAGAGAAAAAAAAATCATACAATAGTTACCTTTTTATAAATAAAGGAACTCTGTTTTCTGAATAGTATTCCATGCAATATAAAAATCTAAGAAAATAGGCAACTCAAAGAAGGTCTTCACGTAACAAGTGTGTCAAACATGTATGTGTTACGTTAAATTATGATTCGGCGATTTAATCACTAAATATATCATGAAATTTCATTACTGACAACAATTTCATTTAAATTTATCACGTTTGTATAAAACCATGTAAATTTACTGCTTTAATGAAGCAAAATATAACATTCTATCAGGCAATCTTTAATAGTTGTTACGTATATTTGATATAAGTCATTTATATTTATTTTTATTGTTTGTTAGATTTAAATTTGGCATTTTAAGTTTCAAGATTCGTTCATTGAAAAGGGGGGGGGTGACATGTACTTTACAGAGTAAACACCAGGTGTTGACCTCATTTTTGACCTGGCTTCAGAGTTGTAAACAAGCTTTTAAAATGATTGAATGGTTCCAAGGACATTATGGAGTTTTTTTATAAAAATCTTTCTATTTTAGTTGGGTCATACGGTATTTACGTGATTTCTTGAACGTAAATTTGTTCTGAGAGATTCTAGAAGATCGTGACCCCTTTCTTGTTTACGTGAAAACAGGTATATAAACTATATTTTGGAGCGAGCTATTCAGTAGAAGAATTTGGGCTGTTAAAATACTAAGTTGTGTGTCGTTTGGAGTTAATTTAAATTACCTTGTAATGGAAATTATGTTAATTCGTTTGGATCAAGAGGAATTATTTTGTTATTTATCTGGAAAAGAATTGTGCTCATAGATTTTTATTAACAAGAACTGACTTCATCAAGTGACATCGTCTTAAATATTGGATACTTCGCTGGAATTCGAACTTAGAATTATTTGGACATTTTATTACCCGGACTTTTGCAATTTCTCTAGTGGATAATATTTTGGATTAATTTTGGAATTGATTTTTAAAACCGTAAGTTTATTTTTTGGGAAAATATTTGAGCTCAATAAATTGTTTTTTAAGTTTTACAAGCTTGTTATTTTCACTCTATCTATGTTACTGTTTATTCGAGCCTAAGCACGTAACATAGTGAAGTTCCTGTTTACTCACTACCATAATTTTTTTCGTAATTCATTGTAAAAGGCGATTAGCAAATAATGTGATAAAATGCCGTAAATACAACACAAACAAACCAAAAAAAAAAAAAAAAAAAAAAGCAATTTGTTTAATTAAAACCATAAGAAAATGAAATATACAAATTCTTAACATTAATACGTTTTCTATTCTTAAATTCATACATAATTGTACTCAATAGCTAGGCAGTACACACATATACACAAACCACGAGGAATTGAAAACGTTTGAAAACCATACCGACTGTGTTATTATCTTAAATTATATCTTACATTTGTAAGGTTTATTTAACTAAAAGAAACAATAACTCGTGCGGATAAATGCATATCAATCAAAGAAAGTATCAAGAATAACCTCTTACTACTTTTTCACCTTATTTATAAGTTAAATGTAAACGTCACTTCCAACGAGAGCTAATAGGTGAGTTGCGGTTGTTGTGTAATGTATAATTCTGGGGAATACATCTTTCGTGACAAAGCTGCGTCAAACAGCTCCTTCATTATATATAATAGCTAAATCATACCCTGTTTTAGGCATTTTAATTTTACATGATCTATTGCGCTTGCTGATATTTTATATTTTTTAAGTACATGTAGTTCTTGTATTATTTAACATTCGTGATAGCAGTAGACCAATTTATATGTCTATCTATTCAATAAACAAATTAGCGGAACACTATCCTTTGGATAGTCCTGCTGTTTCGCACACTCAACTAGATCTAAAAAGTTTTATGGGTTTCAATCCAAATGGAATGAATAATATACAGTTGTTCCGGGTGAAATCGTTATTGTTCTGACTAGAAAATACTGGTATATTTTATGTCAAGTGTCTTTTCGTACAAACAGATGCTCAATTTACTATATCAAAAGAAAGATTGTCAAGCAAACAGATCTTCAATTCACTAAGCAAGAACTCTTCTATTATGACAACTTTTGTCCACATATGATTTCCCAATCAATAAGAAGCAAATGTTTCATGAAGTCTGATTTTATCCAAAATACATTTAAAGTTTATTTGGGAATATGGGAATCTTGTTTGTCAAATAAAGATTTCCAAATGAATAAGCATTAAATGTTCCATGAAGACAGATTTTGTCCACATAACACATAACAGGCAAAGACTAATTTTGTCCATAAAACAGATCTACCATCTACTGTTCTATGAAGACAAATTTTGTCCATCAAAACAGATCAATAATTCATGGAACCAGGCTGTTCAATGAAGACAAATTTTATCATTAGAAAAGATACACAATTCAATAAGCAGAGACTGATTTGTGAAAACAACTGTTGTTCATAAAACAGGTCTTCAATTATTAATTAGACGGAACTGTTCCATGAAGACATATTTTGTCCACATAACTGGCAATGTTATTTGGTGAATTAGGAATGAGTACTGTTCTATCAAGACAAATTTTGTCCATCAAAACAGATCGATAATTCATGGAACCAGGCTATTCAATGAAGTAAAATTTTATCAGGCCTTGGTGATGATCCGGAAATGAAATTTGTGTTCTGTGTACATGCTGTTCTGTTTACAGTGCAGCCGCTCAAAACAATGACGTTGAACCCCTGACAAGAACTTCATCGTGAAGTCACCTTTGGATGTATTTTAGATTAACATATGATTTGTATTGATTGTCACACAGCTGAAAGGTCAGTGCTGAGAAATATATGTAGAGAACATATAGTAAAACTAATTGTGGTGTATGGCCAGGTGTATTATTATGGGAAGGTACTTGTAACTTTCTATTGCGCATGCGCTTGGAATTGTAAACTTCCTTTGTCTACCGATGTAAAAGTAATGGGAAAGAAACACAAGAAGCATCATAAATCGGAGAAGAAAGCGATTGATTCATATGATGGTAGATTATAATGTTTAAGCGTTTTAAACTTTTATATGTCAGTACTGGAACGAACAGTTAATTATACAATCGCGGTATGCTCAAGTTGAAAACTCGGTGTCACCATTTATCGTGATTCAGTGACATGTATTATAGTAATAGATCATACTATATTTATACACTCCTGGTCATACTGTGTGAAAGATTCATCTCGACATTTGTGATGGGAAAGGGGCGACATTATGTGTTGCTCTGTAGCATGTTGCGATGTCAATACATTTCGCTAAAATTAGAAACACAACCGGATATATTGTTTCCACTACCGCTAAAACACTAGCAAAGTATCTTTTTGAGTCTTTCATATTGTTTTTTAAATCTGTAGTTAACATCTTTTTTTTACAGGTAACAAACAGAAAAATCACTTCTATTTCCTTTAATCACCAGCTGCTGTAACGACATCCATTATTGTCATTTACAACCAGTGCTCAAAGAAAAAATATTTTGGATTGGGCCCAGGACTGGTGACTATAAAAAAAATCACAAGCCTGACTCAGATTTCACAAGCCCAGAATTAAACGCCTCTGTCATTTATGGGTGGTAATGATTTGTCAACACAAATCCCTGAAAAAAGGAATTTTTCTTGATGGCTTTAATTCATTGACCCACAAAAAAAGAATTTGTCAGTTAATGCAAATAATTTGCTACACTGGCATAAGTCAGAAACTCCACCAATGTATTTGTCAGTGGAATTGACCAATTCTGGATTCTTTTGGAAGAAGTTGTAATTCCAGTGAATCTCTTTTCAAGCTGATGGTAGTACTATGACTTCCATATCAAACAAGAAACTGTAAATATAGTAATAATAATATTGAGAACTTTGTATGATGCCTAACATATATAAAGGTCACTGGCCATACTCTGACATTTACATTGTGACCCTACTATAACACACCCCGTTATAACACGAATTCGGATATAACACGGTCGTGGCATGGCTCCCGAAATTTCAGGTAATTTATTACAGGTATTTTTCTCAAAGACAAAAAAAAATTCTTTTAAGTATGAAAAATAAAATATGTCAAGAGTTTAATTATCATTCTGTGCAACAACAAAAATCATGTAGAAAATGTATTAGCATTTTGGGGAGGAAATCACACAAAATCTAATATAAAATAATCGTTGTATGGCTCCTAAAATTTGAAAAATTAATAAATTTCTTCTAGTCTTGTGCCAGATTAAACATCGGAAATACGAACCAATTGCTGGGCCTACTAAGAACTTATATCTTTGTTTGTTGTTGAAAAATGACAGCTCATAAGTGTCAATATTATTACTGATCCCTGAGCAATGAAGCCATCGTGTCTACTTTGTGTTTGTCTTGAATGCATTCCGAATACAATCGTTGCTCTAATAATCTCCGATATATGTTCTCTTAATTTCATACACAACTAAGCAACAGCCAGTGCGGGGTTGATAAAAGATTCTCACCAGAATGTATAAATCAATTTAAGTACATTGTTTATCATCAAAGTGAACTGCCGAGCTAAACGCGTTCAAATCAGGGGAACCGATTTATACAGCATCAAAGAAACAAGCCGCCAACATGGGTGCATGGCTTGGCGGTGTTGTTTTATGCAATCTGTTCACAAGTAAAATCCAATTCTGCAACTGAGAACTATAATTGACTTTGCCAAGAGCAAACGTTACATTAGCAAAAAGCAGCTAAAAATCAGAGTTTTTAAAAAAATAATAACTATTGACAGATGAGAAATGTAATAGTATAAAATGTATACGACACAGAGGTCTCGGAAACGCTTAATTATGCGTATTTGAATGCAAATATTTGATCTGGGACACATAAATCACTCCATGCAGGAGTCCTCTGTATGCATGCAAATAGCTGGGAGACAAAGTTAGTGTTGATTACTTTATCATTTTAGCTGTGCTGATATTTACAGTGACATAATTCAGTGGTTAAAATACAGCCAGTTCTGCCTGCTGTATTTATTAGAGTACATCAAAAGAACATGACGCAATAGCTGGGCAGCAAATTCAAAGGACTTTGACTAGCAGCTTGGGTAGGAAAATGTGCTGAAATTTACAATGACTGAATTCAGAGACAGAAAGATCCTGAGATGTATATGTAGTTATTATAAGAATACACTTTAGCTTCCCATTATTTAATCTACAGACATGTACTATTTCATCATTCATTACGTACACCCATTACGTAATTTTTGTTATTTTCTTTTCATTGAATTCAGTCACATAATGATCTGTGACAAAATTATTGAATATTTTACATACGTGTGTGGATATTTTCGATTGAAATATTTGTATTATGGATTCAATGTATGTTACAAGATTCGCTGGTGAGTACACGGTGTTGATACTCTTTTCATGCAATTGATTATACATGTATATATAAATTAGACGCGTGTATGCACCAATGCATGGTTCTCTGAATAAAGTAATATATTATATCTGCAATTTCGGTTACCACAGCAAATGTTTTTCTCATTTAATATATATTGATCAAAAATGGTAATTGTGCCATGCATTTTCGCACCCGTTTTTATGTAAAACCCCCCCCCCCTCCATTAAATCCAAAAATGTGTTGGTATTGTACATGGTTGCTTATAACACGGTTCGGTTCATAACACGGTCGGATTCTATGGCTCCCAACTACCGTGTTATAGCGGGGTCCCACTGTATATGTATATATCATATTTGCATTATGTGAATAAAAGTAGTCATACTCGCACAATTTTTTTTTTTAAATTGTAAAGCGTCAAGATGATATAATAATTTAATTACTCGAAAATTAAGTATAGAATGCTTTTGCCTCCCCTTAGATAAGATTTCCCACCTATTGAGGACGCCAACTGGAAATGACGTACATTTATCCCCAGAAGAGAAAGTACATGCTGCTTGTTGATAAATTATTACCTGGAGCATTGTAAATTGTGCTTCACTGCTCTGGTGGCCTAGTGGTTATAGTGTCCATTTCGGAACTAGGAGGTTGTGGGATCGAGCCCTGGAAGAGTCATACTAAATATTTACAAAAAATGGTACTAACAGCTAATTCGCTTGACATTCAGCATTAACAGGTTAGTGTTAGGACTGGTCGGCATGGTGTCAGGATAATGCAGTCAGATGTGATATCATGTTACATGTCTGTGATATGATGCCCCAGTGTTAGACATTATTATTATTATTATTATTATTCACATATAGGTCAATATTTGTCATTTGTGTATAAAATAATACAATAAAAACGTGTCATTAATTTTTTTTAATTTAAATTGCTTACGTATATGTGGTCTTTAGTACATAGAATATAATATAACTTTAGCGGCTTGTCCTGGTTGTACTTGATGTTTTGGTTTTATACTGAGAATTGAAATATGGCGGCATGACACCTTTCATCATGCTAACTTAGCCGGCTATCATCAAGTGTTCCGTAGTGTGGTATCTCTTTGTCACATATGTATCGGTAACGTACATATTATTAAGCATTATTTATGCTAAAATTAGTCGAAATATTACTTGATAGATTTAACCAGATATAATTTTCAGACATATATGAAACATGATTACATTTCCGAAGGGTTTATTAAATCCAATGATTTTTATTTCATATTATTAGGACCAAGTAACGTGTTACCCATGTTAAATATGATATGCATCAACAATAACCATTTATTTGGTTGTATCATTTATAGTACAATGTACAAGTCAATTTTGAGCGCCTTTAATACTCACAAAACCGCTTGATTTACCAACATATAAAAAATGCCGTGCATAGTGTTACCTATTTAGCATGACCTTTTTGGAATGATAGACGTATATTGATAAAACAAAAATGTATGCATTAAGAAAAGAAACGTAAATAATGTGTTAACGTGTCAGCGACATTGATTTGTGCCTCATTAGTGAATTTGCGTCTAGTACGCGTGATCATGGTGTTATTATATATTAATAAATAACGTAATCTTGTTTATTTTGCATCGGTAATTTAGAAGTGAAATATTTTTTAAACTTTTCTTTTAGCTTGAAATAGTTATTATTGAGAAATAATAAAATTACGAACACTGACAAAAAAAGAAGAAATAAACTAAATGATGTAGTACGACTGATCTTTCAGAAACCGTCAGAATTCTGCGCATTAGCCGCATTTCTTGAATGTTTTTCTTTATTGTGTTCAAGTATCATTTGTTAATTGTTATCAAATCTCAGTGAAAAATCAGATTAAATTGTTCAGTTAGAGAGATAATAACATAATACTTTGGCTTATTTACATTAAATGCCAATTCAGTTGATTTCGGGTTATAAAAGTCAATGTCAGAACGTCATCTCAGGATGACTTAGGATATTATGTTGGAACCATTTAATATCTAAAACCGCAGACATCCCATCATGCTTGCATCCTCTCTTACTTTTCCAAATAAAATGCACCTAATGATTTGAAGAGCAGAGCGAAAGGGACAGATTACGCTTATTTTTCGCTAAATACAGAATATGATCAAATGAAAAAGTTGAATTTTTTAAATAGATTTAAAAAGTTACTAAGTTGAAGAAAAACAGCAATAAATACAGCCTTGACAACCATGTGGCGAAATCTCAGAATTATTATATATTATCCTTGGGGTGACTTCTCCAGGTAAAGTGGGGCGACTTCTCCGACCATATGGGGCGACTTCTTCTGACACCTGAGATGAGTACTTCCACGGCGAGTTATCTCAGGGCGAGTTCTCCGCTATTCCAACTTTACCATCCCTTACTCTATTGGACCTAACAGCTTCAATCCACTTTTTACTGTAATTATGGTCTTTCGGAAAAAGAAAGAACCCCTTTGTCCCATTATTGCTCTTTAGGTTACATCCATAAGCAATACAGTGCACCATATTTGTTTTAGAAAATTACGATCGTCAAGCTGTATCACATAGTTACGCGGGAAAATTCAAGACAAGAATGGCTTGATTGAACCGAAGGGATAAATGTACGTCATATCCGTCTTTGGCACGCGGAAATTACCGATTGTGGACGGAGATTGCAGAGTAAATTTTTTCATTAAAACAATGGAATTTTTAGTCTAAACATTTGTATGGTGCACATATATGGAAAGTGCATTTATTTTCTGACTATAATGATATTGGACTTTTGTACAATATAGGTGGCCAGTGACCTTTAAGTTAGAAAACATTAATAAATCTTAACAGTTTGTTCATGCATTCGAGAAAGGTAAGTTCTAAGAGCACTCTTGAAAGGGATAACTGTATTTGTGTCTAATTTAAATGGCCAATTTGTTCCACATGGCTGGGCCCAGGTATGCAAAAGAACATTGTCCATATGACTTAGCTTTCACAGTGGAAACAATGAGTATATGATTATCAGAAGAGCATCAGTATCTTGCTGGTGTGTACACATGGGTGAGGCCGAATATGTATGTTGGACTTGAGTCCATCAGTGAAACATAACACAGAGAACAAATTTTCTGTTTGATTCTGGATCAAATGGATAGCCAGTTTAGGGTACATAGCAGCGGGGAGCTGTGCTCTGATATATCTTGACAATAGACTTGAAAATTAAGTTCTTTGAATAAATAAATATGAACTTTATTTTTTTTGTCTTTTCTGTAAAGTTTATACATCTCATAAAATCTAGGCAAGTGATCTGGCATTTGAAATTTGTAAAAATGAGTGGAAAATATGGTTGGGACAAGTGAATTTTCTTTAACAATTTATCCCAGACATGTGGCTGGGAAATTTTTGGACAAGCCCTGAGGTCTGGACAATGCAGACCAATGACAGATCAGCCCAAGACAAGTCAGCCTTGGTTTTGGAAGAACTCATGGGCTCAGCTAAGATTAAGCATTTATAAAAGACAATAGGACCCAAGTGTTAAGTAGGGCCATTTGTTTATTATCATCATAAGGGGTCCTTTTTTGTATGCTTAGTGGACATCCTTGGAATAAGGACAACAGGTCTTTATCTTGACCAAAAATTAGCTGGATATCCTTTGTTAGCACTTGGACCCTAATGGTTTTGGATATATTGTATCATCTTTTATTTTGTATGCCTTTTAACGAATTTAACATGGTGGCCTTTTATCTTTATATCTTTTCATGTTTATATATAGTTGTTTGCATATATTTGGAAGGATTTATCTTCCTTAGAGTTGTTTTTCAATTCTTTATATTTCTTATATTAGATATTAACTTTTAATCTTTTGCCCATATAGCCAGTATTGTGTTCACATGATGCTGTTAAAACCTGATACATACATGTTTGTTAGTATATGGCTTTGGTTTGTGCACTCTCATCTAGAATGTGTTGAGTAATGTATAGCATAGATGAATAATGGCAATGGGTCCAAGCTTTATCTTAATTGGGTATTGCTATTGTTTTTTGTCTTTAACCATTGGTCCTACTTGTCATTTGAAGTTGAGACAATTGTCCCATGCTGTACCAGAGATGGTTTTTTTTTTATATCCATGAAAAGTTTAACAATTTGTGGCAGAATATCAACTTAGAAATGTGTGGTAGGTGCATATTTATGGCATGGGGAAGTGAACTTTCCTGACACTTTGAAGGTGACTATTTCAACCACATCAACTGGCAATATGATCCCTTATATTGATGTTGACAATCTTCTTATCCATGTTCATTCTGTCCAGTCACATTTTACCAACCTCATCCATTTACATTTCACACTTTTTAGATGAGAGGCCAGAGAAAGAACCCTTGAAACTTGTACTGAAAGTAGGGGCTCCAGACCCCTCTCCAGATCCATACCGGCAGTCCCCAGCTTATGAAGAAAAACGACACAAGCACAAGAAGAAGAAAAAGAAAAAGTCCAGTGACAAGGATAAAGAAAGACACAAGCATGATGAGGTTTATAAATTCTTGAAGAATAAATGTCCATAATCGGTAGAATAATTTTTGTATTGGATGTTACAGAAGGAAACAGATTATAACATATATTGTAGATTTATATATCTACAATATATGGATTTAAGTAGTTGTGGCTCCTAATTGCTTATCATCCAAACTTTTCTTTCAGCAACTTAACTTAATTTTGTTTTTTATGAATTTGAAGTATAATTTTGTTAAAGTACTTCACATAAAATGCAATCATAACACTTAGGGCTGTAAGCACTGCTATTTTTCCATTCTCAAATGATTAAATGAATGATCCCTAATAGGGGTCATGTTTTCTAACTCATAATAGTAAGTTCCGGCAGTGCATATTTTGATTACCACTTTGAGCAAACCGTTCCGGTGGCCTAGTGGTTAGAGCGTCTTCCACGGGAGCAGGATGTCGTGGGTTTGATCCCCGGCCATGTTATACAAAAGACTTACAAAAATAGTACTAACAGCTGCCTCGCTTGATGCTCAGCATTAAGAGGTCAGTGTTAGGACTGGTTGGTCTGATGTCAGGATAATGTGACTGGGTGGGACATCATGCTACATGTCTGTGGCATGATGCCCCAGTGCTAGATATGACTGTAAACTGCCTCAATGCAGACATCATAATGCTATGACTGAAAAATTAATATTTTCCTGAGTTACATGAGCACACAAAATAATGTGTATTACATTAATGTTATGTGTCCTTGATAGTACAGTACAGATGGTATTGTTGAGGTTGCATAACTGTCAGAGCAAATGTAAAGGTATTATTGGATTACATACTGATGGTCTCCTTTGTCCCATTAAAATCTTAAATGCTGCATGTCCATTGCCTTTGGGATTCAGAGTTCAACACTGTGTTTTAAGTTGAGAGCGGCATATCCTGGGGGATGTTTTAACAAGGTTGTCATAACAGTACACATAAATAAAACAGAACTGGTATTTACTGATGTTAAATCACATTATAATTGGTTATGGTTATAAAAAAAATAAGCAATTCAACCCCATAAATGGAAACCATGCCCATAAAAATTATAGTCATAAATGCTTTCTATGGGTCTTTATTGAACCGGATCACTGTGCTTATTAACACTACAAAACCAATTGCACCATTATTTAGGAAAAAAGACGAAAGAGGGACCGTGATTATTTGGATGATGTGAGCATTAGTCAGGAAGATGAGGCAGAAGAAGAGGAAGCAGATGAACCTTCCAGCAAGAGGGCATTACTAGATCTTGATGATGACACAACCAGGGATAGTGAGGAAATCCCACACCGAGAGCATCGTTCCATTGCTGTTAAAGAAGATGAGCATGGAATCCTTAAGCAGTGCCTTCTTTACATTCAGAAAAATCTACAGAAGTATGATTACATTTTATCTATTTTTCTAGTGGTTAAAACCCTTGATAGACAGGTTGAACATTAAATGCTCCTCTGTTACATTTTTTATTTAGCATATATTCTCTTCAGCGTGAGAAGCATACACAGTATGTTTGCTGTAACAAAAAGCCAGTTTGTTCAAGCAAAGGCATTGAAAGCAAAACTGTCAGTTTCACAAATCACCATGTCAATTGATGATCTCCATTTATATATGGCAGTTCCTTAAAAAACATTAAATCAAAACCATAAGTTTTACAAATCTAAAATGTCAATTGATGATCTTTTAGATGTGGCAGTTGCTTAAAAAAATATATGATAGTGCAATGATTGTTCAGTTTTTCTGATGTAGATGTGATAATTTCTGTTAATGTTTATATAAATTCATACTATAAATATAAAGATATGCCTATGGATTTAAAATAAATTTGTTCTTAGCAGCTCCATTGTGAGCCCTAGTGATTTAGTTATTTCTTTTCTACCTGACTTGAATTATTGATTTTTGTGTTGTAAATATGTTTATCTCAGTCTGAGTTCAAAACTGGAAATTTCCCATTAAATGCTGGGTATATATGTTATTTAAAAATTATATTTGTTGAAATAGATCTTCAAATTATAACTAAGGTTTTATTTTGTAAACATTTGGATCCTTCAAGAATGAAATTCTCTGATGTGTAATTGTTTTATATAGAAAATGTTAATTGTGAAATGAGATCAAGTAGAGGACTACATAATCTTTATTTTCTAGAATTTATTCATCACACTTTAAGATATTTAGTCTGAGCCAATGTTGTGTCCAATATTTCATTTGAGCTGGAATTTATTCAAATTATTTAATAAAAGTGATTCTTCTCAGGAAATAATAATATTGTTGGAAATAGAGAAATTCAAATTCGGATATATTCTTGAGTTGTATTGTTGTGATTCAGCAATGGGCTGTTGGCACATCACTACAACACAGGCCAACACTGGCACATCAACACTTCCAATGTTTTATATCTTTGTGGAATATTACCAAAGTTTATTCAGAACTTTAAATATTAGGACTTGTGTTATTAATTCTTGGATCATTTGGGATTTAATTTGCAATACCATAAGTTCTTTTTACATTTCACTTTGTATTCTAATAAATTATTTGTTAAATTTTACAAAACTTTTGATTTTTGCTCTTTTCTGTTACTTTGTTTAAGACCATAGAGTAATAATATAGCAGAGTAAAGTTTTATGACTGGTTAACCCTTTAACTACTAGAGCTGTTGTGTAGTTTCACTACTGCTCTGTGCTATCATATCAGTTACTCAGACTACTGAGACTGACTGCTAGGCTGAATACTAGAGCATCATCAAGGCTGACTACAGAAATTGACAATAAAAACATGGTTACATTTATATTCATTATTTCAATAGTTTTTACTAGATTTAAGTGAAATAAAAAACAGCTTATCTTGTATAGTGTCTGTTATTCATATATTTCTACTTTATATATACTCTTATATCCCATCATATAAGAAATTCCAGTCATATAAATTGTTTTGAATCCCACAAAATAAATCCAATATTTTCATATGTACATATAAAAACTTGAATGAAATCCACTCTAATTACAATTTTGCAATTGGTACCTTTCAAAACAGTAATTATCCACACATAAACGACGATGTTTTCATGTATATTACAATATATGTATTACAAAATTAACATGTTCTATGTCTTACATGTAGGACTAATGCCCACATATGTGATGTTGATTTCATACCATTTCATGTCTTGCTTTTGGTCCCCTATTTTCTTAACAACATTGTTTCTTTCACAAGATTTTCAACCAGATATTCAGGAATAAATCTGAGTAACAAATCTTTCATTCACTGGTCCAAGCTTGATTGTTGTTTGTTCAACCAACGTAAGAATTAAAAACATTGATTTCGAATACGGCGAGGTCGTCACTCTATCGTGCAATTGAAACTACGTCCGCCTTGTCATCCGATTAAAATCGTTTGTATCTGATGTTGAAATGGGACTAACATCAATATCTGATCCAATTTCTAATTATGATCCATTAAACTTTTCGATATCACTTGCACTGGACCCGTTAAAGTTGCTCAATATCTGAATCGGAATGCATCTTTGTTCATCTCGAAAACACGTGTTTCGTAAACCGCGGAAAATTCATTTTAGTGTGTCTAAATTTAACCTCTCAGCTTTCCAACTTGTATCAAAATGTCGAGTAAACAATCCTCTCATTGGTTATGATAATCAAAAATATGTAAACTTCCGTACATTCAACCAATCAACGTTTAGTTAACACTTAGGTATTCTGCGCACATGAGCGTCACTGGGGTTTCAAGTACTGCTGAACTTGACGCACATGAGCGACATTGGAGTTGTAAGCTAGGTTTATCAGCACTGCAGATGTGCATCACTGGGGTTTGAGAGCTATTTACAGCAGACGCTTAGATGCGGTAGTCATAGCTAAAGGGTTAACTGCAATGGCTATGGCATCATCATTGTAAGTGTTATTTATTAGAGCCTATCTATTTAAGTTTTATTTAAGCCTTATATTGGGAAAGAAACATTATTGCAACAACAGAAATGATGAGACTCTAAATTATGCAGAATATTTGTGAATTTACTTTGTAGAAAAGATGTAAATGGTTTTTTTGCCTACCCTGTAAATGATGTGATAGCTCCTGGCTACTCCAGCATCATCCAGCATCCCATGGACTTCAGCACAATGCTCAGTAAGATTGAGAATGATGAGTACAGAAGTGTTTTGGAGTACAAAGTGAGTATCGACTACTCAGTATGTTACCTATACTAACATTATTGTTGTGCATACTATTTTGCATGGACTGTAAAATATCCATTTATATTGGCTCATGTCTCTTTGGTGTGTGGATGTTAAATAGGTCCCATGAGTCCTTTTGGATGTTGAGGTTACTATTGGAGGCAACATTTTTAATATTGCCCTGAAGGTATCCTATGATGATAACCCAGTCTAGAAGGCCGTGGACATTTAAATTACTTATGATTATATAACATGTTTAACTGGATTTTTTTAAAAAAAAATCAGTTTTGCCTTCATCTTTGTCTTTTGGGGTATTTTTAAACTTGCTTAGTACTATATAACCATGATTGTGTCAATGTGCAATCCAACCAATATATAAACATTTAGTATTACTTAACATTATGAGACCTAAAACTCAAAGGTCAAAGTTATTGAGACCTAATGGTCAATCATTTGCCGAGTCAATAATTTCCCTATTAGTGCCTACTGTGAGGACAGTTCAACACAGGGTAAAAGTTCAATTTGCACTTGATGCATTATGCTCATTTTCTCTTTATACTGTTGTATGTACAACCAATACAACTTAATGGGTGTATTCATTGTGGAGTATACTGCTTTTATTATAGGCATTTGGATTATTCAGTGTTCAAAGAGAACAGAGGTTTGACATGTGTATCATTTTCTGGTTTGACACTGATAATATTCCCAGTCAAAAAGCTTTCATTAAATTAAGACAGACAGATTGCTAAAGAAAGCAGCTTTTTTCGAGTTTGCTGTATTTTACATCTTTTTCTCCATATCCTTATCATTGTACAGCTTGGTCAGTACATGTATTTTAGGAAAAATTGACTTCTACCGCTTGGGGTCCAAAATGAGGAATTATGAACTCAAATCTTGACATGTGTTAGGTCAGAAAATGTTTCTTATTTGAACTTATATGTTAACTATGTTTATTGTTGTTTTAAGGTTTAGCACCATTTTTCAGCACATGATAGGCTATACATAGCAGCCAGTATTAATGGTGGATCACTGCCATCTCACCTCTGGATGGATGGGTTCGAGTCTCAGATTCAGCCGATAAGGGTATGTGAAACAGCTTGCCAGTGGCTTCTCAAGGGACAGTGGTTCTTTCCTGTGTTTTCGCGGGTTTCTCCTCCATTAATACTGGTTGCCATTTATAGCCTGTCATGTGCTGAAAAATGGCATTAAACAACAACAATAACAAATAAAGCAACATTGTTGTCAACCACACTGGTCTCAGAATGCAGGTAATGGAGTAGTCATGCATTATCACACAATGAGTACATGTAGAATTTACTCCCATATTTCTTGTAATTCAGCTGGGAAGAGCGTGCCCAATTTTATCCCTGGCAATTAAACAGAACAAGGTAAATTAATTCATCTAGAAGTTTTGTTGCTTGAGCTCTTTTGTACAGACGTGCCTAAAAGTCTTGAAATATTTGATACAAGAAAATGAAAATAGGGATTAATGTTTTTTCATCATTTTTAGATAGATTTATTTTTTTATCACCTTATCATGGCCAGATGTATCTGCTTTCAAGCAATATTGGTAGTGACATTTTGATAAAATATGCTTAGATCTTGTGTAAGCATTTTCTTTAAATTTACATTATAAACATGACTGCAATACTGCAATATTCAGACATGTTCAATAATATCATCTCTTTTTTTTAAATGTCTGCGACTAAAGGCATTTAAGTTTATGTAAACTCTATTTTTATGTTTGCAGAAAGACTTTGTATTGATGTGTAATAATGCTATGACATACAACAGACCCGAAACCATTTATTATAAGGAGGCCAAGAAGCTACTGCATAGTGGCATGAAACTACTTAGTAAGGTGAGAATACCATTATGTCCTCACTTATAAAACAAATCCAGCCACAAACAACATAGACCTTTATATGCAATCGCATGCTGCACCTGAATATAAATGCCTAAATTATTTGTTATACTGTATATTCCTAACAAACTGCATAGACCCAGATATGCCAGCATACGATGGCACTTGGATCTGACTATAACTTTGTGTATATGGCATGTCAACTGTTGTAAAGGTAGATTTCATATTTTCCCATCTTTATTTTTATTTTCTTATTTTCAAAATGAACCCTAGAATGTCACTTTTGCCTCATGTGAGTGTTATGTAGGTAGACTTGTATTTATCACTTATCACTTTTGACCCACCTGCAAAATGGCAATATATCTGTATCATTTCTTCCTGAGAGAAGATAGTAGTATTGTCATCAACAATTAGAGAGCTACCATAATTCAGTTGACAGAACATCAGATTAATAGTTGAAGAGTTGATGCCCTCTCAATCTAGCCATGACTAACCACTTCTGTCCTTTGGAAGGGCACATAGCTACCATTTCTGTAGCATGAATTATCCAGTGATGTGATTGAAGTGCTTTTAAGAATTTAGAATAGATCATTTCATTATCGCTTAAATAAACGATAATGTAATGTTAAAAGTCTACATTAGTTTGTAAAAGTCATGACTTCATTAGTTCCTCAAATTTTGGTGTAACATTCTATAAACCAGAGTCTTGTTCACTGCTTCCTTATTTTAGCATAGACAGGCAACTCACACTCCATCTTAAAATATGATTATAGGTGTGGATCCAATTTTTCATGTAAAAAAAATACCCACCAAAAAGTTTGGATTTGAAACTGGTAAATTAGAGCTGGATACAATATGTCAGAATTGTGTTCACACGCACTATAAAGATAGATATTTGGAAACAAAACGTAAGAGGTAAGTAATAAACTAAAAACTGCATGCATGTATTGATCCTATTCAAGCGAATTAATTTGTTTAATATTGCATGTGAATATGTTTTGGCTTCACATCCACAATATATTGCAATGCCATATGAATGTTATTCTTCCGCTGACTCAAAATAAAGAAACATTACAGATAATTTATGTGTATGGATACATTTTCTCTGTTAGGTCATGTGTTTTTAATTTCCCAAATAAATGTATGATGTATATTACAAAGGCTTAGTTAAAGTATTTATAGCATTTGGCTTGTGTGGTGAGCCTGAAAAAAAATTAGCTCAGTTTTAATACTTTTATCATCCGACATGCTTAAGCCAGCAAAAAGATGGTGGTTGTTTAAATAGCATAAGCATAACAATAAAGGCATCAGGTACTAAAAGTGCGATAAATACACGTCTTTCGTAATCAGTAAATGACAAAAGGCCTAACAAAGACACCAAGGAACAAAGGTGTAATAATTGCACCTCATTCATTATTAGCAGTTTAAGCATGAAAAGAAATGTTTCTGTTTTTGTACTTTTTTAACTACCAGTAAATGATTGTAACTATATTTTAGCCAACTTTCTGTACCTGAATATTAATTATAATTGAGTATGGCTTGAAGTATATTGTTCTTGTGTTCATTATGAACTCTGACTTGTGAAAATGTCTGAATAAATTTTGCCAGTCAGAACAAAAGAAAACAAAGCTGCAAAGAAAGAAATATAAGGAACAAAAATAAATGTAGCAATATGTTCTAATTCAAAGATACCTAGTATGTTTTGGACCCAAAATAACGTGACTGAAATCACGTTCCATCCATCTGTCTGCCACTGACATGTTTTTGTTTACTCTATCCTTTCATATTCATCCTAAAATTCCTTTATAAAATATCGGATCCTTTAAAAGTTCTTTATTTTAGACAGTTGTTCAATAAAAGTTCAAGATGCTTTCAGCTTTATTATCTATGTCAATTTCCTATTAATTTCTGTTTAACCTGTCAAATTTTGAATATCTAGATATCAGTCAGATATAACTTATCTATATCATAAAATGTGTATTTCATCCTTTTGATTACAACTCATACATTTGAAGGGAAATTGTCTTTTTTTTGGTTCTGTGTTGTGCATGTTTTTCTTGTTCACATTGGAAATATAGTCAGCTTGTGTTCTAATGTTATTCTGTATTTTATGTGTTCTGTATTTATCCTATATTTTATGTAAATGTTATACTTTTTTTATATTTAAGGTTAGAAATTTCTGGTCTTTTTTTATTCAAAATAATAAAAATTGAAGATATGTTCAACTGTATGATTGATTTTAGGATAAGCTGTTGAATATGAAGAGAAACCTCGTCTTCATGGGAAGCATCACAATGGAGGAACTGGGGATAGATGAACCAGATGACACCAATGCTGTCATGGAAGCTATTGCTGAAGAGGAGAGGCAACTCAAACAAAGAGAAAAGGAAAGAAAGAAGTAATGGCATTTGAACCCACTTCCATAAAACTTTACATTTTGCTGTTATTAAATCTTCAGTTTCAATCAATATTTCGCATTTTAAAAAATCGCCAATACTAAAAGTGTGTTATGCATGTTTTAATTATCTGATTAGATTGTGATGTCTTTGACGCAAATTATTTTATACTACTAGTGTGGGATATTACAGTTTACCATCATCTGTTCAGAAAGGCAAGCATCCATTTTGGTTTCCAGGTGACGGCTCTGTATGATGCATTTCTAATACCTCTTGGTACATGTGTTTACCAAGGAAGGGTAGAAGGTAGTAGCTGTATTCCAAAATGACTTGAATTTTTCCTTGTAATTTGTGTCTGGACAATAACTTAACCTATCATTGATCTTGAGCAACTTTGGTACATATCATTTGCCTGGAAACCCCATCATGGATTTCAGAGTTGCTAGCTTGAAGATCAAGGTCACTATTACTACAGATATAATTTGACTCATTGCATTTCATTTCTGAGTAAGGATAGTGCATGTGTTCACCTTAGTTGGCAGAGCACTGTGTTGTTTATTGCACTCTTGATTTATATTTTTAAGTTGATTTTATCCCATAGCTATCATTGGCTTAAAGGGGATGAATAGATTTTGATTTGGACATATCTGTCAATCCTTCTATCACATAAGAATTATTAGCAAGACTGCAAAAACCATTGAATGTACATGAATTTTAAGTTTTGTTTTATATAAACATTTGCATGTATATGACCCAGTTAGATTTTGCAGGCCATTACAGCAACTTTAAACGTCTCTTTACACGTAAAGCACAAATGGCTATGAACAATTGCTATCATAAACTTCTCAATAACCACAGCACAGGTTTAGACTCAATTTGGCACAGAGCAACCTGGCCTGAAGTTGTTTCAATTGTGTTTTTTAGAGGGTGTGGTATCTCCTGTTTTGTAATACATGGATATCTCTATCAGTATGGCTATCTGACTTGAATTCCATATACATGTGGTTTCTCGAACATAACTCTGAAGCCATTCAGGATATTTCAACCAAACTTGGAACACGTTTCAAGCATACTGTGTAGATAAGTCTTTTGATATTTAAAACTTTTCAGTATTTAATTTTTTATGTTACTAAGGAAATCAATTGCAGCATAAGTAGTATATAAATTGAAAGTGACGGACCATTTTTGTGCACTTTCATAAGTTATATACTAATTGAGAGTGACTCCCCATTGTTTACTGTCATAAGTAGTATACTAATTAAGAGTTACTGACCATTGTTTACTGTCATAAGTATTATACTAATTGAGAGAGATGTACCATCAGGTACTGTTATACGTAGTATACTAATTGAGGGTATTGTACCATCATGTACTGTCATAAGTATTATACTAATTTAGAGCAACAGACCAATGTATACTTTTATAAGTAGTATACTAATTGAGAGTTATGGACCATAGTGTACTGTCATAAGTAGTATACTACTTGAGAGTGATATACCATAGGTTATTTCTGTAAGTAGTATACAAATTGAGAGTGATCTACCATAGGGTATCTTTATAAGCAGTATAGTTCAGAATCATCTACTATAGTGTACTGTCCTAAGTAGTATACTAATTGAGAGTGATCTACCATAGGGTATTTTATAAGTAGTATACTAATTGAGAGTGATCTACCATTGAGTATTTTTTTTAAGTAGTATACTAGTTGATAGGGACAGACCATTGTGTACTTTTATAAGTAGTATATAAATTGAGAAGGATCTACAGTAGGGTACTGTCAGATGTATACTAATTGAGGGTGATGTCCCATCAGGTACTGTCATAAGTAGTAAACTAATTGAGGGTGATGTCCCATCAGGTACTGTCATAAGTAGTAAACTAATTGAGGGTATTGTACCATCAGATACTGTCATAAGTAGTATACTAATTTAGAACAACAGACCAATGTATACTTTCATGAGCTGTATACTAATTGAGAGTTATGGACCATAGTGTACTGTCATATGTAGTATACTAATTGAGAGTGATCTACCATACGGTATTTCTGTAAGTAGTATACTAGTTGATAGGGACAGACCATTGTATACTTTTATAAGTAGTATATAAATTGAGAAGGATCTACAGTAGGATACTGTCAGATGTATACTAATTGAGGGTGATGTACCATTGGGTACTGTCAGATGTAGTATACCAAATGAGAGGGATGTATCATCCGGTACTGTCATAAGTAGTATACTAATTGAGGGTGGTGTACCATCAGATACTGTCAGATGTAGTATACCATTTCAGAGTTACAGGCCATTGTATACTTTCATAAATAGTAAAGTAATTGAGAGTTATGGACCATATGTTATATATATGTTGTCTCTTAATGGCTGTGATGTTTATATTTTCAGCCTAGGAAGGTTTGAGGCAATTCCAGACAATATGTCTGCAGAGGAGATTTTAGCACAGGCCCAGGCAGCTGCAAAAGATGCAGCAGACATGCTCACCCTTCGCAAACCCCAGAATGTGGTGTGTATTATTTATATCTTCTAAAATTTTAATGTTAAGAAAATTGAACTGCTTATGGCAGACCAGTTTTATTAAATATAAGGTATGTGACATGGATAATGACTCCATTGCTTTTCTACCATGACACTCTCACAATGCATGGCTCTTGCCATATTTGTAAACTCAACACCTGTCAGACCATTTATTATACATGCGATGGTATATGCTCCATTTCATCTGTCATAACAGTTATTACATACATGTGATGTTATCTACACCATTTCATCTGTCAAACAGTTATTGCATATATGTGATGTTATCTACTCCATTTCATCTGTCTGAACAGTTATTACATAATGTGATGCTATGTACTCCATTTCATCTGTCAGAACAGTTATTACATGTGATGGTATATGCTCCATTTCATCTGTCAGAACAGTTATTATATACATGTGATGCTATGTACTCCATTTCATCTGTCAGAACAGTCATTACAATATACGTGATGTTAACCCCATTCTAATTTTGTGTTAGGATGACATTCAGTTAAAAGTGATTCAGAATGTTGACAGTTGTTAGAAAGATTGCATTTAATTTGGATATAATTTTATTTCATATGAAAAAAGTATATATCTTCAAATGAGCTTGGAATGTTTGGTTATAATTTGGAGTTTACCTAATGAATTATTTATAGTTCAAAAAAAAGTTGCACAAATTTGACAGCCTTATAAATTGACTCTTTGTGTGTTTTCATCATCTTTATTTACTGTATAGTTTAATAGCAATGTTCTGTGTCATTCTGGTAGAACAGTGTATCTGAGATAGATCAAAATAATCCTTATCTTTAAAAATGTTCGATAGGTTGCATTAAACATGTATTTCATACTTAAGTGGACTGCATCAAACATGTATTTCATACTTCCATTCAGTTGATATATTTATTCAGAGCACATATGAAAAGAAAAGTTCATTTTCTTTCAGTTCTCTGTCTTTTAATGTCCACCATACACTGAATTCTCACAGTTGATATTTAGTCCTTATCAGACATCTGTTGTCAGTGGAGAATGTTTTTGAGACAGAGGAAAACTGAACAGTTGTAAATAAAAAAAATTTTGTTGTTGTCCATGCATAAGTGAAAACTTATCAGTACACCTTTAACACCATGATGTTGAATGCAGCAACAGTTCAGAGCAGATAAATGTTCATTGGTATCTTGCTTCTGGGGGGCCTCAAGTGGCCGAGTGGTCTAAAGTGCTGTCCGTTATGGATCACTGCCATCTCACCTCTGTTTGCGTGTGTTCGAGTCTAAGATTCAGCTAATGTAGTTATGTGAGAAAGCTTGGCAGTGGCTTCTCGTTGGTCTGGGCTTTTCCGGGTTTTTCCTCCCATTAATACTGGCTGCCATGTATAGCCTATATTGTGCTGAAAAATGGCGTTAAACCATAAAAAAAACAAAAAAAAAATCTTGCTTCTGGATTGCAGAATGTGCAAAGGAGTACAGTACACTAGTAATATTCCTGAAATATTTATTTTATTTTGTGTATTCCATTCACATTTGCATTTGATCTTTCATCTCATCATCTTTCTTTAGCGATCTTAAAATGTATACATTTATCACTTCCATCCATAATTTATCTTTCAGTTTCACATATTTGAAACTATATGAAACAATGGAAATGCATTTGCCAAGGCTGAGTTTTCCATTTCAGGTGTTAAATGGAGAGAACTATAAAGCTTTTAAGTATTGTCGTATGAAAACTTTGTTTTAATGAAATATAAAATGCAAATGACAGTATTTAATTTGTACAAACTTAAAATATAATTGCAACTGCAGTAATTGTAAAAATATATTTCTAGAGTATTTGTCAGCAACTTTTTGTTTTTACTTTCATTATTTCTGCCTCGAAAGGAATAATGGCACTATTTCTAAAAGCTGTCTGATGTGGTAAAGAAACATCCAGGATAATCAATTAACCATGGAAATTTAGCATCACCCTAAAATTGTCCATTTCAAATATATTCATGAATGGAATTTGTTTATCATTAATAGTTTATTGTTTTGCATTAGGGCTGTTTTCTTCATAATGCTTTAGAATTTCCCTTTCATTTATTCTGTATTTTCTTTGTATTCAGCTTGCATTATTTGTTGCTTTGTTTTTGTCATATGCATACAAATTATTCAATTCAGGTTCCATAAAAGGTGTGGCCTTGCAAAATTTCACGTCAAACTAATCATCCATTTAATGCCACATTGTGAAATTTTATTCGCTTGAATATTCCATTTTGTTCTTTAGTTTATCTCATACCTGAATAATGTAGGAAAAGACAAAACATAAAGGTCACATATCATCTCTCCAAAATAACAATGTGGTCATCATTTCTTGAATGGCAGTATCTGTAATTGGCATTAATGAGTGTCAACAGACTCTAGAGAAAAAGGACATCAAAGGTTACAAGTCTTGCATTGATCAGAAAAATGAAAGCATAAGAATACTTTAAAATAGGTAAACTCTATATTTTGAAAACTTTTATTGGAAAAGGCTGGTTACTCTCTAGCTTGAGAAGCCCAGTTAAATGTTTTCTTTCCTGTGCATTGTTTCTGACTTGGTATAGTCAACCTTTAATGCTTTTTATAATATTTGTCTAATGTTATTCTACATAGTATGATGTGCTGTGTTTATAGCATTGATTTGAAAAACATGCTGTATTTATGATTTATTCATTTCAGTTAAGTTTTCTGAGAAGGAGGGAGGATGGCACAACATCACTGACAATTTTAAATCCAGAGAATGAAGGAATTGGTGAGCTTATCTTTTGCTTCTAATCTTATTTACTTCTCTTTCATCCTGTGTATTGTCTAATATGTGTAATATGCCTGATGAGTACCCATATGAGATAATTAATTTAGGCAGAAGTCATTGTGATTGAATGGTTATCACACTGGCCTTGAGCAAAAGGGTGTGGGTTTGAATCCTACCATTGGGTTATTCCAGGTCGACTAGCATGGCGCATCCTTGAGCAGAGCAATTTACTCCTACAGCCTCAGCACTGTATAACCTATCTGTGTTGCTGTGCCATAAAATACCAAACAAACCAGACCTGTTTTTCTGATTGTAAGTCAAAACACATTGATTTATAACAATGTTGATATTCCCCCTGCCCTCTCTGGGTATTTTTGTGTACTAGTATGGAATGATATATTTACCAATTATATCTGCTCTCATTAATGGAAATAAAATGTCACTTTTAGTTGTTGTTCTAGATGACGTTTTCTTTTCTTTGTCATCATATTTTTTTATAATAGCTATTGAATTTGAAATAGTAATATGACTTGTTGATGTGCATTCCACTTTGATAGATGTGTATGTTTATGACTATTTATGAATAAAGGGAGATAACTTACTTTAAGGGTAGCTTGAATTATCAGATCATCCAAGAATCTGGATGGGTTTCTTTAAAAGACAAGGAAAGAAAAAACAAAGATAAAGAAAAAGATTCAGTACAAATATTTAATTTTGTTATTGCTTTACTTTATTTTATAGCTAATCACAAAATATTGAAATGTCTTATTGAAAATGATGACTTTAAGGTTTTTATCATAGGAATGGTTCATGTAACATTAGCTTCTGGTTTTGTTGTTACTAGGATAGATAAATAAAATATATCTTGATAATTTGAATCAGTTTTTATGAATGTTCTGCATATTGTTTTCAAATAATATTGTGGTTATTCTCACAAATAAACCTAATCACTGCTGTGTGTGTGTGCCCTACTGAGAATGTAAGCATACCAAAGAAACAGACACATGCATTGCTTTTGGTTCTTAGGGAAGATTGGAATAGTTAAATCTGTCAATAATTTGCTGTTTGTTTGATACTCAGATCATAAATTTGTAAATATTTTACTATATTAGTTTTTTTTAAAATCTTTATTTTATTCTATTTAAAACAGATCTGAAATTTGTGCATGCTTTACCTGAAAAGATACATGTAATTCAATATCCAGACATTACATACTAAAATAAATAGATCTTACTGTGATTTGAAGACCATTGTAAATTTAAAATTATATTTAAAAGTCGGGGTAGTTTCTGACAAAACAATTTTTTTTTTATTAGAGCCTTCAAACATTTGTTCATTTCTATTTTTGTTAGATGAAAGTTCATATACTTTACGATCAACCTTTTGGTGTAAATGCCAGCATGTAAAAGACTTAGCACCTGCCTGCTAGTCCATAATTGATAATTTTCTGGCCATGACAAATTATTTAAATAGCTGGGCCTTGCAGCAGGCTAACAATTTTACAAGGTAATGAATGCAAATGAACCAGTAAATGTTCTAATGTAAGCATACCAGAAAAACAGACACATGCGTTGTTTTTGGGGAAGATGGGAATAGTTAAATCGATCAATAATTTGCTGTTTGTTTTGACACTCAGATTATAAATTTGTAAATATTTTACTATATTAGTTTTGTAATCTTTATTTTATTCTATTTAAAACAGATTTGAAATATATGCATGCTTTACCTGAAAAGATACATGTCATTTAATATCCAGACAGTACATACTAAAATAAGCAGATCTTACTGTGAAGAGTAATGTAAATTTAAAATTATATTTAAAAGTCTAAGTAGTTTCTGACAAAATAATTTTTTTTTTATTAGAGCCTTCAAACATTTGTTCATTTTCTAGTTTTGTTTGATAAAAGTTCATATATTGTACGATCAACCTTTTGGTGTAAATGCCAGCATTTAAAAACTTAGCACCTGCCTGTCAGTCCATTGCTGATAATTTTCTGTCCAGGAAAAATTATTTAAGTTGCTGGGCCTTACTGCAAGCTCAACATTTTACAAGGTAATGAATACAAATGAACCAGTAAATGTTCTATAGGACCATGAACCACTTAAAGTTGCTCATATTTCAGGCCAGGTCAACATTTACAGAAAAGTCAGAACACTTGCCAGTGCTCACCATAATCACCAAAGTATATTAAAAATTTCAGATGAGTAGTCATTTTAATTCAAACAGCAAAATTGGCAATAGAAACATTTGAAACTTGCCATGCTGTTATCTTGTGTTTGCTGTTATAAACCACTTTGACCTGTACTGTAACATTTTTGAGATAGTGCTGATAAAAAAGAGATTTATTTTCTTACCAAAAGAGATTTATTTTCTTACCAAAAAACCCTTAAAAACTGCATAATTTGGCATTACAGAAAATGTTAGTTTTAATAGACAAATTTTAAGGGGGAAGAATGGAAATATAGAAAACACTAGTAGTTTATGGGCAAAGAGGAGACCAATATCTTGAATGGAAAGTTCCATTGTGTAACCCATTTCTAGTATTCCAAATAGTCAAACAATCTAGTGCAACAGTTGAAAACTGCTTTTGGGAATTCTAGTGCCAACATATGAGTGTGGTTTATGGATTAACTAGGAATTCAGATTAACAGGTATGGTTTAAAATAAATACATAAGGAAATATTTGTGAGATTTTTTCCCATCCCAATCTACTTTACTGTTAGTACATCCAAATATTTAATGTAGTGAAAATAAAGTGTAAATGCATGGTAATCCTTATTCTCCATTTGCATTTAAGCAATGAAAAACACATAAGTTGAATTTTAAAAACCAATCTGGATTTTACCTTCTTTTAGATTTTTGTTCCTATACCAGCTTTATGAAGTAGATATGAATAACAAGCCTTATCTTCTTCAGTGAGTGAGACTGAGAAGGTGGTCAGCCTTGGTTCACTGGTTGGAAAACTGACCACAGGAACAGGATGTATTACTGGATTTAAAGAAGACAAAAGGAATAAAGTGTCTGCAGGTATGGATGGTAATATAATTTCAGTAAATACTAGAGAGTGGTTTTGACATCTCTCATTGGAATTATTCATTATTGTTTTTTCTACTTCTCCATAATTTTCTCACCATCAAGAAATAATTGAGATAGAGAAGTCACTTTTTTGATAGTCTTGTTGTTGTTAGTATTATCCCATGAACATTAGGTTCTGATACTGTAACTCTTTTCTGTTTATTCTTAAAATACATGTCAGTGTGGTCATGTAAGCACATTTAATCAAATCAAATTAAATATTAGTTGTTGTTCTAAAATTCAATACTTATATTGTTTTACTAAAGTCTGTTCAAATCGGATTGTTGATTTCTCTGTTCCTTAAATGTCATCCCAAAACTCAGAAAAAATTTTTTGATTGCAGTGGACGTTTACAATGGTGTCCAGTTACAAACTGGGTCAAGAAAAAAGGATGTCAGATCTATCAAAACTGATAATAGTACATATATTTTCAACACACAATGGTTTCATTCCAATATCACAGAGTGCAACATTCAGTATGGTTTGTAATGGATCTCACATATAGATTGAAATTGTCCAGAAAACATCTACACACTTTAAATTTTCCCATATGTACTTCTAGGGTTATTTAAATAATGACCTTCCAGAAAGAAGTATGGTTGTACAAGGACCCAAATAAAGTGAATAATCACCATTTAAAATTATGCGGATCCAAATTTTATTTTTTAAAAATCGCCTATTACTGTAATTGTTGGTTTCGAACACATACAAGATGTATAATTTGTACTTTAAAACTATATAACAATGGCTATCTTAATTGCTTTTATGCAAGAAATCCAACCATTTTCATTCTCGACATGCAAATCTTTTGTTGTCCTTGTCATTATTGCTGAATATTCTTTTGCTTTATTTAATTTAACATATTGCTCTTCATAGAAAAATAATAGTTTAGGAAGAATCCTAAGGTAAAAAGTATGTTTTTTAATTCCAGTGAATTACCTTAATTATGGACCCTTCAGTAGTCATGCCCCGATGTATGACACTTCCTTTGCCAATGTAACCAAGGAGGAGTCTGACTTGCTGTACTCAACATATGGAGATAAGTCTGGTGTGCAGTATGCCAAAAGGTAATTCTGCACTGGATAATTTTTTCAGTGGATTGGGTCAGACGTGTATATATATATATATATATATATATATATATATATATATATATATATATATATATATATATCGTTTGCAGCTGGCCAAATATTTGATTGAAGGGTTTTGTTTGGAATCAGGGTATCACCACTCTTTATGGCCGTGTATTGATGAGTCCTAAAGTATTTACCTTTTCCATCCGTCTCTCAGTTGAACTTGTTGTAACCACTAAATTTCCACAACCATGCATATAAAATTTAATGTAGGGTGCTCAGAGGTTTGTATTAGGACTGGTCAGCCTGGTGTCAGGATGTTGTGACTTGGTGAGACATCATGCTATATATCTATGGCATAATGCCCCAGTGCTAGATATAATTATAAACTGCCACACTGCAGACATCGTAGCGATATGTTTGAAAAGTTGTTACAGCTTTGTTAAAAGTCCAAATTACACAGATATGGCAGCCATTTGAAAATCGTTCTATGTTCTTGTTATCACTACTTCTGCTGAATAGAATGTGATTTTGACATTGGTTGTTTTTTTTTTTTTTAACCTAAAGACTTCTTATGATGTCGTACATAAACAGAAAAGGTTCAGATCTTACAGTTAATAAGGCCACCTCAGTAGTCATCTTGAAAATCTTAAGAATGTCAGTGATGTTTTCAACACTCAGCAGGTAAAAGGATGAAATGGTCTTATCTTTGATTACCGAAACTTTTCAGATGGTATTGGATATGTCCCCACAAGTTACTCTTGTTTTGTGCATAAACGGGTATACATATTAGGTAAATACTAACAGTTTTTTTTTAATACTAACATTGTGTCTCCTGATGTTTCTTCCCAAGCAATTCAGCCTGGATAGTCTTTCTCAGTTTCAGATATTTACTATTACAAGAAGAATTGTGAACTGTTTGTTATGAAAGCGAGTAGTATTTAAAATTTATCACTTCTGACGATTAAAGTTAAAGACTTACTACATCGGTGTCCACCATCACTGTTATAAGTATACATTGATGTTGGAGCCTGCCTTTGATTTTAGAGTGTTTTTTTTATTAGCCTTTGATGTTTATGTTATATTATCAAGGAAAAAATAAATCCAATTGTCCTTGAAATTTTCATGTTTCAGTGTGATGAAGTTTGTAGAGGATGCAGGGGAATGTGCCATCAAAATTGTCGACAATCTGTTGGACATTTTTACCAAAGGAGAACACACCAAGACAATGAAAATTTTAGCTCAGGTAATGAAATTTCTAGGTCAGGTAATTATGAATCCCTGGTTTGGTTCTCAGAATGTACAAAGGAGAACACACCAAGACAATGACAATTTTAGCTCAGGTAATGAAATTTCTAGGTCAGGTAATTATGAATCCCTGGTTTGGTTCTCAGAATGTACAAAGGAGAACACACCAAGGCAATGACAATTTTAGCTCAGGTAATGAAACTTTTAGGTCAGGAAATTATGAATTCCTGGTTTGGTTTTCAGAATGTACAAAGGAGGGGACACCAAGACAATGACAATATTAGCTCAGGTAATGAAACTTTTAGGTCAGGTAATTATGAATCCCTGGTTTGGTTGTCAGAATGTACAAAGGAGAAGACACCAAGATAATGTAAGTTTTAGCTCAGATAATTATGACCACTTGGTTATGTAATCAAAATGCACAAATTTTGTGCATGACTAGACGACCTCCAGGACTGTTGTACGGTTAAACTTTTGGCCATTTGACAGACGTTCATTTAATATAATAATATATAGATTTGCCTGATACCAATAAACGTGATTGTATGTTCAGTTAAACAGGGTAGTCCTCTAATTTCATGGCAAAGAGATGAATGCAGACTTTGAGTTCAGTTCAGATATGGGAATCATGTTTACTGTGAACTTTATAAATTTATTTAAATTTTTCAAATTCTGTTTTCTTTTTTCTTTGTTGTAGGCTTATTGGATACCTTACATATAACAGAAAGCACTTCCCTCAACCTTAATATCAGTCTATCTTTGCATGAATGGTCAAAATTGTGTTGACATTTGTTTAACATGGTGGCTTTGCACAATGTAGGAATTATATGATCAATGTTAACTAAGAATTATATTCCAGCTGGGAATGTTAATAGTTTAGCTTGATTTATCATTGTCTCATAATATATTGTTATTTTCTTGTTTGTTGTGACATCCTAAATATGCAGTTATTAATTTTAATAGGAAACATTTCAGTAAGTTAATTTGTATGTGTAAGTTATTGATGTTTGATCATCCCATGGTTTAATTTTCACCATGTTATGGAACGTTTTTTTGTGCCTATCTCTGTATTTACATTCTTTGTTTCAGAGTGTTTTATTAAAAGAGTAACAAATATGGAGTGCCTATTTTCCTTATTGAACATAAATTATGACAAATGCCAACAGTTCTTTATAAAAAAAATCCATTTACTGGAATCTTTTATTTCTCACTTTGTCATATCCTCAATGCATTTTATGACATATACAATCAAGTTTGCTTGATCATAGAACATTAGTACATGTATACAATATACAGTATTCAGTTGAAATTTTCATAGAACATTGGTACATATATACAGTTTTTTCTCTGATAAGAAAGATTCCTGTGTCTTCTACACCATTTACAGTATTCAGTTGAAATTTTCATAGAACATTGGTACATATATACAGTTTTTTCTCTGATAAGAAAGATTCCTGTGTCTTCTACACCATTTACAGTATTCAGTTGAAATTTTGATAGAACAATTAATTAGGACATGTATACAGTTTTTTCTCTGATAAGAAGGATTCCTGTCTCTTCTTTATCAGTTACAGCTCCGGTGGCCTTGTGGTTAGAGCATCCGCTGAGGAAGCGGTAGGTCATGGGTTCAGTCCCTGGCCGAATCATTCCAAAGACTTACAAAAATGGTACTAACAGCTGCCTCCCTTGGTGGTCAGCATTAAGAGGTTAGTGTTAGGACTGGTCAACCTGGTGTCAGGATAACGTGACTGGGTGAGACATAATGCTACATTTCTGCGGCATGATGCCCCAGTGCTAGACATCACTATAAACTGCCTCACTGCAGACATCGTAGCAGTATGACTGAAAATTGTTAAAGTTACATAAAAAAAATCCTAATCCTAATCACACACATGGTTTTCATGGTTCATTCCATGAGGCACTTCTTACTTGTTGGAGCCAATTTTTGTGGTCCTCATTGATCATTGCATGTAACATATTGTCTGGTGAGCTACTAGTATTTTTGGTTTTAGTGACTCGTTCCATGGAACATGTGATTTGTGAGGTATGACTGTTTGTGAATTTAGTGACTCTTTCCATTATTTGTAGGGTATCATTTATTGCAATAAGAGGGAAATTTGAAATATTTATAGAACTACCTTTTTTTTTGCCTTCACTATACCCAGTGATGGGTATGATATATATACCATCAGTTATAAATTTCATAGCTCCGCAAAATATTTTAATGAACAACATGGATTGAAGCCATGTTTTGACTTATTTGGCCCAAATTTTGGGGAGAGAGAGAGACTTACAAGTCTGAGTGAGTTTTGTTATGTACATTTAGTTACAAATTATTGATAGAATGTTTTGTAACATAAACATTATGTAAAGAATGAACAGCTGTTATCCATAAACATCATTTAATTCTTAATTCTTACAATCATTAAGAAAAATGATGTGGATATATGAAAAGACAAATTAGCCATGTCATTAACATATTCTGACCTTGATCAGTCTGTTGATCTGGTTTGTGAAATTTGATTTTACATCTTAGATCACAGGCTTTTATTCATTTCTCCTTAATTTAATCTGTCACCAACGGTTACAAGATTTTGATTGGAAGAAAATGGATCTTACATGGATTCTGTATCAAGAATTTATTTACCATGTAAATATATGTGTAATTCTTCTGCAGGAGAATTTTTAAAAATATTATTGATCTAAATAAATATAATAATAGTATGAACCATAGTTTCACATAATAAAAGTTATTTTTTTATAATATCAGATATAGTAACATAAAATGTTTCAACAGTAAATTCTGTAGTTGAGTATGATTATTATTTTTTTGTTGTTCTCAATGACTTAAAGTGATTTTGTTTCATAAGAAAGAGGAAGAACTCCGGAAGTCTGAAGAACAAGTGAGTGAAAAGGTAATAAGGAATTAAATTTACTTGTATCAATTCAAGCAGTCTTAAGGCTAGATATTGAATATTCACTTTCTTTTGAGGATCGTTCTTCTTGTCACTATGGCAGAAATGGAAAAACTGTCAGGTATGTCTAGAAAAATGCATTGCAAAGTGACCACTGAAAACATTACAGGACTACAGTACAGTCTGCTCCATCAGACTTGTAATGACAAGGACCAAATATTTAGGCTGTGTTGTATAGTGAGGCCATGTACTCAACATGAGAACCAAGATATGTAAAATAGAATAGATCAGATTGTACGGTAGATTTCAAATGAATCTATGATATTCTGGTATAAAGTTAAACAGGTTTTACACTATAAAATTGCCTTATTTTTTTTACCTAATCCTCTTCAAGAAATGAATTAAACAGGCTTCACATTATAAAATGCATTACTTTTGACCTAATCCTGTTCAAGAAATGAATTAAACAGGCTTTACACTATAAAATTTGCTTTACTTTTTTGCCTTATCCTGTTCAAGAAATTAATTACACATGCTTTATTTACACTATAAAATTTGCCTTACTTTTTACCTATTCTTGTTCAAGAAATGAAATGCAGTAGTCCCCCTCTTGAACGGCCCCCCTGACCAGCGGCCACCCACTTCTTACGGCCAGAATCCCTTGGCACCAACAAGTTTGTATTCAAAAGTACCCCTCACGAGCAACCACCAATCTAACGCGACCAGTGGCCAGCATTTTAGTACAAAAAATGAAATATGTCCCCCTCATGAACTGCCACTTTTGTTTCTTTAAATGTATCCAGAACCAATAATTAATTCAATTCTTGACGTAAGCCTACGCTAAGGTAAGCAATTTTGATTATCTCTATCGTAGATACAGGTCTCCGAGTGTCAAGTCACCGTTAAAGTGTCAACTAAAGGATTTATAGTATATCATTATGTATAAAAGTCGATGTTTACAGGAAATGGGCTCAATAATGTTATGATAGAGTTTGGGGTTTAACGCCTATGTCGAGTTCTTCTCTTTGATGATTATAACCAGATGTAATTGTTATAATCATAACAGGGTCAGCATAGGCTAAAAATAGATTTTGTACATTGGCTCACACAGAGAATCGTAAAAAATTAACAATCTAAAAATCATGTGACCACACATTATGGCTTCTTTTAAGAAGACTGTATGTCTTACACTCAACACAGGTTTTGTCTGCATAATTAAATCGCATACAGTCGGCAATAACCGAATAAATCATTACCAAACATTAAAATGTCATCACGTTAACGGATACATTATTTTAGAAGAAAGTCAGTTATGCTACACGACGACATCGGGGAGGGGGGGTGCCGAACAATTTTATGTAGAAAAGACTCCGAAAAAAACAAGTTTATGTTGAAACAATTTGAAAATAGTATTTTGGTTTATGAAGAGACAACTTTCCATAGACATAACTTTTAATATGATATATCTTTTTAAACTACTTTAAAACTGTTCACTTTATTTGTTTCAAAATATGTGCATGACATCTAAAGATAATTTACATGTTTATTTTACAGGAAGAGAAAAAAATTCAATTTATTGACAGTACAAGATTCTCAGGTATTTGAATTTATGAACCTTTTATTTAATAACTGAACTTGATATTTTATAGTATTCATGAAACTTGAAAATTTAATGCAAACTGCATAAAAAACAATGGTTGTTCGTAAATAGTGATTAATCAATTTTCAAACTTCATGAATCTTGTGAAAAATGAAGTTCAATACTTAACATTATATACAGTTATCAAAATTTTAATGAATCTCAAGATATAAATAACAGAACTATATTTTGCTCTGAAGTATTGTAAAATCACATGAAATTATAAGTAGTTCTATTCTGGTGTTGTGAACTATAACTTCTTGTTTTTTTTTACATCACATGGTGCAATTTAACCAATCAAAATGCATGTTGCAAAGGTTAGGTAAAATTTATATTATGTCTGCATATAATATTTAATGGTAGGTAACAAAGTTACTGGAAACAGAGGTTCATTCTGCAAACATCTTTCCTCAAGACTCAACTGATCTGGCCCAGTATTCTCAAAACTTTCTTTGCAAGTTACTCGAGCTTGAGCTGAAAGTGCTGAAACTTTAACAGCCTGTAGCTTTAATATTATTTAATATTCAGAATTTCTTTATTCTCTCTTCTAGACTACAAAATTTCACTGACCTTGATATACTCCACATATGATATCTAAAATTGTGATGTTTTAAGCTTGAGTTTGAGATTGAGTTTCTATTGTCAGCCAGTCAGGAAAAACCTTTTAAATTATGTTGTTTGTGATCAGTACACAACAAAACCCCAACAAACTCAAAGTCAGTAGGGTACACACAGATCTGGAAAAGTTATGGAACTGTATGCTGATTCTTGAAAAATACCTGAATTTGTCAAATAAAGGGTTTATCCAGGAAAGTCCTGGATATTAGTAGAAGAACTGCTTGATTTATCTATACTGTCCTTGAAAACCTAAGGTGTTTAGCTTTGCAAAAAAGTTGTGATCTTGTAAGCTTAAAATGTATTTCACATCATCGGATGATAATTTAACAGTACTTTTTTTCATTGACCCAGTAAATCAGAACACTTGGAACTCTTATAATTATATATCGAAGCATATCATGTAGTTTGCAAAGGAATTCACTTCCTCGCTTGACTAACAATCTTAATTGCTGGGTTAACGTGAATTAATGGCATTGATTTAGTAAGTCATAACTAATGGGTAAACATGAATTAAGGACATTGCTTTAGTAAAAATCATAACTAATGGGTAAGTATGAACTAAGGGCATTGCTTTAGTAAAAATCATAACTAATGGGTAAGTATGAACTAAGGGCATTGCTTTAGTAAACATCATAACTAATGGGTAAGTATGAACTAAGGGCATTGCTTTAGTAAAAATCATAACTAATGGGTAAGTATGAACTAAGGGCATTGCTTTAGTAAAAATCATAACTAATGGGTAAGTATGAACTAAGGGCATTGCTTTAGTAAACATCATAACTAATGGGTAAGTATGAACTAAGGGCATTGCTTTAGTAAAAGTCATAACTAATGGGTAAGTATGAACTAAGGGCATTGCTTTAGTAAAAATCATAACTAATGGGTACGTATGAACTAAGGGCATTGCTTTAGTAAACATCATAACTAATGGGTAAGTATGAACTAAGGGCATTGCTTTAGTAAAAATCATAACTAATGGGTAAGTATGAACTAAGGGCATTGCTTTAGTAAAAATCATAACTAATTGGTAAGTATGAACTAAGGGCATTGCTTTAGTAAAAATCATAACTAATGGGTAAGTATGAACTAAGGGCATTGCTTTAGTAAAAATCATAACTAATTGGTAAGTATGAACTAAGGGCATTGCTTTAGTAAAAATCATAACTAATGGGTAAGTATGAACTAAGGGCATTGCTTTAGTAAAAATCATAACTAATGGGTAAGTATGAACTAAGGGCATTGCTTTAGTAAAAATCATAACTAATTGGTAAGTATGAACTAAGGGCATTGCTTTAGTAAAAATCATAACTAATGGGTAAGTATGAACTAAGGGCATTGCTTTAGTAAAAATCATAACTAATGGGTAAGTATGAACTAAGGGCATTGCTTTAGTAAAAATCATAACTAATTGGTAAGTATGAACTAAGGGCATTGCTTTAGTAAAAATCATAACTAATGGGTAAACATGAATTAATGTCATTGCTTTAGCAAAAATCATAACTAATTGGTAAATTTGAATTAACAGCTTTGCTTTATTAGCAATCATAACTAATGGGTAAACATTAATTAAGGGCATTGATTTATTTAGAATTGTCACCTTTTTTTGTGGATAACTTACATTTGGAATAAGGATGAACTCTTGGTTTGGGATCTGTATATGATAACATTTTGTTCAACATCTAATACCCAGTCCTAACTCTGTGGTTGGATTTCACTTCCAGGTAAGGATTTAGCCCATCTGTATGGGGGCCAGATGTTCAAGGTCACTTAACTGCAATAAGATGATTTTTGCATATACTTTAGAAGTAGACCTCCACCCTTGGGCAAAGTTTGTGGAGGGCATGCAGATAAAAGATGGGCGACACATTATATTCGTTCTAAAGTCAAAATCATTGTGACTTAAAAGAAGGATTTATCAGAATACATTTTATTTAGATTAAGTTTATTGATCAAACTTTGTGGATGGCATGCATTTAGATTTAAAACAACAACAAAAAAAAAAAAATATGTAGATTCTGGTGTGAAAAGCTCAGATGTCATGGTTATGGTAAGTCTAATAAATAAAAAACAACAATAGATTCTGGATTTTAAACATAAGGGGTGTTAAAAACTTTACAGGCATGTAATCTACTGTTTTTGGTACTCTTCATTGCAGAAATGTTTGGTTTTTTTTATTTGGACATTTCATGCCCTTTCATTTTAGTAGTGATGGTTTTTAATTTTAGATAAATATACCATTTTAACTGTTGTTGAAAGCTTGACATAACAGTTACTTTGGCATCTGTTTGCATATATGTGTGTCCATCTGTCCATACATTCACACCCATGATTATCCTTCAGTTACTTACACATCTGTTTGCATATCTGTGTTCCAATTGTACAAATATCCACACCCATGATTAGCTTTGAATTAGATAGGCATTTGTTTGCATGTCTGTTTCCAATTGTACAAATATCCACACGCAAGATTAGCCTTGAATTATAGAAATGATTTTTCTCTGTTTTTAAATGGAATTCTGCTTTTCTCCTGACTTGAATCCGATTTTTCTTGATATACCGGGTAGTCTTTTTTTATGTTAAAAAATGTCTGATTCGTTTTTTTTTCTGGTTTTTAACCATTCTTTTCAGTCTTGTTCCGCAACAACCCTTGTAACGTATTTGTTCCATATATTAGTTAGCCCACAACTCTCGTAAAAAGTATTCTGATTGGTCAAAAGTTTAAATTCATCCAATGAATCTTCGTATAAGGGAAACTGATGGGAATGGAAAGAAAAAGCGTGCTGTAGTTGTTGAGAGAGACAATGACACGAAAAGTTTAGATAAAGGTTTTAACAAAACTGAAGGGAATGGCTGGAACGAATTGTCGACGGAAATTGAGTTGGTCAATTTATAAGAAAAATAAATGCTCGAGGACTGGCATTTTGTGCCTGCAATATATACATTACAGAATTCTTGGTTGAAATAGTCTGGAACCGCACCTTCAAATGAAGCTGCATACGGAAAGAAATGAAGCCCTCTGTCAGAATATGTGCACTGCATGTCGCTAATACACGCTGGAGCTTGAATGGAAAAAGGCTCTAGTTGAGAATGAAAAGAAACGATTGCACATTGAGCAAGCAAAATCATTGATGACAAAATGGAAGATTAAAGAAATTTTTTTAAAGCCGCAAAAAGAACTCAACTGGCATATCAACAGGTTGTTTTCATTGGACAAAAAGACAAGTGAATATATGGGATTATTTGTATATAGATGATGTATTTGGGTGTTTATTTTACATATTTATTATGAAAAGATAGAAATGTAATCTGTTGGCAGCCAAACATGCCTAATTATTGAATTAATTATGATGTGAACACAGACATGCACATGAAATAACTTAAGTACCAATATTATTGGAGAACAAATTCATGTGACAGTAAATATTGTAAAATTATTCAAATATTTGGTAAGTTTGTTAGTTTTTCAAATGATTATTTTGTTACATATTATGGTCATAGGTTGCACCAGGAGCAGATTTTCATGCATGTAAAATGCATTATTAGTCGGG
Source organism: Unio delphinus (assembly GCA_029339505.1). Lineage (NCBI taxonomy): Eukaryota > Metazoa > Mollusca > Bivalvia > Unionida > Unionidae > Unio > Unio delphinus. The sequence continues at coordinate 7,456,268 of JAQISU010000226.1, read as the reverse complement.
GGTCTTTGACCCCCAAAACCCCCTGACCAGGGGCGCTGCCCCTCTAGACACCATTGGGGGAGTACCCCCAAACTCCCCTTTCACATTTTCAGTTGTTTTTTTTAAAGCTCAAACTCATATATGTTCTGTACAAATATCCACACCCAAGATTAGCTTTGAATTAAATAGGCTTCCGTTGGCATGTCTGTTTCCAATTGTACATATATCCACACCCAGGCCATGGCCAGGTTCATGTTTGTACTTCCATTTTGTCCATTGTACATGTGTTTTCCAGATCACGGGGTTTCTTCTGTCTTTACAGACATATATGCAAGTTTTTATTCATCATACAACAGAGCCACATTCCTACCTAAACACTTATCTGTTCCTGTTTTTTTTTTTACTATTAATAGGAATATGCACAAATAATTATCATAATTCTTTTAATCCGTAATCATTGTATACAACAGATTTGAAACAAAAATCATGTGATCTTAATGTTTTCATGCAAAATTGCATGTGTATTATGGCCACCTGAATATTCAGATTTATTTATTCAGTCTGTGTAGTAGATTCTGGTGTTAAAAGCTCAGACGTCGATGTCATGGTATGTCAGATAATAAAAATAACAGTTTCTGGACCTTAAATTTAATGGTCTAAGTGCCACCATAAGGGGTGACCATCAGTCATGTGTCAGGAAGCTGAAACCTTTTAATCTTTTCAGAGAAGAATGTAGAGGAGGGTAGTGGTGGGATGCAAGACAAGTTAGATCATACTGCCAGTCTACTGAATGAATTACAGGAATCTCAACACCAGCGGCTCAGTCAGAAACCTCCACTACATCTGGCTCATGTTCCTGGTCCCGCTGACAAGGAAATGCAGCTTGGTAATAACATAGAGATATTCACTCAACTCAGCTTAATCAGACATCCATTTAACAAGTGATTGCATTGATATGCAAACATTTCCCAAAACATTTCTTACATAAAACTGTTTACTGCATCTTCATTTTCTTGGAAAATATAGTATACCGTATTTACCGTATGTTTTCGGACTGAAACAAATGATTACTTTTTTTGTTGTCCGAATACATATTAAATTCTTTGATTAGGTGTCCGAAAACATACAAGTGAAGATATAATTATGCCGCCCCCTCCCCTTCCCGTCCGTAACGAAGTTACCGTTAGCTCACATGACAACGTGCTGCCATGAAGTAAAACAAGTATTTTGTCTAACACCACGGAAAGGATAATTAATGAAAAATGGGCATTACTTGCCTATTTTGTCTATTTGATACATGTCCATCCACCAGAAAACAAAGCCATACATGTATTAGAGCCACGATTGTGTGCGTATTTTCCAAATGAACCGCCATATTAACATAGTAATCTTGCAATCCAGTTTAACCTTCTGCTAATGATCATTAAAATCTACATTACAAACGCACGCAAGCTTTATTTCTGTGTAATTAAGATATTAATACAAACTAAATAAAAAGATTTTGGAGTTATAATTCTTAAGAATATTTTGGGCAGAAATATTTTAGTATCGAGAGTCGAAACACCGGTACATGTATGATGGCTATTTTTAGAGCACCAAGGGTGTGAGGCTGCAAATGGGGTGAGTGTTGTATGTACGCCTATGAAGGGTAAAAATAAAAAGCAATTTGCAATATACGAGTCGGCGTGATTAATATGTGATATTTGTTTTAAATAAAGGTGATGCATTTGTTGTGGTTCTCTCTTCTTTTTTTTCCCACCTAGCCGAGGGTAGATTAAAATGAGCAAAGCTTGCCGGCTGGAAACGATCTACTGCTCGAATATTGTAGTGATGCATGTCAGAGATTTCAAAGTGTCTGGGTGTTAATTGTTAATAATATAACTGGTGGGATTTCTTTGACAGATGTGTTCGGAAATAAAAGGCAGCCATCTGGATTTTATTAAAAGAGCACACGATGTACCTAACATTTAGCACCCACAATCAAATATATCGTCTACCAAGAGGTTTATTACCTGTATAACAATAATTATGTTTAAACCTTTGTATATAATGCTTCAGGGATAAGGGGTTTGTTTTGTTGGACAATGCCAATGAATTTTACTAATCCATACTGACTCTGATGTATTGTTTAATGATATAAAGCAGGGGTCATGGTTTCTAATCAAAGCCATAACTGTAACACCTGTATGAAGTGGTTTCGTGTGTAACAATGTCTATACTGACAACCAATCATATTTTTGTTAGCTGAATCAAACTATTAAAATAAAAAGTATAAATCAAATACCCACTACATACAAAAGTTAGTATACTGGATAGCTATCGTTGTGAAACATAATAGTGTTAGTACTGTACTAAATTTGATGGATAAGTTTATCATACGTTATGCAACAAGTGAGGAGGCACTGCCTAGTTCTTGGAGGGACTCACCCTTGCCAAAATCGTCTCCAAAGAGACCAGTAGGCCGTCCACAGAAGCGACTTCGAATTAATGATTCTGAGGAAGTATCACAAAAACAACCGCCTACGAAGAAAGCTGCTCTAGATGACGAGTCTGATCAAATTCAAATAGCACGCGTATATCATCATATGTTGTCATATATGTGACGCGATCAAAATGTTGATACCGGTCAGCAAATATCACAATATGATTTCAAAAATCTATATCCGATCTGTTACTTTTCGTTGGAACATCTTGATTTAACAAGACAATCTGTTGTTGATATACACTTTAGAGCTCGTGTAACCCGTCCGACTAATGCAGCAGGTGTTGTCACTATCCCGAATTACATGTGATTAATAATTTTAAATTATATTAGTTCATGGACGTTCATGATCGCATTAAATAATTGGCGACCAAATGAAGCGAACTTTGTATCAGTTAAATTAACGGCAAACACGCTGTAAATTTTGCATTAAAACGACGAAGCAGATCCTCCAAGATTGTGTCAGAAAACATAAATTGTAGAAACAATTATAGCGGAGCAACATCTGAAAACTTACAAGGCATTTAAATATGATTTTCCCCCGAAAAAACGGTGTCCGAAAACATACAGTGTCCGAAAACATACGGTAAATACGGTAGTTTGTTGTATCAAAAAGTTGTTGTGTTGGACCTCTTATCATGATTTTTATTGTTTCCCTGAATCAATGAACAATTAGCCACGTATGATGATAACCACTCATAAACAATTAGCCACATATGATGATAACCACTCATAAACAATTAGCCACGTATGATGATAACCACTCATAAACAATTAGCCACGTATGATGATAACCACTCATACACCACCCATTTTATTATTTATTACTGTTTTCTTCCTTTAGATTACCAACAGTACTGTTATTTAATAAATCAACATCCATACAATAATCTGAAAATGTTAATCTTTAAATTTATTGTTTTATTTTGATCCCTTGAAGAATTAACTATCAAGCATTATATATTGTTTTTTGTATTGATAATGTATCCCATGTCTAATTTTCAGTCACTGCATTAAATTGATAGGTGGGATAAGTAAGAATAGATAGGAGCAGCATGAAAAAGAATTAAGATAGTCATACACTAGTAGTACTGAATATGGAGGGGCCCCAAGTGGCAGAGTGGTCTAAAGCGCTGTCCGTTACGGATCATTGCCATCTCACCTCTGTCTGCGTGGGTTCAAGTCTAAGATTCGGCTAATGTAGTTATGTGATAAAGCTTGCCAGTAGCTTCTCGTGGGTCGGTGGTTCTTTCAGGGGTTTTTCCGGTTTCTTCCTCCACCATTAATACTGGCCGCCATGTATAGCCTATATTGTGCTTAAAAAGAATAATAATAAAAATGCTCTTGTATGAAAATTAGATTTAATATTTATTTAAATCAATCCTTGATTTGAGTACAACTGTTGTTAAAAAATTCAAATCCTCCTGAAAGCACATTTCTTTTAATCCATGCAGATTTAATCCAAAATAACAACAAGCCTTTTAAATACTAGAACTGTAGGTCAAAACAGTTTTTAATGAAATACTCTGTACAGACACTATTATAGCATGAGTATCAAAAGTTCACACATCACTGACTTTTGGACAAAATTTATATTAACATCATTTCAATGAAGTCTCATGGTACACGTAGATGCTTGTCTGATAAATAATCCCCAAATTGCAGAATTAAACAAGTCCAGCTTTCTCAAAACCAACGATAAATAGGTCCAATTGTTCACTCCTTGGTGAATCAGCTGCAGTTATCCATTTATCCTGAATTTTCTTGATCGATGAAGTTGTAAAATTCACTAAACAGACAGGCATTGATCATCACCAGTAACATCTTCCTTTTTCCTGATGTCCTGCATGACCTATTTAGCATGTGGAAGTGTGATTTCAAGTGTTCTTTATACTCATTATTTAATGTAAAGTTTAGTGGTTGAAGTTGGCCTGTACTTGAATCAGAAAGAAAAAGTAGTGATTCCACTGTCTGTCACATTTTGGTGGCATTGGCGTTCTTTGATAAAGAAGTAAAGACATGTAAGTAATTGATCTTGACAGGTGTTTTATTTGTGCTCAAAGAGATGGTCATATTGTTTTAATGTTGTTGGCTGTGTTGGCTTCCACTCATGTTATTCCCTCTGATGAAAACAGGGTGTACATATTGAACTTGTCAGGTCTTTGATGTGCTCATAAATTTGGTAGTGTCATTTTATACATTCTAGTGACCACCATTTGTATCAGCATAGGTTTATTCTTGAGTATTCTTTTTTTCTTCATTTGAAAAAATTTATATGAAAAACTTGAGCCACACAAAAATAAATGATACTACTACAGTGTGGTGTGTGTGTGTGTGTGTATATATATATATATATATATATATACAATCACACACACATATATATATATATATATATATATATATATATATATATATATATATATTGGCCTTTATTGTAACAACAATTTGAAATAAGGTGAGTTACTTTCATATGCTGCAAGTTCGTGATAACATATAACTGACATCCGACACAATTGTCAAGGATTATTAGTTTCCTGTCACCAGATTAGGCCTGAATAGTAATAGGTAAATGAAGCATAAGGTGTGATACAGTGAACTCTGGTAAATATTTTGTTATCCAACTGTCATAATTATCCAGCCGTTTTCGTGTCGATGACCAGGGGGAGACTGTATTATGTTTCTTTATGTATAAAGAACTGTAAGTAATGTAGACCCATATTAGATTTCTTGTAATGGGCCAGCAGAGCAGATCTATTCTGTGTCATTATGCTTATTAGTTTAAGACAACATATTAGACACTTATTTACTGGCACACACCTGTTAGCACTTGGATACACATTTATATAGGGGTATTTATAAATATTAAAAACAACTTGTTAAAAAAAGGTTTGGCCAAATTAATTTGATTCTATGGACAAGTTTGATTGGTCAACACACATAGTATCAGTAACAATAGTGTTATGCAATCCATTGTTATGAAACACAAAACACTGGAATATTTGTGAATTGAATATTATTTGATGGGGTGCCAATTTGTGAATTTTATGGTTGCAACTAAGCAGAGATTTAAAAATTCAACAAACACAGATCCACCTGTTGTGATAATTGGACCCTCAATCCATCAGATGCATGTTCTTAAATTAAAGTTGCAAAAAATGTAATTTTCTGCAGAACCACAAAATGTTATGCCCTCAAAAATAAACAGATTCACAGATTTCATTGGTGTTGCATATTGCATTAATTATATTCTTTATTGGCATGTCTGTTACTCGAGGAGAGCAGTTTTAGAAATATATTCCAGGGAAGAGTTCATATGAAAATGAGACTAAATTCTAAATTGCATCTAAGGATGACAATACCACATTGAAAATAACTTCTCTGGGTCCTAAGTTGTTTTACTGAAACAGCCCTGAGTGTTCACCAGTCTGTCCTGCCTTTTCGTTTAAATAAGCAAATCTTTCCTCTTAAAAGGAAAGTGGATGTTGAAAGAGTTATTACCTGTAGACATGAATCATGATATAAATATTCTTACAGACTCTGAAATGGGTAATTATACTACATTTGTACTTCATTTACAGTTGAAATGCATTTGTGAATGATTTAATTGCATTCCATTTACATTCCATTTTTATCTTATGCCATTACAAGAGATATTTTAAAATAACAAATGCATAAAATTAAAATAAAGTATTGAATTTGCTGCAAATAAAAATATAACTGCATAAATGTAAATAATAATATCTATTAGCAAATTATTTATTTTAGTTTTGTTCAAACAAAAATTGGAGAACTACGACCACTGGTGATCATGTCATCAAATCATTATCACATTATTAGCAGTTGTTATCTTGGCTTGTAAGAAGAGATATTTTAAAAAAAATTGTGAGTGTAAAGAATCGGATCCAAATGCATTTGACGGAAGATATAAATGCAGTGTGGAAATATATAATTTTCAAATATATTATTGAATGCATTAGCAGTTAATTCCATTTTAGCTTATCATTCTTTGTTCTGCAATTTACATATATGCATCATTGTCTTAAAATATATTGAGTTTTCATTAATTGTGCATTTCATTTGCATTCATTCTTCATTTTTGTTGTTATCATTCTGCATTCTACTTTCATTTTACTGTAAAAGTACCCTGTTCATGGTCTGTAACATTTCTGAATTGTGTTTGTAGGTTAAAGTATATTCATAAAAAGAGTATTTTGTTTAATTATCCACTGTAGGCCTGTAATTACAGTTAAAATGCATTACATATAAGATTCTGACCTTGTAAAAACCTACCATATCATTGTTGAACAGGTTGTAAAAATATTGAGGGAAATATAAAGAAAACAAAACATCTTCTAATACTATGAGAAACAATTTAGACTAAACTTAGAATATTTATTTCTTTTCAGCTGGCCAAGTTACAAAAGAATTGACAGACCTAGTCAAAACAGTGAGTTCTTTGATTTCCATCCCCCCCCTCTCTCTCTCTCTCTCTCGCTCTCTCTCTCTCTCTCTCTCTCTCTCTCTCTCTCTCTCTCTCTCTCTCTCTCTCTCAAACATTATTTATTTATTGATATTTTAATAAACTCATCATATATTGTTCAATATTTTAGTAATATTTGATAATGTTTTTAACTTTAAAATCACATATACAATAAATATAGAAAGATAACCCAAAGCCTTCATGATTGTTCTAAAGAAGTCATCAGCAGAAAGTTCCATTCTTTAGTGACTGGTAGCATCACCCTCTGGAATAGTCTGTGATGTTAACAGATTGTACGAGATATGTAGTAGGTTGTAATCGCCACACCTTTGTTCAGCTGTACGTAGGTAGATTCTTGAAACCCACCACTCAAACCAGGCTGATTTTTGATCTATGATACAGTATAACCATGGTAAACATTGTTGATCTGCTGTGATACCTCAGATAAGCTTAAACTTAGTCTTTGATGTTGATTAAATCTTGCTTTCAGTGTCCTTTACGTTTCACCAATATAGTGATAATGGTACTGACTATCACGCTATCCTTCACACTTAATGCAATAGATAGGTAAACAAATATCTTTAATATCAGTCATATCCTTTGGTTGATCCCTCTTAAGGTTTGGTATGGTTTAAAACAATTTGTGTCGCTAAAATATGTGCTTCATGCATTCAGAAGTCATGTTTGCATATGGAAGGATGATAGTACCATTTCAAGTCAATTTTCCCAGATAATGGCTGACTCTTCCTTCTGACTTTCATTTAGCCTGTTGTAAATCTTAATCACCCATTCTGGATAATAACACCTCTTGAAGGCAGCATAGGCACGATCTAGTTCTTGTTTTAAATCTTGGGGGTCAGATGTAATAACTGGCTGTAATGTTCTGTAATGTATGTAATGTTCTGATGACCCTAAGTTTCTGATCTAATTGAAGGTGTAAGTCAAAATCATATCAGGGACAATCTGTCAACATCGCTCAATATTCCCTCGGGGGATGTTAACAGTCAGTAGAGAATAGACCATTCTGCTGATGAAATTCTTAGTACAAGGATGAAAATGTTAGGTAAGATTTCATTATATTTATTATGCATGCTTTTTGGAAGTTAAAACCTCAAATATGAATAATACTAAAAAGTTTTAGCCAAAGTAAAACTACTTTAGGAATGCTGTTTCCTTCTTACTGGCATGAGATGTGGTTTCTTATGGATGTTTCTAAAACCTTTGAATGATGACCCATAATTAATCATTATATTGATGTATTGGCAAAGCTGTGAAAGGAGAGGTCAAATAAAAACGTCCATATTCATTAGTGAAATTGTTCATGTTTATTAAATTTATTCAATTGAAAAACTTGGAGTACATTGTTGTTTTTTGTATAATGGCTGCATCAGTGTGCTCCATCCATATTTTATAGAGCGGTCATACAGTATAGGCTGTGCCCTCCCATGTGTGCATAACATAGGCTGTAATTTGTATGCAGGTTTTATATTTGCAAGGACTTTATGGATTGAAACTAAATTGGACAAAGTTTAATATCATGGACAAACGTTTGAGTTATTGCTCCTTAATAACATAGTAACTTTTGCATCACAGATTGTTTTTACCCAGAAATGTTTGATACATTTATGAATTGAAACTAAATTTGCTGTGGAATTTACAATCTGTACTCGCTTTTAAGCCGAGTCAACTGCAAACCACACAGACCCAGATCCACAATAGCATAATATATAGGCAGATCTTGGTCTAAGCTGTTTGCAAAAAGTCATATGTAGAACATTCACCTTATGTGTAGACACATTATGCAAATGATAGCTCAGTGTCTGTGTTGTTTGTAGTGGGACTGGACTTAAAGAGATTGTAAATGGTAGTATTATGAATAGTTTGATAGTAGTAGTAGTATTGAGCAAAAATTATTTTTTGTAATGTTTTCAGCCAAACTTGCAACTGAAGAGTTAATGACTGCCTTATGACTTAAAGTTTTCAATGCATTTGGATTGAAACTTTCTTTAATGATATGATTTTAGTTATTTTCCATATTTTTTTTTCTGTTCATTTTTTTATAACTTGTCAAAAATTTAAATACCTTATGCAATGGCTTGTTTTCCATCCAGTGCTAATCCCTCTCTCTATTCTTCCATCCCTCTCCCACCCATCCATCTGTCCATCCATCCCTCTGTCCACCCATCCATTTGCTATCCATCCCTCTATCCATCCATCCCTCTGTCCACCCAGCCATTTGCCATCGATCCCTCTGTCCACCCAGCCATTTGCGGATGTTTATTATTGCTGCTCCTTCAGATCAAATGTGGAGATTGCCATGAAACTTGGCACACATGTATTCGTCTTAGGACCTAGTTGGTCTTGAACAAATAAAATGCAAATCAAATATCGGGTATGGCGCATTTTATTGTATACCTCTCCTGCACTGATGGTCATATAAACATGTGGTTTTCAAAAGAAGACTTTGTGTGACATGGTGATTGTCCATAATATATAAGTGGTCTGATCTGATATCTAACATAGCCACCATAATGGACATTTTAAATATCTTGTTATCACTACTTCACTTTTGTATTCATTCGTAAGTAAAAGTGGTTAATTTCCTTTTTCAGTACATATACTACACAATAGGAAATATAGCAAAACCAGCATTACACAGATTTATTGATTATATATTGTTGTGACTGTTGTTATGAGAAACCATCTAATTTGAGAGACCACAATGTCGTTACGGAAGTGGTGGTTTCACCGCTCCAGTGGCCTAAGTGGTTAGATCATCTGACTCGGATGATGAAGGTCACATGCTTGAACCCTGGCAAAGTTACTATTGATATATAAAAATGGTACTAGCAGTCTAATGATGGTAATCGCTTGGTGCTCAAAATTAAGAGGTTAGTGTTAGGACTGGTTGTCATTGTCTCAGGATAATGTGACTAGGACATGGCATGATGCTACATGTCTGCAGCATGATGCCCCAGTACTAGACATCACTATAAACTGCCACACTGCAGACATTGCAGCGAGATGACCCAAATTGTTAAAACTACATTGAAACTTTTTAAAAAAACAAATACACCCAAGACAGGTTTCATTTTGTTGTGGATGCCTATCGATAATGGACATGTTTTTAAATCCACATTGGAAATCCAAATACATTTGTTCCTTACATTGCAGATAGAAGAAAAATGAGAGTAAAAGACTATTTTCTGGTCCAAATTGGTGCATATAATTCTTAAGAATTTGCAGAATTGTCTCCCTTTAAGTCACTATGAACACCATGTTATTTATTCCATCGAGGACCAGCTTGTTTTGACAGTAAATTGTATGGCAGATAATGTTAATTTCTCTTGAATACCATATACCAGAAATTTATATCATGTCACATGTGGATAATTAATTGAATTTGGGTTTCTGATTACTTTTTATGGAACTTGGATTATGAATTACAGTTAATCTCAACATTGTGACTGCTTGTATGCTGTGCAACATAGCATGCTCATTCAAAACTTTCAAATATAATTCTTTGCAAAAAACTGCCATTTATCTTAAGGTTTCTGTCCATAATCCACGTTCATTTTGTTATATGGATTCATCTAAAGGGGGCCAAAAGTGGTTTAAAGCGCTCTCCATTACAGATCACTGCCATCTCACCTGCTTCTGCATTGGTTTGAATCTCATATTCATCCATTGTAGGTATGTGAGAATGCTTGCCAGTAGCTTCTTATGGATTGGTGGTTCTTTCCGGGGTTTTCCTGATTTCTTCCTCCACCATTAATACTGGCCGCTATGTATAAACTATATTGTGTGCTGAAAAATTACTTTAAACCCAACAACAACAACACAATTCATGTAGAAAGACCCAGATCGGACACTAGAAATGGATAGCGCATTTCACAATTCTGCAGTAAAATTCATTCACTCAGTTATGTGGGGTTGGGGTTCATGTCTTAGACTGTTGGACTACAGAATTTGCAATCCATTGAAAAGCATTCATAAGTGATTTGGTAAGATTTCTCTCATTCATTTATATACTATACTACATATACTTGTGCATAAGTGAAAAACTAACTTAGACTTCACATACCCAGATCTGCTGTCACATAATGCTCAGGCATCTCATAGTCTATAGAGTTTGTTAGGGAGTCATCAGTAGAACAAACAACATAGACCCAGATATGCCTGTGCATTATGCGATGGCAGGTCAGTGTCTATGTTGTTTATAGTTACACTCGACTTAGGGTATACAGTATGTAGGACAGTATACTCTTGATGCATCTATTCTCAGTTTTCATGATATTGTCATCATCAGACGAGGAGCATGTCGACAGTCATTGCACCTGTACTAATTTAAGAGTAGAAATGCGCTTTAATTTTACAACAGAATTATCTCCAGCATCGGGGTAGTTTGAATATTTTATATGAGCAAATTGCTTGCCATTTTTGTAGTTGTATTTCATTTAGGAATGCAGTGGCTTGTGCACATACAAATGAACTTGGACCATCATTTGCATTTAGTTGCATTCCAATAAACAAGTTGATAATTGACACTCTTAAGACTGATTTCAAGGTCAGAGGTCTTGACTTAGCTTTTATTAATTTGTGATGGCTTAAGAGCACGACTGCAAACACAATTGTGAATGGATATATAGATAAATCAAAGAATATATCGCATAATGCCAGTTCATTAACATTTTTTGTTTTGTTTTTTATATTTGTGATGGCTTAGGAGCATGATTGTAAACACAATTTTGAATAGATATTTATCAACATCAGTTTGTAGATATATAAAAAAATACTTTGCTTGATGCCAGTTCAATACAAAAAAAATTCTTTATTAAATATTAAGCTGTTAATTAAGGATTAAACTTTGTATTTGTGAACATCTTAACAGAGTCTGTGACAAGGCTAAGTTATCCATGATATCAGGCTTAAAGCTAAAAGTCTTGAGAAAGGCTATGTTTACTGCACATAAATTATGAACAGGTTCATGCAAAAACTTAATAGAATTTTTTTTTTTTTGCCATATTTTGTATGTTGGGGTTTCTCAAGGACATCAGAGCTAGTTTCATTATTCGGCAGTTAACAAATATAAAATTTGAGAAAAAACTAATTTTAAATTTCTCAATATATTTTAACCCATAGTCCATCAGTCTCTTTGAGGGACTCTTGGTAAGTTTGAGGTTTCTAGAAACCACAACAATTGGTGCCCGTTGAATAAAATTATGTACTTTTCTTTGCAGGTCAAACCAAAAGATGTAATCAGTCTAAGAGGTATTCATAATGCAATGGGAATTTCTTTGAGCCCATCAGAGGCCCACACTGATATTGTCGAAGATGACAGCCAGTTAAATTCATCCCAGAATGATGACAGTCCATCAACAACTGATTCTCAGTCACAGGAAGAGGGGACAGATTTAAATGGACTTTTTTCTAATGAAATGGAAGACTATGACTAGCTTTGTTCAGTACTTGTATATTCACTGGACAAATCCTGTTTTAATTTCAATTTCTTTTATCAGGCTGTTATGCATTTATGATTCAAATATCAACATGAGGGAACAGAAAATGAAAAATATTGTGTTTTTATAGTCTGATAGTAAGATAAAGTGCAAAATAAATTTTAAGAACATAGTGTCATTTCACTAGGAAGTGTCATTTTTGTCCCATTTGACCAGTCACTTCTTATCCTTGGATTGTTTGTTACTCATAGAGAAGTAGAATTGTACAATATTGTGTCATATTCACCTGCATATAAGATGTGCTTATCTTGAAACAACATAAATTCAGATCGTAGACCTGTATGTGACATCTTTGAATAAATTAATAGAACAGAATCAGATCTGTTGGCTTACAATCACAAACTGAACAAACATTATAGACACTGTAAATGCAGGTCAGAATCTGTGCTATTATTTGAAATCAAAATGCACATACAGGGTAAATGCTGATCGTGATGATAAATTAGTCAGTAATGTTGATATTACAGGTCTGAGTCTGTGTTGGGTTGAAATCTGATCTATTGGTATTTTATCTGATGGCAGATTTGCGTCTGTGTTGTTGGGTTGAAATCATAAGCGAAATAGGGTAGACACTGAATTGTTGTAGTGAAATCATTTTTGAACAACACCCCTTGTCTACTGGCACTTTATGTGAAGACATCTAGATATGAAATCATAAACTATACAGATGTGGTAGACCCTGATCTGCTAGTACAGTATGTGAAGGCAGATTTGGGTCTATGGTGTTAAAAGTTATGTTTGTATCATACATAAGCTAACTAGGTGCAAGATCAAAACAGTTGTGTAATGTTCAAGTTTTCATTTGCATTTATTTCCTAAACCTCTTCATAGATTATCATCATACTTTGCATGAATTGTTATGAATTCTATTCACAACATGCTTGTTTATCTCATTTACATTTGGGCCAAATCAGCATTACGGTTTTGATTTCATTTTGTTATGTTTCACAAAACCCTTGATGAAATTTCTCAACTCAAATGCATCATTAAGAAGATGTTTCATTTGGTGACATATACACTTGCCCAACTTGAGTTGAACATCACAGTCATACAATATTTGTTTCATGGTCTTGGTTTATTTTGCCTATGTTTTGTTACCCGCTTGAAAATTTAGTTCATACATTGGATCAATCATTATGAGCATTTTGAACATTGGGTCAAGGTCACATTTTAGAACATTACTTTGATAACGGGTTCAGCATGCAGCCTCTGGCCTTATTTATTAAGCTGTAGACATTTGGTATCAAAATGGAGTATTTAATTTCATTATTACATCACTTCATTAGATAGCAGAAATAGCTTTATATGTTCTGGCATCAACAGTAATAGTGGCAGTGCTGGGATTTTGTGTTCAGGTTTGCTGTTAATGTTCTTGGAAGTCATTTATCAATATAAGTCACACTAATCTTTGTCATGAAATATTAATGTTGTATTTGGATGTATTTCTCACTGATCTGTATGTGTGAGAGACAGAGAAGTAAAGAATTCCATGAACTAATGTCCATATTAATGTACTTGCACCCATGTCATTGCCACAGAAATGATGTACATAGAAGTCCTTGTCAAATGAATTCTCATCACTGTCCTGAATAAACTACGGTATTTTATTAAATGGTGTCTTTGGTGTAGTAAATCTTTAATGGTGTTTGTAGGTTTTAACAACATTTGTAACATATTATTGGCTGTACCAGTTAGATGCATTCTTTAGGGAGTCAACTTGGGCTGACCTGGGCAGGTATCAAACCCGAAGCCCTTTGATGATTTGTCTGATGCTCTCCCTTTTAAGCTCTTGCAGCTGCCCATTTTTAAGTCAATATAATACTATTATTACAAATGATGTTAATTGTATATGAACATTTGACAATGTCATCTTAAAACTCTTATTACTATGTTTCCTGAAAAGCCAATTGTCTCAACAGGCAAGGAGTGGATGGGAGTCACAAGTGTTTGTTAAACTGTTGTGAGTTTTTTTCTTCAAAAATAGGTTATTTAGTTCGGAGGTATATAGAGAAACTTGCTTTACCTAAAAGATAGACATGGCAGCAGAGCTGGACTGATCTAATACCACATCCGTTTTTGGCATGCTAACCTGTAAGCCAATGCAGCTCCTGTTGCCAATCTTACTGTTATTCTGAAAAAGTTTGTTGTAATTTTTTAAATCCAGTTACTGTTGCACTGCTAAAGAGTTGTTTATGCTTACATCACTATAAAAGTACAGCCACTCCTTATAAAATTTGTCTTTGGAGAAATTTGGTGTAAGGAGATTTGTGCCAGATGGGATGTCCAAGTTAAGATATAGATGCTGTAGAGTTTCATCCCTGGCAGAATAAAAGGATGATGCAGTAATGGGAACTTAGTGCAGACAATTGCAGTTCAAAATTGGCAAGTAAGATTACCTGAAAATTGCAATATGGAGTGGGAATAAAATAAGGAGAAATCCTGGTCCATTAGTGGATAATGATAGCATAATTATGCATGGCATTATAATGAGTGTAAATTGAAATGGGTTCTTTCTAAAAATGGACCTGAACTGATAACCTATATTGTTAGGTAAGTCTATCCTTGGCACTTGCCATGTCAATTCTTTAATATAGAGAAATCTGCAGCTATTACATTCCATAAAATGACTATGGTAGTTTTTGGTTGAGCATCAAGATGCTTTTTTATGTACTGAGTTATATTTAAAATAATGAGCTAGTCTTTGTCATAATTTTCACCATTTTAGCCAGCCTTCATGAAATAGAGATCTATGATACACTGTACTAACCCCTCCAATCACCATCCACATAAATGTGCATATATATATATATATATATATATATATATATATATATATATATATATATATATATATATATATATATAATGTCAGGGCTCGAAATTAGCGGCAATCCTCTAGCCCGAGGCTAGTAGATTTCCTGTCGGACTAGTAACTATCATAATGTTATTAGTCCGATGGGCTAGTAAGTTTTGCTTATCAACAAGCAGCATTTGTTTACTCAATGCCCTAGTAAAGAGTTGACTTCAGCATATATTCTGTAGAATCAACACAGTGACTGCTGTAAACACAGTCATAAAATGTTAGCATATGAAGATGAAGTGAATTTCTGCCTCAGAAATGTGTTTCTATTACAAGAAGCCTTATGGTTTTGTGCATTTCGCTTAACAGCGCCAATCATGGTCCCGTCATTAACAACGGAAGTTTGGTAATTGATATCCTAATGAATCTGTCAGCGAATTAAATATAAAAAACTGGTATCACACTTTATTCATGCGACCAAAGTAACAAACTACAACACAAAAGAACAAGGCATCAACTTTGCAAACAAATTAGTTTGCATGCTTGTTTGTTTCCCTTTTTTTCTTATTGCTAGCCAAACACTCCAACAGTCACAAATGGGAAAATGCATAATTTATGTTTAAATCGAAATAATTATAAGAATTAGATCAATTTATTATGATCACATTACTGACACATCATTTTCATATAATAACTTTTTTCTATGACAATAAAAATTGTATATTTTTCCTATACAAGACTGAACAAATAATTGAATACACGTGGAGATATCCAAGCAAAAGACCATACATTTGCTGGAAATTAAAATATCTCTCAGCATGGGCATGTAAGATTTGAAAATTGTCCCGCTTATTATTAATTTCAACAATACATTGAGGTCCGATTAATTAGGAACACTTAATAAACTTATGCTACGCTATTAATCATGAGACCATAATTGGAGCTGCTAAATACAAGGCGCCGAGTCAGATGACTTCGTATGATGAGAACACACATTTTCCAAGGTGAAACTAACACTATCTTTTGATGTTAATATTTTATAACAGTGTAGCCACTGCTTTGATCCTGCAGAACATCTGCTGAAGTCAAGACTTTATTAGGGAGAGGCCATTTAATTGCGGGGGGGGGGGGGGGGGGGAGTGTTTTGAAACTTGTTTCTTACTTTAAATAATTTGTGCCAGCTATATACTGCAACATCTCGTATTTTGAAACAAGGCACAATTCCCTCCTTATTAGACATGCAAAATGTGGTATTTTATAGGTGTTCAGCCTCCAGAAAAAAAGGAAAAGTTGAATGAAAATGACATAAAAGAGAGGAATAATTCTTATGATAGGCAAAAACATAATCGGACATTTCAGAAGACATGGACAGGTGGAGGACGAGAAAGGACATATGGATCACTTTCTGGAATTGGATCCAGATTATCTTGAGAAACAAGAAATATTAATTGACTGATTGATGATTTGAAGTAGGATTTATATATCTGTACCTCTGTATTTCATATAACAATGCTATTTATGAAACAAAATTGTTGGTAATCTCAATACAAGTGTGTGACATTGTTTTTTGGACAGGACTAGTAAACGTTTGGCCGGACATGTAAATTTATCAGTACACTAGTCCTTCTGGCTACAAAACAGTTTGTGTTAAACTCAAGCCATGTATGTAATGTATGTATGTATGTATGCATGGATGGATGGATGGATGGATGGATGGATGGATGGATGGATAGATAGATAGATAGATAGATAGATAGATAGATAGATAGATAGATAGATAGATAGATATAGAGGAATAAATGGTTTACATGGTACATAAGATTTTTGATTATATCTCATTATCACAGGTTTTTTGCATCCTGTATACTGTTACATTAATCATGAAACTTTGTAAAGGGACACAACTCGGAAAGTACTACACCATTCTCAAAAATGTACCAATATATCAAGCTTCACTGATGTTGGTTAAATTTGGTGATTGAAGCTCATTCAAGCAACTGTTCATGCTAGAATGATTCAGTCATCAGTTCCACACTTTCCACTAAACATTTCAATTTTATTTGAGTATGTAAAGCCTTGCATTCAGTCAGGTCATATAATTGTCCTCACCTTGTATATCTTAAATCATGACACTTTGTGGGGATGTATGTCTAGGTTGGTCCAGTTGGTCACTTTGACCCATGCTTCACTGAATATTGTTATACTTTGCATGAAGAGTTTATTTCTCAAGAACTTCATATAGGATTCTGTACTTATATATTAGTCCCATACCCATATATATATATTAAAAAAAAGGTTTCCATTTGTCCATACCTCGTGGGCTTAGATTCAGTTTTTGCAATTATCTTATGATCCCATTGCTATCTAGACTCCTGAAACTTGGTGACAGGATGTATCTTGATGAAGACAGCAAAATAAGGGCATTATGGCCCATAATTTTAGCATGAATTGAATTAAAACACAAAAAAAACTATATTGTCTTCATATTCTGTTATTTCTCTAATCACAAGATTGATAATGTGCATCTCTGTTAGTACCATAACCTTTAAGAAATGAGTTAAGTTTGATCTATCTTTCACCTTTTACTAGCATTGATTAAGTTTTTACATCTGGCATCAAGGATATAACAAATGGACATTCCATTAATTTATTTATTTATTTATTTCTAATTCAACTAACTTCAAGCACACCCTAACATTGTAACCTGTGTGTTCAATCCTAATGAAATTGCAACACTAACGTTTCGTCCATATTTACACAGGCAAGTACAAAACAAGAGTGATGTAGTTCATAGTGTTCCATGAGCACCTGATAATTGCTTAAATTTTCTTAACTTGAGATGTAATGGCAATATTTTTCTCATTCTTTTATCAATCTTTTTTAAATAAAATTTGACATTATTTCATAAATTGGATGCAGATGAGAATGTATTTACCTTCTGTATTTCTACAGGCCTTGCATTCACTCCTTCACTAAAAATACTCTTCCAGCATTCAGAAAAGGAGAGTGAACAGGCTCCCTATTACCTTTGGAAACCTTCATTTTGTTGCGAGTTTAATGCCATATTTCAGCATATGATATGCTGTACACAGCAGACAGAGTAACTGGTGGAGAAAGAACCAAGGAAAACCTTGTTAAAAACCACCAACCCACAGGCAGTTATGGGCAAGTTTTCTTACAAAACCACTTCAGCTGAACCAAAGACCGAAACTCTTGCAGACAGAGGTGACATATTAGTTATTGGTAAAGACGATGACTGTAGAACACTCAGATATCTGTGGCTTTAATATAGGTTGTACATCATGACAGTTTACTCACAACAGGTCACTTAGTGGTTAGAACATCTGCCTTGGATGAAGAAGGTAGCAGGTTCGAATCCCAGCTGAGTCATACCAAAGTCTTATAAATATGGTAATAGCTGCCTCGCTAGGCGCTCTGCACTAACAGTTTAATATTAGGACTGGTTATTTTGGTGTCGGGATAATGTGACTGTCTGGGACATCATGCTTCATGTCCATCACATGCTGCCACAGTGCTAAACATAACTGAAAATTGACACACTGCAGACTTCATAGTGATATGATTGAAAATTTTGTAAAGCTACATTAAAATTCCAAATCACACACAACTGTACTGTATATGAGAATGAATAGGTATTAAAAAGGTGGACCCCATGGATTCTCATATACAGTACAGTTGAGTGTGTGAGAATGGACAGGTATTAGAAAAGTGGACCCCATGCACTTTTATTTAGCTGTAATGGCTAATCAAGGTATTTACTGATCCATCAACTGTGCCGCTGATACTTGTCAAATTGGCCATCACTCAAGTTTACTTAAAGGTTACAACTCTCTTCCAGTAAAATCAGACTTCTATGGGAAGACAATAATGATGGCTTCTTTTTCTATTTGAATATTTAAAGATGAAAAGAAATCTCTGACTTAGAAAACACAAAAGAATCTTTTGTAATTCTTTCATGTAGTTTATGCTGTCACAGAGGCATTATTGTTTTGTAATTGTAGCATAGTGATTGAGTTCATCATCTGTATATACTTTAGCATCTACTCCACCCTTTGAACTGGTTTATAATCCCTATACAACAGTCAAGAAAGTCTACAGTATATCAATAATAATATCCCATCATACTACCATATATACTCACTTATAAGTCTAAATTATATCCATAATAATATCCCATCATACTACCATATATACTCACTTATAAGTCAAGATGAGATGCAAACAATATAGACAGTATTTTCTTTGGGCACGACATTACTTTGATCCATAAGAAAGTTAAGCAAATAATATCACAACCAATGAATATAAGTCTGATCCATAAGAAAGTTAAGCAAATAATATCACAACCAATGAATATAAGTCTGATCCATAACAAAATTAAGCAAGTAATATCACAACCAATGAAGATATGATCCATAACAAAATTAAGCAAGTAATATCACAACCAATGAAGGTCTGATCCATAACAAAATTAAGCAAGTAATATCACAACCAATGAAGGTCTGATCCATAACAAAATTAAGCAAATAATGTCACAACCAATGAAGATAAGTCTGATCCATAACAAAATTAAGCAAATAATATCACAACCAATGAAGATAAGTCTGATCCATAACAAAATTAAGCAAATAATATCACAACCAATGAAGATAAGTCTGATTCATAACAAAATTAAGCAAATAATATCACAACCAATGAAGATGAGTCTGATCCATAACAAAATTAAGCAAATAATATCACAACCAATGAAGATAAGTCTGATCCATAACAAAATTAAGCAAATAATATCACAACCAATGAAGATAAGTCTGATCCATAACAAAATTAAGCAAGTAATGTCACAACCAATGAAGATAAGTCTGATCCATAACAAAATTAAGCAAGTAATGTCACAACCAATGAAGATAAGTTTGATCCATAACAAAATTAAGCAATTAATATCACAACTAATGAAGATAAGTCTGATCCATAACAAAATTAAGCAAATAATATCACAACTAATGAAGATAACTCGAAATTCAAATGACAATGCTTTTATTGTGCATTTCAGAAACATAACTCACCTTAAATAAATTGCACCAGGTATGTCTGGACTACGGAATATACATGTTTGTAAGTCAGGTCCAAATGCAAACTGCATAGACCCAGATATAATGTTACCTAATGCATTGGCACATCTAGGTCTAAGCTGTAGGGAGTAATTAGTAAAACAAAGAACACAGACCCTGATCTGCCTGCACATTTTAATGTAATGCACCAGCAGATCTGGTCTATGTAGTTAGGAATAATCAATAGAACAAGCATAAAACCAGATCTGCCAACATGTTACATGACAGTATGCAAGGGCCTATGTTGTTTGCAATTAAAACCTGACTTAGAAGTAGATACAGTACATGTCAAGATCTGAGTGTGATTGCAAGATATAAGAAATACAAAATAATTGATACATACAGATATTTTACATCTATATCAGTGAAAAATTCCATCCAGGTTTGTTGTTTCCTTTGGGAAATTTTCAATCTAATGAAGTGCCTGTACAAGTATAGCATCTTTTAAGTGTATATTATTTGATAACAATCCCTAACCAATTGTATAACGATTCAATAAATGGTGGATTTTAGCAGCTGCAAACAAAATTACAAATATATGACAAAGTCATCCTAATCAAAAAGCTTGCAGTAAGATTTATACAGGGTCAAAATCCCTTCAAAATTATTAAAACTATTAACTTGAAATTTGAGTTCTTTGCAGATCATCTTAAATAATATTTTTGAAGGTTGCAGATTGAATAATACAGGACTTCATAATGAGAACCGAGGAGAGGTGTGACACAAAGACTACTCAGCATAATGGTAAATAATCCAATACAAGCACTTTTCTACAATAATTTTTTTTTTAGCGATTAAATTACCCATAAACATACCTTAATAAAATTGTCTATACATTCTTTTCACATGATAATAACTTGGAAAACACATGCTTAGTAGTATTACACAATTGTTGATGATAACTGACAAGAAAAACGAAAATGGATTGCATCTGTATTCGACGAATTCACAGGCATGAATCGGTTCTGGATGCAAAAAACATGCTGTATCATTTATATTTTGTGAGCTACATACTGAAACAAGTCCAGCAGCCAGAAGCTATGTCCCAAACTGACCACCATTTTTGACTTGAAATCCATGGAAAATCTCTGTAAACCCGAATCAGTTTGCAGAATGGATTGATTCGTATTATAGTTTTGTTTAATGGATTAATTTGTATTATAGTCTTGTTATATTGGAAAATAAAAAAACTGAATGTGCGTTGAATTTAATTCCAGACTGAAATATTGGTTTTCAAAAATAGAAAACTAAAAAGATACTGGTTTGAGCTCAATGTAAGCAAGCTAAAGGATTTGTACAACTCTTACCTCGTATTTGTAGTGATTATTAAACTTACTTTACAACAGAAAATGTAAACATTCTTCAAACTTAATGCAATTACTGTTCACTAGGTACCAGGTTTTTTTTAAATTTGTGCAGGTACTCTAAAATGATCAATCTGTGATGTCAATAAGACACCTACATCAATGCAATAATTCAAGCACTTTATTTTTGGTTAAGATGAACTGCAAACATTAAAGACCCAGATCTGATTTTGCATAAGGCACCAGCAGATCTGTGTCTATGCAGTTTGCAGTTGGATTAAAGTAAAGTATTGACAGTGCCCATGAAAATGTCAATTTGCAAATCCACAAAAAAACTGATAACTACAAAAGTAAAATGTTTCATAATATCAAAACATCCTTTCTAAACAAAATCTGAAACAATTTATGAATAAAGAAAATAGTAGTTGGAGAAGTATGTTTGAAAATAATTCTTTAAAATCCAGGTAATCAGAAAGAAATGAATGTTTAACATGTGAATACATGTACTAATTAAGGTATTCACCTTGGCATGAACTTAATATTTATGAAAGTGAAGACCATGCTCAAATGGACTTGAATAATTAAATGCAATCCTTTCAAATAATAACAAGGTAACAAGTAAACAAATTCAACTTTTAAATCATTTATTTTTGTGGGTTTTTTATTTTTAAAGAGAAATGTATGAGAAAATGATCACTATTCCTTGGGTTTTTAAATCTGGTTTGTGGTACCGGTAATTAAAAAATCAACAAAAATTGGTGACCCACAAAAAATTTAAGGAATATATTGCATACAAATATTTACAAATAATTTGCACATGTATTTAAACAAGTGTGGGGCAACAAAAACTAACCCTTGGAGACTGCACATGTATTTAAACATTTGTGAGTAGGGGGAACAAAAACTAACCCTATGAGACTGTACATATATGAAATGCTTTGGAAATTTAGGCATCACCTATCTGCTGTCAATAGCTTATGTATTGCTTAAGAACCAAATACGAAAAAATAATTTATTATAAATGTTATTTGTTATGTCATATGTTTTTGAAGTAACATATCCCAAATCTTTGACATGTAAGTACCTTATACAGTGAAATGCTCTTCAAGAATAACCACTAATAACACTGTCATCAATAACTAAAATTGTGTACTCAGTGTACATATGGTATCAAGCTATGTACTCAGTGTACATATGGTATCAAGCTATGTACTCAGTGTACATATGGTATCAAGCTATGTACTCAGTGTCCATATCGTATCAAGCTATTTACTCAGTGTTCTTATGGTATCAAGCTATGTACTCAGTGTCCATATGGTATCAAGCTATGTACTCAGTGTCCATATGGTATCAAGCTATGTACTCAGTGTCCATATGGTATCAAGCTATGTACTCAGTGTCCATATGGTATCAAGCTATGTACTCAGTGTCCATATGGTATCAAGCTATGTACTCAGTGTCCATATGGTATCAAGCTATGTACTCAGTGTCCATATGGTATCAAGCTATTTACTCAGTGTCCATATGGTATCAAGCTATGTACTCAGTGTCCATATGTTATCAAGCTATGTACTCAGTGTCCATATGGTTTCAAGTTATGTACTCAGTGTCCATAT
The DNA here is from genome assembly GCA_029339505.1 of Unio delphinus. Taxonomy (NCBI): domain Eukaryota; kingdom Metazoa; phylum Mollusca; class Bivalvia; order Unionida; family Unionidae; genus Unio; species Unio delphinus. Next base: position 7,432,956 of record JAQISU010000226.1, on the reverse strand, counting down.
GGTATCAAGCTATGTACTCAGTGTCCATATGGTATCAAGCTATGTACTCAATGTCCATATGGTATCAAGCTATTTACTCAGTGTCCATATGGTATCAAGCTATTTACTCAGTGTCCATATGGTATCAAGCTATTTACTCAGTGTCCATATGGTATCAAGCTATGAACTCAGTGTACATATGGTATCAAGCTATGTACTCAGTGTGTCCATATGGTATCAAGCTATGTACTCAGTGTTCTTATGGTATCAAGCTATGTACTCAGTGTCCATATGGTATCAAGCTATTTACTCAGTGTCCATATGGTATCAAGCTATGTACTCAGTGTCCATATGGTATCAAGCTATGTACTCAATGTCCATATGGTATCAAGCTATGTACTCAGTGTCCATATCGTATCAAGCTATTTACTCAAGTGTCCATATGGTATCAAGCTATGTACTCAGTGTCCATATGTTATCAAGCTATGTACTCAGTGTCCATATGGTTTCAAGTTATGTACTCAGTGTCCATATGGTATCAAGCTATGTACTCAGTGTCCATATGGTATCAAGCTATGTACTCAGTGTCCATATGGTATCAAGCTATTTACTCAGTGTCCATATGGTATCAAGCTATTTACTCAGTGTCCATATGGTATCAAGCTATTTACTCAGTGTCCATATGGTATCTAGCTATGAACTCAGTGTACATATGGTATCAAGCTATGTACTCAGTGTCCATATGGTATCAAGCTATGAACTCAGTGTCCATATGGTATCAAACTATGTACTCAGTATCCATATGGTTTCAAGCTATTTACTAAGTGTCCATATGGTTTCAAGCTATTTACTAAGTGTCCATATGGTATCAAACTATGACTGCCTACACTATGAGATTACCAAGTTTAAATTGGAAAAAATGCAGTTTTTTAAGTCGACCATTCCTGCTCTGCATTTCAGTTCAGCATTCAAGAAATTATGCAATAATTTCAAGATAAAGGTTCTGTTCATGCTAAGATTCAAAACCTAATTAACCTCATAAACAATAATAAAATAATGTTATTATGCATGTCTAGTTTTTGTTCAGTATATCTATGTTGCTACCGATATATATATATATATATAGATAGATAGATAGATAGATAGATAGATAGATAGATAGATAGATAGATATAGATACACATGCGTAGATTAAATGAGAAACACATAGAGTTCAAATGCACCAAAATAAACCATGAATTGGGGGGATGTAGACGATAAGAATGTTACATGTAGATACTGTTCGTTTAAAACACTGAATACATGGGACACAGGAAAAGGCAGCTTTTTAAAAGAATGTATGATGGTACCCTGGAGACTGTTGGTTATGACCAAGTTATAAAATTCTGAATCTGCTGATGACCACCATGTCTTTCCTGGATTCCATGTATATTTTACTGGAGTTGTAGCAGCTCTCTCATTTCAGTACAAGCCTATATACTGCAAACTGAGGATCTTGTCCAAGTGTTCATTAGATATTAAAGTTATTAAATAAAATTGAAAAAAAATATGAAATTCAAATATGCTACAAACTGCTTGTATTGAATTTTATATTGTATTATTCATTTCACAATGTCAAAAGAACAGGGGTATAATATTCTGTTTATCACATTACGCTGTTCAGTCATGATGCCACTTAACACTGTATATTCTCACTTTTCAGTAGAGTCCAACATGCAGACACCCAGATTTGCAATTGTATAATGTACTGGCAGATCTGGGTCTATGAAGTGTGTTCCAAGTAATCAATAGAAGAAACCCCCATCTGCAGGCATATTGTGCAATGGCAGATCAGCTTCATTGTTGTTTGTAGTTGAACTAATAAGCAAGCAAATATAATAACTGTTACACCATATAGTTGCAAAAAAAAATTAAGATTCGTGTCATGACACTATAAATATGTTACAAAGTACTTGCATTTAAACAAATTTTATTGTTACATAAATATGAGAAGTTTCTAATCAAATTAAAGTCACTTATAATTATTACATGCCAGAAAATAGTCTTGTATATTTAGGTGATTCTCTATCATACAATCAAGTATTTGAAAAGAATATCAAGTACAAAAAAAGGAATAATATGATAAGTTACTTTTAAAATAAAACAATGACAGGAAAATAATGCCCATCCATAATTTTTGGACTAAGAAAACTAATTCAAGGTCAAGGTCAGCTAAACAATAGTGCACTGTGAATTGGACCAATTTAACAAGTGAAAATATTGATCACACAAATATGTATAGAAATGAGATCTTTAGAAAACCGATAAGATTTGTTGGCGCTAACAGTTACATATTCTACTCTAATAGTACAATATATGTCATGTAACCGTTTTAATTCCATTTAATCATTCAAGCACTTTTGAAAGTTACAAAGAAACTATTACATAGTTGAATCTACTGAATGAGACTTTAAGATAAATTAACACTACATTTTGAAAAAACTTAGAAGTTGCTTGGGGGGGGGGGGAGATGCACCTGATTAAAGTAAAGTCAAATCGCATAACCTCAAACACCCAGGCACTTAAGATAAAGAAACATTTATTATTATTATATTAAGCTTCAATGCCCTGAAGTACCTAACTCTTCAATTGATTTCCTACCTTCTTCAATTGACTTCCTACCTTCTTCAAATGATTTCTTCAATTGATTTCCTCTTCTTCAATTGATTTCCTATGATTTCCTACCTTTTTCAATTGACTTCCTACCTCTTCAACTGACTTCCTACCTCTTCAATTGATTTCCTTCCCCTTCAATTGATTTACACAGTCTCTTAAAGGTCAGAGTTATTTACAAGAATGTTTACAATCATATATCAATTGAATACAGTTATAGTATCTACAGAAAAGTACATTTATGTTGGCCAAGTCAAGAAGGAATAATTATTCTGGTAATGGTTTGCTATATTTTCTTGCAAGTAGTTGGAAGACTCAGAAAGGAATTCGGTCCTGGGGAGTCTTTACACATAGTCAATTAACTGCGTCTTTGTTGTTGTTGTGAATCTTTTCCAGACCATATGATTAAATTTCTTATTATGACATTAGAAGGGGGCCCCCAAGTGGCAGAGCAATCTAAAACACTCACCATTACAGATCACTGCCATCTACCTCTCTGTGTGGGTTCAAGTCTTGGGTTCAGCCAATGTGGGTATGTGAGAAAGCTTGCCAATAGCTTCTTTCCGGGGTTTTCCCTCCACCATTTTTACTGTCCTCCATGTATAACCTATATTGTGCTGCAAAATGGCATCAACAACAACAACAATAACATGACATTAGAAAGATAACTTTATTATTTTTAACGATAAAACACACAGCTGAAAATAAGGCTGATGATGACTTCAGTCAGATGACAAGAATTCTGTATGATACAACACAGATGAAATCATGATGACATCATGCAGATGACAAGAATTCTGTATAATACAACACAGCTAAAATCATGATGACATCATGCAGATGACAAGAATTCTGTATAATACAACACAGCTAACATCATGATGATGATATTAGGCAGATGACAAGAATTCTGTATGATACAACACAGCTAAAATCATGATGACATCAGGCAGATGACAAGAATTCTGTATAATAAAACACAGCTAAAATCATGATGACATCATGCAGATGACAAGAATTCTGTATAATACAACACAGCTAAAATCATGATGACATCATGCAGATGACAAGAATTCTGTATAATACAACACAGCTAACATCATGATGATGATATTAGGCAGATGACAAGAATTCTGTATGATACAACACAGCTAAAATCATGATGACATCAGGCAGATGACAAGAATTCTGTATAATAAAACACAGCTAAAATCATGATGACATCATGCAGATGACAAGAATTCTGTATGATACAAAACAGCTAACATCATGATGACATCAGGCATCTTCCACAATGCTGATAAAATTAAATTCATGACATTATAACTTAAATGAGGTTACCTTACCCTGATATTTTATCTGAAAATTAGAATCCAGATCCTCGAAGAATCTCTTTTCTAACAAACAGCATTCACTTATTATAATCTCCTTTATTACAATGCAAATATAAAATGGTATGGTTATAGACAAAATCAAACCAATGTTATCTTAAATGATTTATCAACCCTAGTTTGTACAGGTTTTTAAAATACCACTGAATCTGGCCTTTTTTTTACAAACTCAAAACTTATAAAAGCACATCAAAAATTCATTAATTTTGAACTGGCAACCCTTTCAAACCTCTTAAATTTGAAAAATCCCTTCTAATATTTGACTTATTACTATTTCTGTTTTTTATCTATTTAATTAGTTTGGGGTGAAACAAAGTATAAAGGATTGCTCTCATTATTAATTTTACAATACATTATGTTTGATTGGATTCCTTAATGCCTTATGGCCAGACTGTGATATGTTTTAATTACTGTAACTTCCAGAAGCATGGTTTAGTTCCCAGTCAATTTCAGATAAAGCTTAATTAGTGTAGACTGTCTAAATAAAGCACAGATACCAAATATTCTTGTATTAACACAGTTCAAAGGGGACAAGTCCATAACAGTTCGTACCAACATTAATACATTAACAAAAATTGGGGGACTCCTTTCTTCTCATATAAGAAGCTAAAAACCACCAATCATTTGAGAGAGCTCTCAGGTCCTTACTGATTACCGTTTTGAAGATTTATTCTGTTAAAAATTATTTCAGCTACAACCTCCTCTTTCTGGCAGCTGCATTGTCCAGACCTCCCTCTCAAGTAATCACAGTTAATTATTTACCTCATACTGTCAATGGCTGTATAATAGGCAGCTGATATACATACACCAAAGTCACACAACCAGAATGACTATTACCTATCTGACTCCAAACATAAGCCTGCCTGTTAAATACATTGCTGTCTAGTATATGTTAGGTTCAACATCAATTTTAACCATTTTACATTTCTGGTGCACATCAATTGTCAGTAGAAAAATGTAAGAGTAAAACCTGATCTTTATGGTTGTATAATTATTTTGCACAGAAGAATTTTGTATGTGCTTTAGAATCTTGATAGAACAAGTTCATCATCAAGCCAGTGAAATTGTGTGATCAACCACAGCTGACAATATTTCTCAACCTTGAAATCTACCGGTTCTTTTATTATTGTCCTCATCGCTAAATTATAATAAAAAAAATCAGCATCAGAGCCTAAAACTTATGGAAGCATTCATAATGAATCAAACTCAAGAAAGAACTTTTAAAAATCTGAGGCCTCCATTTTTTTTAAGATTGGAATTATATATTCAAGTCCTTTTTAAAAAATGTACTTGAAAAATGAATTGCACAAATTCCATGAAGTTAAATATAATTTACAGAAACAAAAATTATTATTAAACTCTGGCAGCCATACTTCTTGCTCCCCAACTTTCTCCCTCTCTGAATTCCCTCTTACACATACATTCATTTATTGACAGAATTATTTATACCTCTCACTTTGTCAATTTGATACATAAGCCAGTTCTCAACATATAGTTGTTCAGTTTATAATGCAGTCATTTCTACCATATGTCTTTGCTTATAAGTCTAGTCAAACTGCAAACTACGCAGACCCAATTCTGCCAACAGATCTGGGTCTGTGCAGTTTGTTGAAATAATCAGTATAACTAACAACACAGAACCCAGTCTGCAGGTGCATTATGCTATAGTGGCAGATCAGGATATTTGTTGTTTGCAGTTAGACTTGACAAATAAGCTAGTTAATATGGTATAACATTGTTCTGTACATAATGTAATCAGCAGTTATGGATCACAACTATTGTACCACAATGAGGAAGAGCTGGTGTTATACCACCTGTGAAGATTACATCCAATTATAAGCAAACCCCAACATTTCAAAAACAATAATAAACTATTAGCCTGCTTTAATCACTGAATACATATTGTTTTACAGTGAGTAAAAACTGCATAAAAAAATTAACAAAAGGGACCCATAGACATTGTCCCCTATGTGTGGAGATTGTCCTTGCAGCTGAAGTGTCTACTGACTTAAGACAAGATTTACATGAATATTTTTAAAAAAAAGCATATTGTTAATTAATGTCAATATAAATAACTTCTCATACATAGGTAGGAAACTGCATTTTGACTCTCTGACTGACTGTAAAGACAGGATACAAAATAGTTTTTAATGACTGATCAATTATTATCTTCTTTCCATGAAGAGTATCACCCCAAGAGGAATTTGTTATTGTGTAAGCAAGGATGACTCCTTCTGATTGGTCCATTACTGTATAGATTGTAACTGACAAGGGTAAATTATCCAATGGCATTATGTGTTCCATTTTGCTGTTGTGGCAGTACAGAAGATTTCCCCCTGAACATATTATGCCATGAGAGGTAGTGTTGAGCCCAACTTGATCCTTAAAATTCAGTTTATCAGAAGATATACCAACACCAAATAGATAGCCATTTTTTATATCTCCAAGATGGGCCGAATTCTTCTCTATGGTGACTGACCAAAGTGAGTTCTGTTTCAGTGCCTCAGCTGTGAAACTAGTGGAATTGAATCCCCATGTGATCAAGCATTTGTTCTGTACACGTGGCATGTCCTTTCCAGGAGATGTAGTGGAGCGAATAACAGGAATTATGCTCTGACATTTTTTAACATCATCAACTGTCAACGAAAAGAAAAAATGTAGGAAAAAGAGTTACAAAGATAAAACATCATACTGCCTGGCAACATAACTATGATTCTGTTCATTTATGTGAATATCCTAGAATATCTGGGTATGAACTAAAGACAACTTGATAGACATACAGTAACATGGTACCAATTTGACAGAATATCTGTGCATGAACTTTACACATATAGTAACATTATACCAATTTGATAGAATATCTATGCATGAACTTTACACATATTGTAACATTGTACCAATTTGACAGAATATCAGGGTATGACAGTAACATTGTACCAATTTGACAGAATATAATACATGACATATAGTAACATGTACCAATTTGACAGAATATCATACATGACATATAGTAACATTGTACCAATTTGACAGAATATCATACATGACATATAGTAACATTGTACCAATATGACAGAATATCATACATGACATATAGTAACATTGTACCAATATGACATAATACCATATATGACATATAGTAACATTGTACCAATATGACAGAATATCATACATGACATATAGTAACATTGTACCAATTTGACAGAATATCATACATGACATATAGTAACATTGTACCAATTCAACAGAATATCATACATGACATATATTAACATTATACCAATTCAACAGAATATCATACATGACATATAGTAACGTGATACCAATTTGACAGAATATCATACATGACATATAGTAACGTGATACCAATTTGACAGAATATCATACATGACATATAGTAACGTGATACCAGTTTGACAGAATATCATACATGACATATAGTAACATTGTACCAATATGACAGAATATCATACATGACATATAGTAACATTGTACCAATTTGACAGAATATCATACATGACATATAGTAACATTGTACCAATTCGACAGAATATCATACATGACATATAGTAACGTGATACCAATATGACAGAATATCATACATGACATATAGTAACATTGTACCAATATGACAGAATATCATACATGACATATAGTAACACTGTACCAATATGACAGAAAATCATACATGACATATAGTAACACTGTACCAATATGACAGAATATCATAGATGACATATAGTAACACTGTACCAATATGACAGAATATCATAGATGACATAATATCATACATGATATATAGTAACACTGTACCAATATGACATAATATCATACATGACATATAGTAACACTGTACCAATATGACATAATATCATACATGACATATAGTAACACTGTACCAATATGACAGAACATCATACATGACATATAGTAACACTGTACCAATATGACAGAATATCATACATGACATATAGTAACACTGTACCAATATGACAGAATATCATACATGACATATAGTAACACTGTACCAATATGACAGAATATCATACATGACATATAGTAACAATGTACCAATATGACAGAATATCATACACGACATATAGTAACACTGTACCAAAATGACAGAATATCATACACGACATATAGTAACACTGTACCAATATGACAGAATATCATACATGACATATAGTAACACTGTACCAATATGACAGAATATCATACATGACATATAGTAAAACTGTACCAATATGACATAATATCATACATGACATATAGTAACACTGTACCAATATGACATAATATCATACATGACATATAGTAACACTGTACCAATATGACAGAATATCATACATGACATATAGTAACGTGATACCAATATGACAGAATATCATATATGACATGTATTACCTTGTACCAATTTGAGAGTTGCCGCTGCATACTGCCACTGTTGTATAAGATAAGTGACTTTTAAAAACTTGAACCTCATTTTGGGTTTTTATGCCTGATTTATGCTGATACATCCCTTATATGGAGTAATGATTATTATTACCATTATTGTTTTAAAACACAGTTTAACTCACCGATCATGGTCCTGAGGCAAGCATGGGAAGTATTTCTGAACTGCAATACTGCTTGCTTCATGTCCACCAGTGCCGTCTTGTCTGTCACCAGGTCAGTGTATTGCTGCTTTCTGGTTTCCTGCCTGAAACACACATCAGAAACATGGTATAACAGAAGATGTAATACGACTGCTTATTTTTTTTAATGAAAATTATCTGCCTAAATTAATAATTACATCAGACATACATGCTGTACTTAAATAAAAAGTCAGAATATATGTACAACATGAAAGTTTACTTGCTATGAAATGTATAAAATACAACTGAATAACCGGACTTGCTCATTTTGACAATTTTTAACAAAAATACATTTTCTATGAAATTTACAAAATGAAACACACAGGTTTTCATTTAGACTTTATTTCATTTCATTATGCAAAAATTTCATTCTTGCAACATATAGGATGTACTACAGTCAGGACTTAGAGGCTGAAGGTCTCTAAGGTAAGCACAGATGGTTGGTTGATTGGTTTATCACATCACTTCAATTCATTGTTTCTACATTATGCAAGGGAATAGTTAAAGAATTTCTTCTAACAGTTATGTTCCAGTGTACATAAATCACAGGCCATGTATTAGACTGGCAGGTTTTCATTTAGACTTTATTCCATTTCATTATGCAAAAATTTCATTCTTGCAACATGATGGATGTACTACAGTCAGGACTTAGAGGCTGGAGGTCTCTAGGGTAAGCAGTGAGCACAGACGGTTGGTTGATTGGTTTATCACATCACTTCAATTCATTGTTTCTACATTATACAAAGGAATAGTCAAAGAACTTCTTCTAACAGTTATATTCCAGTGTACATAAATCACAGGCCAAATCTTAGACTGGCTAGTTATATAGGTTGTAGGCTAGAATAGTCTTAAGTAAAGATGGCAACTTTAATGCAGAAACTTGCCATCTCACAAATTACATCTGTTCAATGTTTTATCATAAAACTTTGGATATTCTTTTATACAAAAAATGTTTATGTCATTTTCAAGAAGCACTGAAATGGACATTCACAAATATTCAAATAAGAACACTCTTGGGCAAATATTCAAATTGGACATTGGTATTCAAATATTTGTTGTACCGTTTAGTTCAGTTTAAACATATTTTATTTTATAAATTTGTAATTGTATATTACAAGAGTTATAACATAGAAGGCATCAGGATTAGACCGAAAGCCAATGGTTTATAATGTTCTTCTCAGTATGATTCAAACATTGTAAATATATATTAATATAAGGTGGATAATATTAAGTTTTAATGACAAAAAACCTAAATCTTTTAATCGTCAAAGTGAAGAGCATCATGGTTAAAAGTTAGAATTTAGCCATGATGCATAAAGCAGGAGGATGAACAATGAGGAGGTATCTGAAAGATGAGGAAAATAAATAAAAGAGGTGAAAATGAAAAATTGTCCAAAAACAATCGTCAAAGATTCGGAAGAAAGTTGAGAAAATAAGGAGAAAGAATAGGAAAGAGTCAAAATAATGAAAGGAAAGGAAACAAGAAACAAGACTAAAAATTAACGTGATTCATTCTCTAGTGAATCTCTGTAAAGGGGCAATAGCAAATCTTTTGGAAAAAAACAGGAGAAATAGCTGTTTATAGCTGTTTGTAACGTGGAAGTGCATGCATGATAAAAATATGTGTGCATAAGAAAATTTTCTTGACTTTTCAATAAATGTATGAATTGCATTGAAAATATCAACATACTATATCACTATACAAGAAGGAATTCTCAGCGATCCAAATTTACAAATCCAGTCCAACAGCAAATCAACATAGACCATGATCTGCCACTACATATTGCGTTGGCATATCAGGTTTTATATTGTTTCTTCTACTTACCGGTATTAGTCGCAACAAACTGCATACATTAAGATCAGCCAGTGCATTTTGTGCAAAAGCAAATCTGGGTCTGTGCAGTTTTAAGCTGAATTTGGCTAGTAAGCTAGTATATCTACCATACACGCAGTATGCAACAACTTGTCTGGATTCTTCTACTTTGCCTTCTTTTGCTGGCAAATGTCACGTTTGGCTACATGATATACCATGTAAAATATAAATTAAATGAAAAATATAAATTGTCTTTATGAAAAGTCATCAAATATAAAATTTATTCAAATAATGTGATATATTTTGTCTATTTTAATTAACATAATGTGCCACTATAGCACTTTTCCAGTAGTAATGACAATAGCATCAGTATTATTATAAAATGAGGTTTCGTCTTAAAATTCTTTCTCCAATTAATTCCAATTCATCCATAAAGGCCATATCGAGCTATTTGAAAACAGATTTAGAGTTCTTCACAATCACTAATTTAAAATACTTTAAACCGTTTTACTTGTTTAATAAAAAGGTTGCTTACACTTGTGACATGTCATCTACTCTCTGCACAATTGGGCCAATTTCATCAGCCCTTCCCAGAAGCCCTTTCATGTGGTCCTCATCCAAAAGCTTTTTGCACGACTCGATCAAATTTTCAACCTTTTTGGATTCTTGACGATTGTCATCCAGTTGTTGGTGAATTCGCCTTGTAACCTTGACCTTCGATCTTTCTAGCTGATGCAAAAGCGAGCTACGGTGTTGTTTGAGGCAAGTTGTAATGTCTTCTATGAGTCGCCTGTACTGTATGTCTATCTTCTGACATGCTTGTTTATGGATGTTCTTTAAAAGACAAAAAAAATGCATTTGCAATGAATTTAGCCATATTGTTGTCTTAACCTTCAAGCTTAGGACTCATAAAATTAATTTCTTTTTGAACCATTGTGTGAGCTACAAATTATGATAATTGCCACTATAGTCTTGCAACAGGCTAGTGATAAAAAATATAAATTGTATTGATCCAGATCAAATAATCAAACAACAACAAAAACATCAACCAAAGTTTGACATCAGATAATATCTTACCCAAAATAATTTTTCTTATGGAAGATACAAAGAAAAATAAATGTAGAAATATGTCTAAAAGACATGCAGGCCCCTGTCAATATTGTATAATTTAAGAAATCCTGGTACAAGGTGCCAGGTAAAACGAGCAAAAATTTGCAATGTCAAATATAGGGCAGAACCCAGTTGCATTTTGAGATGTAAATAAAAGTGAAAATTAATAAGACTAATGAAGACTGATATTTGGCAACTTCTCAAATTTATTTTAAATCCTTCCTTCATTTGCTGGGGCTAAATAGTTTCATTTACAGGACAGAAGATTTAGAAAAATTCACATTATTTTCAAACATCAATGGCATTATATATTAAAAGGAAAACATATACTGTACTATGAACCCAAAACAATAGACATCATATTTAAACATTTTTACAGAATCCAGAAAAATTGAGTCATTTTAGATGACCATATGTATCTGCTTAAAATTAAAGTCCAACTGCAAACATCATGGACCCTGATCTACAATCACACAATGCACTGGCAGATCAGACTCTAAATGGTTTTTTATATTGATTACTCAAAAAAAAGGGCATAGACCCTGAGCTGCTGGTGCATTTTCCAGTGAGAGATCTGAGCCTGTGCAATGTTCAGTTGGACTTGTAAGCAAGTACGGATATATGCAGTATTTGATTACAACTATCACAGCTCATGACCTAACAGCTACCTCTACGTCCTCTGAAACCTCCTCCATCTTCAGGCTCTGATCACTGAGAGTGGACACCATCATCTCCAATTGTTCTTTCGTCTTTGAAAGAGTCTCCTGCAGAAAAAAGTGATTATGATGATGATGATTAATATTGTTATGTCTATACTGTCATGTTCTAAAAGATTTATGTACTCCTAAGTGTTGTCATGTTCTAAAAAATGTATGTACTCCTGAGTAATGTCATGTTCTAAATGATTTATGTACTCCTAAGTGTTGTCATTATCAAACAGATTTATGTACTCCTAAGTGTTATGTTCTAAAAGATTTATGTACTCCTAAGTGTTGTCATTATCTAACAGATTTATGTACTCCTAAATATTGTCATGTTCTAAAAGATTTATGTACTCCTAAGTGTTGTTATGTTTTAAAAGATTTTCCTAAGTGTTGTCATTATCTAAACGATTTATGTACTTCTAAGCATTGACATGTTCTAAAAGATATATGTACTCCTAAGTGTTGTCATGTTCTAAAAGATTTATGCACTCCTAATTATTGTCATGTTCTAAAAGATTTATGCACTCCTAATTATTGTCATGTCCTAAAAGATTTATGTACTCCTATGTATTGTCATGTTCTAAAAGATGTATGTACTCCTAAGTATTGTCATGTCCTAAAAGATTTATGTACTTCTAAGCATTGACATGTTCTAAAAGATATATGTACTCCTAAGTGTTGTCATGTTCTAAAAGATTTATGCACTCCTAAGTATTGTCATGTCCTAAAAGATTTATGTACTCCTATGTATTGTCATGTCCTAAAAGATTTATGTACTTCTAAGCATTGACATGTTCTAAAAGATTTAATATATGTACTTCTAAGCATTGACATGTTCTAAAAGATATATGTACTCCTATGTATTGTCATGTTCTAAAAGATATATGTACTCCTATGTATTGTCATGTTCTAAAAGATATATGTACTCCTAAGTATTGTCATGTTCTAAAAGATTTATGTACTCCTATGTATTGTCAAGTCCTAAAAGATTTATGCACTCCTAAGTATTGTCATGTCCTAAAAGATTTATGTACTCCTATGTATTGTCATGTCCTAAAAGATTTATGTACTCCTATGTATTGTCATGTTCTAAAAGATTTATGTACTCCTATGTATTGTCAAGTCCTAAAAGATTTATGCACTCCTAAGTATTGTCATGTCCTAAAAGATTTATGTACTCCTATGTATTGTCATGTCCTAAAAGATTTATGTACTCCTATGTATTGTCATGTTCTAAAAGATTTATGCACTCCTAAGTATTGTCATGTCCTAAAAGATTTATGTACTCCTAAGTATTGTCATGTTCTAAAAGATTTATGTACTCCTAAGCATTCTAGAAGGCACTTACTAAACAGGTGTGATTAGAGTATAAGAAAGTTTGGGGATTTGAAGCTCGTGCGAGCTTGAGCTCGATAATTTTTTCAAGCTTTCGAGATTGTATAGTACAAAAAATAATTTTCTCTATAATTTATTTAAACATCATTTTTCTTAATATAATAGTATTTAATATAATAGTATTTAATATAATAGTATTTAATATAATAGTCTTTAAAAAAAGATGAGCATGCAGAGATTTATCCGATAACTTTGATCAAACTTTTGTGCAGAAGTTGAAAATCCCTTCTCCCTGTCAGCCGCAATCATAATAGTCAGAATTATTACCTTAGGAGCCCCATTGATGACCGTTGCAAGGCAACGACCATCCACTGGTAGACCAACACATGGGGAAGCGTAGGCCATGTGTGTCTGTAAAGCCGCTAATTCCCCCAGTCAATTATTGCACGGTTTTATCCAGTCCGATAATATCAAAAAGCAGAGAATTTTTCTAGGTGTAAGCTTGAAGCTCGTCGAGCTTAGACCTCGAGCTTCTGAAAATGCTCCAAAATCATCGAGCATGGAGCTTGAGCCTAGGCTCATCCCAAACTCTAGGTGTGATTTGTGATTTGGATTTTTTAAACGTAGGTTTAAATAAAATTCAGTCATAGCATTATGTTGTCTGCACTGTGGCAGTTTATAGTAAATACTGAATATATAAGTAGGTTGTAACTAATGATTTGTACATGTAGGTCACTGGCAATTCTAAAAGAAGCAAAAATGATAACAAACACCTGTTTTGAACCTGTAAAAATATTGTTCAACTTTATACAGATAAATTCTATCTGACATACCAAATACTGAAGCAATATATATATATATATATATATATATATATATATATATATATATATATATATATATATATATATATATATATAAATCAATATACTTGTATCAATCCAAATTTGCAGAAAAAAACCCACATTTAATTAAAATTTTCAGATTTTACAGTTGTAACTAAAATATGATCCTGGCAACCTTTCTTTCCTTAACCCAAAGTCAGAGAACAATGCAACAAATAATACAACATGGCGAGGTAAATGCCTCATTTACAAGTGTACTTTGTTATTCTCAATACACTATGTGATAACAGAGAAAACTTTACATAGAAACATGTTTTCCTTGTTCAAGATGAGATCACCAATGGTCACCATAACATGAAAAAGTCAGCTCTCCCACCTTGCTAAGCAAGGAGTGAAATGGAACTTTATGGAGTTAATAAAATGATTACCTTCTGATGAGATATGATCATTATTATTATTATTATTATTATTATTATTATTATTATTATTATTATTATTATTACATGTATTATTATTATTATTATTATTATTATTATGATGATGATGATTATTATTATTATTATTATTATTATTATTATTATTATTATTATTATTATTATTATTATATAGCTGTTGCTGATTTGTACTTCAAATCTTTTTGTGATCATTAGAGAAAAAAACTGACATCAATGTTCAAGAGAAATTTATCATAAAAAATACCAATAAAGAGCAAGCACCCTGAACAATCACCTCCTTTAAGCAAAAACATCTCATGATGTTGTAATGTTCAAATGCCTTATCTTTGCATTAAGATGTAGTATCCTTGTTCGAGGGTCTGTGACATCATCAAAATTCAGGATAAATCATAGTGGATGGTATTAGAGAAAAGAAGAAAGATCTAGCTTTACAGGTCCGATATTTCACTCACATTAATTAGTACTGCTATAAAGCAGAGTTTATAAGATTCTTCTTTGAGAGAAAAAGTCACTGATTTCTCACTGAAATTTTGTATATAGATTTGAGACTTTATATCTAGAACAGACTGGTCCAAACAGGACATGTACAAACTAACCTTTGCAACCAAACAGGATGAGAATGAGATTCGGACAAAATAATAGAGCAAGGAAGCAACAATTGTAAGTTCATCGCACGAAGCAAAATTTAAAAAATCAAATTTTCAACCATCTGCTAATATGCAGTCTAAATAGCCAATCAAAAACAACTTTTTTTAAGTATCTTCGCATATGGCAACATTAAAGTCTTTGAATCAGACGTGCTTGGATTTAACTGAAAGGAACAAGACAGCTTTGATGCCTACCTGTATCTCAGGTGGAAATGAAAATAATCTCCAAGGTTCAAAGAGCTAAGCATCTACCCCTCTTAGCCATTTAAATAATGTCACAGGCAACCAATACTGCATGGTACTATTGATATTTCACCCCAGTCTTGTTCCACACAATTAACTTAAACATGGTCACCACCCACATTTAGTACAACAGTAAGTGCCTCCTGCTTTATACCCTTTGATTTTGCACTTGTTCCAATGATATGCACCATAAAAACTACTCTCCAGCGACGTGAGTAAACAATGTCACTGCATGCATAGACCATCTGCCTCATTTTGGGCCATTATCTACCCGCCAAATACAAGTCTGGGCAAACAACAAACATCCTGATCTAATGTAATATAATGCACCTGGGTGCAGATCAAAGTTGTTGTTTGTTCTATTGATTACCGGTAACTCCTAGCAAGCAGTACAGACCCAGATCTGCCAATGCATTATATGATGGCATTTAGCAGCAGAGAGGGTGAGCCGGACAACATTTTTAGACAAGTTTTCACTGAAATCACGCTTAAAATCAATGAAACCAATGACATCAGACTCAAAAGTCAATGACATCAGGTCCCAAATGTGTGTGTGAATCATGGATTAGGTCCAAAAAAAATTATGAAAAAATCAATGAAATTAATGAAATCAAAAACTTTTCAACTATTACATTTTTTGGGAAAAAGGGACTACAACGTCGTTGTCACTCACCCTCTCTGCTGCTATGGGTTAACCGAATATTTGATCCAGTCCGATACGATATCGTGTTCGAGGGTCATGTAAATCACTACGACGAAAATCCTTTCAGGATTTCACAAATAGACTAATTTGTAAAACCTCCTCTTGTAAATCAATCAGATTATTAGACTGGTCAGTGAGTTTGAAATTAATTCTGGTTAATGAATTATTATGACATCGCATATAGACTGGATTCACCGGGGACTCAATTATTAAAAACCCTGGAGGGGCTGTTGGTGCAAATGAATACAAAATATATCCCTGCTGAGCTTGATTTGATCGTTCTAAATTTATTTGATAGCTTCCTTCGATCACATCACACACTAAATTGAGCGCAATCACCGTTGAAATATTCACATTGAACGGAGCAATATGCCTGCCACCACCATCTGGGTCATTATTATGGGTCAGGATAGTTGTTTGTGGTTGTGATGGTGTTTTTTTCCACGTATCATGGATTTTTTTGAAACCTTCATCGATGGCATCATCGAGAGATTTTTGTAGTTCTGAGATATTATATCCTGGTAGTTTGAATGTTGGAATATCTCCTATGCGGATCCTATATTCTATTGCAAATAAATCTCTTGTTTTAGGACTACTGTCACCTAATACTTCTTGAATAATTTGTGAATGAAATGTTTCCATGTCATTGATGATTTTGTTACATGTTTCTACGACACTGATAAATTCATCTCGGGTGAGAGTGCCGGATCTAAGTGATATAAACAACAACGAAATATCGTTATTGAAAGCTGTGAAATTTTCAGTGATTTTATCCCGGTTAGCAAGATGATGAATAAGTCGTGCTCTTTCATCATATTCTACTCTAATGAAAAAATACGACTTATCATAATATCTATAGCTTTTTATTGGATTATCAGATTTTATCCTGTCTGTGATATAATCTGTTTTTTGTGGTTCTGGTAATTTAACGGTTTTTCCACCGGGTGGTAATTCAGGCCATCCTAGTACGGTTCTAATAGAACTCTGATAGATATCTACGACGTATCCTTCTGTGCTTATTTCAATGGCAGATGATAGTGTCGGCACATGAACTGTTATAGCTATTTTTGACTCTACTCCAGTAATCGATTTTATTCTACGCGCGAATTCATCATTGATTTGTTCAATTTGGTATGATCCGGTTGGTATGGAAACAACGTTCCAGTCTGGGGTACCGTCGGGTTTATTCTTATTTGCAAATACCAGTGAATTATTCGGTTGTTGACCACCAAATGGTTTTGACCTAATATTTGGCCAACTGTGGTATACTCGTAATTTTGCTAGCGCTATCTCCTTCACTGGGACCGGAGAGGGGAAATTCACACTGAATTCTGGATTCGTTGAGGTTATTGAGATCATGCTTGTTTGTACTGGGCTTGTGTTCTCCACTATTTGTTGAAGTAATTCCATCTGTGTTGTCATTGTTATTATACTCATGTTGTATTTCTAATTTTGACATCGCAGAATCATATATATCTACCATCGCTGAAAACTCTCTCTCTGATATAATTGTAT
Organism: Unio delphinus; assembly: GCA_029339505.1. Classification (NCBI taxonomy): domain Eukaryota; kingdom Metazoa; phylum Mollusca; class Bivalvia; order Unionida; family Unionidae; genus Unio; species Unio delphinus. Next base: position 7,414,927 of record JAQISU010000226.1, on the reverse strand, counting down.
CATCGAGCGATGACGATATCAATGAGGATAATTGCGAGTATGCAGTGGACACAACATGAAATTGAATTATGTAGTCTTGTAGTTTCCGTTGGCTGCATGAGGATATTTTTTTTGTGATTATTGAAATTATTCCAGCGATTGTTGTTGCCGCAGAAATGCAAATTGGAACAGCTATCGGAGCCATCATTGTCACTGAAGACAGTATAATACCAGTTCCGGTGATTACACCACTCACAGCGTACACAGTAACATCAATTGCGGTAATTCTCCTGCGATATTTTTTAATTTTCAATTCATACTCCTCAGACAAGGTTTTGAGTCTAGTTTGATACTCTCTGACCTGATCATAGCGATATTGCGATGATGAAATCATTTTTATTTTAAATACGCTAGCGTTTTCAATTACGATTTACTTAAATTCGCTACGAATTCCACATACCACGTTGTTGAGACCCTAACCAAATGTTTATCAGTAGATGTGATTGTGAACTTTTCAGTTGTATTCTTGTCGATGATCGTTGAAATCGTATTATTGACCCCAGATGAACTGGACGATGAAATATTAAATTGAGACGATGGTGTTACTAGTGTTAATCGATAAATACCCTTGACGGTTGCAGTGATATCTAATGTGTTGTTTGTAGGTGTCCACTCAAATGATCCGTGTTGGATTGTGTATACTAAGTTGTTGGTTTTCTCATGAGGAATTTTTGTTTTTTCAATGGCTGTTATCATCCTCGAAAGATCACCTTTGATGCCTTCGATGGAAGTTTTCGTCTCATCAATGGATTTTTTAATATCAGGGAGTTTTAGTTCAATTTTATCTAACGGGGTTCCAATAAATTTATCAATGGCGTCGGTTGTTGTTTTTGTTGCTTCGTTGATAACCTTTTGATCATCAACAAACGTTTTAATTTCAGCGATAGATGGTGTAACTACAATCGGAGATCCAAAGAACTTATGAACGACATTTCTACGGAAACCATTGTAGTTTCTCAAATGATCGTCAAATTCTTTATTGTATTCAGTGAATCGATCTGTAATCGTCGAAAAAAGTACACCCGGTTTGAGTTTACCCTGATCGGAAAATAACGCGATAGTATCCTCGATTGCGTTTTGTTGTTTAACCAAAATATCATCCAGAGAAATATTACTGGATTTCAATTTACCCTGTTTGTCTTGAAATACAACTATTTCATTCGGGTCAACACTTGTTAAGTTCAACGTCTCAGCGATTTCATCTTTAATTTTTTTTTGTATATCCTTGATAGAATCAGGAGTTGCAGTGTCATCGGGTTAGGGTTTCAGAGGTCTTCCCCAAATATCAATCATGATATTTTATATATCTCTCTCTAAAAAGCGATTACTAGTGTAGTCATTTACGACAATGTGTGGTGGTTTTCCCCTTGGGTTACCCAAGGAGTTAGAAATAGCGTCAAGGACATTTAATACTTCACTGCCGCATATTGGTGGGTCATTGATTTGTTGTGTTGGTAGCGTAGAATACCAAGTCTTCATTGGAAATTGTTTTATGTAACGCATAAACTCTTTTGGTGGGGCTAATCCATATGAATCAAAATAGACAATCCCACGTGGATCAATAGCGTATGCAACCCAGTGAGTTCCAGGTCCGGTGCTGTTATCGAGATTAATAATACCTGTTTCAGTTTTGTTTGGTTGATGTGGTAATTGATCTTTCATAAAAACTCCTCTGAAATTTTTAATCACTAGTTTTTTAGCAGCATCCATTAAATCAAAATTGGACATGGGAACCATTGAAGATTTCTGTATTAATAAACCGTTCCTGGTAGTCTCAGGCCTGATCCGTGAACGGATCTCCCGCTGTACCATGAATACGGGGTCCCTGGTAGTCTTAGACCTTTTCCGCTGTACCACGAATACGGGGTTCCTGGTAGTCTTAGACCCAATCCTTGAACGGATCGTCTCTTTTTTTTATATCCTTGTCCAGCTGCCTTTTTCAACGCCATTCCTGCTGCAGTACCAACGGCTCCTAACGCCGCTGCTTTAGCCACCGCTGGGGCTGCTGCTGCAATCAATGCTGGTATTGCAGCTAACAATGGAAATATACCACCTGTTTTCATCATATTTTTAATAGCAGCCGCAGAGAGAGTAATCTGAACTCCCTTTTTATCCTTGAAAGCATCATTGAAATGTTTCACCTGACGAGTTGTCAGCGATAATTTATTTTCACCACCCGTCATTTGATTAGGTTTCAACGTGATTGTGGTTCCACATTTTTTAGCCGATTCTGATTGCAATTTTTTGATTTGACCAGGAGTTAACGTAACACTAATAACACTATATGACATTATATATAATTGATTGATTCTAATTCAATGAAAAATCGAGAAAAATCGTTCAAAGATTTTCTACTGGGGCATCTACCACTCTCATTCTTCCACCAACACCTTCGAGTAGCATTGATTTATCACTGAGAATGACAGCAACTGCTCTATAATTCGGGATAAGGATAGGAGGTACCCCACCAACTGGTGGACCAGTCGGACGGGTTACACGGGCTCTAAAGTGTATATCAACGACAGATTGTCTCATCAAATCAAGATGTTCCAATGAAAAGTAATAAATCGGATAGAGGCTTTTAAAATCCAATTGTGATATTTGCAAACCGGTATCCACATTTTGATCACGTGCCATAAATGACAACAGGTTATGATAGACACGTGCAATATGATTCTGACCGTAATCAAGTTGTATATCCTCGGATGGTTCCTGCTGTCCGTTTATTCTCAGCGAGACTTCACTAACACCTAACTGATCAAATATCATATGACTTCGTTCTTGATTACCAACTCGCGCAGCATTCTGTAACGCAATAAATATATGACGTGGAGCTGAAACCCCTTGTTTTGATGCCAGGTGCCATGTGAATGTACCATCAACACTGTCTTGTTTAATATCCGTGGTCACTGATAACCAACTTAACAACGACTTTCCTCCTTGGTCCATAAATGATAGTAGTCGCTGTTCGTCTGTGATTGATGGAGTTAACACTGGCATCCATAATGATAGTTTTGTTAGAATGACTTTACCGGGAGCAACCCCAGCATTACGCCAGATTGCATCATCATCAGTACCCTTTCTCACGAGTGCTATTGTGTGTTTGGCTCCATAAATAACTTTTCGGACGTTTCTACAGAATCCAAATATGTGATGTAGTGGAATCGCACATGAAAATCGTCGACGCTGCCCATGCAACGTTGCTACGCGTGTTGCAAATCCTAAATTGAGATTACCATTAACGCCTCCGAGAATATCAAACGCAGCTCCGGGTCTAGTTCGACGTTCTGGATTAGCTGCTTCTTGTTGATTGCCTTCTGCAGTACCCTGTGCTGTTAACACTTTAATGAATTGAAGGTGATCAGCGTTATCAGAGGTATCCTTTGCAAACATCATAGATGGACCCGCTGATCTTGTATAATCATCAGAATATCTCGCTAACCCTATGATTGTTGTGGCCATATCAACTTCACGGTCAATGGATTCAATTTCTTTTCCATCAATGAGATATCTAGCGCTTTCAAATAACGCCATGATGCCGTTATTAACAAAACCAACTCGGACATTTGAGTTATTGTCATATGGGGTATCAGCTGCAACATTTGTTACAAGTTCTCCTTCTACTTCAATAAATGCCTCACACGGTAGAAAATATTTACTGGTATCATGAACTTGAAGTTCAATTCGCGATCGGAGATCTGGTTGTACTGCGTGATAAGAATAATATTGATAATCGCGTACAGAATCATCTTTACGCACTGGGGCGTCTATATCAAATGCTGGATCAGATGACTTTTTGAACATTTTATTCTATTTATCAGAGTCTAAATAGTGAAATCGTAAACGATTTTTCCATTTTCATCGACGTAGTTTTTTAAGGCCACTTCCTGCTATCATGTTTGCAATATTGCTTTGGTCCCCTTGATTTACCATCGACGCTAATTTTTCATCTACTGCGTTATTTATTATTTTACTAACACTTGCAGGCATTTCTTCTGTAGACGGTAACGGTTTCTTTTTTCGCCCCACTAATGATGTTATTTTATCCTTCGCAGTTGAAAACGCTTTCCCGGCAAGATCTCCAACAGTACTAATACCCTTATCACGAATAACATCAATGGCTTTCATTGATAATTGTTTAGCTAACGGCATCACTTTTGGGGCCATTCTTGAAAAGAATCCTAAAATGGTATTGCCGAGGCCATCTCCGTAGTATGCTCTATAAACTGGAAACCGTGAATTAACTACATAGACGAGGGTTGGTTTATCATGATTGTAATGGATGATCATTATTATAAAAACAATAGTGTTTTCAATTGTTATTTAATCACTATGATACCCATTTGCTAACTCGTCAATGAAATCTCGATAGGTTTTGATATCCATGATACCGCCGGCAAATAATCGTCTACAAATATCAGCTGCTTCATTAATTATTTCTGGAGAGTTATTTCCAGCTCGGAACCCTCCTACAAGAACATCTAATCGTGATATATCATTGATAACACTATCAGGACAAGTGTTTCCAATCCTTGGATTTTGCAGTCCACTTCCGCTATAACCAGCTGCTTCATCTAGTTTGTCTGTATCCGTGGTTTGTAAATAATCAAGAGTATCATCATCATCATCATCATCACATGGTAGTGGTTGTTTTTTTTGTCTTCTTGTTTGTCTCCGTGTTGGTGTTTGACGTTTTAGTTCTTGCCGTTCTTCTATTTCTCGTTGTCGCTCTTCTATTTGTTCTCTTTTATAATTACTAATTCCCCTTTGAAATTCCTTGTATCCTATCTCATCCTTATTCAAACGACCAATCCCTTTATTTAGTTTATACAAATTATCAAACCAATCATTACTTGATATTCTATCATTTTTATACTCGTCCTTTAAAAAATCTTTTTTTGAATTATAACTTTGAGCAGCAAAATTACCAAAGGCTTGATAATCCTTTGATTTCAATAAACTAGGTTTTTTTATTACTATTTTAGCATGATCAGTAAATTTATTCAACAGAGAAACAGTCGTTTTTTTCGGATCAGTTTGTTCAGTTTGTTCAGTTTTCGCTGCTATTTTTTCGAGTACAGAAATAAGACCCTCTTCCTTTCTCTTACCGTCAGGATCATCTCCCAGTATAGCACGCTCTACCCCCTTCGTTGCTGTGGTTACTGGTTTAAACAATTCTTCAGACCCCAGAGCAAAATCAGTTTGTAAACTCTGTCGTTGTTGTAGTTTATTTCTTACAGAGTCACGAATTGGTATAAATTTCTTAATTGCATCTAATCGCTCACGAGCCAGTCGGGTTGTTAATGCTTCATTGACCATTATTTGAAATCAGAAACCATTTTTCAATTGTAAAACAATTTTTTAATCCGACCTAACACCATCGTGCAACTCCCTTTTTGACATCAGTGACATGTCGGATGATTTTTAACACGGTCATGGAAGTGTTATTTCATCCTATAACAGCTTCTATAAATGATGGGGAAAGTCACATAATTGTATATAAAATAAATAATACTGTGAGTTTCCCCACTTTTTCATTGATCAATCTGACACATCGTCCATCGATTTTTGACACCCCCCCTTGAGGGTCGGCTAAAAAAATGAGGGTCGGAATGATAATGGTCGGGCAATCAAAAAATGATTATGGTCGGGCAATCAATGGTCGGTCAGTCAAAATTGTTCATTTTCTTGAATTAATGCTCGTAGGTTTCTAATTTTAGAGTTGACTTCTTTTTTCAATTCGTATTCGTACCCCAATTCTTTTCGTATTCCCTCTACGATAGTATACAACGGAACGAACACACTGATGTCACTGGAAAATGAAAGAGAGTCTTTAATAGAATTCTGAATTTTTTTGATGAGTGCATATTTCTTGGGTAGCATATACTTGTTAGTGCTAACCCCGTATTCTATATCCTGAAAATCAGACACAATTTGATCAGGATTTAACCCATCTGGTAGTTTGATATCCTGATTTTTCAATTTTGCTATTTCAACTATGATGCTATTCATGTTTTCAGAATTCATTATTCTATAAGAATGACATATCTCTAATTGGAAATTATGACGCATTAGACATAACTAAATTGAACTTTTTGCCCCGTCTTTTTTGAAATAGCCGATCGATAAACCCCCTCTGCAACTTTTCGTACTGACGGTCCACAAATATCGAAAAATTTACCGGCTTCATATAATGATTGAAATATTTTTTCTTCATTAGTTGTTGTATTCAAAGATGTCACAGGTCTCTTCCAAACCGTTTTGCAAGTGCCAGCTCTTCCTCGTTTGGAATTCTCACTCAGTGTGATAGCCTGCAGATTTGATACAGAATTATTCTTTGGATTAGAATCCTTGTGATAAATAACAAAACCATCCTTGATCAATCCATAATGACATTCAAATACGAAACGATGAATGAGATAATTTTTCTTTCCAACAGTAAACTTCAAATACCCTTGATTATTCACAACACCGACCGGTTTCTTCAGTCTACTGTTTCTGACAGTACCATCACTGGATGCTTCATAATTTGTAATCACTGGATGTGGTCTGAATTCTTGGTCCATATATACTATTCTATTGTTTGTCTAATTCAGTGTTTGGTTCAATAATTACATCACTGGAAAATCTTTCGATATAGTCTTGCGGGGTTCTTATGATTTTATCCTTGATGTTGTCAGGGTCAAGGGCCTTTTCAGGGTCATAATTTCTGATAGATTGTCCATTTTTTATTCTTTTATCATAATAACGCTTCAATTCCCTATATCGCTTACCACCACAATCACTACACAATTGTGATCTTCCCTTGACCCCAACCCCACATCGAATACAGGGTAACGGACCAAGACTTCCACGTCGAAAACTTTGCATATGATACCTACAGTATTCATTTTTTCTGCATGATTTGTTACACGGGGTTACATTTCCCATCATGAGCCATTTGCAGTGATTCATTATACATAAAACTTTCATTTAAATGTTTGTTTTTTATATAGCATGAAGGAGTTCAAGAGATTGACTTCGAAAAATGCTAAATTCAATGCTGATAGAGAGTTCAAGAGATTATTAAAAATCAATCCTAGATTTAATCTCGATAGACCAAAAAAACGTCAAAAACGTCCAATAGACGGAAACATGAAAGAGTTTAAGAGATTATTAAAAATCAATCCTAGATTTAATCTCGATAGACCCAAAAAACGTCCAATAGACGGAAACAAACGTAACAAACGTCCAAGAGACGGAAACATGAAAGAGTTTAAGAGATTATTGAAAATTAACCCTAAATTTAATATCGATAAACCCAAAAAACGTCCAAAACGCCCAATAGACGGAAACATGAAAGAGTTTAAGAGATTATTGAAAATCAATCCTAGATTTAATCGCGATAGACCCAAAAAACGTAACAAACGTCTAAGAGACGGAAACATGAGATCATCATGGAAGGATGCTCAATTCAATCTTGATATAGTTTCTAATACACCCAAGAATAAAATTCTTGATAAACCCATCAGAGACTGTTTTAATGAATTCAAGCGTGATGGAGCATCTTATTGTTGGTCAACATTTCGAATTGATGGTGTTGTTGACGCTACCATGAATGATGAAAAAGCAGCAGTGATCATTTCACGTGTTGGGGAAAAAAGTCATTTTTTCCGAATCAAATTCGTTATCCGTGAAGATGACAAATGGATTATTAAGGATAAATTTGAACCCATTCTCAAGGGCAAAAAAACTGTCACCGTGAATCAGGATTCCAAACCGGGAATTTTGACTGGAATTGATAAACCCTACTACGAAAGGTCTTATCCTGTCACAGCAGTTGTTTACGGGATCTATCCGCTCAATGAAAAACCTGATATTTCAAAACTAGCACCCATGAAATATTCGACAGGGCTCAATTGTGTAGCAGAACGAATAATAGAACACTTCACAAATGCGTCCCAGGGGAATAAACTCACTGATCTAAGACGAAAAAAAATAACCGAGTGGGAGTTCACGGTAAAAGAGCATGGAGCAACAATTCAGGATATAACTAAATTAGAAACATCATTAAGATTTCCAATATCGGTAAGAACAATCACCGGTGAAGTATTAAAGGAACCGAAATATCAATCAAAAAAAGGAAAACCCATTGAAATTATTGATCATAACGAACACGCGTGGTCATCTGCAGTAACAATATTCCCACGGGATAGAACCGTAAAATATCTATCCCAAACCGAAGAGTTTTTTTCAGAGCAGAAATTATTTGATGCTATTTACCATTTGAGTAAAAACGATCCTGTGTCAGCGTGGCTATTTCATAGTAATTCAGACGAGGAATGCAGATTTGATCAGTTTGTAAGGCCCAACGGAGAATTATACCGTACTGAAGAACTGCAGAATCAAATGAAACAACTAGCTAGTGAGTTTTCTGAGGACGGAGAAGAAGACGATCAATTATTAGCAAACTGTTTCACAGTACCATCCATTGCAGCGCATTTTGCTAGAAAGAAAAACGCGTGGAAACCAACACGAAGTGAGTTTTTATCAGATGTCAAATTGTCCTGTCTTGAATACGGCCACGGCGGATTATGGAACAGAAAATACACCTCTGATTCCGTTATTTCAGTTGATATGATTGCGTGTTATCCAGGAAGTTTTCTTGGGTATGGAGAATGCGAGAAATATTTCAAACGATTTGGACACCCTACACACGAAATGACCCGCGTTGCTATTAATGGACCACTTCCTGATTTTGATTTAACCGGATTCGCTTGTGTGGTATCATTTGAAATGGCTGAAGGACTTCATCCGTGTAGTTATCTTTGGATTGGTAAACACATGTCTGAAAAACACTGGATGCCAATAGTGTTGTTACGGTATATGCTTGATTGTAAGATGTTAAAATCATTAATTGTCAGTGAAGCAATTATATCCTATCGGGCACAGAAATCAGTCTGGTTACCACAACCTGATCTAGAAAAAATAATTAGCGAAGAGCGAAAACTGTTTCCTGATTTTAATGAACAACAAATCATGGATTGGTCCAGACAGTTATTTGAAATCAGAAACAATGAAGCAAAAAATCTTGGACGAAGAATAATCGGTAAATTTACCCAAGGTGGCAAAGATGATAATACGAAATATTCTTCACGATTGATTATAGACAACGCTGAATACGATTTTGTAATGGCGGATTTAACGAATAAGGGCCTATATGTCAATCGTAAGGACGCATTTATGTCCGATGGAACCAAATTGGGTACAATTGTTACCTACAATGATGGATACCATCCGCAGTACACACATTTGAGAGCTTCTATGCTTGGTTATGCTTCTATCAATCTGTTTTCAATGATCAATAGATTTCCTACCACCGCAGTTAGAGTTGCTACTGACTCATTTTACATAAATAGCAAAATGGCTGATTTTAAGGCTACTGGCAAGGAGAAATGGGGATCATGGAGAATTAAGAAAGAAATGATTCATGATTATATTCAATCAGCAGATGTTACCATTGAAAATAATTACTTAGAAAGCAATCAGTGTTCAGAATTTTCTAGTGCACCACCGATTTCTGATCCAATATGCCTGTATAAAACAGTTTATTTAAACGGCTGTGGTGGGTCAGGAAAAACAACCCGGGCAATTGAGTTATTTCGTCGTGGAAACGCTAGCGTTTCTAACATGATTGTTCTAACACCAACTCATAGACTTGCAAGAGAAATGATACAGAGAGGGGTAAATGCTTGCACTTACCACAGCTTTTTCCGATGGAAGGGAGATAAATGGACTCCTGAGCGCATGGGAGAGAAATTTATTCCTGAAATTATCATTTGGGATGAAATAGACACAGTGTCAGAAGATGTCTTAAAAATATTTCTTGAGTGGTTGTTATTGAAGAATACAAAAGTCGTCATGTGCGGGGATCACGGCCAACCACCACCATTTGTCGGTGCATCCCCCCATGAATGGCTAAAGGGTTTTGTAGACTATTATGAAGAAATTGATACCGATCATAGATCACTTGATAATGAATTAAAAGAATTGAAGAAACTAATTAGATTACAACCGGATAAAATCCAGTGTGAAATAGCCCGTGAAATAATTTCGGAAACTCCCATGAATGAGTTTTGGGAAGCGTGGAGACCAAATGATTTAATCATTGCAAGTAGAAAAATAGTCAGGGACACACTTCAGATGAAGTTATTTGAATTGCATAAACAAAAATTTGCAACACTTCCAGTACCGTTATGTTATAGGCCATCGGATACACGAAAACAGAACATCGAAGTTGATATTCCAGGACAAAGTGAAAAGCAGAATTTAGTATTAAATGATATTGTGCTGGTTGATATCAATGTTGTTGAAGATGCATTGCGTGCCAATAAATCCCCGTGGACGCTAGGATACGCAGCAACAATACACTCTTCACAGGGATTGACTATATCGGATACAACTCTTTGGATGGTAGATAATCGCATAGAATGGTCGAATTTAGTCTATCTTTCAGTATCCAGAGTACGAAAAATAAATCAGCTTCGAAGAATTGTCCTGACAGAGTCAGGCGATGATGAAATCATTGGCGATGATGAAATCATTGGTGACGATAATGATATTATTGATAAAAAACTCTCCGGTTACAAACAACAGGACAAAAAAAAACAACGAGAATTTGATATTGATGCTGAATTAATAATCACTTTGAAGAAACAACAGAATAATCACTGCGCAAGTTGCAATTGTATAATGCGTTGGCAGTATTCGGATAAGGATCCTCGCCAATTCACCGTAGACAGAAAAAATAACAATCTCGGTCATGTCAGAAATAATGTGATGTTGACTTGTCTTGAGTGCAATAGACGCAAGGGTGCTAGTTAAGCCCATGGGGTGGCAATTGAGTATCCTCGGGTATCACTTGTAATTGTTGTCTAGTAAAACCCCGTTGAGGGGCAGTTGAATCCAGTTTATAGATTGGAGGTCTACCCGTAGATCGTGTTATACTAGATATCTTATGCGTAGTGACGCTCCAAATAGGATCAGTAGCCCTTTTTGTACCACCCTCAAGCTCTCCTGGTTCATATAAATACCTCACAATGACATTACTACCAAGAATTGGTTCTTTGAAATCTTTTTGTGGTTTTTCAGGTATCGACTTCTTTTTAATCGCGTTGATAGGTTTCATGTTGATGGTTCTAGTAATCTCGTTATTCAGTGCGGTAACTACACCTGGTAATCTCTTAACCCATTCACGGGATCTTTTTTCTTGGATGAATTCTTTTGCATATTGATATCCAAATAACCGCTCAGCAAGAATCCGATTAAATCGTTCTACAATGGCCTGATCACGATGCAGTGCAGTATGCCCTCGTCTGATAGCGACATTGTGATATTTCATTGTAGATAACACTGCACCCTGAAATTCCTTGCCCGGGTCAACTTGTAATAGATTTGGCCAGTGCAGAGGACTCCTTCGATAAATCCTTTCAAATGCAGAAGCGACTTCAGTGGCCGATTTTGTTTTTAACGGTTCTGCTTCTTTGTATCGACTTGCAATATCAACTACAGTTAACGCATATTTGTAACCACGATCATGTGGCAGAAATAATAGATCAGCCTGATGAACTTCATTGGGTCCGGTTACATCAAAATGCGAGAATTGAATTTGTTTAGGCGGTGGTAGATAAATTTGCCATAGTGCCTGTTTGGATAACCAATGAGCCGCAGTGGTTTTTTTCACTTTTGCGGCGCTAGCGAGTTTACTGATTGCAGCGTTACCCCTCCAGTATCCTCTTGGGGAATAATAAATAGATTCCATGTTGCTATTAATTACCAGCACCTAACATCAATTTACTTTTCATAGCCGATTTTATCAAAAATGAAGCCAATTTTTCTTTGAAGGATTTATCAGTGATAGAATTCAACGCATGAATTAATTTCACATCTGCTAGATGCCTGTGTTGCAAATTGCTGCTTTTATAAGCAACATCATGAAGGTGACAGGCCTTATCAATAGCGTTTATTGGTTCCTCACCGGGTCGGGGCTGATTTTGATCATTGAGTCTGATATCAAGTCTTGTTCCCGGTCCACAATAACTATACCCTGGAAGGTGTTTTTCTCCGGGGTATTTTGCCCATGGGGTTCCAGGGAGTTTTGCTAATTTGGCAGCGATATCACTTCCTCGTTTTTTTTTAAAGGTTCCTTGGGTTCCTTGGGTTTAGAAACAAATCTAAATTTCTTTGTACTACACTGTACGCATTTACCAGAAAGAGCTGATCGGTTATTTTTAGTTGTAATCGTCGTCAAGTCATCTGTACCAGTACGCGCCTTACACTTCACGCAATATAGATCCATAATTTATGTATAGAGATATGAATATAATTGATTTTTCAGCGACTAAAACAAGAGAACCAGTGAAGCATCATGCAGCGCTACCAAACTCTATCCGCGCAATTATAATCGGACCATCTGGATCCGGTAAAACGCAATTGTTGCTCAATTTAATAATGAGATGGATGAAGTGGGATAAATTGTATTTAATTGCCCCTAGCGTAGACGACCAACGATGCTATGAAGTGCTAAAAGATTTTAATGAAAACGCTTCAGAGATTGCCGGCGAGGATGTTATTGAATTTATAACCGATATTGACGAGGCGCCATCCGTGAATGACTTCGATGGAAGTATCAACAATTTAGTTGTATACGACGATGTCATGTTAGATAATCAAAAAAATCCTGCTAGAATATTTTCCCGAGGCAGGCATAAAAACACTGATGTGATTTATGTCACTCAACGCTACACACAAATACCAAAAGTGATCAGAGGTAACTGTAATATGCTTGCTGTATTCAACGGCGTTGATACACATACGCTACGAAATATTTGGCAGACATGGTGTTCTGATATGGACTTCAATCAATTTAGAAATTTCTTTAGTCATGCTCAGCCTGCCCCACACGGATTTGTAACAATAAATTTACATGACCCTCGAACACGATATCGTATCGGACTGGATCAAATATTCGGTTAACCCAAACTGAAAGTTCTAGCAGCAGAGAGGGTAGTGACAACGACGTTGTAGTCCCTTTTTCCCAAAAAATGTAATAGTTGAAAAGTTTTTGATTTCATTAATTTCATTGATTTTTTCATAATTTTTTTTGGGACCTAATCCATGATTCACACACACATTTGGGACCTGATGTCATTGACTTTTGGCCCTGATGTCATTGGTTTCATTGTTTTTAAGCGTGATTTCAGTGAAAACTTGTCTAAAAATGTTGTCCGGCTCACCCTCTCTGCTGCTGCAGAGGCCAGTGCAGAGGACTCCTTCGGATTTGGACCTACTGGACTTGTAATGTCTTCATAACAATATTAATATTCAATTAAAAAATTCTGAAGAAACAATTTCAAAAATTCTTTCTATTTAGTAATGGTGAAAATATTGGACAGCAGGTCAGCATCACCTCTATAAATTTAAGAGGTCTTTATGCCAGCATGCTTTCTGACAATAAAACATGTTGTTAATGGTTTTGAAGAAATCATTTAGAATTTTCTATTTTTAGTAATGGTGACCATATTTGATGGTAGATCTGCATCACAATTTCAAAGCCCCCAATTCCAAGATGTTCAAATTTTATTAAGAAGTTCTGTAAAAGTTGCTTGCCAGTAATAACTTTTGTTTTTATTTAGACCTAAAATGAAAGACCTTCATGTCAGAATGCTTTCATTCAAATTTCAATAATTTCTGTTCAGCAAGTGTGAAGCAGTCATTTAAAGGCTTTCTTACTTAATAATGGTGAACCTTGTAGGTCTTCATCCAAGAATTACATTAAGTTTCAACAAATTCTATTCAACAGTTTTAGTGAAGAATTCATTTAAAGTCTTTTCTAATTTTGTTAATAATGGGCTCCAAAGAATTAAATGTGCATGATGACAAATACTTATGGTGTTGTTATTGTTGGCTGGCTCAATGAATAATCCAGAATTGTACCAAATAAAGTATCCTAATACTCATATCATTGTTGAACGAATGCAATTTGTACTGGCAATTATGCATCATCCTTTGACAACTAGAAAATGTGGAATTAAGGCAACTGGACATCAGATCAGCACTATTTATATTCAAGACCAACTAACGGGTATACATCATTACAAGTCTTGATTTGAGACCATCCATTTTCATATATAGTAACAATGACAAAATGTTCAAGCTGGCATCTATGGATATCTGATCAACACCAGTTTCATGTACAATCAACTAGATATCATAAGAATTCTTCTGGTAAAATCCCAATTTTATATGTTGTTATTATCAGATTGGTACCATTTTCTTTTTGGACCTAATGGACATCATATGACGTCTCTTAGCAAAAATGCACATGATGATGTGACCATCCCTCCAGGAGTTAGGTAACTATGACAAAACATTCAACAAGAGTTTATAAGATTTTCAAGATAGCCACTGTGGCAACCATATTGGATGTATGAGCAATACCATTTTTTGTTCAGGTTCAGCTAGACAATCGGCTGATTATGTCTGTAAGTTTCATGGCAATCCTCCAAGTAGTTTATGAGGAATAGTAATAACTTGTGCTAAGACACATCATATGAGAACATAGAGAACAGGCAATCCAGAAGCTTTTCTGACCCATAACCAGAAGAGCTAAAAAAAAATCTTCAGGGGGTAAAAATGTCATGGTCACAGAAACACAAAATGAAAACCATCATTTGTTCTAAATGGGACTTCCAAATCTGAAACCAATGCAATACAGAAAACTAAGTTGTACATGTAAACTAAATGAAATAGTCTGAATATGTGCAAAACATTTTTTTTCTTTCTATGCAAAATGGTATGGTCCAACATAGTCTGATCTGCATTCCATATGCACTGACAAAACTTCCCTGCTTTGAAATGAGACAGTCTAGCACAAATATTTATGATACAAATATAATTTTTTTTAAAAAATGCCATGGCAAGAACAATCTGACCATCCTACCTCATAATCATGCCAAATGCTTGTCACTTTTTAGCACTGTCTTTATGCATTAGCAAATTACAACATGTAGTCAAAATGTTTTAAGAAATCAATGCATCTAAAAGAGGTAACCCAGCAGCATAAGCAGCAACCAATTTAGTCCTTTATGCACCAATTTAGTCCTTTATGCACCAATTTAGTCCTTTATGCACCAATTTAGTCCTTTATGCAACCAATTCAACCTTTGGTGTACTGCATGATTTTTGCAAAGCTTTCAAAGAACCTGATCTGCATGAAAAAAAGGAATATCCAGGAAATTGAAAAAAAAGACAAATCTTTGTTGTAACTGGTTGGTGTTGAAACTATAGGGGTCTGCTGAACACCAAGATTTTTTTGGGTCAACTGTACCAGCTTTCATGGAAATCAACTGGTCAGGCTGAAAATCCAAATCATATAAAAATAATATCATTCACTAGTTAAGTTGCAGTATTCTGAAAGCATGATCGACAAAATAATGGAATGTACTTGGCATCAGAAAATAATGTCGGATGAAACTTTATGATTACATAGTCTTTAATAATTACTTCAAAAATTGAATTGGCACCATGGTTATATGTTATCAGTATTAAGTCATCCTTTGTGGCAGCCATATTGAATGTAAGATTGGTACCATTTCAACAAAAATATTGTATGAAGTCTTTTGGTGAAAACACAATTTTGATATGGCCATGAATTCAATAACAAATAAAGAATTATTCAGATGTCTTATTTGGTAGGCATATGTATGTCAGGATGTCAGATTTATACCATTTCATTTACTACCAAATTAAAGCTGTCAGCATACTTCCCTTACCAAATGTCATAAATGATTACTTTGCCCATAAAATGTGTTACCACTGAAGTGGAAAAGGTCAACTGCTATTTTGTGAATCATTTCGTCTGATACCTAAGGTGAAATGTATACATTTGTAGCTCAATGAATAGTTTGTGTCTGCAAACAAAAGAAATGGTACTACATAATCCTATATTACACCCAACTCAACAATCTTTTACATTATCTTTAGTTACATGTTCTAAAACCCATGTCTAGTCAATAGAACATGTAAAGTAGGACAGTGATTTTTTTCCGTGTTCATAGACATGAATATTGGACCTAAAAGGTAATGTAGTTATCGACTTGCATCATCATACACTACAAGGAACAATATATATATATATATATATATATATATATATATCTTGATATATGGAGCTAAATGAAATGCATAGGTATAAACACTAAAGCAAAGAAAGCTGGTCATTGTGACATACTTTTCTAGCAGTGATATACTGATATGTACATGTGCTGTATATGAAATGCAAGTCAAATGGGGCCATAACTCTGATCACCCCAAGTTCCCAAAATGAAAAAGAGATCAAATTCCCAATTTAATAAAACACTTACCTTGGCTTGTCTCCAGGCTGTATCCAAAGAGAGAATTTTATGATGAGAATGTTTCCCAAGTCCATCACAAACACATAAATGGCATACAAGAGATTTGCACTGATCACAGAAAATAGCAGCTACTTCCGTTTCATGATCTACACAGAATGCTGGTTTATCAATGGTCTCCCCCTTAACAGGCCTCCTTATTCGATGGTGAACTAAGGGGCCCCGTTTGGGGTGAAAGTTTTGTAAGCACTGTCTGCAATATGCCACACAACACTGTTCACAGAAATTTTCTGCTACATTCTGAGAATTCTCTTCACAGAGTCCACACATTTCTGTCAAATCCATATCACTAAATTCTGGTATCTCCATCACATCAGGACTAGTAGGGCTATTTAGAAATGGTGTGTCCATTGAAAAATCTAGACTTCTTCTCAAAGTCAGATTCTGGCTCTGCATTTCTTGGAAACGAAATACCACATTTTCCAAAGCAAGATTTCTTGGAAGTTTGGACACCATTTCTTGATCCAAGGCACAAGTCTTTCTACATGATGGACAGTCTAGCCCTATAAAAGAAATTGTTGTCAATCATTCTTTTAGCTTAGAAGCCTTTATTTGAAAATGTATTGTCTTTATAGTATTTAAACAAATATGCAGTTCTATATATATTATGTGTCAACCACATTGTAACTTTGTTTATACAAAAAGGCCAAATGAATGATACATTTCCAGATTTTTAAAAATACATGTACTCTGCTATGTTGCAACTATGCAGATACATTTTTTAAATAGGTATAAAAAACTGAAATCATAACAGCAAGACTAGTATAAAAAAAAGTAGGAACCATAACAGTAAAACTGGTGGAAAACAAGTGCAAGCTAATAAACTAATTAACAATGTGGTCATAAGTTGGCTTCCAAAATTTTCTACAGTCAAATGACATAAAATGTTTGCAAATATTTATATTATCTTAAAGTACAACCCACAACCAAAGGGCAAAGGTTAGCTACATGTACTTAAATATCTGTTTACAAATCACCATTAGCTTTAAAATAAATATACTCAACATAAATATCATAAAATGTCTTCTAGTGAAAACCTTGTATCAATATGACTTTCTGTTTCTGTGTAGTAGTGATAGTGAAATTTTAATATGGCAAACTGTGGTGGCCATATTGAAATTAGATTGGCACCACATTAATTTGTGACCATAGACATCACAAAAAGTCTTTAGTTTAAAACCTGATGTTAAAGGAAGAGTAGCAACAAAAAAAGAAGTTCAAGATGGCTGCTATCATAAACATATTGGATATCTAAGTAGCACCATTTCTATTGAGTACCAACTAGACCATGGGGTGATGTGTGTGTGCAAAGTTTCAAGGCAATCATCTATGTAATTTAGAAGTAGTGTTAACAAACTTGAATTAATGGACACCCAACAATAAACAATCCCATAAGCTCTTCTGGTCGATGACCAGTAGAACTAAAAACAGTATGGTCGTCTTTCACCCTCCTCAGGGCTAATTTTAGGTTGTACCCATATGCCAATGACCCTCATCTTTCATCTTGGGCACAAGGAAATCTCCTCTATGGTGTCCTGACAGCACATAAAATAGACTCCAGAAAATAAAGACAGAAGATTGTTACTGTACATTTAAAACTAACTGAATCAAACTCATCCCAATGTACTGAATAGTGTGCACTCATTGCCAAAGAAACATATGACAACTTATATCATTGGTTGATTAAAATATTTTAATGATTAGGCAACAATCATTATACATGTATAATCAGTCTTTCTTGAGTCAGACAAGAGCAAAGTTTACTACGATTTCCTTGTCCACTAAAAACCATGTCCTGAACAGAAGACAAAACTGTGCTACACCGTGCTATCCTGAACAGTAGACAAAATTGTGTTACATGTGATTTCCTGAACAGTAAACAAAACTGTGTTACATTGTGCTCTCCTGAACAGTAGACAAAACTGTGCTACACAATGCTATCTTGAACAGTAAACAAAATTGTGTAACACCGTGCTTTCCTGAACAGTAGACAAAATTGTGTTACACTGCGCTGTCCTGAACAGTAGACAAAATTGTGTTACACTATGCTGTAGCTTGACTCTATATAAACTGGTTTAATGCTTATAATTCTATAAATTTAATAATTTACTGCAGAAATTAATAAATTCATGACACGAATACCTGTGATAATGTCTTTTAGAATATACGATGGACAAGTAAGGATATTTATGACCTCCATCCTCCATTTTTTTCCTAAATTACCCCCCCCCCCCCGACCTGTTTGGGGCTAATGGACTCCACTCTTTTCATTTATGGAATGAACACTGCACTCTTCTAGTCATTCCCTGAAATATTTGTCATAGATTGTTCTTGGTAAAAGAATCCTATCCTAGCTCTGCTGAACCTTCAAGGCATTCTAAATATCATCCCACTATGATTCAAGGGGCCAAAAGTGGCCGAGTGGTCCAAAGCGCTGTCCGTTACGGACCACTGCCATCTCACCTCTGTCTGCGTGTGTCTAAGATTCGGCAAAAGTAGTTATGTGAGAAAGCTTGCTAGTAGCTTCTTGTGAGTCGGTGGTTCTTTCTGGGGGTTATCCGGGTTCTTCCTCCACCATTTAATAATGGCCGCCATGTATAGCCTATATTGTGCTGAAAAATGGCATTAAACCATAAAAAACAAACAAACAAACAAACTAAGATTCGAATGGCAGAACAATGTGTCTCCTCCATGTCTTCCACGTGGGGGGGGGGGCACACAAAATTTAATTAGTACAAAGAAATATTCTAAATTCAATATACCTAATGGATTTGAGTGGAAAACAAATAAGAAACAAATGAGATGATCTTTCTTTAAAAGTTTATCATCTATTCCTTAAGACATGTACATCATTGCTATGTTTTATCATGTGTTCCTGTAATCCATCAACACTGCACATATTCAATACAATGTTCACCTAAAATTTGTACAATGAAATGTTTCATTCAGGATATTGCTCTCTGTTACCTTTAGTGTGCACTCGTTAGCTACCAGTATTTATTATAACAATAATTTTTTCTTAATTTTTTTTTCTTTCCAAACTTTTAATTCAATTATTAAATACTAAACTGTGAATTTCTAATCGTTTCTCACCCAATAAATTTGGTCCATTTTGACATTAATTCAACCTCGATAATATGCTATATTATTGGCCATCTACAGTGCAACTCAATGGCCTTAACTATAAACTTTAAAAGTTTTGATTACTGAAAATTAAATAAACCACTATATGAAACTTGTTTTAGCTTCTAGTGACTCTGGCCACTTCTGTCAACAATATAAACATGGACAAACATGTGCTAAAGAAAAACTGAAGGCTGCACACCAGGAGTCAAGATTTTGTGAATGTAAAAGAAAACATGTATAAGCCTCTCAATGCAATGCAAGGTGCTAAATGTACTAATATACAATAAATAGTTTCAATTTAAAAGGTACCATGATTTCAAGGCATAAAACAATTTACAATAATTATTTTGTTGTTATTGTTGTTGCTGTTGTTATGGGGTTTAATACAATTTTTCAGCAAAGGATAAACTATACATGGCAGCCAGGATAACTGATGGCAACCAGGATAACTGATGGAAGCCAGGATAACTGATGGAAGCCAGGATAACTGATGGATAACTGATGGCAGCCAGGATAACTGATGGAAGAAGAATCCAGGAAAACACTGGGATGAGCCAACAACCAACGAGAAGCCACTTGCATGCTTTTTCATATACATAGATTAGACAAGAGCATGACTACAATAAAAAAATGCAGAGATGAGATGGACGTGATCCAGAAAGGTGTGTGCTTAGAACAATTGGAACTCTTAATTATTTTGTTGTTGTAGGGTTTAATGCCATTTTCAGCACATGATAGGCTATATATGGCGGTCAGTATTAATGATGGAGGAAGTACCTGGGAAAATCTCCAGAATGAACCACCAGCCTACGAGAAGCTACTGGCAAGCTTTCTCACATACCCACAATGGACAAATTTAAGACTCAAACCCACGCAGACAGAGGTGAGATGGCATTGATCCATAACAGAGAGTGTTTTAGACCACTCAGGTCACACAAACCCACCCCCACCCCCAGTTATTTTGTAAAGTTTGCTGACAGATGTTTCTCTTGTGACTAATTCGTGTTCAAATTATTGAAGCTTGACTGCATTTAATAGCTTAATGTTTGTCTAAATAACATACACATGCCTTTCTGAAGTGGGAAAATTGTATTAATAAAAAAAAAAGTAAAAGAAAGAGCCTTAAAAAAGGCTATCAGTACCTTCCTTCCCAGTTTTAGTGCGGTTGTCAACTATGTCCTGTATGCATTTCTTACAAATACTGTGTGAACAAGGCAGAAGAAGGGGGTCGGCATAGAGCTCAAGACAAACCGGGCATGTCAACTCCTCCTCCATACTGCTGGCATTATCCCCAAGATTCATCATGTCTGCAAGTGATAAGCATACAAAGCAATTATAACAGCCGATCCAAAAATGAATCAAAGTACCTAGAATACTGGTAATTTGGAGTATTCAAGAGATATAAATTTATACATGATATGAGAGAAGAACACAACTCCAGAGATACTACTATTCGTGTTATTTTAATTACTGTAAACACAATTCTAAATATAATCTTTATACAATTTTTGTGACTGTTCAAAATTCTGTTGCTCAAAGAAGTTTTTATTTCGAAAAATTGAGAATGATCTCATTATCATCTTACTCAAACATTTAAAGTAGGTCATTATGAAATACTGTTTATGTGTATGAAAACAGAGTATTAGCCCTAATTAGCTGAATCAGCTTAATTAGTATTAGCTATACATGGAGTTTAATTAGTGAAAATGACAAGCTAAATAAGAACAGCAAAGAGAATGATGTAAAAGATGAGCAATACCTGTCTGACAGAATATTAAACTATATCACAACTTATAAACAAAAACAATTTGTCACAAATTAGTATACAGTCGACTCCAATTAACTGCACACCCTCGGGCCCGTCACAAGACCGTGCAGTTAACCGGAGTGTGCAGTTAACCGGAGTATGGCACAGTACATTTTTAAGCATTGGGAAAAATCGGGACCAGCGTGATTACGTGCTGTTATCTGGAGTGTGCAGTTAACTGATGTGCAGTTAAGTGGAGTCGACTGTATATTCATTAAATGTGCATATTTTCAAAAATAATACATTTGTATACATTTCTGGACACAAATATACAAAATATAATTTTGTAAATACACATTTCTTACACAAAAATGTGTAAAATCTATACAAACAATACAATGGTTACTAATTATATAAAAATTGAATATTTGAGACAAAAAACTACTACCCAAACAAATGAACAATATATTATCACAGTAAGAAGTTACTAGGGTCAATGCATAGTCACTAGTGTTGAAATTAGTAACTGAATAAGAATACTTCTTGGCAAATATTCTAATCAGAAATTGGTATTTGAATCATCACTGTATCATTCATATCTGAATACAAGTATGTCCATTTGTTATGTACCTTGACAGTTAATCAACTTTGAGACAGCTCATGTGATAGGTAGTGTCACTTAATGACCATAATATGTACACCAACTGTGGTAATGAGAAGCAAGCAATCCAACAAAAGCTGCAGCAATATGTCAGAACAGTGATTTGTATTATAAGGGGATTGGAAAAAGACTACCATATTTACTCGTTTATAAGACGAGTCCAACTACAAACTGTACACACCTAATGGTGCATAATGCACTGACAGATATGGGTGTGTTTAGTATGTTAGAATTATTCAGTAGAACAAGTGTAGACCCTAATTTGCAGGCACATTATGCAATAAAAGATCAGGAACTTTGTTGTTTCCTGTTTGACTCAACTTGTAAGCGAGTAAATACAGTAATGCTAATTGAAAACATGTCAATTGAAAACATAGACACCACTGACATCCACTCTTGCCACTGCAAGCACTAGCATTTTGTGTGGAAGTCAGTATTTCCTTTGTTGTTTGAAACTTCAAGTCATCTGTTAAGTTCAGTTTAATATAAAAAAAACGTAGATTTAACAATTTTTCAGTCTAATCACTATGATGTCTGCAGTGAGGCAGTTTATAGTGATGTCTAGCACTGGAGCATCATGTTGCATGATGTCCCACCCAGTCACATTATACTGACACCTCTTAATAATGAACATCAAGCGAGGCAGATGTTAGTACCCTTTTTGTAAGTCTTTGGTATGACTCAGCCAATGATTAAACCCACGACCTCCCGCTCCTGCGGAAGACGTTCTAAGCACTAGGCCACTGGAGCGGTTGTTGTTAAATTCAGACTACAAGAAATATTCTCATGTTTTGTTTTTGACATTACTTCCTTAGCAATCAAAGAAAAACAAATGGACATTAAAAGTTTTGTACTTGATAAATGCTTCATAGTCAGGCTGTCTTCCTTTTTTTTGTAATTGAAGATTTCTGGATTGCCGTGAAGACTCCAGTAATTTTAAAAAATGTCATTCCGTTACAAGTATAATGTAAAGATTTTAGTGATATTTTTCTGATTTTCATGTAAATGGGCGTTTTATGGTAAAACAAAAATAATTTTTTCCTGGTTGAACTGAGAGGATCATAGCATAAAAATCTTCCACATGTCATGTCCTTGTGAAAAACTGTAGTCTTTTTCTTGGAATGTCTATAAATTAATTACAATACCTGTCTTAACAGTGTCCCTGACAAAAACAAGTGTTTACTCCAAACCCTTACATGGTCATCATTCAGAAACGTGATTTTCCGTAGTAATCTTCAAAAAAAATGTGGTCAGTATAAACAGTAAACAGCTCACACAAAAATATCCTTTGGGCAGTTTACACATGTACATTGATTATAAAGGAGGCAACTAAAAGGTATGACAGCCAGAAAGCAACCATAATTTCATTTATTATTCCACAATAATTTGAGAATAGCTAGTGATACAGTGCTAAATCTTTATTAAAGAATGCTGTGGGAGAGTCCATTTGGTTAATTTGAAAAAGTAGAGTACATAATGTGGAACAACCTAATTTATCTGATGTTAGATAAATCTGATAATAGATAATTTATCTGATGTTAGATAAATCAAAGTTGAAGAAGAAAAGTTACCACACATCACAGTTTTAAACCATATCTTATTAAAATTATCTGCAAGTTCATGACCAGCAGCAAAATTTTTTTAAACTCAAATTTTGTGCCATATACATGTATAGAACGCAAAACATGATTACTTTTACAATTGTGTATAAGTCTAATTAAGCTTTCATTCAGTAACGGATGGTCTACAAAGCGTGCAAAGCCCAGCAAAATAAATTTCTGAACTCACTTAAGTTTGCATTTGACTTTGTGAAATGCTGAAGTTATATTTTAAACACTCTATCAACATCAATCATTCGGTAGTGTATTTTATCTGTTGATACAGCAACACCACCCAGCAGGTTTGACACTCCCTCAAAGCAATGCAGATGCAGTAAAGTCATTTTAAGTGCTGAGAAAAATTAAACTTCCCAAAACATCATTTTCTTCTTTTCTCTCCTGAAACAATTCAGCACTGAGGGACCTTTTACTGCAAAACAATTCAGCACTTTAAGGGTTAAACAAGATTAACATTTAGCCTCTTAACTAGTGCAAAGATGAACACAAATGACCCTTGTGTGAATGACAGCAGAAAAGACTGCATCTAATTAAGAAAATATTGCCCTAGATCCAATCGAATTTAAAGACAGAATTTCATGTATGTTTTATATTTAATGTCTTTGTTGTTGTGATATGTGAGTGTGGATGCATATGTTTATGTGTGTGGTGATGATATTGGAAAATGCAAAGTCTAGTAACTATTTTTTCAAAGTGTAAAAAATATTTGTAAGAAAGTGATTTATAGTCAAGTCAATATTATCAGTAATTTGTATAGGCCTATGTAGACTGATAAATCAGTCCCTCACCTGTGACGATATTGATATTCAGTTAAGTGGCTGATATCATCTATTCTTTAAAAGATTCTCAAATTTGCAGCCATTTTCGGCTCCACACAGAGGTGTATATTTTATATACTTACAGGGATTTCTCACAGCTCGGGAGCTACTGTCAGCTGAAGGGTTCTTTCAGTGACATGTACACTATCTTTCCTGAGCAAATCTTATATTTGGTGATATGTAACTCCATGTGGGATTGCACAACCATCTGCCCTTTGGCTATTTTGAGATTTCACACTAGATATGGATGTTACCAATTACCGGTACCTGTCAAAAGTGCATGCAGGTTTGTTCCAGAAAGATTTACATGCAGCAAAATTGCATATTTCAATGAACATGTCACATCAGACCCACATATTGTCCATCAGTATCAACACAGATTTGGGGAGTTGATTTATCAGGCTAAAGTCTATAGAAAGAGAACTTAATTTCAACTGGATGAT
This sequence comes from Unio delphinus, assembly GCA_029339505.1. Classification (NCBI taxonomy): domain Eukaryota; kingdom Metazoa; phylum Mollusca; class Bivalvia; order Unionida; family Unionidae; genus Unio; species Unio delphinus. Next base: position 7,390,026 of record JAQISU010000226.1, on the reverse strand, counting down.
ATCACTGATTTCTATGAAAGTGCAGTGACCCCTCCCCAGCACATTATTTTAGCCCCCTCCCCCTCCCAAAGAACTACTATTTGGGAATACAACAGGAATGACTTTCATTTCACATTGTTGTTTAATTGCATTGTATGCCTCAAATAGAAATACACATGAGACACTGTAACTTGTTCTTATACTCTGAGTTTCTTTCAAGCTTTGCAAAATTCTGCAATTTACAGTAACACCATTTAATGTATGTATGTATGTATGTATGTATGTATGTATGTATGTATGTATGTATGTATGTATGTATGTATGTATGTATGTATGTATGTATGTATGTATGTATGTACATTTATGTATTTTAGGGCTGTAATGAATAGTGGTTTTAAATATTCTGCCAAATACAAATACAAATTGTGACTGAATAATCAAAAATAATTTTAAAAAATTCAGCAGGATATTAAAGTGCTACAGATAGAAATCTTGATGATGCTTTATACGTTAAAAAAAAGAACAGCAAGATTCAAATTTTCAAAAACAGTCCAACATTTACCGCTGCATGAAAAATACATTTAAAAAAAAAAAAATAATCTCTCAACAATGTCTGCCACTAGACAACATCTGTTTTTCTGACATTTTGCTGGCAGCACCGAATAAATGTACACTTGTGACACTTGTTGTTGCTAAATAATGCTCCGACACAAAAATGGAGTAAAGGAAACCTGTCAGCATTCAGGTCTGCCACCATGATGCTGAATGGATATTACTTGGGATACAAGGCTCATTACGAAATTTATTTAATTGGTGTCAATGCGATTTGAGATAATCTTGTCTAATTACAATGAGTCTGCTGTTCACGCAGGTTGACCTAATCGTACAATTCATATTCGGCTGCATCATACTATTCAGTCAAATAGGAATATCTCATTTAGTTTAATAATATTCAGGGCCAAAGAGAATATGAAGAAATTATTTAGTACAGTCCTAATGTGTGTGTGTGTGTGTGTGTGTGTGTGTGATTAAGTATGTACCATATAAATCTTCACTTTCAATTCCAGCCAAACTGCAAACATCAAAGACACTGATCTGCTATAGTATAAAGCACCTGCAGGTTAAGGTATATGTTCTTTATACTACTGATTACTTCTAATAAATTGCACAGACCCAGATCTGTTGGCATATTATGTGGAGGCAGATCTGAGTCTGTGCAATTTGCAGTTGGACTCATCTTATAAGCAAATATAGACGGTTGTTTGTAGCGTTTTATGGACCTCAGCACATAAGTGGTTATGCTGTGCCAATAAAAGGTTTAGTACAAAACGTACAAAAGCAAACAGCACTAAAATTTCTCAAGCTAAACCTCTGCCACAAATGTAACATAAAACACAAAATAAATATCATAAAGATGTTAAAATTCTGTACAATATATGGAGTGAAACTAACAGTAAGTTATCATATCAAATTTGTATTTAATGTACCTGTACTTTTCTGGAGCATTAGTTAACTAATCATTAACATGGACTTCATAAGAAAAACTTGTACACCAAAGGATTAGCTAATTAATCATTAACATGGACTTCATAAGAAAAACTTGTACACCAAAGAATTAGCTAACTCATCATTAACATGGACTTCATAAGAAAAACTTGTACACCAAAGGATTAGCTAACTAATCATTAACATAGACTTCATAAGAAAAACTTGTACACCAAAGGATTAGCTAACTAATCATTAACATAGACTTCATAAGAAAAACTTGTACACCAAATAATTAGCTGACTAATCATTAACAAGGACTTCATAAGAAAAACTTGTACACCAAAGAATTAGCTAACTAATCATTAACATGGACTTCATAAGAAAAACTTGTACACCAAATAATTAGCTAACTAATCATTAACATGGACTTCATAAGAAAAACTTGTACACCAAAGAATTAGCTAACTAATCATTAACATGGACTTTACCATTATCATGATTAAACTATGACAGAAAAGAACGGACAAACAGTGAAGCACTGTTTTTCTTTTTGTAAACTAATCACACATCAGGCAAATACAATAATGAATCAGTGCACTTAGCGAAATGGCAGGAAGTTGTTTCCCACCAAAAATGAAACAAAATCATGATGATTTTGAAATGCAGAATATTACATGCGTATTATATGCCAGAACAATTTTTTTTACCTCAAGTTGGATTGAATATTGTGGTGCACATTATATACACCAAAATACAATATTAATGACTATTTTTAATAAACAGTAACAAGGATAATCTAAACAACCAACACTATTCTTGTTTAACACATCTGAATTTAACAGTAGTACAGAAAACCACATCCAATTAGGCTCATCTTGAACAAAACATCTGAGATGTATGTACAGTTTCAAGTTTTGAACAGCTGTCATTTAAAAATTACCACACTAATACAGCAGACTGTCATGTTTACAAAATGATAGTCTATGATTTTGCTTAAGTTTACAGCAATATAAAAATTTAATATTTATGTTCTATGAAAACAAAGCCAGGCTTACACAGGCAATGTATGTTTAATCAAATTGCAGAAAAACTTAACTGCACTCTCTGATTTCACTAACTCTCAGTCATTAAACTGTTAAGATACACTACTAGTAATACGCAGATATTTAGGATTAGGATTATGTAAGTTAAGGGATTAAAGAACTTTTTTCAAAATCAACACAGCTCAAAATCACTGATATTAGGTGTGATTGACATTTTAGTAAGTAAGTGTAATGTAGCACTATGAACAAATGCAGAGGCTGGATAAAGTGGTTAAATAATGAAATATACTCATTTTATACAATTTAACTAATTAAAATAACAAGTCTGTGAAAAAGTTAATTAGTTAATAAAATATTGTTGACACTGTTTGAAACCTTGTGCAATTTATTACCTGCCATATAAACTGACTGCAGTCCTTCTCTTGCAGAAAACTGATGCGATCTCAGTAACTGTGTAATGCTAAAACAATCAGTACCATAATTGGAATATTGTATAAATGTCCCATGCTGTAAAACCTTCTAAGCAGTAATGGCATTAATTGAACAAAACCAAATTTTTTTTGTTTGTCATGACATTAATCTTTGACTTCTGACCTCTCTTCCTTACCCTCAGTACAAGGCATAAACAAAGATCTGGTACAGGTCTGTGATGTAGAATTACTGGTAATGCTATTGTGCAAAACCATTTCACTTATTGAGGTCACCCTGACTTTGACCCCGAAATCAATAGGGTTCTTCCTTTCCTCAAGTACAATCCATCCACACATCTGGTAAATGTAGATTGTATAGAACTGGAGCTATTGTACAGAAATCTTTTTTTCCTCTTTAATTCGGTAACTTGACCTTTTAACTTTTGAGCCCAATTTAACATGGGTCTTCCTTACTCCAAGCCACCCACAAAGTTTGATAACTGTGGATGGTAGACAACACCAGTAATTTGGCAGAAATGAAATTATTAACACATTGATGGACAAACCAGCACAGATATTACAAAATATACTTCATGCCAGGTAAATAAACACCATGTCTCTTTTGTTTTTTTAATATTTATCAAATTGTATAATTTTTAAAATATTTATTTCATGAATTTTTCAATACTCATTCCACAACAAGGTGCTTTTGCCCATAAAATGTTGTATATTGACCCTAGCATGGGAGCCAGTAGATATTCAACCATAAGAAGTGCAAGTGATTAGACACATTCACTAATAAATTTTAAGTGATTTTGGACTGCTTTCAATCTTAAATTTATAAAAACATTTTCACAAGTAGTTATCCACAAGAAATAATTTTAATATCAACTACATAATTGTCAGAATCTGTCTTAAATTAAAACAAACATGCTACTTATAATTTTCTGTATTTATTATCTAATTTTAGTAACTGTGATTTCTGTTTAAAATGTTTAAAATGTTGTTGAATACATAGCCCTCTCTAGCCTCACAATGGGGAATGTAACAATTAGCTGTTGTCTGACCAATTAAACATTATTAGCAAAGATTTAATTTTGTGACCATTTCTTGTGAAATCTGATGCTCTTACAGTAGGAAGAAAGTAATTATAGAGTGAGTTACAATTAAATTTGGAACTAAACTAATAAGGAAATATTTTCCAAATAATTCTTCACTAAAAGCATTTTTGAAATCCTGTTTCACATTAAAACATATCTTACCAAGGTGTGTGTGTGTGTGTGTGTGTGTGTGTGGTGGATATACGACTATAATTTGGTTACATAATTAAGGTCTTGAGGTTTGGTTTGCAAATTTGAGATAAATAAATATATGCAATTTACAATTAATTCAAGAAAAGTCTACAGGGAATGCTTTTTCTGTGATAACTTTGTTTCATTTATCAATTAGGGTCAACCAAAGTTCAAACAACCAGCACGAAAAACAAAAGGGTTCATAGCGAATTAAATGTATAAAAGGACAATCCCCTCACCTGAACTTTCCCAATCAAAGTATATCAATCCCCTCACCTGAACTTCCCCAATCAAAGTATATCAATCCCCTCACCTGAACTTTCCCAATCAAAGTATATCAATCCCCTCACCTGAACTTCCCCAATCAAATTATATCAATCCCCTCACCTGAACTTTCCCAATCAAAGTATATCAATCCCCTCACCTGAACTTCCCCAATCAAAGTATATCAATCCCCTCACCTGAACTTCCCCAATCAAAGTATATCAATTCCCTCACCTGAACTTTCCCAATCAAAGTATATCAATCCCCTCACCTGAACTTTCCCAATCAAAGTATATCAATCCCCTCACTTCCCCCCAATCAAAGTATATCAATCCCCTCACTTCCCCCCAATCAAAGTATATCAATCCCCTCACTTTTCCCAATCAAAGTATATCAATCCCCTCACTTCCCCCCAATCAAAGTATATCAATCCCCTCACCTGAACTTCCCCAATCAAAGTATATCAATCCCCTCACCTGAACTTCCCCAATCAAAGTATATCAATCCCCTCACCTGAACTTTCCCAATCAAAGTATATCAATCCCCTCACCTGAACTTCCCCAATCAAAGTATATCAATCCCCTCACCTGAACTTCCCCAATCAAAGTATATCAATCCCCTCACCTGAACTTCCCCAATCAAAGTATATCAATCCCCTCACCTGAACTTTCCCAATAAAAGTATATCAATCCCCTCACCTGAACTTTCCCAATCAAAGTATATCAATCCCCTCACTTCCCCCCAATCAAAGTATATCAATCTCCTCACTTCCCCCCAATCAAAGTATATCAATCCCCTCACTTCCCCCCAATCAAAGTATATCAATCCCCTCACCTGAACTTCCCCAATCAAAATATATCAATCCCCTCACCTGAACTTCCCCAATCAAAGTATATCAATCCCCTCACCTGAACTTTCCCAATCAAAGTATATCAATCCCCTCACCTGAACTTCCCCAATCAAAGTATATTAAAAGGAAATATGCACTACAACATAACAGTGATGGAATTGGCATAACAACGTATTACATGTGTCCTGAATTCATACATTTCAACCTGAAAACATAATAAAATGGAATATACAAAAATCATTCCTCAGCTGGACTGACTGCCATTACCACCAAGTCAGTCATGAGGCTACAGATTCACTGGTTGACAAACAATACAACACAACACCTACTGCTGAAATTGACTAAAACATATACAGATGACACATGTAGAACCAGTCTGATGAAGGCTTACACTGATCAACCATGGGATTTTACTTGATTTTAAATAATTATGAACTTTTCTTCACTGATGCTCAACTGAAGAATTTGTATTTGTGATTATATTTTCACATTAATTTTATATACTGTATACATGTTTATGCTGTACATAACAGCTAGAAAGCCTCAAGGTTACAATCAGTTCTACCTAATTAGGTTACTTTCTCTAAATAAAGTTTTAATTATTATTATTATTATTATTATTATTATTATTATTATTATTATTATTATTATTATTATTATTATTGTTGTTGTTGTTGTTTCATGACCCCGCAATTTATGATGGACTAAAGACATCTTAAGAACTGAAGAATAATAAATCATTTTATGCTTTAATAAATTGCAAGTTGAGTATAATTTGAAACAAACATTTATATATGAAATTCAAGAGGGAGGAGAGAATGGCAGAGACTGTTACTGGTGTTTCTAATAATCTGTTTACAGACTTCAGAAATGATCATCCACCTTTCTGATTTATTACCGCAATAAAAAATGTATTGTTTTACATGTGAATTTATAGACTGATGGGTGAATGACAAAAGTAGAAGGTACATTATATATCCATTCAATTAATTAATTAGTTAAAATGCAAACAAAATATACTCAAACCTGTCTTCACAAAATGCTCCAACATATCAGGGTCAATGTTATCTGTTCTACTGATTATTCCTAACAATCTGCACAGACCAATATCTGCTGGTACATTATACAATGGTACATTGATAGATCTGGGTCTACACAGTGCACATTTGAACTTTACTAATAAAAGAATATATATATATATATATATATATATATATATATATATATATATATATATATATATATATATATATATATATATATGGGCCAATGATATTTGTTAAAATGATTACTACTAACAAGCTGCACAGACCCAGATCTGCTGGCACATTATGGAAAGGCATATCTGGGTCTGTGTAGTTTGCAGCAGCCTGAACTTATAAGCAAGTATACACAGTAAATGTACAGTATGACATGCATTGTTATATTATGGCATAACGTTTATGATTTATCAACAACTGAAATCTGTTTTAGTATATAGACTGATCAAACAACTCGAATAATGCACATGGTCTGGTACTTTTACTTGTTTATACAACAGGAAACTAACTCCCTTTTGCTAATCCCATTTTCACTGATAAGACAACCCTATGTGATCAACATGTTAAGTGATTGTCATTAATAGACTGGTTTGAACTACACTTCCCAAAAATACATTTAGCAGAGTATTTCTATGCTTTCAATTTTAATGTCACAACTTATATTTTAGATGTGCTGAAATTATGACGAGTCGTAGCTTGTGGATAACAAAAAAGGCCAAATGTACTACCATCATAAATGTGTTTATATAGATAATGGAAATATCATGGCTGTATTCTAATACACAACTATATAAATTACAACATTATAAAGTATTAGAATTGTGCCAAATTCATTTTTACTCATGGTCAGAACCTCAGTTGAATTAATCATTAGAATGGTACTTAATTTATTCTTACTCATGGTCAGTACCTGAGTTGAATTAATCATTAGAATGGTACTGAATTTATTCTTACTTTTGGTCAGTACTGGAGTTGAATTAATTATTAGAATGGTACTGAATTTATTCTTACTTTTGGTCAGTACTGGAGTTGAATTAATTATTAGAATGGTACTGAATTTATTCTTACTTTTGGTCAGTACTGGAGTTGAATTAATTATTAGAATGGTACTGAATTTATTCTTACTTTTAGTCAGTACTGGAGTTTAATTAATTATTAGAATGGTACCAATCTGTCCACAACCCTGAAGGCCAATATTCACATTAATCAGTCTTTACTCTTATCTATATTTCACTAAATACTATTTTACCATAAGATGTATATGTAATCTAAAGACTGGTATAAAATAATTAAATAAACAGATACCTATGTGGCATGGTATTTGTCACAGAATTAGGCGAAAATTGAACTGATTTCTGTTCTTGAATTGCAAACGAAACTCACCATTTTCTTGATTTCGTCGTACACGCATTACCTGGGGTGATTAAGTGGCGTGTAACGATTTGCATGTGCCAATTTGTAATTTACATGAAATCCGAAATACTCGTTTTACGTGGTGTACGGCAAGCTCGATGTGATTTATGTTCACCTATTGAGAGTATATAAGGCTTAGGATTTATCATAAATTTTTACGGGAACCCAAATATCTAATCGAAGGATAGATAACCTCGTCTTGCAAATCTCCAGCCAAAGGGGTGAGTGTTAAATTTACATTTCGTTTTATTGTGAATTTTATTCAGATTATCATTTCGTATAATGATGCTTTTATTGCAATTAAACGTGGAATATTTGGAATTACTAGTCACTTTTAGACTTTAAATACAATATCGTAATCTATGGCTTAGATTATTTTTGAGACAACTATTATTAGTCTGGTTTTGTTTATTATAGCTGATTCAGTCTGATTCCAGCTGATTCCGTCGTTGATACCGTAGAAGTACATCACTGATAGCGCATCTAATAACATCGTTGATACCGTCTCTGATACCGTAGCTGCTAACATAGTTGTTACATTGTTTCTGGTACCGTAGCTGCTAATAACATCGTTGATACCGTAGCTGCTAATAACATCGTTGATACCGTAGCTGTTAAACACATCTGATACCATCTTTTGATAAAAGTCTTTGAAATCGTTTGATTTGTTGTGGGGCATCTATTGTTTGTTCTGGAACATCTCTGTATAAATATCTGAATGTGATTGTGCCGTTAATTTGTGCAAACGGAATTGAAGTATCTGTCTGTGTGTCGAACTGTCTGTTCGTCAACATCTGTGTAACATGTAAATATCCGGAAAGCTAGAAGTCCGAGTGTCGGAGCTGTCTTAGAGTTGTAAAACGTCCGGGTCGACATCTAGGGGAGTGAGGAACCGTTGGTTCGGGTAGATGTTGTATGCTGTCTGAACGTATAACTGTGGTGGATCCGTGTAGGGAAACGTCCGATAATAGTATTGGTCAACCCTCGGTTCTCGGGGAAACTGGGAGACGATTCAACTGTTGCTGAATCGTGCGGTTATACAGGGGAGACACATAGGTGTATTGAAATTGTGATATAATTTAATACATTGTTGTATTTGCATGCTTATGTCAGATCGCAATAATATTTCAAGTGATCACATAGATATCAATAAAAGCTAGCAACTTGATTCAATACAAGTATATGATCGTGCTAGTTATCGCAATCCATCGTGCGATAGATAGTTTGTCGTTTGTGTTTATTTTTTTTTCGTAAATCATTCTTGCATTTATTTAACTTTCGTAAAGGATTCTTGGATCTGTGTATAATCCAAGAGATCCCTTTACATCTGAGATTCCTTTTGTATTGTTATTTAATTTATTCATGTATTGTGAATGGTTGTGAGTGTAATTGTGGGTTGAGCGCGTGAATTATTGTGTTGTTACATCTGTATTTTTTTCATTTATAATTTATTACATAAATTTATATTTTCTTTCACAAATTGTGTTTGTATTGTTCATTTAATCCACCCTCCTCTCGGTAACAATTCTGTTACAATGGTGTCAGAAGTGGGATCGTTGGATTAAGTGAACTGTCAATCATTTTTGTGAAGGTATACATTTAATGTTTATATTTGAGCGTGACCTTCTGTTAAGATAATACTCTACTTGGAGTTTATTTTTGTTTAGTTTACCTAGGTCCGTGAGTCCAGTATAAACGTGTTCAAAGTATTGGTTTGGTTATATATCTATATTCATATTACAATTGTCATGTCATCCCTTAAGGACTTGGTTGCCTTAGGCAAAGAATTCGGTTATGAAGGCGAAAGTCTAAGGAAATTTATTCAGGAAGAACAAGCCCGGGAAAGGGAAGAAAGGGTAAGGGCAAGAGAATTAGAAAGGGAATTAGAAAGGGAAAAAGGGGAAGCCGAAGAAAGGAAACGGGAATTAGAAAGGGAATCCGAAGATAGGAAATGGGCCTTTGAGAGGGAAAAGATAGAATTAGAGAAGCAGGCGGAAAAGGATAGGATAGGATGGGAAATGGAAGCGGAGCAAAAGCGAATAGAGTTAGATGAAAAAGCAAAACAACGGGATCATGAGCGTAAGGTAGAATTAGCGACATCTGGAAGAGAACACGATTCTGCCTTTAGCAAATTAAGGGGCCCCAAATTACCTCCCTTTGACGATGAAAAAGATAACATAGATAGTTATCTTCATCGGTTTGAGTGGTATGCCGAAAACCAGAAGTGGAGTCAAAATGACTGGGCGCTGCATCTGAGTGCTTTATTAAAAGGTAAAGCACTGGATGTATACTCGCGACTTCCTAGGGACGATGTGTTTAAGTACGACGTCCTAAAGGAAGCACTTCTCAAAAGGTACGAGCTCACTGAACAAGGTTTTCGAAAAAAATTCAGGTATAGCAAGCCCGATAAGGGAGAAACCTTTGGTCAGTTCACCGTCAGAATTGCGAACTATTTTGAGCGGTGGATTGAATGCGGCAAAGCGGTGAAAACGTTTGAAGGGTTGACTGATTTCTTGCTCAGAGATCAATTATTTAATACAGTTGGGCGAGAATTAGATCAATTTCTGAAGGAGAAAGTCTTCACAAACGTAAAAGATATGGCTAAGCAAGCCGATTTATTTGCCGAAGCTCATGGGGGAACCCAGAACGTGGTTTTAAAAGATTTTAAGTCTGGAAACCAGTCTGTAAGACCTATGCCTAGGGAGCCTGTAAAATCAGCTGAGGTAAAAAGGTCAGTTGGGAATCCAGTTTTTCAGCGTGTGCGGTGTTTCTTGTGTAATGCATTGGGTCATGTTCAAAAAGACTGTCCTAAAAGAAAGGCACTTATACATAAGGTAGCAGTGGCTATACAAAGTAAAGGTATAACTGATAACATCGTACAGGTAGAACCTTGTATTCATTCGCTTGGCACGTGTTTATTTCCTGAAGCGCGTGTACCAACCGCGAGAGGGTTTGTCAACGGTCGAGAAGTCGTGGTATTGCGTGACACTGGTTGTACGGGCGTAGTGATCAAACGTAGTCTCGTGCAGGATATCCAAATGCTCGGGTGGGAATCCCCATGTATGTTACTTGATCAGACGATGGGTCGCATTCCCGTAGCAAGGATCACAGTAAAAACACCTTTCTTAACGGGAACTGTTGATGCCCTTTGTATGGACAATCCTATTTACGATCTGACGATCGGTAATGTTGAAGGTTCCCGTCTTCCAACCATGGCCGATTTTAAAATACCTTTGGCCCAGGCAGTCGAAACGCGAGCGCAAACACGGCGAGAAAAATCCGCGTTTCATAAATTAATAGTCCCTGAATCGATCTCAGGAATTTCCCGTGATGATTTCAAACAAGAGCAAGAACGTGATGAATCCATCAGAACAATTGTTGAGAAAATCACGTCCGGCGCGATTAAACATTGCAAGCGTGGGGGTAGCTCTAGATTCGTACGTAAGAACGGATTAATTCATAGGGAATTTAGCGCTCGGGAGGGTAAGAAGTATTGGCAAGTGGTCGTACCCCAGAGATATAGATCTCAAGTACTTAGGGTGGCGCATGAGTCAAGCATGGCAGGACACCTAGGTAAGGCTAAGACCACTAGCAGGGTAGTCGCTGAATTCTACTGGCCAGGTGTTAATGGCGATGTCACACGGTTCTGTAGGTCGTGCGACGTATGTCAGAAAACCGTCTGTAAGGGAAGGGTCACAAGGGTGCCCTTGGGACAAATGCCATTAATAGATACACCGTTTAAAAGAGTGGCAGTAGATATTGTAGGACCAATACACCCGGTTACCGAAAGAAAGAATCGGTACATACTTACTCTGGTTGATTACGCAACCAGATACCCCGAAGCCGTAGCGTTACCAACTATTGAAACGGAAAGGGTAGCTGAAGCATTAGTTGATATCTTCAGTAGGGTAGGGGTGCCAGAGGAAATCCTCACTGATTGTGGTGCCCAATTCACCTCTGACCTCATGGGTGAAATAAGTAGGCTGTTATCCATCAAACAGCTAAACACTACCCCATACCATCCGATGTGCAATGGACTGGTAGAGAAGTTTAATGGTACCCTGAAAAGCATGCTACGGAAGATGTGCGCGGAACGTCCGCAAGACTGGGACCGTTATTTAAACGCTGTTTTGTTCGCGTACCGTGAAGTACCGCAGGAAAGTTTAGGGTTCTCGCCCTTTGAACTGTTGTATGGTAGAACAGTTCGAGGCCCGATGCGGATACTACGCGAACTATGGACTGGTGATGTCGCGAACGAGGAAATAAAAACGACTTACCAGTACGTGTTAGATCTAAGAAACAAACTTGAGAGTACATGCCAGATGGCACGTGACGAATTGATTAAATCGGGGCGCAGATATGCCAAGTATTACAACCGCAGAGCGCGTAATAGGAAATTTCTTGTGGGAGATCAGGTGCTATTGCTTCTTCCAACGAGTTCGAATAAGTTATTAGTCCAGTGGAAAGGTCCATATGAAGTTAAAGGAGTAAAAGGTGACATGGACTATAAAATTGACATGGACGGTAATGTAAAGACATTCCATGCAAACATGCTCAAGTTATACATCAAGAGACAGAGCGACAATGTCAATAAGGGGAGTTGAAAATATAGGCGCAGACTACTTGAGTAGGGCATGATGGGAAATTTGTATGAATTTGCCCAGTAATAAAATCCAGTTTGTAGTATAACCAGTGTAAATGTTGTAAGATATCATCAGTAGTTATTTTTCTTCTATTCTGTGTTAGTTTTAAAAATGTGTACATTTTTATTCTTAGGGGGGAGGTATTGTCACAGAATTAGGCGAAAATTGAACTGATTTCTGTTCTTGAATTGCAAACGAAACTCACCATTTTCTTGATTTCGTCGTACACGCATTACCTGGGGTGATTAAGTGGCGTGTAACGATTTGCATGTGCCAATTTGTAATTTACATGAAATCCGAAATACTCGTTTTACGTGGTGTACGGCAAGCTCGATGTGATTTATGTTCACCTATTGAGAGTATATAAGGCTTAGGATTTATCATAAATTTTTACGGGAACCCAAATATCTAATCGAAGGATAGATAACCTCGTCTTGCAAATCTCCAGCCAAAGGGGTGAGTGTTAAATTTACATTTCGTTTTATTGTGAATTTTATTCAGATTATCATTTCGTATAATGATGCTTTTATTGCAATTAAACGTGGAATATTTGGAATTACTAGTCACTTTTAGACTTTAAATACAATATCGTAATCTATGGCTTAGATTATTTTTGAGACAACTATTATTAGTCTGGTTTTGTTTATTATAGCTGATTCAGTCTGATTCCAGCTGATTCCGTCGTTGATACCGTAGAAGTACATCACTGATAGCGCATCTAATAACATCGTTGATACCGTCTCTGATACCGTAGCTGCTAACATAGTTGTTACATTGTTTCTGGTACCGTAGCTGCTAATAACATCGTTGATACCGTAGCTGCTAATAACATCGTTGATACCGTAGCTGTTAAACACATCTGATACCATCTTTTGATAAAAGTCTTTGAAATCGTTTGATTTGTTGTGGGGCATCTATTGTTTGTTCTGGAACATCTCTGTATAAATATCTGAATGTGATTGTGCCGTTAATTTGTGCAAACGGAATTGAAGTATCTGTCTGTGTGTCGAACTGTCTGTTCGTCAACATCTGTGTAACATGTAAATATCCGGAAAGCTAGAAGTCCGAGTGTCGGAGCTGTCTTAGAGTTGTAAAACGTCCGGGTCGACATCTAGGGGAGTGAGGAACCGTTGGTTCGGGTAGATGTTGTATGCTGTCTGAACGTATAACTGTGGTGGATCCGTGTAGGGAAACGTCCGATAATAGTATTGGTCAACCCTCGGTTCTCGGGGAAACTGGGAGACGATTCAACTGTTGCTGAATCGTGCGGTTATACAGGGGAGACACATAGGTGTATTGAAATTGTGATATAATTTAATACATTGTTGTATTTGCATGCTTATGTCAGATCGCAATAATATTTCAAGTGATCACATAGATATCAATAAAAGCTAGCAACTTGATTCAATACAAGTATATGATCGTGCTAGTTATCGCAATCCATCGTGCGATAGATAGTTTGTCGTTTGTGTTTATTTTTTTTTCGTAAATCATTCTTGCATTTATTTAACTTTCGTAAAGGATTCTTGGATCTGTGTATAATCCAAGAGATCCCTTTACATCTGAGATTCCTTTTGTATTGTTATTTAATTTATTCATGTATTGTGAATGGTTGTGAGTGTAATTGTGGGTTGAGCGCGTGAATTATTGTGTTGTTACATCTGTATTTTTTTCATTTATAATTTATTACATAAATTTATATTTTCTTTCACAAATTGTGTTTGTATTGTTCATTTAATCCACCCTCCTCTCGGTAACAATTCTGTTACAGTATTGCCAAGCTGGCTTTAGTATAGAATTTCATAAAGTCTTAAAGATAACGTTATTGATGTAGGGTTTAACGTCATTTTTTCAGCACAAGATAGGCTATAAATAGTGATCATTATAAACTGGTGGAGGAAGAACCCTGGAAAACACATGGAAGAACCATCAGCCCATGAGAAGCTACTGGCAGGCTTTCTCACATATCCAGATGAGCCGAGCCTCAGCCTAGACTCGAACACATGCAGACAGAGGTGAGATGGCAGTGATCCAGTAAAGTGAATGCTTTAGACCACTCGGCCACTCGAGGCCCCACCTTAAAGATGAAGATTTGATGCTACGTCATGCAATCTAAGTAAGATACCAGATATTAAAAAATTTAAATTTAGGTATTTTCTTTCTTCTATATCAATTCTCATGTTTTTCTACAAATAAGACATTTTTGTTGACACTATTGTTTCAATAAAACAAGAGACCCAAGTTTCCATAATGTTACTGACCTGCCTTTTATACCAACCATTTCACTAATTGATGGACATAGTATAGTAAGAACACATCCCTATGTAACTATTGTGCATTCAGTACAACAAATTGATTTTTTACTATTGTCTGATAATAATTTTATGTTTATATATTGATCATGATCGAATTTGTCTAAGATGATAGAAAACTATTTGCCAGTTTTTGTTTCTTATATGCTCTGTACCCTACAATGGCTATCCATTTGATCCAGAATAAAACACAAAATTTGTTCGCTGTGCTACGTTTCACTGATGGACTACAGTCCAACATACCTATCTGGCCTCATCCATGTGTACAGACCAGCAAGATACTTACACTCCTCTTCTGGCAATCACATACTCATTGTTCCCACTATGAAAACGAAGTCATATGGACAACGTTCTTTTGCATACCAGGGCCAGCCCCCGCTCCTCAAGCAATGTGGAACAAATTGCGCTTTGAAATTAGACACAAAGACACAGTGATCCCTTTCAAGAGTGCTCTTAAAACTCACCTTTTTTGACTGCAAGAACAAACATAAAGACCTTAAATATTTTCAGCATTTTTTGTTTTCCAATTTCATGGTTTTTGTTTTTTGTTTTTCTGTAGTCATATCATTATAGATGTTGTAAAGCGCTTAGAGCTTCTAAAGATTAGGCACTATGTAACTAAGTCATTATTATTATTATTATTATTATTATTATTATTATTATTATTATTATTATTATATAAATCAGAGGAGAAATTTTGTTCCTACAGAGATAATAGGCTCAGCCAATCAGAAGCAAGACCACCTCATTAATTAGTAACATATGCAAAGATCTCACTTGTTACAGAATTGAGGTACCGGTAGTTCAATATCAATATATTGATGAATCACAATATTTACTAGTACACAAATTGAAGAGCAAAAAACTTGATATAAACTGGTTGAAAGTATATCAATTTCTTATAAGCTTTCTCCCCAGCAAATAATTTAATGATGGAGGAGTGAGTGCCAGATGTCTCTTGCACAGGGCACCTGACACTGCCACGCCCTGGCCTACATTAATATATACATGTATTGGTAACAAGCCAACTGTCAGTATCATTAGCTTTGCATTTTTTATTACCATGTAACAACATCCTGTAGCCAATGTGTTTCTCAGTATTTGGGAAAAAAATAAGAAGTGTGTGCATGCATGACCAAAGAAAAGATGACACTGAAAAATAAGTGTTTATCAACTGTCATAGGTAAATGATGTTGATGCATGTGTGTGGTATAGCTTATGGTATTAAAGCATATAAAGAAAATGAGTGCTAAAAATTTATCAGTTTTAATATTCTTCTGTTTGTTTACAAGCAGAGCAAGTCCTAACAGTCTATGCCTGTTTACAGAATTTTAAGATTTGGTGCAGGTTCAGTCAGCTGATTATCATTCAATAAGTAAACCATGCAATCAACTGGTTTATGGTGTGCTTTCATAAGACCAAGTAATACTACACCAAGTAATACTTGAAGCAAACAAAAATAGTAGGACCCAGTGTTTTTCCCCAAGCCATTTACCATTGTGATACCAAGGCACTATCTACACTATCACTTCAGACAGGTCTAATTGTAGTATAGTGACAAAATTATCCTTTATCTTCATTCAGCAACACAATTAAGTGTAAACTATTTTAATTGTAATTACTAGATAATTCATGAAGGCTTTGAGCAAAATGGAATGCATTTTTGTGGGTGATGTGTTTATTAAGATGTGAACATGCACACAATGCATAGTGACTGAAATAGCATAGTGCTGTGTCACAAATATAAATGTCAGATTGTTCTGCATATTGCTGTGTCACAAATATAAATGTCATTAGATTGTTATGCATATTGCTGTGTCACAAATGTAAATGTCATCATATTGTTATGCATATTGCTGTGTCACAAATGTAAATGTCATCAGATTGTTATGCATATTACTGTGTCACAAATATAAATGTCATTAGATTGTTATGCATATTGCTGTGTCACAAATGTAATGTCATCATATTGTTATGCATATTGCTGTGTTACAAATGTAAATGTCATCAGATTGTTCTGCATATTGCTGTGTCACAAATATAAATGTCATTAGATTGTTATGCATATTGCTGTGTCACAAATGTAAATGTCATCATATTGTTATGCATATTGCTGTATCACAAATGTAAATGTCATCAGATTGTTATGCATATTACTGTGTCACAATGTAAATGTCATCATATTGTTATGCATATTGCTGTCACAAATGTAAATGTCATCATATTGTTATGCATATTGCTGCATCACAAATGTAAATCTCATATTGTTATGCATATTGCTGTGTCACAAATATAAATGTCATCAGATTGCTAATGTTCATCATTGTTGAATATTTATATTTATAATTATTATAGAAGGGAAATCTGAGGCAAATAAAAACAGTGTCAATTATGACTTTTTGAGATTGAAAAATGATAAGAATTTTTAATTGTTTTACCTTGCCATTTATTAATTTTGTGTACAGCCTGAAGAATTTAAAAATGTGATTAAAGATTCAGTTCTAATTTGTGTGATGATTCCAACAAAAGAATTTTGGGTTCCCATCACTAGAATTGGGAATTTTCATCATAAAACAAGAAGTGTTGAGAATTTTTAACACACAGGATTCTAGTTCCTAACCTCCTGACCCACACCATTCAAAAAATTGTTTTGCACTTTTTGTTTATAGCAGATTAAAAAACTGATATAATAAACCAAAATAATGTGTATATTAGAAACCAAAATCAGTTATAGAATTTATATAATAATTTACAGTATATATTATAAATCAAAATCAGTTATATAATTAATATATATATATATATATATATATATATATATATATATATATATATATATATATATATATATATATATATATATATACCAAAACTACTTATAGAATATATGTTATAAAACAAAATCAGTTATATAATTTATATAAGCCAAAATTACTTATATAATTTGTTAAAGAACAAAATAAGTTATATAATTTTATTCATGTTTTGTAGAAAAGTTGCCTTTTTAAGAAGCACATGCGGTATACGTTACTTTTTTGTGTTCTTGGTATAAGAAGGGTTTTTTCATAACAAATCCTCAAAACAAAACAAATTTATCTGTTTATTAATCTATAATATAAATTGAAATAGAATTTTAATATTTTTTCTTGTTATTTATAGGTGCTATTGGAAGAATACAGGTACCCTAGGATTATTATAGGATACCATCATTGTATAAGATCTGTGTTTGAAAGGAGAGAAATTTTAGCAAAATATTTACCAAGCAAACACAAGTCAATAAACTAGAATACTAAAACAGTATATACTATTTATCACACAAAATAAGCTTGAAAAAAATACAATGTCACAAAGAAACATCATTAGCTTCATCAGAAGTATAGTCAAAATAGTCATTTAGCATTTCACACAAAGACCATGGGAATCCAAACATAACTGGTAAACAAATAAATATCAGGCCAAATGTTGAATCAACGTGCCAAATGTGAGTACCAACCATCATCAATGTCAATTATCGGAACAAAAACACAGTCCTAATCATGGAATAAATATGTCACTATGAAAATGGTGAGATGTCAGCGTGTTTCTTGTTTCTATCCTTCTGCGGCATCAACAATATCTGCATTGGCAACACGTACTTCGCTCACAAGACCATCCACAAGAAGACGTGGCGATCACCGGATGGTTTCACCTCAAATGAAATTGATTACATCAGCATCAACCAGCGGTGGCGATCAGCACTGCGCGATGTGCGAGTCTTCCGCGGGGCCGATGTTGGACCCGACCACTGCCTCCTTGTGGCCACGATCAAGTTGAAACTGAAAGCGATGAAGATGAAGACAGTCACCAAACCATTTAACACGGCAAAATTGAAAGAGAGAACCACCGCCGAACAGTTTCGGATCGAACTGACCAATCAATTTCAACTGCTCGAGGACTCGGACAATATCGAAATGCAGTGGACGCAGTTCAGAGAAACCGTTACCGAGGTAGCAGAGAGAGTGGTCGGACGGAAACAAGGCACACAATGGAAGCAGTGGATCACTGATGACACATAGGCGCTGATTGACGAAAGGAAATTAAAGAAACGCCAACGAGACCAGGCTAAAACAGAAGAAGAAAAGGAAGAAACGGCACAGGAGTATCAAACACTGGACCGATTGGTCAAACGGAGTTGTAAAATAGACAGGAAGGATTGGTTGGAGCGAAAAGGAGACGAGGCCCAGGAAGCGGCAGACCGTGGAGATGCAAGGACTTTGTTCCGGGTGGTCAGGGACTTTACAGGGGTCAAAAGTGGAGCCAACGTTCCGATCAAAGACAAAAACGGCAAGGTCCTTGCCAGCAAAGAGCAAGATGAGCGTTGGATGGAGCATTTCCGTGAGACACTCAATCAGCCACTGCCACCTTCCACTTTCGACTTCACCGATGCACCACCTCCTACAAATTTGGATGTGAATATGGAGGACATCAATACCGCCGAAGTCATGGCAGCGATTCGTCGCCTCAAACAAATAAGGCGCCTGGCATCGACCAAATCTCAACAGAAATGCTGAAGGCAGGAGGAGATGTTGTCATGCAGAGGATCACCAAACTGCTTAATGACTGCTGGAATAGCGAGTGCGTGCCAAGTGACTGGAGAAAGGAAGTGATCATCAAACTACCGAAGAAAGGCGACCTGGCCGATTGTAACAACTGGCGCAATATTACTCTCCTCTCCGTTCCTGGCAAGGTCTTCTGCATTATCATCCTCAAACGCCTGCAACGCGCTGCGGACCAGGCCCTGCGGGAAGAACAGGCTGGATTTCGAAGCGGCCGGTCGTGCAGTGAGCAAATCTTCGCCCTCCGAAATATTCTCGAACAATGCACTGAATTCCAAAAGCCGCTTGTCGTCAACTTCATCGACTTAAAAAAGGCCTTTGATAGCGTCCACCGTGAATCCCTGTGGCTCATTGCAAGGTCATTTGGCATTCCACCTCGTTTCATCACCATCTTCAAGAATCTTTATCGCGAGTCCTGCTGCTGCGTACGAACGGACGCTGGCCACACACCCTTCTTTGGCATTGAGACAGGAGTCCGTCAGGGATGCATACTCTCGCCTTTCTTATTCCTTCTGACAATAGATTTTGTCATGAGAAGGGCGATGGACCATCCGAAATATGGCATCACGTGGAAGGATAAGGCATGCCTGACAGATCTGGATTTTGCTGACGACATTGCGCTGCTGGCAGAGAATGCGAGATCTCTTCAGGAAATGACCACCAACCTGGAGGTGGAGGCGGCTAAAGTTGGATTAAGAATTAGCACAGAAAAGTCAAAGACACTGGCGGTAAACCGGAAGACACCTGTGCGGGTCAGCGTAGGCGGCCAGACCATCGGCCAAGTCGAGCAGTTCACCTACTTGGGAAGCACCATCGACAAGGAAGGTGGAGCTGATGCAGACGTCGAATGCCGAATTGGCAAAGCGGCGGCCGTATTCCAACGTCTTCTCCCAATTTGGACACGTCGGTCGATTCACACAAACACCAAACTTCGCCTCTTCAACACTATCGTCATCCCATCCGCCATTTACGCCTGTGAGACATGGAAAGGCACGAAGAAGCTGGTCAACAGGCTGAACGTATTCCAACAGCGATGTCTGCGACGTATTCTTCGTGTCACCTACCACGACCACATCACTAACGAGGAAATCCTCAGAAGAGCAAACACCCGAAGCCTGGGAGAAGTGGTCGCAGAAAGAAGATTACGTTTCGCGGGACATGTTCTGAGAATGGCAGAGACGCGCCACGCAAAGACGGCGATGTGGTGGACGCCAGCACGTAGGAAACAAGGCATTGGACGACCGAGAAAGACATGGCGACAGACATTTATAGAAGATCTGCGAGCCGTCAATACCAACTTAGACGCAGTGGAGGTTAAGGCTGCCGATCGAGATGGCTGGAGGAAGCTTGTTGCCCTAGAACATAAAGAAGAGATGTCAGCGCAATGGTCAGCTTTTCAACAATGCACACTGGTCAGCTTTTCAACAATGCACTCTGGTCAGCTTTTCAACAATGCGCACTGGTCAGCTTTTCAACAATGCGCACTGGTCAGCTTTTCAACAATGCACTCTGGTCAGCTTTTCAACAATGCACTCTGGTCAGCTTTTCAACAATGCACACTGGTCAGCTTTTCAACAATGCACTCTGGTCAGCTTTTCAACAATGCACTCTGGTCAGCTTTTCAACAACGCACACTGGTCAGCTTTTCAACAATGCACTCTGGTCAGCTTTTCAACAATGCACTCTGGTCAGCTTTTCAACAATGCACTCTGGTCAGCTTTCCAACAATGCACATATGTTGGAGAATCTGAATATGTACATGTTACATGCCTGGGTGTGATTCGTGCTAAATTGTCACTTTTAAGTATGTCATTTCACCTGAACACGCCGGGAAAGAGAAGTTCACTTAGCATTGATTACTTGACATTATCAAATTATCCACACCCCATTTTGTTTCAATGCAATGCATTAATAGCCCAGGTAAATTTGTGACTTTTATATTGATTTTCCAATCAAATATGATGGTGGAAGACAAAAAAGTCCTCTGTTCTGAAGTCAATTTTGATTTGATAATCATACATAATAAAAAAAAAATACACTGTAATCTAAAATAAATTGTCAAATTTCAAACATGTTCTTTGGAAAAACAAAAACTTAAATTTGTGAAACATAACTAGGTTTATGAAAAATAAAATCATTCATTGTATACAATATTTCATCATACATGTACATACATGAAAAGTGTACTTGCAAATGAAGCTGTTGCCAATTTTTGATTGTAATGCATCTTCAAGGTTACCATTATTTGTTATACAACAACTGTGGTGAAACCAAACAGAATGTTTTAATATATTTATAAACTTTTAATAATAAATTTTCAGTATCTAGGCATTAAAATATCAAAAGTATTAAAGTGATTGTTTTTTTAATTTGTATACTAATATTTCTCTCTATATTATCAAGTTTCCCACTACCGGTATTTGGACTGTACAGAGGTAATTTTGTCCATAATTTGGGTGCAGTTTGTACCCTAATTAATTAATTAATTATAATTAAGTGCGACTAAATAAAATGCAAGGTTTTTTATATGATTAGGATGATTTCCAGTAAGAAGAACGATACAAATTTGGTTCTGATCAGGTACCGTACTAAATGCTACACATATAAAAATGAATGAGGGAAAAATTCATGAAAGCAAGATATACTAGATATTGAGATATTTCATAATTGAGATATTTCATAATGAACATTTTGGGGCTAGCAATAAACAATGGGCTGTCAGGCAGCTATAATAAATTCAGTAGATATTAATTTATTTAATTAGCCTACTTCCGTTATAAATAAATGTAAATATATTTGCCAATACGCTGAAAGAAGAAAGAAATTGCCATATTCCATTGACTTTTTTCATTACATCTGTAAACAACACTACTGTATATTTATACTTCCCCACTAAAGGTTTAGGAAAAAAATCTGAACATTGAGGGCATTCCTCTATCACCCTCTTCAGTTTCATTCCAGTTTCTTGTTTTTAATATTCATGGCCCCTAATCTCAAAACAATTACTGAAAAGGAATTCTAAAAATCCTTTATTTATTAAATACATGAACCCAGGTTTCATTTTTGTGTGTACAATGATACCCGAGGGTGATTTATATATAATGTTCAAAGATTTTGAAATTGTGAGTTTGGTTCATCCCATGCTGCATGTGCGATATCTTTGTATAAATACCTCACCATAGGTAAAAATCTTACATTAGGGAATGTCTTGTCAGTGAGCAGTCAGCTTTAAGGACTTGCACTTCTTCAGCTGTAGAGGTATGTGAGTTATTAATTTTGTGTAAGTTATGACTATGTACTACCATATTTATTTTTGTATATTTTCTATGTAGCTTAAACCTATGTAGTATTGCAAATATTTTCTATTCTTGTTTGTGACTTGTGAAGAAATTTATATTAACAATTAAAAAAAATACATTTTCTAGAAACGTTTAGTACCATGATTCTTATCGGGCACAGTTAGATTCACTTCTGAACTTGTGTATTGTTTTGTAATTATTGTGCCAATAATTTAATCTGTATAGCTTATCGTATGTAATGTCATTACATTTTATTGTATATGCAGTGTCCTGCATAGTACACAGTGTTAAATGTATTTTCAGCTGACTGGAGTATATCTGTCTCTTTTGTTTACCTAATTTCACTATTTGAGTGAATACATTTTACTATATGAGTAGAAAACTAATATGTTTTACTATTGGAGTAAAACATATTCTGTTCATTGTGAAATCACTGTGAATCATTCATACTGTGTAAGGTCATATACTTGTATTTTTATTATTAAATCTGTGCGTTATATGTTAATTGATCCAATATTTGGATCATAATTAAATGCTCATTCAAGTCATTCATCATTAAACATTGTACATATATTTGTATCACCATCAAAAGTGTTCTGTTGTAAATCCGAAATCCCACCCAGTTATCTTGTTACAATTACCATATTTGCCTGCCTATAAGATGATACTTTTTAACCATAAAATCTTATTTTCATCTTATACTCAGAATCGACCCATAAATATGGATATTGGCATCTGAATCATTTTATCGAACATCACATAATTTTCCATATGGAAAAAATTCTCCAAAAGTACCCCAAAAATGTGTAAAGAAATATTTCATTTTGGGAAAGAGATTGTGTATGAAAAAATATAGTACAGGACCGCACACTGAAGAAGGCTTTTGAATAATTACAGGTTCATCTGTATTAAAAATTAACATATATCCGATGTAATTATGCTAAAAGCAGCATGCAGTAGTAATATACATTGGTTAAATTTAATATATATACACTAGAATTGACAAGTTAGCAGATGAATAACCATGAAAAAGACATATTCCATCACAATATTCTTACTGCACCTATTGATCAAATAAAGATTATTCCCATTATGAGAGAGACACAGAGAGAGGGTCTGTATTGTTCACTTACCTGATGACTGTGATCTTACTCACATACAAAAGTGCAGTACCATATTCTAGTATCAATTAATGCCACTAGATAAGCAATTCCTTCAAGTTTCGATTACCACTTCCCTTGTCCAAGAATCACATGGTTTTGGAGTGTTAATTACATGCTAATTAAATAAGCTACAGATGTAGTCAGGATTTCCAAGCTAACACTCATTTGAGCTCAAGATTTAGCAGACCAGATCAGATTAGTGAGGCTATCCCAACAGAGAAATGATGCTATCCATAAGTATTATGAATATTGTACCATATAATGAAAGGAAATGCCAGGTGTTTATTCCGGTCAATTTCTCTGCCAGTTACATCTTTTGAACTTTGCCAAAATGACTGACCACAATTAAAAGTGACATAGCATGAGCAAAGATCAAAAACAATTTCTGCCTCAGTACAGGATGAGTACATTCACTGTAAAAAAAAATATTATTCCTTGGGAATGGTGAGGTCATTGTACTTGCAAAGAAAATTAGTATGTGAAATGGTCATTCTTGGGATTAAACATAAACCCTGAAAAAGTGTGGCATGTATTTTCATCGTTTACATTTACTACTTAATTAATATTGTTTTCTCTCTTTCTCAAAAGCTTCAGCTAAACAAAGGCAATAAGGTAAAAGAAAAAACAACAAAAAAACGTACTAATAACTAGATTCTCTCTCTCTCTAATACACAAATATATCTATTAGAAAAATGCAGTGGAATTTTACATATCCATATCACTATGTATCTCTCATCCTAACAAAAAATGTGAAAAAAGTATTTAAAATTAATGATGCAATTTCCCTATTGTTGGTAATCTGAAAATAGCATTCAGTGATACTTTTAATATTTATGTAACTTTAAGTTATTAAACTATGTTTAATTCCATGTAGTGTTGTGAATTTTATCATACCTGTAAATCAATAGATCTTTAGGTCAGCATCATTATATGAAGCTAAAAGTACATTATACATTTAAAATACTTTGTGTGATGGAAAATGAACTAAATCTGCTCATTCAACTTCTACTCTACATTGAGTTATTGGACAGCAAATATGGCATGTGAAAAGAAACCTTGCTCACAAATTAATGCATTATAGGTGAAGCTGGAAACACTAGAAATAACAGGAGCTAAGTCCAGAAACAAGCCAGGACAACCTCCTTCACAATGCCTAGCAGCATTCCTGCAGACCTGTCTCTTTTAGTGATTTTATATCCATCCTGAACTGGAAGAAATCAACCTCCATTGTTCAATTTTACCTACAAATGATTCCCTACCAAAAAGTGCTTGAAGTTCTGTAAGGGGATCCATTCCAAAATCAGGGACATTTACAAAATTACACTTGGCAACAAATAAATTGCAAAGGCACACATTTGATTTTCTGTACCTGAACAAGAGCATCGACCTTGACAAGGAGGAGGTGAGATACACTTCGGTCGAACAGCTGCTAAATTTGTTGACATTTTTCATCTATATACCAAGTTTCTGATGCATCCAAACTCAGTCTGCTGGACTTGTTAGCGAATATTGACGATTGTCATCATGCTTCAGTAGATATTGGAACCGTACATCTTTTTTCCGGGAGGTCCCAATTATTCATTGATTTATACCTGCAGCCTGTAATAACAAGGATATTTTCAAGTTACAGAACACCGACCTGTTAATTATGTGTCTAATAAGCAAACCAATGTCATCTGACTAAATTATTATTGCCATTTACAAATTTAATTTGGGGCTCCATCTAGTGCAAATATAAATCAGGAAATCTACATCATTAACATGTTGTCCATGAGATGCTATCTCTGCCTTTAGTCCTGATGTCATTCCATAATTTGAGGCACATTTACATGCATTAGAAATAGTACTCACTGACCTATATTTGGCAGCCAAGTATTACTTATTCAAATGAATGGACGTACAATGTTTTCTTATTACAATATATGTAACTCTGTATACAATAATCAATATAAACTTATATTAATCCCAAACATCAAATGACCCAGAGTTTGTTTATGATTTGCATAATCAACTTTAAACAGACATAAATTCCTTTCTTAATTGAATGATACTTATCCAGAAAAAGTTTATAACCATTTATTATGGTACATTACAGCACAGCAACACACATGGGTTACTGTATAAGCTTGCTCTTTACACTATGATCCAGATCTGTCATAGCATAATGTGCCTGCAGATCAGGGTCTATGTTGTTTGTGCTGCTGATAACACCTTTTACACTGTAGAGACCCAGATCTTCAGGTGCATTATGTGGTGACAGATCTGGGTCTGTGCAGTTTAGGATTGGACTTTTCTTGTAAGCGAGGATAAATGAAATTAGTGCTGCAAAGGGACACACCGCAGTAGCTGACCCAGGCTGGTCTCATAATAGAATTTTCAATCCTGCACCCTTTTGGTCATGAGTTAGGCATGCCAACTACTGTGATTCACTGAGGCTCCCTCCATGAAAAATAAAATATGTATAACAGCATCCGATTAATACTGCATTCAAATGCAAAGCATAACCCTAATGTCAGCCTAACAAATGACAATTGTGTTGGCAAACCAGTCATCTTAACAGGATACAAGCATTTACATTGCAAATGCATTAACATTGCAAATGACAAATGCACTGACCAACCCATTTAACTTTCAAAATATAAGCTGGAACATTGCAGAAAACATACATTGACAAACCATTCAATATAACAGGATACAAGCATAAACACTGCAGATGACACAATCAATTTTACAGGATACAAGCTAGAACATTGCAGATAACAAATGTATCAGCAAACCATTCTACTTTACAGGATAAAAGCTAGAACATTGCAGATAACAAATGCATCAGCAAACCATTCTATTTTACAGGATACAAGCAGGAACATTGCAAATGACAAATCCATATGCAAACCATTCTATTTTACAGGATACAAGCATTATGACTGCAGATGACACAATCAATTTTACAGGATACAAGCTAGAACATTGCAGATGACAAATGCATCGCAAACCATTCTACTTTACAGGATACAAGCATTAACACTGCAGATGACAAATGCATCTGCAAACCATTCTATTTTACAGGATACAAGCAGGAACATTGCAAATGACAAAATCCATATGCAAACCATTCTACTTTACAGGATACAAGCATTAGCACTACAGATGACAAATGCATCTGCAAACAATTCTACTTTACAGAATACAAGCAGGAACACTGCATATGACAAATGCATTGGCCAACCATTCTACTTTACAGGATACCAGCTAGAACATTGCAAATGACAAAAGCAACGGCAAACCATTCTGCTTTACAGGATAAGGAACACTGCAGATGACAAAAGCATCGGCAAACCATTCTACTTTACAGGATAAGGAACACTGCAGATGACGAAAGCATCGGCAAACCATTCTAGTACTTTACAGGATACAAGCAACTCTATGATTACCATGTATGCTAAAACTAATATAACCAAGTGAAAAAACACAACCGATTTAGATCTGCAGTTGAAACCATGCTGAAAGACAGTGTGTAGACCCTGATCTGTCTACACATAGTGCAACCACAGCTATACTATCTGCAGCTGGGAATTTTACACATGTGCTACATGGACATGTAAATGATTGCTCAAGAAACATCAAGAATCTGAATAATGTCTTAAATTCTTACCTAATGACTTAAAATATTTACCTGATCAAAAGCTGACAAACCTGTCATGACCTTGATTATGATAAATCATTCTGTATGGTCAACATTCTACACCTTACTAGAGAATAACAAGTCTCTGACAGCACATACTTGATTTTGCCTTGAGATGTTAAATAAAAATTGTCATGACCTATAAAATGATAATCTATCATTCAATGTAGTCAACATTCTGCACAATACATACATGATTTTTCCCATGAAATGTAAAGTATTTCATATATATATATATATATATATATATATATATATATATATATATATATATATATATGTATGTATGTATGTATGTATGTATGTATGTATGTATGTATGTACTAGGTTGTAAGTTGATGAAAACTGCAAACAACAATGATACAGATGTGTGTATATATATATATATATATATATATATATATATATATATATATATATATATATATATATGCATATATATACAAAATTGGACATGGAAAATATTCTGACTTTAGCCTACTGAAACTGTTACAACTATTAAATTGTTATAACTATTAAAATGTACTATTAAATTGTTATAACTATTAAAATGTTACAACTATTAAATTGTTATAACTATTAAATTGTTATAACTATTAAAATGTTATAACTATCAAAATGTACTATTAAAATGTACTATTAAAATGTTATAACTATTAAAATGTTATAACTATCAAAATGTACTATTAAAATGTACTATTAAAATGTTATAACTATTAAAATGTTATAACTATCAAAATGTTATAACTATTAAAATGTTATAACTATCAAAATGTACTATTAAAATGTACTATTAAAATGTTATAACTATTAAAATGTTATAACTATTAAAATGTACTATTAAAATGTACTATTAAAATGTTATAACTATTAAAATGTTATAACTATCAAAATGTTATAACTATTAAAATGTTATAACTATCAAAATGTACTATTAAAATGTACTATTAAAATGTTATAACTATTAAAATGTTATAACTATTAAAATGTACTATTAAAATGTACTATTAAAATGTTATAACTATTATGTTATAACTATTAAAATGTTATAACTATCAAAATGCTGCTTGTACTGCAGGAAAAATTATATATTGAGCTCATTTAAATCACAACTACTTATGTAGCATCATCATGAAGTATATATATGCTCTTCTTTAGAATAATGTATGAAAAACAATCGTTCAGAATTTACTGTTTTATGTTATTTGGCTATGATAGATGTTCACTTATATTCACTGTTAATTTTAATTGTTTAAAAAAGTGTAGCTCTTGTTAAATGTGACATTTTTGAAAAGCTCAAATTAGCTTCTTACTTGGATGAAGCTACTATGAACTCTGAAGCCCAAGTGAAACAAAGAAACTCATATCTGGCCAAAATTTGGTGATCAGCCACCATAATTAATTGTCAAACATGTATTTGTTGTTCAATTTGTAGTTTTTTCAGGAACTAATCATTTTAAGATAGATTTAAATATTGGTACTTTATATGTCATTTTAAATTTATCTAGCTAATTAGATAACTTATGAGCAAATTCTTACTAAAAATATAAAAAATGTGTAAATTTTACTTCAAAATTAATGATACAACTCTGTGTGTGTGAAGAGAGTGCATGTAATTTACATATTTGTTTATAAAGCTGGGTTTACTGTATTTGGTATTTGCAGGTGACACAGTCTGACACTTTTATCTATGTGTCAAGCCTGACATAATTCAGAGGGAATATCATCTATAAGGTAGACAGTTAAATGATAAGCACTACTCTCCCCCCCCCCTACAGGAGAGTCAGCATACAGTACTATTAAACAAATATAAACTTCATGTTAATCCAATTCCCAGCATCATTACATCACTCTATGCATAATAAATTTGAGTTGCCCTTTCATTCTTTAAATGCCAATGTGACTAGGCAGAGAGGCATACAAAGAATGTTTCCAAACAGTATTGCTTATTTTATTTAACATTATAAGCTTGTAATTTGTTTAACATTTTATGCTTGTAATTTATTTAACATTAAATGCTTGTAATTTATTTAACATTATACGCTTGTAATTTGTTTAACATTATACGCTTGTAATTTATTTAACATTATATGCTTGTAATTTGTTTAACATTATATGCTTGTAATTTCTTTAACATTATACGCTTGTAATTTATTTTTAACATTAAATGCTTGTAATTTCTTTAACATTATACGCTTGTAATTTGTTTAACATTATACGCTTGTAATTTATTTAACATTATAAGCTTGTAATTTAACATTTTATGCTTGTAATTTATTTAACATTAAATGCTTGTAATTTCTTTAACATTATACGCTTGTAATTTATTTAACATTAAATGCTTGTAATTTCTTTAACATTATACGCTTGTAATTTATTTAACATTATATGCTTGTAATTTATTTAACATTATATGCTTGTAATTTATTTAACATTATACGCTTGTAATTTGTTTAACATTATACGCTTGTAATTTATTTAACATTATATGCTTGTAATTTGTTTAACATTATATGCTTGTAATTTATTTAACATTATATGCTTGTAATTTATTTAACATTATATGCTTGTAATAAACATTGTTGATGGGAAATTAACTGCTCCGGTGGCCTAGTGGTTAGAGCGTCCATTGCAGAAGCAGAAGGTTGTGGGTTCAATCCCTGGTTGAGTCTTATCACAAACTTACAAAAATGGTACTAACAGCTGCCTTGCTTGGTGCTCAGCATTAAGAGGTTAGTGTTAGGACTGGTCAGCCTGGTGTCAGAATATGACTGGGTGGGACATCATGCTACATGTCTGTGGCATGATGCCCCAGTGCTAGACATCTCTATAAACTGCCTTACTGCAAACATTGTAACAATATGACTGAACATTTTTTAAAAGCTATGTAAAAAAAATCGTAATCAAACAAACAAACCAACTGATGGAAAATTAACTGCAGTTTTATTCTTATACCTATGCATATCTCTTAAGAAAATTAATCATGACAATTTACTACATAAACTACAAGCATATAAAGCTTAGAGTTAATACACACTAAGTCTAGCGTTAATACACACTAAGTCTAGAGTTAATACACACTAAGTCTAGAGTTAGTACACACTAGGGCCAGCATTAGTACTTATGGGGCTAGCGATATTACATACTAGGGTTATACCTAGCACACACTAAAGCTGAGAGCCAGATCACACTTGGGCTAGAGTTAGTACACACTAGGGTTATACTTTGTACACACTTGAGCTATACTAATACACACTAGGGCTATACTTTGTAACTCATTAGAGCAATACTTAGTACACTCTTTGTACACACTTGAGCTATACTAATACACACTAGGGCTATACTTTGTAACTCACTAGGGCAATACTGATTACTCACTAGGGCTACACTTTGTACACTTTGGCTATACTTAGTAAACAAACAGGCTATACTTTGTACACATGAAGGCTATATATACGGTAGTACACATGGATTATATTTAGTACACACAAGGGCTATATATAGTACACACAAGGGCTAGTATATATAGTACACACATGGACTATATTTAGTAACCACTTAGGCCATATTTAATATACACTTGGGCTATACTTAGTACATACCAGGGCTAGAGTTAGCACACACAATGGATATACTTAGTACACAATAGGGCTAAAGATAGTACTTATCGGGGCTATACTTTGCAAACACCAGGGTTTTGGGGATTGGAAACTGCAGAGACCTACAACCTGACAATAGCTCTCTTTGAAATATCCCTAGCTCATTAGTACTTATCACAGGACATCAAAAAGAGCACAAATTAGCTTTGCCTAAAGCTAGTAACCTACATTTGATATTCTAGGTTTGAGATCAAGGGGTTCTGATGAATGAGGTATGGAATGAATTCTAAACTTTGTACATTAGATTTAGACTGGTTTAATTCATATGACTTACATAAAAGTACCACAAACAGTCCCACATACAATTACTACCATATAAGATGCTTATAAATCAGATCCAACTATTGCACAGACCCATAGCTGCCATGGCATAATGCGCAGCAGACCTGGGCCTGTTCAGTTTGATAGTATGAAGAAACACAGAACGCATAGCTGACCTGGACCGGTGCAGTTTGATAGAAAGAGTATTGAAGAAACACAGACCCTTATCTGCAGTTGCATTAAGCTACAGCAGATCAGGATCTTGGTTGTTTGCAGATTGACTTGAATTATAAGCAAGTATCAATGGTACAAACAATTAAAAAATTAGAATGTATATACATGTGTAATGAGACATACATGAAAGACTGGTATATTGCCAAAACATAGCCTCTTTAAAATTTCTACACATAAAATAAATATGGAGTTTAATCACTTCACTCTGTTCCAATATTTTTGTTTTGTAATTTTATAATGGGAAGTGAAAGAAATATTTAAATAAATAAGACTGCACATGTCGATTCAAATGTCAAGTGTTAAGTGTGAATTTCAAAAATACTAAAGTTAAAAATTAAATTTATTTCGCAAGCACAATATACCTTAAAGTAATGATGATCTTTTGTTACACTCATAATAATTCAATGCAAAGATTTCTTAAGTTGACGAAAATATAACATTTTAAAATTTGTGTTAATTAGGGCCCTGGGAACAAAATTTATACTGTAAGTTATAATTTCACAGTTTAAATACATATATCTCCACAAGCAGATATTCTATTAAAATGAAATATTTTGTTATGTCAGTTTTGAAAAAAATGGCTTACAATATGAAATAACTTCAAAAACTGGATTGGATGATTTCAGTAAACTTTACTGACAAGTCCAAAATTAAGATTAAGCAACAGATTGCCACAAAGTGATATGGAATCAAGCATTCAAATTGGCAACTGATTGCATCTACCCTAGTCAGATGTGTGTGTGTGTGTGTGTGTGTGTGTGATTATTTGTGCAATAATTGAATTTGTTCAGCATGCAACTGTACAACTTTCTGTAATATGGCTGAAGAAAATAAACACTCTTCTTCAGTAGTGGCCCAACTGCTCCAGTGGCCTAAAGATTAGAACATCCACTGCAGAAGCAGGAGGTCGTGTATTTGATCCTTGGCCGAGTCTTACCAAAGACTTACAATAATGGTACTAAAAGCTGCCTCGCTTGGCACTCAGCATTAAGAGGTTAGTGTTAGGACTGGTCAGCCTGGTGTCAGGATAAAGTGACTGGGTGGGACATTATGCTACATGTCTGTGACATGATGCCCCAGTGCTAGACATCACTATAAACTGCTTCACTGCAGATATTGTAGTTATATGACTGAAAAATTGTTTAAGCTACGTTAAAAATCCAAATCAAACAAACAAACCACCTGAGGCCCTTTCATTAGACACTTAAAATGCATGGGAGTTGAGATGCCTATTTGTAACCACTCAAATTGTTTGTAGTGTTATAAATGCATCTCTGAAAACTTCAAGTAAGATAGTTTTCTAAAGACACTAGCATAGTAGTTAGTTACACTGTAAATTTTCTAAAGACACTAGCATAGTAGTTAGTTACACTGTAAATTTTCTAAAGACACTAGCATAGTAGTTAGTTACACTGTACATTTTCTAAAGACACTAGCATAGTAGTTAGTTACACTGTAAATTTTCTAAAGACACTAGCATAGTAGTTAGTTACACTGTAAATTTTCTAAAGACACTAGCATAGTAGTTAGTTACACTGTACATTTTCTAAAGACACTAGCATAGTAGTTAGTTACACTGTAAATTTTCTAAAGACACTAGCATAGTAGTTAGTTACACTGTAAATTTTCTAAAGACACTAGCATAGTAGTTAGTTACACTGTAAATTTTCTAAAGACACTAGCATAGTAGTTAGTTACACTGTACATTTTCTAAAGACACTAGCATAGTAGTTAGTTACACTGTAAATTTTCATACACTTGCATTATTTTATGGGGTAGATCAATATAAAATAATTATAGATAAAATAAATCTTTTTTGTAACTTTCTTATTGAATGTTGAACATCTGCTTTCCAAACTCAAATAAAATAAATATTTATGGCAGTCAAATGAAGTTTCCAATTACTCAACTGATCCAACAAGTGCTGAATCAAGGCTTTATGCTGCATCTCTTTCATAAAAAGTAGGGTTTTTTTTAATTATAAATAATGACAACTTTGTTCAATGAAGGTGCATATTTTTGGCTGTCCATTTTGTTTTACCAAACTCCTACAACTCTGTTTTAATTCCTCACTACTGAATAATAATACACATTTGGGAGACCTGACTGGTCAAAGTATGTAATTGCTTTAAAATGGAAACAAAAGGGTTATATAACTTGTAGAAAACAATGGTTACCCTTGACTCTGGAGTTAAAAAGTTTTCAACATCTATATCTTTTGTATTTCTATAATAACTTAATATTCAGGATGATTCTGAAAAAGTAAAATATTTGGTCTGTTTGTCTGACTGATCAAGAGGATTTTTGTCCCAAAAAAACCCCAACTTTTCTGAGTTAAAAAATTATATGTACACAATAAATATATAAAGAAAATGGTCATGCAAGAGTATCATTGTTATTGAGATCATTAAAAAGTTGGTATTTTGGGTTAATTTTATTTCTTGAAGTATAAGTACATGTACTTTCATTGCTGACTGCATCTACCTCACAGGCATACAGAAAATTTAGCCACAAAAGTATATTAAAAAATATATTAAGTTTTATTAATGATATCATTTCTTTTTCCACCTAAAATGCATGCAAAGTGGGGTGAATGGAGGTTCAACGGGAAAATAAAACACTACATGCTCAAAAAGAATTTAACAATAACTTGGTTTAAATTGAACGATCATTTTTTTCCGGTGATATCCTTCTGAACTCATTTTTTTCACAAATACATCATACATTTTACTGAGTCAGCTCAAAACAAATCTGTGCAAATTTGTATTTACGTTAGCAGTTAAATTTGAGAGCAACACTTTCAAAAAAAGGCAAGTCCATATATAGTCCATCGGTATCAGTATCTGCATGGAGATTTAAGAACAAATGCATAAAACATAAATTGTTGTTGTAATAACATGCATGTCTTACTAAATGGATTTTAAAAATTTGGAACAATGTACTTTACAAGCAATGCTGGCAAGACATGAATATTTGTAACAAATTATAACTATAAACATGACGAAAACAACAGTTATATTTATTAATTTTATACATGTTAGATGTAGTAAAATTATTCCATGCAATATTTCTCTCATGTAATCTCAAAATGCACACAAGTTGTACAATGCATTCATAACACCTCAGTGCCTATAATCTTATCATAATCTATATGAGTATTGCCCTGTACCCTGTCTCGTTACGTCCAACATATCGGATACATCATTCTCCTGTTATATTCAACAATATCTTGACGAAATACCGAGTCAATGTGGAACAACTACATTTTGCATAGTGGGCTAGTCCTACATATAAAACCTGACGCTGATATTTAATATAGGACTACATAGTGTGCGTGCCATTACAATCCATGTAACGTGTACATGTACAACAAAGCCAGTCCAATCGGTGTCCTCTTTTACTTCAAGAAATAAATAGCCTACAAATACCAGGATGTAACAAACCAAATCTATTCAAGTGGATATACTATGACGTCCTCTATCATTCGCGTGACTTGCACGTATTGTTAGAAAATGAACGTAAAACCAATTATATATACTAGTCTAGGGCAAGCTAAAAGCTCCTGTCACACTTTATAGTTCTATATTTACTGTCAGGGTTAAATTCGCCACCATACGTGTACACGTATTATAAATAAATGTGATATGCACGTTATTTAAACTATGGTACAGTATAACCGAACCTAATGACAATGATCCATTGACATCAACATTGTATTTTAGGCGCACCTGTTCTTATGAATGTACATATACCTGGTATGCAAATACGATCGACTGCACTGATTAGTATTACCTCAATACCTGTGTTCTAGCTCGTTACACTGCAGTGATAGGTGTTAGCCCAGCTTTAAGGTACATGTATAAAACTGGGTCAAATAAATGGCAATCCATTCATTCGAATTTCATTCATAGAAAAAGAAGTTTTTAAAAAGGAGAACATTACAAACCCGTGCCAGTTTATCGATAAATACTAACCTTCTATTTTAGCGTGTTAACGTTATATCGAGCTTCGCCCAAACCCATTTCTTCATAAATTCTCATTGTTGAACTAAAATCCCAGTCCAATCTTCAATATATTACGAATCAGCATTAGCAAGAGAGGTCAGCAATCACTGGTCTGAGCTCAATGAGAATTATATTTTAAAAAATAATGCTCATAATATCCAGGCATGTCCTCTCGGCTTTCTTTTTCAATGATCACATTGCCACTAATTACACTGACTGTCGAACGAAATTACGGCGTGTGTTAGCTGGCGGTCCGCTATTGCCCTCTGGGCTTTTACGATCGATATTTTAAATATTTTCCATCGTGTATGCAGTGCAACGACACATGCCAACTGCAATAATCAAAGTCTCTTTCTTCGCAATTTGCCGTATTGGTGTGTGTGTGACAGGTGAATTCTCCCACGTGACACTTGAGGGTAAAGACAAATGCAATTACTACCTGGTTTTAAAGCGACGGTCTCAAGAGAAAAAAGTACGGTGGCCGGATAGCGCCACAAAATAGTTAATTTTTTAAAATACA
This sequence comes from Unio delphinus, assembly GCA_029339505.1. Lineage (NCBI taxonomy): Eukaryota > Metazoa > Mollusca > Bivalvia > Unionida > Unionidae > Unio > Unio delphinus. The sequence goes on along the minus strand of JAQISU010000226.1, from coordinate 7,353,875 downwards.
TATCTATTGTTTACACGCGTTTTGTTTAGTTTTGATAACAAGGTTTTTGTCATAAATGTATCAATAAAAAACGCAGTAAAATGTCAAATGTGCGACAAATGGTTGTAATTGTCTGAAAAAATAAGCAGTTTATAAATATAAAAAATTCAAACAGCCAAATTTAATTTGCATACCTAAAGTTATATATATATATATATATATATATATATATATATATATATATATATATATATATATATATATATATCGCATAATTTCGACATACATGCAAAAACGAGCACGACACCCGGATCTGTAGGAAAAAAACAAAAACATTTAGATTACTTAGGCATCGTCCTTCATTTTGTCTTGCAAGTTTCTAATTCCGTCACAATAGAATCTCTCAAAATAAATCCTCGAAATTTTTTCAACATGTTTTGAGTCACAAATATTTAGTTTTAAAACCAAAAAAGGCTAGAATGATAGTCTTCGCTATCAAAGACAAAGATCTAAAGGGAATCACCTACTCGAATGAGACAAATAGTGGTTGATTGCTTTGAATAATCTCATGACAAAATTATAAATACATGTACTGTAATGGCCTGGAAATTTAATTATATCATCCACTTATGACAAAGTTTGTAAAATTTAATGGTTTCATGGTATAAACCGTTAACTAGTTTATGCGCTAGCAAATAACAGATCTGGGGTGGTTGTTTAGATGGACGTACAGTTAAAAAACAATATGCCTATTCTGCTATCGCATGAGAGAGAGAGAGAGAGAGAGAGAGAGAGAGAGAGAGAGAGAGAGAGAGAGGGAGAGAGAGAGAGAGAGAGAGAGAGAGAGAGAGAGATGCCGTCTTGCCGAAAATGACAAGATTTCAATACTTACTGTCTACAGGTGATTTCCTCTTTTATGGTCGGTCTGCCCATATTTATTGACCCATTTTGACATAGGACCCTCTCTGTCATACTATATAAAATAGTCATATGTCAGAATGGGTCATGGGAGTAATATAATGTATTTTATCACTCTGTATGATTTTTTCCCCAGTTAGATTATTGTTTTTATTTTGCTCTCAACATCAAGTTCGCGTCGAGCACCTGGGGCCTTTCCTAACGGCAAACCAAAATACCCGTCCATGCTAGCAAGGGTGTGTGTGAAGCCGAAGAAAATTATATAAGGAAAACAACATAAAGGGCGTACGGAGGCGCGAAAAAGAAACCACAATGACCTGGGATTTTTTTTTTTTTTTGGCTAGTGGTATATTACTCTTCAGGATGCAAATGCTTACTAGATTGAACGACTTTAAAACACATTAAATAACAAATACAGTGTTCACAAAACTACCATGGACATAAGTTGTACATGGTCAACGATTACTTCGAAGGATGAAAGTACATAACAAGTTTCAATAATGTACAATCTACAGTCCTAATTCAGTTATTAACACAAATAGGTTGCGGTGATCTATTTTATGGAGGAAAAAAAATGGATCTTTTTGTTGGCGTTAGCGGCAAAACTAGTGCCCTACTTTAATTTTTGTAGTAAAAAAAAAAACACCTATGGATCCATAATAGGTTTCAAGACTAAAACAAACAGGACAAAATAAGCTCGCGAAACTGACGAACATAAACGGTGCACGTGAATACTGTGGTGTCATGGACGTTTCACAGAGACTGACCTCAAATATATATGGTGTATACGTACCGCCAATGTCGAAATATTATGAACCAACACAAATCTATTCCCCCTATGTTTGCATCGCGTTTGATCTATTTCGTTTGAATATTATCAATGTATTATGCATTGTTTGACTCGGGCGATAAAGATATCCTGTATAAATCTCGTTTTCTTTTGCAACCCCACTTTTTAGTTCACAGACAACCCCGACAAAGTTACGCTCCTGTACAACGAGCTCTATTTGTACCGAGAGATTCGCCTATTTGTGACTCTACAATGCACTCCTTCATTAATCTCAGAACAGTAGTATATGCAAAAGTATGTTCCTACTTCCTATTAACTGGATTCAGCTTTAGGAATTCTATTCCACAGAAAAATTAACATCGAATACACTCATTTTTAAAACATTCCGACTATGCGGCACAAACGTTTGCAGCGAAATAATAATAATAATAATAATAATAATATTATTATTATTATTATTATATTATTATTATTAATAATACTATTATTATTATTAATGAGGCCTTTGTATAGCACCTAATCTTTAGAAGCTTTAAGCGCTATACAACATCTAGTATCAAATGACTACAAAAAAAGTATTATTAATGCGGTCGAGAAAGGTGAGTTTTAAGAGCACTGTTGAAAAAGATCAATGTGTTTATGTGTCTAATTTAAATGGGCAATTCATTCCACGTTGCTGGGCTCTGGCATGCAAAAGACCATTGTCTATATGACTTTGTTTTCCTAGTGGGAATAATGAGTATATGATTGTCAGATGAGGAGCGTAAGTATATTGCTGATGTGTATATATGGGTGAGGCCAGATAGGTATGTTGGACTAGAATCCGTCAGTGAAATGTAGCAAAGATAACACATTTTGTGTTTGATTCTAGATTGAATTGATAGCCAGTGTAAGGTATTGAGCATCGGGGAGGTGTGTTCTGATCGTGGTACTCTAAGGATGATCCGAGCATTTATGTTTTAAACTTTTTTAAGTTTCTGGAATAGATATTGAGATGAACCATCATAATTTAATTACAGTAGTCCAGTCTTGAAAGTACTAATAAACACACAAGTGTTTTAGTTGCATCAGCTGAAAGTTTTTTTGCGAATGGAGCTGATGCGTCTCAGCTCAAGATATGCAGCTTTGCATATGTTCATGACATGTTGGTACAATGTGAGAGTACTGTCCAGATTAACACCTAGGTTTCGTACTGACTGTGAATTTAATGTTGGTGTTAATGCTATCTATTGCTCGAGGTAATGGATGTGAATGAGAAAGTCTTTGTGTTGTGATCAAAATGACAGTTGTATTATCATTCATCTGCAGCTTGTTATGTCATCAATGATTTCACATCAGAAATGTACCTCTCTACACCTTGGATGATAGCATCAATTACAGTTGGGTGGATAGATTTGTATATTTGGGTGTCACCAGCGTACAATTGGTGAGACACTAGATGATTATCTATGACACTTGAGAGCGGCTGTGTACAGAGTGAAGTGAACAGGTCCAAGAACATATCCCTGTTGAACACCACAACATGTCTCAACTAGGCTGGAGTGTATTCCATTTGAAGATACAATTTGTGTCCTGTTGACCTTGAACCACATTAAGGCTGTAGTGCAATTGCCAAATACATGCTGGAGACGGTGAGGTAATATAGCATGGTCTATTGCGTCAAATGCTGACAAATCAAGGTGGGTGAGGACTGTAATCTTTCCGCTATCCAAAGCAGAGAGAATATCATTAACTACTTTCAGAAGAGTAGTTTCAATACTGTGTCATGGGCGATATGCAGACTGTACATTGCTAAAACGTCTGTTTGAATTTAGTTGATATACAAGTTGGGTTAAAACAACCTTTTCTAAGATTTTTTTTTATATGAACGGGAGTTTAGAAACTGGGCAGTTGTTCTTTAAATCGTCTTGGTCGAGTGTTGGTTTCTTCAGCAGAGGTTTTACGATGGCAGTTTTGAAAAATGATGGGAATTCCCCGGGTGAGAGAAAGGTATTAATGACATTAGTTAATGTAGGCAATATTGTATCTAAGCACTCGTCATTGTCCATACTAAATCCATAGAGACAGATTCAAATGCTGCTAACGGAATATAATGAAATTACTGGATGAGAAGCACTAAAGCTGAAACCATATCCGCTGCCATAGGTAAAATTAATAACTTTCCGAAATGAAATTCAGGCTACGATAGACTAGGGAGTCGGTGTCTAGCTCTCCTTTTGTGTTGGTACAGAAGATAAACGGTTCACACAGATTTTGCATCGATTACAGGAAGTTGAACAGGATCACAGAATTCCAAGTGGAACTTTCACCTGACCCTGGGTCAATATTTGCCGGGGTGACCAATGCGAAGTATTTTAAGTATTTTTCGAAACTCGATCTGTCCAAGTGATACTGACAAATACCGGTTCGAAGTGAAGACAGAAAAATATCTCCTTCGCAACTCCAAATGGGACTTACTAGTGGGTGGTCATGCCAATCAGGGCCCAGAATGCACCAACTGTCTTCACACGTGTGATGCGAAAATTACGTGAACCATTATGAGGGACTGGAGTTTCAAACTTCATGGACTCTTTGGATTCTGAGAGGTATTCTGGAACTATCCTGGGACGGATTGTTGAAAGTAGCATCCTGAGCGAACTGAAGAAACAGGTTATGCAATCATACAATACGTTGACTTTGATTGTTCTCTCGATCATATGATGAACTAAATCTATCAGTAAACAGTTCAGCTATTTTATTTATCTCCATTTGTGCTTTCCTTTATAATTCAAGAAAGTTTTGTTTTCTAAAAGCAGAATATATTTCTTATGTAATGACTTCGCATAGTTGTTATATGTAATTGATTAAATTGTTTGTTTACCTGTACGAGGGCTCCTGTTGGTTTGTTCTATATATATCTGCTCAGTTCTCTATTTCACCTACAATTTTCACTAATTATATTTATATTTACTCGAACCGAGCAAAAAACATCGAGGCTGGTCAACCTCTAGATAATGACAACCAAATTAAGTGGGACACCCAAACAGTAAAATCCTGTCCCCAACAAAAGATATTAAAATTATGTAAAAGGTGTATAAGGTATAAAGTGAAAACCAAAATCCCTTGAATACTGGATCAAAATTTGTTATATAAACCACATTCTTCAAATATCCAAGATTTGGTTAGGTAGTACATCATCATAAATTTCCAATATACTCAAGAATGTGTTAGACTAACTGGTACTGGACACTGGTAAGGTATGCATTGCACTTTAGGTTTACCTTTCAAATGTTATACAGCTGTCAGGTATGTTGATCCCATAAACTATCGCCAGAATACCACCTCACCTCTATGACTTATTCCATAAGTGGTATACCACTCTGTAATGATGGCTTTACAGTTTGAAGCTGTTTGGGGAGTATTCATTCTACATAATTTTTAAAGTACATACATCATCATCATCACAAGCCATGGGCAATAATCTGCTATACTCCTTTATTACCCACAGCCACCTGTGTGGAGATTTCGTCAATTCAAATGAATGTGCATAACCAGCCTAACCCATCACTGCGACTGAGTAAATTTTACTCACCATTTTGACAAAACATTACCTTGCACACTGTATAAATGAGCAAATAAAAGTTCTTTTTAATCACAACAGTCACTTATCAATCAAGGCTAGAAAATTCTGGACCATCGCAACCCCTACCCATGAAACAAATACTATAAACCCTTCAAAATGGCATCCCAGCAGTTATCCAAACTGCCTGCATCTTACAACAACACTAGTTAAACTATATTGTTGATAATGCATTTTTGTTACACATACTCATAAATGAAAGGGAAATAACTGTACAGGCACTAATAGGTCATAAAGTAGCATATCAGATTATAGCATTTGATTTTCAGCACTGTGAGTACATGGCAATTGATATAACACTTTCAATCAGCACGTATAATATTTCATTTAGAAATTAGTCGATGTTTGGCAGCTTTGGCTTCAAAATATTAATGGGCAGTGGTTCCCAACGATTGTTTGCTTCAACCCAAAAATATTTTTTCTAAGTCTCATGCCCTGGTTTACACATTTTACCAAGTTTTGCCACCCTAAAAATAAATCTGGCAATCCTCCAGAACACCCTCACAACCCTGATTTGTGTCAGGACCCAAGACTTGGGAACTGCAAGGAATGCCATCCTGGCAAGTTTTTGTCCTTATCACCTCCAAAACAAAAAACTTCCAAACCTCCACTTCACTACCAATCCCTCTTGTTTGGGCCCAAATCCCTGTGTGCACAAAATAATTCAATACACCATATTTACCAATGCATTACAAACAGCACAAATTTTGGATCTGTCACGCAGCATAAACAGGTCTAATGTAGTCTGATAGGTTGATCCTCAAACCTATAGCTTTTATTTGCTAAAACTGCAATGTTTACTAACGTTTACAAACATGCACATGGTATACATTAGCCTAAATGATGCCATTTAATTTAAATATAAATGTAGACCTTTCCCCATGCTACTAACGGCTAATTTTATATATGTTAACCAATGGCCATGTTCATGTAACACCTCTCTTAACTTCAACATTTATGTCCTTGACTTATTATGACATGATTCAGTTCTTTAGACATGTCTTTGCTTCTGACAGTTCTTTAGATATGTCTTTGCTTCCGACAGTTCTTCAGATGTGTCTTTGCTGAATGTATCTGCCATTTTTAGTAAAACATATTGAGACAGTCTTGATATTGTTCATACACATACATTTACATGATGACAAAATTGATCATACAACTTGAAGTAATGTCTGGATATGTATAGATTATCATTTTGTAGGATCTAGGTAACTATGAAACCACAATGGATTACAAGATTACAATCTTTAAATAGGGTTTCTTCAAAATAAAAACTCAATCAATCTAAGGTGCTGTTAACAAACATATGGTTCAAGGAAAATAATTACGTTTTAAAGAAGTTTTTACAGCCAGCTTATTCAATCAAACAGATATATAAGAATGTGTACTGTCTGGAAAAATCAATTTCTTGTCAACATTAGCTTTTTCCTGGTAATGATACATTTTGAGTGTGCATCACATATTTTTTAAGAAACAAATTACCAGAAAAATCTTACTAAACAGTCACCTCTGCAGAGATGTGGAAATATATCATTTAATTGAAATGGGTCATTCCTATGTCACTTAGTCAGGTGTATGTCTCTATACATGTTTATCTATTCCGTAAATATTGATAAGTAGTAAACTAAACAAAGCACATTGTCGGTTGATAATCAAAACAAGAATCTACAGAGTTTAATCTGTTCTAGATTCAACAAAGTGGTATAAACACAGATCTGACAGGTTTTATGTAGGTCTAAGCTTTAGAAAGGTGACTAATAAAAGAAACAAAAAGGTATTTATTTTGTTAAACCTTCATGCCTCAATCAAATAATATATCAATGGCCTGCAAAAAAGACCAATCCATACAAAAAGATTGGCAAATTAGCTTTTTGCCTTTTTGTTTCTGTTGTAGACAACAAATGTTAAGGTAAATTAAAAAAATACAACTTCTGTGCTCACTTTTTTAATTTAAATATTTCTAAAATCTATTCAGAGTTAAACAAGAGCTAATGCAAACATAAAAACACTGCAAAGAAAGGCAATGATAAATTGACTGAAAATTCCTGTTATAAATGTACATGAATATATCATTATTTTAAACAAAAAATACTATATTAGGACAATGCAGAATGTATTAATGTCTTTGTCAGTATATTTCATTCATATCATGATCAATTATAACATTTTTCTGTGAGAAACAAGGTGTTATTCAACAACATTTCTCCCAAACCCACTACCATATGCAAGTTTTTCAGTTGATGCAAATGTGTACACAGCTAGTGTTCAGTTTTAATCCTTTTATATTCATTTCATTTTTTCTAGAATTTTTCCCTGATGTAATCTTGAAGATATAATGCATTTCTCAGCTAAGGAATACATGTCCCATAGCCAATTCATTCTGGGCTGTTATACTAAAAGACCTTGTCTTTGCTGCTTAATGAAGATGACATATTTCTAAATTATTCAAAAGAAACTTTTTGTATGTTCACTGGGAATCAGTTAAATATCAGCTGTCAACCTTTTATGAGAATGAAGAACAAATGTTCAAGACACAAAGGATTGCAGGTCAACAAAGCAAAGAGAGATTTGGAGCTGAAGATTTCTTGAAGTTTCTGGCACACTACTTCTTTCTGATCTTGCCTAGTAATCTTCCTATCATGCCCTTGTTCTCCTCATTCATTTGTTTAATACCTTCATTTGAAGTAACATAGCTACACATCGCAGCATCAAGGCCAGTAACTCCTTTCTTTGTCTCTCGAAAGTACTTTTTCTTATAGAAGTCAGTGTTTATTTTCTGGAGTGATTCAAGGGCTCTGTCGCATTTTTCTAAGTCTACTGTAGTGTGTTCTCCCTGTTTAAATCCATCAGCTACCTTTTTACGAATCAGTTCTGCTATATTCCTTCCTGCTTTGGATTTGTCCACTGGCCATTCCTCAAGAAGACGCATAAATTGTCTATATCTCATTGCAGACATTTTGAAAGCTGGGTCAGTGAGACAACTCTAAGCTGTAAAGGAAACCAGAAAGAAGTAAGATATACAAATACAGGACAGTTCATGAACCAGTGGGTAATTTTTTAGGGGTACTGAGGGGTTGAAAATGGGTCCTGGTTCCCATGAAAGACTTCAAAATCAGGCAATATTCCCAATTTAACAATTTACTCTTGAAAATATTCTTCTGAAATGGTTTGTCTTAAGCAAAATTATAGGTTTTAGCCACAAGAAATATCTCTTTTAACTCACATGAAACTTTTAAATATATATGACAAACGCTAGGGTCTAATTATTTCTGTTCAATCCTCTGGTCCTGGAATTTTGATCCTATTTGGAATTTACCATAACACAAGAGCCAGGCATTCTGTCCAAATATAAACTAGTAGTTTTTTTTAATCTACCCATTTACATTTTAACTTTTAACATCATACTTTATCCACTTTCATATGTGCACAGCCATCATTATTAAATTCCATTTTATTCATAGTTAAAAGGTTAAATGAGAGGTAACAGTTAACCAATCTGCAGAATTTGGAAGAAAAGAAAACCAAATTTGTGTCATCTTTTGGGAATATCAGTGAGAATAGCCATAAGAACAGAAAATCGATCAGTAGCTTTATCCATTTAAAAACCATAATCATAAATATATCACGAGAACCAACTCTTTGCCAGTTCCTTCTCTCTCCGCATTTAACACTTGTCTCTTCTTCATGAACTGTGTAATATTGCTCAGAATTTTCTTCAGGTCAAAGATTTTACAATTATCAAAATTTACCAAAAATATCTTATAACTAAAGTTTAAACTGGCATTTTAATAAACTGAGATTTCAGTTAAATGTACATATGTGCAAGAACATTGTAATGAATATGCACTATTAGTATTATGAGCATCAGATAATTTCAAACTGTGCATAACTTAAGAATATTTAATTTCATGCAAAAATATTATGGAAAACTTGATAAAAATGTAAAGACAAGTTTCAGAAGTACCTGAAACACATAAAATGTAAATTTATTCTTAAAGCTGAACTTTCATAAACATTTCTACAAGAAATGTCAGAGATAGGCAAACTTCAGCAAAATTTACCAAGACATAAAGAATTTGAAAAAAGTAACCAAAGACCAATAGTAATAATGTGTTTGAAGCTTTCTTCAAATGTATTTTATAAGATATCATAAAGATTAGTTCATTTATGAATTCTGCACAAACAGATTAGGTATGCAGAGCATATTATATTTTCATACATTCTATTAATTCTTAAAAAATCGACCACATTGCTATTTTTAAAACATGTTAAAAAATATGTCACATAAACCATCAAAAGTACAATAGGACAAAAATATAACTATTATTTTTAACTAAAAAGGACTTTTTTAAAATGGATGGAACACCTTGCAAATTTGATTTTTTAAAAATGTGTGTCCGATGTTTCCTAAATTTACAATCCTTGAAAAAGACTGCTAATTTCCAGAACCCATTTTCTGTTAGTGTTCGCAAGGTCTCTGTGGAGCCTCAGATGAAAATAATTAGGCTGGAGTTTACTAATGTTAATGTTGACACATTTTTTCAATGTTTAGGTCCAAATTATCCTCAACTGAAGTCATTTGCTTAAAACAAATTTCCATGTTTGTGACAACATATGTTTATGAAGTCTTTTCTAAAATGAACATGAACAAGACTTCATTCTCAACATTGTGATATACACTTGAATTCGATATTCAAGCCAGCCACAGTCCAGTCAACTTCTCCAAACAATGATATAGATGTATAGGTGCCAGCAGCAGTAGCAGTAAATAAAGTTCTACACCAGTACACAGGGTCTCATATCATTGCTTACAATTGACCTATCATACATGTACTGTATAATAACTACAAGGGAGGTAACTTCTCTCCTTTCTTAGCAACCCATTTAAGAATAAATGCTGTTATTTCAAGCTACATTTCGCATAGCATACAAAAGTTGGTACTAATGTTTAGCTCAGGCATTCGACTTTGCATGTGCATCCAAAGTTTGGCTTACTATCATACCTTTATGGAATGTCAGACCAATTTCCCACGCTACTGCTCAACATGGCAATGATCTAACCCACTTGCTTATGCAAGAACAAAGCACTGAATGGAATACTACCTTCTCACTGGCCAACTGAATATAAGTTATAAATAAATGCAGGATATCATTTTCTTTAAACCAGTGAGGACAGTATTCCATTCAGCAAGATCCCACTTGCATATTAAGCAAGTGCGATCACAGCCATGTCGAGTAGCAGCATGGGAAAATGGTATGGCATTCCTTAAAGGTATGATAGCAAGCCAAATTTGGATATGTATACAAAGTCAAAGGCCCGAGCTAATCATTAGATTGGTACCAAATTTATGAAGCTACGCAGAATGTAGGTTGAAATATTTTTAAATGGTTCGCACGAGAAAGGAACGAAGTGTCCTCCCTTGTAGTTATTATACAGTACATGTATGATAGGTAAATTGTAAGCAAAGAAACGAGCCCCAGTGCACTAGTATACTTCTTAGCAATAAGTGAAAATTTTCTTTTAATTGTAAATTTCAAGCAGCGATTGATTTTAGAAGTGATTTACTGCTATTTTAATGTCGCTTCCTTACTCAAATTACTCATACTATGTAATGCTTGTGCGCAGAGTCTAGAATTGGCATACATTGTTCATGACATGTAACGATCCAAGTAAATAACATAGCAAATCTGGCCCTCGATGGCAAATGAGTTTTACGTTTTTCACTGTAATCTATCGTTCGGTTTCAACATTTACAACAGAAATAAAGGCATTAGTTTTGTAATCAAAACAGGTAACTGTTGTTTGCTGAGTTTGCAGCGGTTTTCTTCAATAACAAAACTTTAAAGATTATCGAAATCTGGGAGAAGCGTAATAAAATAGACCCAATATATCCATACATTTCGAGATAGATTTTAAAGTATTTTTTACAAATTCCAAAACGTATAAACATTGCTTACACCAACTGGAAGTAAATAGTCAAAACAAGCTAGGGTCTAACTGGGAATAGTCATTTTTCGATCAGAGCTGACAAAATTTCCGTAGCACATTACCCATTACCGAGATCCCGTGTTGGAGATGCGGTGTTAAGGCTAGTTTCTTCTGCTAACATTAGAATAGTTTAAAAAAACTGAACGATTTACTAAAATACACCCAAATACTCCACAAATACTCCCAAATACTGTCCTGAAACATGCACCGTGATACATTTACAACTAAAGAGATTTTAAATTCATTGCAAAGTTTTGGGTTTAAAATCATATACGTTTAATTACTAAAGCAATTAGAAATTCTTTGTTTCGTTCCATTTCATGCAATCTCCGACTATTTAAATAATTCGTCCTAAACTATTGCGTGTTAAATTTTAATGATGGCCATATCTAATACACCAAAAAAACTCGTTAACTTGATTGATCAAGGGATGAATTATCAAATCTTTATGCTATCCAAATTGTCATGTGAACAGTCATGGGCTGAATCAATGGCATCATCCTTGGTTCTTTCGAGATCTCTGTCGCAAACGATAAGCAATCGTATTTTGAAAGGCACAGTGCTGTACTGCACCTTTTTGGTAACTTTTGACGATATAAAGCACAGGATTTCGTATCGTTGCTTACAATCGACCGGTCATACATGTACTATATATTAACTATAGTTACTACTTACAATAAATAGTTACTATTTCTTGTTACACGCACAGGGGTATTCACTTGACCGAGCGGTGTCAAAACCCTGGCGCGAGTCACGCTGGAAGTCATATGTTTTCCCCAAACTTCCAAAGACTTCCATACAACTTGAGTTGTAAAATGGAAAGAAAGACGTGTCTGCTATAATTATTAATCTTTGCTGTAATCAATGGGCGACCCAGAGGAGACAACTTGCCCAAACGTCCATTAACTGCACCTTTACATGGTTTTTCTTCATTATCATCCGTTTTCCGTACCGATAGCTTGTCATGCCATAGAAATTACACCAGTATTCCCTTACTAACTGGGAAATATTTAACTGCGCGACCCTAGGCCAGTCCATCCACAGAATTTCCGGCGTATCACACTCATATACATACGCCAATTTTCCACTATGGCCACATAAACGGTACCTACCAAGTTCCAACTTATTGATTCCATTCTATAATTTACTGATTTCCAACCATAAATGCTGCCTTTACAATCACACTACTTGTATACACCACTGAATTTTAATATGGACTATGTTATCGAAAGGGACAGTCATTCGGCTTGTACCCAAAATCACTACTAACGACCCAAGCATGGTTCAAATTCACTAACACTTACTCCAAATTTATGACAATATAATAAACATAGTTATTATATTGCGACACCTGGTTTATAGTGATGCCCGAGTTAGAGTCCCATGGCCCACAGTCGTCGGGAAAGTCTTTCCGTTTCCCCCTTCACTCTATTGATGCTTTACTACAACGTAAACATTGCTTTTGTGTCCCAAAGGTACTCTTTCTGCTAACGCATCTTCACTTAAAAGCGTTTTAAAAAGTTCATCATTTTCGAAGAACCTATTTCCTGGATTTTCCTTAACTTGTTGGCGCTCAATACTCAGGGGTGCAATGGCAAGGGACTGGTCTTTTTCTTTGGTAAAATATATATCTGCTTCATTATCAGTGCCAGCATCAGTTAAATCTAGAAGATTATCGAAGTTATTTGATGACGAAAAATCACTTCCCAGTGATAATTAATGATACATTAGAGCAACGCCTTTTGGATGTTAAACTCCCTGTAGATGCCACTGAAGAGGATGCTGAAAGTCTGCGTTTGTGGCTAACACCATATTCAACAGCATTTTCATCGGTTGATGAATACGCTATCATATGTACCACATGAATAACATCTGCGAAGTGATTGACAGTGTACCACTTTCCCGGTCCTGGTGTTGGTACGTCTCCACTCTTGCACCAAAGGATTGCTAGCTGCCGTCTGCCGACAATTTACCTGTTAGTATTAACATTTTCTAATATTTTATAATTAATTCCTGCCCAAGGACCTAGTTATCTTTCTGTTATTCAACTCGTACCAAGAGGTCGTTACTCAGTAATTGCAGGTGAAAGAAAACGTTACGAATTGTCTAATGTGTTCTAATTTGCACGTATGTAATAGTGCAGTTTTTTTCAGTTAGTTTATTAGATGACATAATTATTGTATTCGTTTTATATCAGTAACCAGTCGGAACGAATCCTTATCACGTGGAATTTATTTTGGCTGAATCGAAATTTAGTTGAACACGTGGCCCTGATTTTGTATATAAATTTAACATGGAAAAAAGACAGTAATGAGAGAGTAAATTCAAAGAATCAGCTGGAAACTATCAGACACCAAGTTATCAACAGATACGTATTGGTGTTTTTTTTTAAAATCACTTAACATTAGATCTGTGTGTGTGTGTGTGTGTGTGTGTGTGTGTGTGTGTGTGTGTGTCGTTAGTGTCTATATTTTTTAGTAGAAATAAACATCAATAAAATAAAATAAAACATTTGATCACACAAAGGCCAGTCCAGGCACAGAAACTAGATAGCAGACAAAACATAATATCATATACATAGCAAAAATCGTTGGCCACGATTACTGGAAATAAGGACTATCTTATTTAATTATTCACAGATAAATATGTCAATGGGCAATAGTACAAAAAATATACCAAGTTATTAATATTATAGAATAACGTCATAAAGTATTGGGAGAGGGAGAAATAAGGGGCATGTATATACAGGAACCTCAAAGAACGATTCATCCAAGAAAGTAGCAAATTAAGAAAACCATCGCTACTATAAACGATCATATAAACACATTTTCTATTAAAAAATATGCTTGATTTTTTTCACGACCCCCCCCCCCCCTAAATATCAGAGGGTGGGAATAGGAACACACAAGTCTTTGAATGTTTCGAACAAAGAGCCGGGGGGGGGGCACAGTCGAGGTCAATAGCTGATTATATCTGAATGTTAAAGGTGTGTCCACAAATTAGAATTAACATTATTGTCCAATATAGATTAAGTATGCAAATTAGGGACATATATATGTCGTCCCGGACTCTGTCGATAATTTACGAGAATATGGTAACTGAAGATGTTCGAAATATTTCGTACAACTTATTTCTAGTTGCTTAAGTCATTTAACATATTTATTTTTACCCAGAACTTAACTTGACAATGAATCAAAAAAATATTTAGTAGTAAATGTATCACGTGCTTGTCTCTGGACATTATTTGGGCAGTGTTTAGGAGTATTTGGGCAGTATTTGGGTATATTTGGGTCAAGAGATATTTCGGGTACATTCAATAACGGAGGTCGCACGATTTACCCAAAACCTGCCCAAAACTGCCCAAAACCTGTCCCAATCCACCACAAATATTATGTAAATCAAATGAAACATACTCAAAACCACAAGAAAACATTGGAAAGAGTACTATCTTGTTGAAACAGACCGACAAATTATGTCGCATTTATTATTTACATTGGATGGAAATGACAAAAGGGAGACAAATGCTACTGGATTAATCCCCATTGCTGGTTATCAAGTCAAAGGCGGACCCAGTCAGTATGTCCCATGTACAAACGGCCTCATTGTGAATAAACGAGAATGGCAACAGTAACATATGCACGATATTATAAATATGTTTCCATGTATGTGTTATGTCTTTATTAACATTTTGTTGCCGCTAAGGGCTATAGCAGTATATTATGTTTCTTCTTGACATTTTAAACAAAAATAAATTTTTCAAGTCATGTAAAGGTACTGATTCTTTATTTTTAAACTGAAGTGAAACTAAGTGCTTATTCATTATTTTCCTTTTAGATCATGTCACTGCATTTAATAATATTATTGTCGTTGGCTAAAATTTAATGCTAATGATAAAGCAGTCTTCTGCGGATGTGATTCATTTGTGCGAGGCAGATGGGAAGATCTGTAAATACATACATATAAATGTAAGGCAAAAAGTTTTGAGTACATGAAGTGACAAAGTGTCGGTCCACGGATGTTGCAGATGGCGGTACAAATCAAATTAGTGAGTAGATAAACATAGGGTGAATATTGTAATGTTATGTTAATAGTATTTGACAGTTATTGCACTGATTGGCAAGTATTTACTTCAGATGATTCTAAATAGGAGAATTTTAAGAAATGCAACGAAGAAATACAAAATACATTTTTTCCCTTCTTTTCCATTACATGCTACTGTAATGTAATTTTGTTTACTGTATTTGATTTTGTCCAGAATAGAGTTCATTTCTGACTGGTGATAAATATAGTAACATTTGTCTCCCTTGATCCAATGTTTACTTCCAATCTAAAACATAAAGGCAGTCAATCTTGTCGTCTGTTTCAACAAAATAATACTGTATCCAATGTTTTCTTGTGGTTTTTTTGAGTATGATTAGATTAATTTACATCATGTTTTAGTGGATTTGGGCTGGTTTAAGTTGGTTTGGGCCAGGTTTTGGATGGTTTGGGATAAGTTTTGGGCAGGTTTTGGGTGGTTTGTGGCAGGTTTGGGGTGGTTTGGGATAAGTTTTGGACAGGTTTTGGGTGGTTTGGGGCAGGTTTGGGGTGGTTTGGGATAAGTTTGGGCAGGTTTGGGGTGGTTTGGGGCAGGTTTGGGGTGGTTTGGGATAAGTTTGGGCAGGTTTTGGGTGGTTTGGGATAAGTTTTGGGCAGGTTTTGGGTGGTTTGGGGCAGGTTTGGGGTGGTTTAGGGTGAATCGTGCTGCCGCAAAAATGGTAAGTATCCAGACTACTGCTGACTAGTTTGTTATTCAAATACAGATCCACTCTTCTGAACAAGGAATGCATGAAATTGTTGACGAAAGCTATTTTATCGTCGCCCTCTAGTTAGTCAGTTTTGGTATTTTCGGTCACTTTGACTTTCAAGTACAAGCACAACTGCTATTTAGATCGAATGTAATCTTCAGGCTGTCCTTTTATATCAAGGTCGATTGGGGGGGGGCTGGTCCTGAGTCCTTGACAGAGGAAACCGTATGAAATTTGACCCATCGGGATTCTTTCATCGTCCTCATTGTGGGTGGCATAGCAAACAGATCCAGTTCCGACTTGGAACAGGTACAAGACCTTGCGGTGCATCATTTTGTCTCTCTGTGATTTTTTAATAATAAAGCACATCTAAGTCTCGAATGGTTTTTCTTTTCTTAGTCTTTATAGCTTTATGTGTGAAGATTTCTGAAAGCGTGTTTTCGTCGTCGTCTCTGTATGCCGTGTCCTTGCTGTGGCATTAGGGAAGCAGGAACCCCTGACTCGGTATCGTCCAGATCATTTATAGGAGTTTTTCGTTAAATTAAAATGTCTTTGCCCGATTTAAGCAAGACATTTTAGCCCACTCTCAAGAAACCTAATTTGGGCTTTTGTTTGTCGGTGATGATGTTTTGGAGAAATTCTTTGCCTTGCGTCAACGCGGCATCTTTCAAGGCATGAAATCCGCGTTTCACCATCGGTATCAAAACAGGAGCCATCAAACGAAAGTCCGATTTCAGTGTATATCCGAAAAAAATGTCCACTTTTTCGAGTGACGCCCCGGTACACTTGATACATGACTTACGATTCATTAAAGAATCATTTTCAAAATGGAGTTTAACTGTGACTTTAACTTTGGTGAATAGAATAGTTTGTCCCAGATCTCCTTTTATAGGAATGTTGATAGTGTCAAAATAAGACTTACTGATGGGTAACTAGCTAGGATGTACACTTTCGCGATGAACGTGATTGGTGTTTCCACCTTCGTTCGTGGCAGAATCCTTTTTGACATGAATGACACTCAGTAAGGGTATGGAGGTGTGTCTCACCACACTGTACTCCACTACATCAGAGAATACAAAGATCAAATTCAGTCTTTCGTTCAGTTCTATCGTGAATCGAAAAATGTTCCTAGAAGGAGAATTGCGATGTACTGGTCGATTCTTAGAGGCATCTGGAGTTTCCGCAAAAGTACTTTGATTTTTTTCAGTGATGTTTAGGATTTGTGTAGGATGAATGATTGCCACCAACGCCACGTCGTATCAACTTGAAGACAGGCATCACATGTTGTTCGCAATTGACTAAATCGGGATAGCTTTTGTTTGGATAAATCCAGTAAAATTTGTAACATGCCAATTCTCTCTTGGACTTTCATTTTGGGGGCAGGTACTTTGTAAGCAGCTGCCACTATAGCTTAAGAGGAAGAGGGTGTCATCGCAGAGAAATCTTTGGAGATGCGAGTTTCCATTGTTTCGTCAAATGAGGAAGAACAGGTGTTAACTTTGGCTCGGCAGAAATCATCAGCAACAGAGAATTGAAAGATAGTAAGGCTACTGGAGAAGCAGTCACCGACGATGCCGGTCGTGGTTTGCAAGTGCAAGGTTGCCTCTTGGCCGAAGTGCCTTTCTTGCAGGTAGAAGCTGTTTTCTAGGGCTTTTCTTTTTTGAAGACTTTTCTTTATCTGTAACCTGGTCCTCACACCACTGCTCTTTTTCTTTTTTTTTCTGCGTGCCTTAGGGTCGGGGTGTGACATTTTTCAAGGGGAGGACGTTGTGGGCGTTGGGATCTCATTTTAAGAGGGAATGATAGATGACTCCCCCATGAGCGAAGCAGGACCTTTTGGCACTGGCCGTTTCGGCACGATCAGTTTGGCGTCGGCCGTTTTGGCATGGTGCTGGTTTGGCTCCGGCCGCTTTGGCGCCGAGCAATTGTTATTCCTGTTGAGAGGTAACCTAACATTAGTGGAGCAGGTAAGAACAGCAATGATTAGCTCAGCAATCAAAGAGATGTAGCGTGTAAGTGAAATATGAAGTGAAAAATAGAAGTAACATTATTCCAATGATCAGCCAGTGTGTTATTAAAATAACTTTAACTAAAACTATAAGTGAAAAATAAAAGTAAAAAGTTCTTGATTTGTAAATTTTATTCAAACAGGAACATAGCTGAAAGGTCCGAAAGTGGATTATTCAGTAATTATGTGTTTAGTCTATTAGGAAATTATGAGCCAGTCCAGGTAGCTTATTCGTTCATGTTTCTTGATCTATAGCTCTCCACAATTCTCTTGATTCGTGCGTCCATGTCAATGTATTTCTCGCGCTTCATAGGCTGTTCATCTCAACGAATGAATTCCTCATAAAATTGGTCGTGACCCTTCTGAACGATTCGTAGTCCATCTATGAATTTCCAAAGGATAGGGTGTTTCATCCCAAATTCGGCCTGTCATTTTCGATGAGCAGCTTCAGCGTGGTTGTTTGTGCGATCGTCTCCGTTTAAAGTCCTTTCGTACACAGACCAGATTTTCGGCGGAAACATTGGTCGACGTCGACTTCGATTGCGATTTGGGCGACCAACGTAATTGTCCTCGAACCAGTTGATGATCGGTAAAATGTCATCTAGTATCTCATTTGAAACTGATTCTAGCCCAATATCAAGATCGTTTATTGGTGCAAAAGCAAGGGCGACAAACATTCGACAATGCAGAGCAAATACGGAATCCGTGTTGTACCTACGTAAGAGACCGCCATCTGCAAGTTTCTTACGCATGTCCCACGTCAGATAAAACAGACATCCATGGATTTCAGCGGAAGGAAACGTTGCTCGAATTGCACATATCGCCGCTTGTTCAAAGTCAATGGATACTGAAGTAGGATTCAGGTTTGGCTACATTGCCTTCAAAGCTTCGAACAGTCGGAAGTATGTACCGCCTTCCTTGTTAGGCAATAGAACATACAGTACCGGATGAAAAAATCCTTCTCTTGGTTAACGTTCCATCAACATACAGCTTCTCTATGTGTTGACTCCAATTCAATATCCTATCATTGTCGTTTTCGCCTGAATCCCACAATAAAAATGATTCTACTTGACCCGCTGAAACCACATACCTTCGATAGCCTTTCGGGATGACAATAGACGCTCGTTCTTTTGGTTGAGGAGGTGCTGATTGAATGTGGTTTCGAATACTTTGTATTGCTTCGCGAACCGCATCTTTCTTCGGCATCTTTCCATGGACAGCAACTGATGTTCCCTGCAAAGCGCTGTTAAGTATCACCGATGAGATTTCTACTGTATCGGGTGCCTTTTTATTCATATCATTCACAATCTTGTCCACTTCTGCTTTTGTAACATCACTCTAGTGATTATGTTCATTCATCAGTAGAATGAATTCGCCGTCATCTGCAGCTGTGTGAAGACGGGCTTTACATTCGTTTTTCAACTCGTATCGCCAAATGTTTTAAGCTTATCGGCACTGTATTTATCAAAACATATTGATATATATCGGGCACGTACTTTTCTTGACTACGCCTTGATTTCATAGCGCTTATTTTCGAAAAAAATATTCTTACGTTAATATATTCGACATCACATTTATATAAACAAGCAAATATAAAGAAGTGGGTTTGAGCCGGAATGGCTAAATTGTTAATCCTTTGCGTGGACTTCTTTTACCTTATCATAGCTTTCATTTTCAAATATAAATAACACGCTAGACATCAAAACGTTAAATTGTTAATCTTTACGTGGTCATGACTCACATGAAAATATACCAATATAGTTAATTATCTTAAACGCCCTGCTTATATTGTTGTTTCTTAATCCTTTTGTAAATGCCGACATGGCCTCTAATTATCTTAAGGATAATGTGTAATCTTTTGATGTTAATCCTCTTGTTGGTGCCTAAACGGCCGGCGTCAAAACGGCCCATGCCAAAACAAATCCAACACCAAAATGTTCACGCCAAACAGGCTGGCGCCAAACCGGCCTACACTAAAACGTCAAGGTTTTAAGATGATTTGCTTTTTGGTTTGAGTGTCCATGCGGATATGGGCGAGTTGCGTCAAGGGAACTTTTTTCTCTCAAAAAACGTTTGGTTTGATGTGGAATGTGTATTATGCCAGGCAGTAATTGAGATGCTGTCATCATAAACCATGGTAAGACTTCATTAAAATTGGTTTCTAATACACAAAGACGTATTTGTGGATTTTCTTTTGCGACTGATGGTCGTACAAGGGACGAATCAATTTGACGGGAAGATGAGACTGAATGACGTCATACTGACGCTGTGAGACAGACCAAAAGTGTCAGATTTTTTATATATAAATATTTCTTGTTGTTAAGTCGATGACGCTGAAGAGTACACTGCAGGCCTTTCGTCTTGGCATCAGTGGTGAAACAGATGGGTACAAAATCGCAAATAATCGGGGTTGGTAGGTTATAAATCCACGAGTTAATAGACATTTATGGTTTGAGTGGCATCATCGTACGCACGAGTCAGCCAAGGTGTTTCTAACTGTTTGGCTAAGACGTTCACTTGCGTTTTATCTCTGGGGCTTATAAACAAAACTACGTATTAAGCATTGAGACTGATGGTGCGATGGGCTTTACTTTGTTGAAACAAATTTTGACAGATATCAATGAAACTGGCATTACAATGATGCCCGTTGCATGTAAACCAGTTGAATTTCTTCTTTGTCTTCTCCTAACATGTCGTCAAAATGACCAGATGGGTTTCACTGGGGTCAGACACGATCCCGTCGTCTTCGCCAGGAAAGCCTTCCACAAACAAGATGGAATCGCTTTGACTTTCTTGCAAGAGACTGTGCACCGAGTGCCACTCTTTGTTACACCACACGAATCGTTGAGGTGGACAATCGATCAAATGATGTTTACGTTCAAACAAACGTTTGACTAATTAGGTTTTGGCTGAACCGCTTGGTCCGGCAATTAAAATGATAAATGGATGGCGAAAATACAACGCCTCCAAACTAGCACGATCTAAGTGTTAGGCAATGACGTTGAAAGTGGCGGAAGAGGGAGCAGAGGTAGCCAAAGCGCAGGGAATGTCACTTTTGACACGAAAACAGACAAGACAAGAGTTTTAATACTTTTTTCAGGTAACGTCTATTTCAGCACATGTTTAAAATGAAACAACACGAAAGTCAAAAATGCAAAAAAAAAGATAAATGGTTAAATACAGAAATAAAAAGCGCATCAAAACAAATAATGTGGATTATAAACATTTAACTATACAGCATGTTTTTGGTAACAAAGGTGTAATAGGGACTGTGTAATGTTCTTAAAGTCTCGACACTGGGGACAGAAACACAAATGTCTTCCCGGAATGGCATTTTGGGAATATCCATGACAGTCCTGTACTGAAGGGAGTGCTTGTCCTCGGTGACGAGTTCTTCTTCTGGCGCTTCACTAGCATTTAAAAGTTACCATTTTTACTTGACGTTTCAATTTAGGATCCCTTGAGTATAATTGGCCACTTCTTTGGTCCAAGCCTTGAAAACCCAACTTTTCCATTTACGTACATCTGTCGTGTGAAAGTGTAAGTCACAAGCTAAACACATCGTAGTACACTTCTTTTATACCCTCTTTTGTCGGAGGTAATAAGTGTACTTTCTGAATAGAATTGATAGTACTCCAGTGGCGAATCCAAATTGTTTAACCACTAGTTCACACGACAGAATATTTCTCTACAGACAAATTTGATAGGGGAAAAGATTTTGGTAATCCTGGAATTCTTCTTCTGGAATTCGTTGTAGTATGGCAAGCATGTAAGTAGTAGCAGGATGAGTAAAAACAAACGTCTTCCGGTTCTGCCAGATATTTTGGCCACTATCCTTTGAAGGTTTGGAATCGACTTTCAAAGTTGCAGTATTCAAGCAAACTCACAGGGAACGAATATTCGTTCATTACATGTTCATTTTAATAAGAGTATGGTGAAAACCGCAGCAGTTTGCTCAGTATTCGATGCCATCCGTAGCGTGTTGAACGCATGGTCTTGCATTTATGTTGACATCCATCATGAAAACCGGTAAATGGTTCTCGATAACGAGTGACATCGCTTTTGCATCCGTCAGATTTGAAACGCATATCATTGCTTTCCATGGTAGGTATGGTAGTAGTGAAAGTATTAGTCATAGCAAAGTTCCCATGATATGTGTGGCACCAGGAAGGATAGCCGTTGGCTTCTTGCTTCAGTTTCTAACAAGCGTCTACGTAGTCTGCGAAAATGCCCTTCTGAGTCTCGTTGCCCTTGTGGTATTTTTGTGTCTTATGAAAAGGGTAAATTTTGTACACTTCAAAAGTTCACAGTGAGAAAAAAATAGAAGAAAAGAACACGAGACGAAACTGAGGAAGAAGAGGAGAAAAAAAACCCTGTACAAGTGAAGAAATTCAAACAACAGAGAGAGAGAGAGAGTGAACAACGACACAGAAGAAGCTCATAAACTTTTTAAAGTGTTGTGTTGTGAATTGGATTGTATACTTTGTACCAGAATATAACAGACAAAAAACGTGTCTCTTGGTTTTGATTTTTATAAATATTACAAGAACTGACACTCACGCACTTGCACACAATTAGTACTTCCAGTTCACTACCCATAAATGCAGTCCTAGTCAATTTTATTTCATTTTTCCCCTTAATTTTTGGTGGTGATAAAAGATTTGTATTTTTGCATTCTCTCTCTCTCTCTCTCTCTCTCTCTCTCTCTCTCTCTCTCTCTCTCTCTCTCTCTCATGTTTCATCGAGTCTTACATGCAGCAGTGTTACAACATGAAGCCTAAAATTGAATATATTTGTTAAAATATCGTATGTACGGTAATAATAATAATAATAATAATAATAATAATAATAATAATAATAAAGACTTTATTTAGAGAAGGTAACTCAATTAGTTACAGAACTAATCTACCCTGAGGCCTTCTATTTATTATGTACAATATATACAATACATACAACATGATGTGAAGAGTCTGGCTCGACGCTAAATAATTAAGGAATTTTAAATTTCAAAATATCAAGCCTGTAACACATGCACAGGCATCTGTACAAACATAAACATATAAGAAACATAAAATATCATTCTGCGTTGAGACATTGGTCTTTGAAAATGATGCAAAATTACAGACAAGCAGGCAGTATTTTTTTTTTTGGTACTAGCACTGTTCAATTTTCTAAAGATTTCATGCATTTAAGACATTGATTATGAAACGAAGAAATGCTAGGAGCCTGCCTTATGTCGCTGGGAATGTTGTTCCATACTACTGGACCAGTATATTGAAAACTTTTTTTTAAACATTTCCTTCTTTAGCCTTGGTATAATGTATTTTTTTCTTCTTATGGACCTTAAATTTGGAGTACCATCAGCATCTCTTTGGTGAAAGATATTGCTTAGATAGACAGGAATGGATTTTCTGGATACTTTATACATCAATTTGGGTTTTCTAAGAAATATTCTTTCATGTATTGTTAAAACCTTTATATTATTCATTGCATCCTGAAAATTGTCTATACATTGATCTAGAATTAAATTTTAAGCCCTCTTTTGGAGCCTTATAAGTGTTGTTATGTTTGAATTAGAGGTATTACCCCAAATTACGTTACAGTAGTCCAGATATGGCTGAATATAACTTTTATAAAAGACGACCCTACACTGAAGAGGAATGTATGTTTTGATTTTCCTCAGTAGCCAAAGATAAGAATTAACTTTTTTTTTGAAATGTGATTAATGTGAACAGACCAAGAAAGATTGTTATCTACGAATACACCAATAATTCTATCTTGAGAGGTCATATTAAGGCTCACATTGTCAAAAAAAAAAAAACATTAGTCTTGCTCGTTTTTGTTGTGTTGTAACTATTAGGGCTATCGTTTTTTCTGTATTTATGATCATACTGTTTTCCTTGCACCATACTTGAAGTCTGTTGAGAGCATCTTGTAAGTTATTTTCAAGTGCCGTTTTGGTTTTACCAATCATAGACAGTGTAGTATCATCTGCAAAGAGGTCAGTGGAAGAAATTGAAGTTCCAATCTTAAGAGGTAAATCGTTGATAAATAGAATGAATAACAGAGGTCCAAGGATAGAGCCTTGTGGTACTCCACAATTAATACTTTTACTTTCAGAAAGTTGACCATTTAAAGATACTTTTTGTCGGTTAAGTAAGAAGTAAACCAGTTTAGAGAGTTTTCACTACATTGATAAATCTTTAGTTTTTCAAGTAAAATTTCATGGTCTTCAAGATCAAAAGCTTTACGAAAATCAACCATAATAGTGCCTACCATTTCTCCTTGATCAAACGCTTTCAGCCATTTATCAATCAAAGATACAAGTGCAGTCTCACAGGAGTGATTCTGGCGAAAGCCAGACGGATTATCATGAATAAGATCATAAGTGTTTAAATAGTTGAGAAAAGAATCATGTACATGTTTTTCTAGTAATTTGGAGAGACAAGGAAGGATAGAGATGGGTCTGTAGTTATTTACATCATCTTTTGTTCCTGCTTTATGCAATGGTATAACTTTGCAGTTTTCCATGTTTGTGGAAATTTATTAGACCTAATACTTTCATTACAAATGAAAACTATACTCTCTACAATGGCAGGTGTAGCCACTTTTAGTACGTTCTTGTATGGCAAACAACGGTGTAATAAAATCGCTTATTTTAGGTACATCAATAAATTGTGTCACATCAGTATACATATATATATATATATATATATATATATATATATATATATATATATATATATATATATATATATATATATATATATATATATATATATATATATATATATATATTCATAATTTCAGTATACTGAACAATATTACAACAGAGGCATTATACTCCTACAAAGTATATGCAAATATTCAAATATCCATACTCAGATATATCTTTAGGGTCATTTTAACTAATTTTACACACTGCAACCATTTTACAAAATTACAATTCAATTCAACAGTTGCAAAATCTAGAATATCACATGAACAGATGCACTAGTTTACTGTGAAGTAACCATATAGCGAATTCAATATTAATTCTGACCCTGAGCTGACAATCTACATAATTCTTTACATAATCATATCTCATTTCTCAAATATGGATGTAAAGTAAACACTACAAAGGTAATTCTACATACCAACGATTCTAGTAAAGAAGTATACATAATGCACATAATTACAATAATAATGCCGTAATATTCTGCAAAAACCAAGCAAAAAACTTACTGACCTTTACGACGCTTTGTCTCTCTTTGAATTTCGTACGTTTCCCTGCCAAATTACGAGTGGCTTCCCTGGAGTATTGATTTATTCCTTTCCAGCACAATGTTTTGGCGATTACGAAGTTCCTGCCTCGAAAATACTAAATTAAATTCGGATTGAAATGGTGACCACAACCTCTCTCAATTCTGAGTGGATGTCGACTCTAACCTGTTTTATTCAACTTAGCAGACAATGTCCCAGGATGTCAGTCATTGTGGTGGGATTGACTACGCCAATAAGGGTCATTTATTCTTAAACAATGCTTTCAACGTCCACGTGCGACATTTTACACCCAATAAAGCTTGGTTCTCGTACCGTTACCAAAAGGATCAACTGTTGCCGCGGTGCATGGCTTCTAACCATTTCTTTATTCCCTTGACTCACGCAATCGTGGGCAGAGCAATGTGACATTCTTTCAAAGAAAATAACAGTACATCGTAACAAACATAAATTTGAGAAAACATAAACTGCCATATATTTTGCGCATTCTAATTAAAATATGTGTATACATTTATTTTTTACTAGAAAATATATGCATCTGCACAACGAAATTTTCAGTTTAAGTCTTTCGGTCAAATTAAACATACCGATTTATAAAAACAATAATACTTAGCAGATAATATTCTATAGAATAC
The DNA here is from genome assembly GCA_029339505.1 of Unio delphinus. Classification (NCBI taxonomy): domain Eukaryota; kingdom Metazoa; phylum Mollusca; class Bivalvia; order Unionida; family Unionidae; genus Unio; species Unio delphinus. Next base: position 7,327,890 of record JAQISU010000226.1, on the reverse strand, counting down.
ATAATCATTTTTCTAAGAGTAGCGACACCGATCAAGTGAAGTTACTGTTAACCTCTCCAAATAATAATATCCATTTATTTGGACTCTCAGAAACAATTTTAACAGAAAATCAGGGTGAAATTTTCTTATATATTAATGACAATTTTCAATGAGAAGGATTGCGTGACCGAAAACTGTAATAGTCTTTATCTGATAATTGTTTATTGGCTATTGTGAGACAAGATAGCTAAGGAAATATGCTAACGTCCTTGTGTTTTCACATGACGCTTTTAGGGGACAGACTTTCGGTATACTTTAGTCCCGAGTCTCGGGGTAGGAGACGGGATAATGACTAGTGGAGATGTCGATTGTGAATCGAAGGTTACTCGGAAAAGGAGTCAAGGATGAGATGGAGTTATGAGGGAAGTGGGAATGAGAAAAGGAATTGGCGGGATAGGAGAGATACAAATGAGTAGAAAACAAGGACAGGTGGAAAAGCTTTCTCACACTATAAATCAAATGATGCAATAGGCTATTACTTCGTCGAGAGGACGAAGACTGATTGGGGAATTATTATTACTTGACTATTGAATAGTATTAAATAGTTATACATTTGAATTTCACATATTGTTACTCAATAATTTAACTAACTCGGCATTGCTGATTGAGGGCTCGTAGCTTTACATCTCTATATCACTAATGTTCCTTTCTACAAAAATCGAGCCTGGATGCACTCTAGTAATTTAAAAAATATATTGGGCGCACCCTATCCCAGCCCTAGCACCGTCACAAAGAATATCAAGATAGTTTAGTTTGTTTAAATTTGTTCCGTTTTTTTCCCTAAAACCTATTCCATTTTACATCTTATAAAAAAATTCACAAACATTTTGTCACACACACACACACACACACACACACACACACACACACTGACACACACACACATATATATATATATATATATATATATATATATATATATATATATATATATATATATATATATATATATATATATATATATATATATATATATATATATTGTTACGTGCTTAGGCTCGAATAAGCAGCAACACAGAAAGAGTGAAAACTAACAAGCTTGTATAACTTTAACAATGAATTTATTAAGTACAATTATTTAAATAAAACAATTGAACTTACAGTTTTAGAGAATCAAATCCAACAAATATAGAATTCACAAAATAATCCACTAATAGAATTGCAAGTCCTGATAAATAAATGTGCTAATAGTTCCAGGTTCGAATCTTGACGATGTAATAATCCAAAATGGCTGACAATGTCACGTGGTACAGTTCTTGTTTTTAAATCATCCAAATGAAATTATGAAACATATGTCCTTTTCCAGATAAATAGAATAATTCTTCTTTTCCAACGAATTGACACAAGTCCAGAATAATATTAACACTCAAACATAAATACACAACTTCTTTAAAATAAGCCCAATTTATATTCTACTACTGTCAGCTTCTAAAATACAGCTATATATATTGTTATTCCCTCGTAAACAAGAGGAATCATGTGATTTTCTAGAAATTGATAGAAGGTCATGGAAGGTCACTGCCTTCCCTAAAAATCACATACTCTAGATTTTCTTACCCCTAAAAACTAAAAATAGAATGTTGTCCCTAAAATTACCCAATGAAATTGAAGACCTGTTGACAATGTTCAAAGCAAGGTCAGGAACTAGACCACTGTAAGCCAAGGTCAAAACTTGTTTACAATTAAAGTGGTTAAGCTAAACTTTCTAGAACAATTTCCCAATTAATGGATATTAATCCCTAAATGATAAATTTGGATTTAACAATTAAAAATAAATAAAATTAAATCCAATAGCCGTAACACCTTCCCCCATAAAATAAAAAGAAAGGTTTATATGATAAAACTTTCTTTTTATCACAAACCAATTTACATCTGAAATTAAAAATTATACAATATAATGAATTATACACGGGAAAGAGTGTCTACAATTATTTTATCAAGAAATAGCCTCAACCTTTTAACTTGTCCATGTCCCACAAAATGTCCTAGGAAAGGCACACAATCACAACAGAACTCACTTTTCGACAAATTAATTGTCAAACATACATTAGTGAGTCTGTTAAAGAATTATCGACTTGTTGCTAGATGTTCTTTCCAGGTGTCGTTGTAGATGATGACGTCACAAATCTCTAAACCAGAGATGAACATCTTTATGAGACGTTGAAATGGACTTTCTTTATATTGCTAGAGTCCTTTTTGGAGTCGCAATGTTGAGTTTTCCTTTGCTTTTTCCGTAGTGGAATCTGCCAAAATCCTTTCAGAAGGTCAGAATTTGGTGACGTACTTGGCATTCCCAATTTTATCAATAGAATAGTCAATTCTTGTTAATGGGAATGAATCTGTTTTTGTCACTCTGTTCACCCTCCTATGCACATACAGAAAGTTTTATCTGTTTTAGAAACAAGTATGCATAGTGAACTCCAATCACTTTTACTGGGCTTGATAAAATCATTCTCCAGCAAATATTGAATTTCCTTTTTCAAATATTCCTGTTTGAGTGGACTCATCCTGCATGGAATTCTCAATCTCAACGTCATGAAAATTTTGTTTGTCCTGGCAAAAATATCTGGACATAAGTGCTCATATAATATTAACTTTCAGTTCATTTCTTCCTTGCACTTGCAACTGTGAAAGTTTCTGGTCTAGATTTGTTTATAATTTCTGAATTCCAACAATTCGTCGCTCCAATATCAGTCGAATCCTGATGATATTCCTTCACTAAATAGGACTGGTACAATTAAATTAATTACATATTTAACATGGCTATTTCTTTCAATACACTGGTACTCCTATAATTAATTTAGATCCCAGGAGCACTAATACTATAATTTAACTAATTCATTTTCTTCTTAACTTTGTAAGGGCCGTAATATCTAATTTGAAGTAAAGTAAGAAGAATGAATAAGAGTAACACAACTCCATTATCAGACTCAAAAGTTCTCTCCCTTTTAGTTCTATCAAACCTTAGTTTCATTTTTAATTTTAATTGATTATTTGACTTGGTCTTAGATAAGGAATCCACACAATCTACCATAATTCCACTGAATGTTTCATCAAACGTAGGAATAAGTTCCAGATGAGCCTTACGTATCTTCTGATTGGGTTTTCCTACCATTTGACAAGTATGACAATACCTACAGTATTTGGCAACATCACTTTTGATTTTTGGCCAATAGAAATGAGTTAAGATCTTGTGATACATTTTATTAATCCCTAAATGACCAGCCAAAGGAGTTTCATGGGCCAGATTAAGTATTTCCTGTCTGTAAGGTTTTGGAACTACTATTTGATAGTTCACTGACCATTCATCACCAGCAGGTACCTCGGCAGGTCTCCATTTTCTCATAAGAATTCCATTTTTAATGAAATAACAAACAGGAACTTCAGTAACTTCAGTCTCATTTATGACCCTTTGAAACAAACAGGAGATCTCAGGATCTTTTTCCTGTTCAACGACAAGTGACTCTCGTTTATCACCCTGATTAAGAGAATGAGTTATTAAAAGAGGATCACTATGATCAATACCTTCTGATTGATCTAAACCAAGAGTAAAAGTGATCTCATCAAAAACCTGACCTATACAAATGACAGTTGAAGGAATGCTGCCTTCTGTAACATCACTCTCAAAATCATCACCCTGATTAAAATAAAGAGAATGAGTTGTCAAAAGAGGATCACTATGATCAATACTTTCTGATTGATCTAAACCAAGAGTAAAAGTGACCTCATCAAAAACCTGACCTTTACAAGCGTCATTTGAAGGTATACTGGCTTTTTCAACATAAGCCTGACCCACACAGATATCAGATAAGGGATTACTGCCCTCAACAACATAAGCCTGACCCATGCATATGTCAACGAAGGGAATACTGCTCTTTTCAACTTCATTCTCAAGAGCTTTCTTTGCCATAGCTCTAGTAACCGTACAAGCTTGAAGTATATCAGGGATTTCTTTTTCAATTGGATCAACTTTCTGATCCAAATTAGGCTTGTCAGTTACAAGTGGATTAACCACAACCTTGTCTCCAGCTAAGTCGTTGCCTAGCAATAAATCGATTCCCTCTACGGGCAAAACCGAGACCGTTCCGATTGTCACAGGTCCTGACACTAAGTCTGATGACAAATTTACACAATGGAGAGGAACATTAACAAAGCCGCACTCTACTCCCTGAATAAGAACACTTTCATTAGAAGAAGACTTCTCAGAAAAAGGCAAAGTACCTGATAATAAAAGACTCTGAGAAGCTCCTGTGTCCCTTAAAATTTTAATAGGGGTGGGATTGGAAAATCACCGAAGAGTGATATAGAACCTTTCGATATGAATGGTTCATAATTCTCCATATCACAATCAGACTGGGATTTATTAGACCCAACAAATGTATTGCTTTCAATACATGACTGTGACCTTGACCTCTTGTAAATAAGAGCATTTGGAACTGGTCTATCTTGATTCTGTTACCTATTTTTCAATTTGTAGCAATCAGAAATAACGTGTCCTTTTTCTTGCAAAAGTTACACGTCGGAAGAGACAAGGATCTAGAATCAAACTTCTCTGAAGTCTGATTTTTGAAAGTTGTGTTAGTTTGAGTTTTAGAAGGGCTTAAATTAGGCGGAAATTCTTTTCTGCCAGTAAATTGTTGAGTAGAAGTCTTGTTAACAAAAGGAACTTTATGTGTCAAAGAATATTCGTCAGCAGCTCGAGCAGCATTTTCCAAGGTTTCAATCTGATGCTCCTCAAGATAAGTTTTAACATCACTATGGACACAGTTTTTGAACTCTTCAATTAATATAATTTGCTTGAGATTTTGATAATCTTGCTCGACTTTCTTGGCTAAACACCATCTATCAAACAATTGCTCTTTTTGTCTAGCAAATTCGACATGAGTTTGTCCAGCTTCTTTTCTGTAATTTCTAAATTTTTGTCTATAAGCTTCAGGAACTAACTCATATCCTCTTAAAATGCATTCTTTAACTACGTCATAATCACCACTTTGCTGAACAGACAGTGAAGTGGAAATCTCACTAGCCTTACCAGTAAGTACACATTGTAGTAACTGAGTCCAATTCTCTCTTGGCCACTTTAAATTTTCTGCAACTTTTTCAAAAAGAATGAAATATGTATCTACTTCTTTTTCTTTAAAAGGGGGCACTAATCTAATATTCCTTGCTAAATCAAAATTTTGATTTGAAGTATGACGGTGATTCTCACCTGCCAGCTCTATCTCTTTCATTCTAATTTCATATTGTAATTGTTTTTCCTTCTCCCTTTCCTGTCTCTCTCTCTCTCCTCTTTTTCAAATTGTAATTGTCTTTCTTTATCCCTTTCTTGAAATTCCAGTTTCTTAAACTCTAATTCAGATTGTAATTGTCTTTCTTTCTCCCTTTCTTGTCTCTCTCTCTCCTCTTTTTTCTATCAATCAGCATCTGCTCTTTTTGTAATTCAATTTGCTTCTCTTTCTCCTCTCTCTCTCTCTCTATCAATCCGCATCTGCTCTTTTTGTAATTCAATTTGTTTCTCTTTCTCCCTTTCCTGAAACTCCAGCTTCTTTAACTCTAATTCACTCTCTCTCTGAAATTCCAGCTTCTTCAACTCTAATTCCATCTTGAATTTTAATTCTAATTCCTTCAGTTTAATGTCAGAGTCTGGTGTAGACTTACTAACTGGAATCAAAGCACTTTGTTCAAAAACATCCTGTTCTACCAAATACTGGACCAAAATCTTTTTGATATCTTGTTTCGTTAAAGAAGCCTTCACTTCAGAAAGATCGTATTTTCTGGCAAGTTGAACCAACTCGTCTTTTTTGAAAAGATCTAATTGCTCCTGGGTAGGATTAGAAAGAAATATTTCTACCTTAGATGTCATTTTGATACAAGCGTGTTAGCCTCACTAAAGATTTAAAATTCTCAAAAACTAGGGGAAATTCAAATTTATCTCAAATCTCAATCCCGAGACGATAGCCACCAATTCTATGTTACGTGCTTAGGCTCGAATAAGCAGCAACACAGAAAGAGTGAAAACTAACAAGCTTGTATAACTTTAACAATGAATTTATTAAGTACAATTATTTAAATAAAACAATTGAACTTACAGTTTTAGAGAATCAAATCCAACAAATATAGAATTCACAAAATAATCCACTAATAGAATTGCAAGTCCTGATAAATAAATGTTCTAATAGTTCCAGGTTCGAATCTTGACGATGTAATAATCCAAAATGGCTGACAATGTCACGTGGTACAGTTCTTGTTTTTAAATCATCCAAATGAAATTATGAAACATATGTCCTTTTCCAGATAAATAGAATAATTCTTCTTTTCCAACGAATTGACACAAGTCCAGAATAATATTAACACTCAAACATAAATACACAACTTCTTTAAAATAAGCCCAATTTATATTCTACTACTGTCAGCTTCTAAAATACAGCTATATATATATTGTTATTCCCTCGTAAACAAGAGGAATCATGTGATTTTCTAGAAATTGATAGAAGGTCATGGAAGGTCACTGCCTTCCCTAAAAATCACATGCTCTAGATTTTCTTACCCCTAAAAACTAAAAATAGAATGTTGTCCCTAAAATTACCCAATGAAATTGAAGACCTGTTGACAATGTTCAAAGCAAGGTCAAGAACTAGACCACTGTAAGCCAAGGTCAAAACTTGTTTACAATTAAAGTGGTTAAGCTAAACTTTCTAGAACAATTTCCCAATTAATGGATATTAATCCCTAAATGATAAATTTGGATTTAACAATTAAAAATAAATAAAATTAAATCCAATAGCCGTAACAATATATATATATATATATATATATATATATATATATATATATATATATATATATATATATATATATATATATATATATATATATATATATATATATATATATATATATATATATATATATACATACATATATATACTTATATTGTTACGTATATTTGCTTTAAGTCATTTATTTTTATTTTTGTTTGTTTGTCAGTTTCAAATTTGACATTTTAAGTTTAAGATTCATTTATTGGGAGATAAAAAGTGGGATGACTTGTACTTTACAAATAAACACCAGATGTTGACCTCATTTCTGACCTAGCTTCAGAGTTGTAAACAAGCTTTTAAAATGATTGGTTGATTCCAAGGACATTATGGAGCTTTGATATAAACATCTTTCTATTTTTAGTTGGGTCATACGGTGTGTACGAGATTTTTTCAACGTAAATTTGTTCTAAAAGATTCTAGAAGATCATGTGATCCCATTCTTGTTTACGTAAAAACAGGTATATAAATTATGTTTTGGAGCGAACTATTTAGTAGAACTTGGGCTGTTAGAATATTAAGGTGTGTCGTTTTGAGTTATTTTAAATTACCTTGTATTGGAAATTATTTCAATTCGTTTGGATCAAGAGGATTTATTTTGTTATTTATCTGGAAAAGAATTGTGCTCATAGAATTTTATTACCAAGAACTGACTTCATCACGTGACATCGTCTTCCATCTTGGATACTTCACTAAGATTCGAACTTGGAATTATTTGGACATTTTATTACCAGGACTTTTGCAATTTCTCTAGTGGATAATATTTTGAATTATTTTTGGATTAATTTTGGAGTTGATTCTTAAAACCGTAAGTTTATTTTTCTTTCCTGGAAAATATTTGTGCTCAATAAATTGTTTATAAAGTTTTTACAAGCTTGTTATTCTCACTCTTTCTATGTTACTGTTTATTCGAGCCTAAGCACGTAACAATATATATATATATATATATATATATATATATATATATATATATATATATATATATATATATATATATATATATATATATATATATATATATATATATATATATATATATAGTTTCTGTTTGTTGTGTGAAGAAAAAGTACCGAGTCGTCTTTCGAGGTGGGTCGAATGGTTTTTACAGTTGGGACGAATTGTCTTAATTTCGGCCCAAGTTGTGCCAAATTGTTTTGGGCCGGATTGTCTTTGGGCCGAAATGTCTATAATCCAAAGCAACTGTCTCAAACATACGCCCGCCGATCCGTATTAAGTGTCCCTCAATATGTCATTATAGATAATAAAGGTGTTGCGGCCCTTGGGCCATCGCAATTGCCCTCAGGTGGTCAAGTTAGAGGCCACAGGCGTAAAGCTTACTCGATTCGTGTAGAGACAAATACACGCAGATCACTCGTTCTTGTTGTAGTTGCATAACTAATAATATAATATTGAGTGTTTAGTTATAAATGCATTTCCTCTATTTACCAGCTTTCCTCAATAAATCTACTAGTAATACTGTTAATAGCGGACGTTATTATCGCTTTATATATAATACTCCTATTTCTCTTTACATAAGCTCTTTGATAGTATTACTGGGACCCGCGTTAAAGGCATCGCGTCTCTGATCATCGATCGTACCTGTCTTAGACTAATATACTAAGAGAAATGAACGTTGCCTCTGTGAACGTACTCACAGTGGAAAATCTCGCATGCTCACATGGAAACTTGTAAACAAGATGGCGATAGCTGTGTGTGCGGTACGTGATTGCACTTCATGAACAGTTAATCAGTTGATCTTTTATAACCGTGCTGGAATTGATTAACTTCTTAAATTCAAACTGGAATATCATGTTCGCTGGAGTGTAGTTGGCGAGAATGGCAGAAAACCCGAAACTTGCCGGAACGCGAACAAAAGTACGCTTGTCAAGCGCGGAAGGAAAGAAGGGTGGTAGACTCGCCGCTGTAGCAACTGAAAACATCAAAGAAAAACAGGTAGCGTACATGATAATCATAGCAGGCCTTTTTATCCTTTTCATTCAGTTTATTAAATATATTGAGGTTTTCCTTTTGATAGTGGAAACCTATAATTTTAAATCATATTTATTTATCATTCATCATTATCTTTCAAATAGATATAAATTACTTTGTATCTTTATTTAATAATGGCCATACTTTTCTTTTGCTATATACATCCATTATACCAAAGATAGTATGCATAAAATAAATAGACTTGTACAAACATGTGTAAAATATTTACAATTAATGCTCATATAACAAAATATAATAGCTAGGAGTTCAGTAAATTAGTTATCCTTGTTTAACATACATTTTCTTTAGGTTGATGATATTGGATTTCAGAGAGAGGTTGTGAAGTACCTTACCACTTACTTTCAAGTTCTCACATAAGTAACAAATGAATATTTATACATCAAATCCTCAGATTCAGTATTTTGTTGTCAACAATTGCACAGCAAGCAGTGAACCATTACATGGCTCACCTTGATTTGTTCTAAGATATGATATGACAATATATTACCATAATGGATAAAATTTGATTCAGGTGGTTATCTTATTTAATCAAGCCCATTGAATGATTTTGTATTAGAGTCATTATGAAACCATGCACCTGTCAACCTGACTTACAATTGCCAATAACTTAAATAGACCATTGACAATAATCACTGTTTACCATAAAACACACTCACAATGAATCATTCATACTTAGCATAGTAATAAAATAAATTATTAAAGTTAACAGTACCTGATGCAGCATGTTATGATTTAAAAAATTTAATGTACATATTATAGCCATGTTATTACCTGTGGACATTACATTACAATTCAGTTTTGTTTGTCTTTTGAACTACACAGACTACACTGTCACAACATGTAAGTTACACAATTACTAAGTAAATAACATGCACACAGACATTAAAACCGGTCTAGATAGACCACCACTTTTGTGCAAACAAATTAAGAAATGGTGTTTTAAAACAGGTGGTCTCATAATTGAGGTTGTTATATGTAAGTATCACAAAGACCAAGAGAAGTAAAATTTTACTATCTTGCCACTAGTAATAATCAAAATACTCCAGTGATTGGGTACTAATTGGTTCTTTTATGTCACTACATAATATTTGGAAAATAATATATTGTTGGTTCTTTCCAGTTTTGTTTATATTACCTCTTCTGATTTGACATTAATAGGTAACCTTGTATAAAGAAAGGTAGTTATCCAGTGTAATTATGAAAACGTTATACAAAGAAGTTTGTGTATTCAGCGTAATTGTAACTTTGTATGAAGAAATTGGTTATTAAATATAATTTTCACTAACTTTTCAGCAAGGAATAGTTCATAATATTCAAGTAAAAAGAGGATTTTTTAATGGCCCAAAATTACTAATAGGATGGTGTTTTGTTTAAAATAATGAACAAAGTAAAAATACCAGTTTGTCGAATAAGCAACACCCCTGAGGTCACATATGATATGAGGATATAAAAACTTATCCTGCATCAGTACAGGACTTCTTCACCTCCCAAAAAATGATAAAATCACTCTCAGCATGTAAAATCACTTTTAAAACAATAATCAAATGAACAAAAATAATTGAGACTTAAATTGGATGATTTCTATTTTTGTTTCCTCACACCCAACACAAGTGTGAAAATGTACTCATCCCATGGTATTTTATTACTTAGAATTGGGAAGACGGATATATATATATATATATATATATATATATATATATATATATATATATATATATATATATATATACACAGAGTAGATCTTTACATATAAGTCAAGTCCAACTGCAAACAACGTAGACCCTAAAGTGCTGCTACATAATGCACCAGCAGATCATGGTCTGTGTTGTACTGATCAACAGCATAGACCCATGTCAGATCTTAGACTTTGCCGTTTGCTGTCGAGTTTGTCAGAGATGATAGTGATAATGAGGACTACTTGCCAACATTTTATTTTTGGCAGATAAGTTGGGTCAGGGAATAAAGGAAAGTTATATGCGTTAAAGTGAAAGGAAGGGGGAGTGAGTTGTTGCCCAGAAATTTGACTCAAGGCAATCTACTAGAATGGTCTCTTTACATATGGACCTATGGGAATGATTTTGTTGTCTTGCCTGTAAGCAGTATGAGAGAGTTTTGGTTAGATTCATAAGATGCTTGTACAGCATTCTCTCATTATAAGGCCCTTCATTACAACACCTTTCCTGTTATAAAATATTATAAAACAAGTATGGTCACAGATCACATTTAATTAAGTGGTAACAACATTATATATATATATATATATATATATATATATATATATATATATATATATATATATATATATATATATATATATATATATATATATACTGTAATTCATTACCATCTCATGATAAAGCAGTATCTATGGTTTTCATGGGCCACATTATAATGAGAAAATACTATACAAATTTGAAGAAACAATTTAAGAAAATAAAAAAAATTTTTACTTTCAGGCAGTACATGCTATGGTGGCAATGTTTTGGTTCCTGTCAAATCAAGATTATTTTTTTAAAACCATTTTTAACAAAATAAGTTCAACTTAATGCAGTTGAAAGCAATACATAAAACTGTATGGAAATCATGTTTTAATAATAGCTTGTTGAATTAAAAAATACAATATGAATCCCTTGTAGAAGATTGGCAATTTGTGAATATGGAATTACCATGTATACTCTCATATTAGTCAAGTGCAACTGCAAACAGTGTAGACTCTGGTTTGCTGTTGCAGATCTATGTTGTTTCTTTGACTGATTAATTCTGACAAGCTGCATAAACCTATATCCACTGGTGCATTATGTGATGGTAGATCTGGGTCTATGTACTTTGCTGTTGGATGACTTATAAACATTTTTCAATCAAGAACAGTGAAGGCATTGAGACATGGAATGTAGAAATTTAGGACAATACATACTGGCCAAACTACAGATATAGAAAGTGGAAATTTAGGACAAAATGTACTGGCCAAACATGAGACACAGAAAGTAGAAATTCATGTCAGTTACGTACTGACCAAACATAAGACATTCATGGTAGATATTAATTTCAATATGTATTGGCCAAACACCTGCTTTCTTTGCATAACACAGGTGTTAAGACATAGAAAATAGAAATTTGTGTCAATATATACTTGCCAAACTCCTGCTTTCCTCACATAAGACATAATATATTTTATTTTGAGCTTTTACGGTGTCAGATTTATCAGCACTTTACGAGTAAAATCAGTCTAAACTTGTCCTGTTACGGGGGATCAAGAGATACACATAGAGAGGACAGGTTTGATAAAGAGCAAATATTTTCAAGATAGTCCTAAATCATTTTGTCAGTATTGATTTACACAATTTATTTGTACTTGTCATTTAATGTTTAAATGCAAGCCTGCCTCAAGTTGACACATCTATCTTCATAACAATTGTTCAAAGACTGTTCTACAAAACTCTGTTTTCATTTGCTGTTGTTAGCTCCTTGTAAATAGATACATATACAATGGAGTCCTACTGAAAAACCTAATTAGACCAAAGTTTTGGCATTATTTATACCTATTCAGTAGTGATAAGTGAATGTAATTTCTTAATAATGCATGGCATGCAAACATAGATATAGTTCAAGTTAAAGAAATACAGAGCACTGAGATGGACTGAAGTCACTAGTCATGCAACTCAGTACTAATACACCAAGATTGTAACTCATCTTTGAAATTACTGTAGTCACACAACTCAGTACTAATACACCAAGATTGTAACTCATCTTTGAAATTACTGTAGTCACACAACTCAGTACTAATACACCAAGATTGTAACTCATCTTTGAAATGGTTTTAGTCACACAACTCAGTTCTAATACACCAAGATTTGTCTGTTATACAAATTTCCAAATTGCCAGTATGGGGTGTATAGTATGGGTTCAAAATGGGGTGTGGATGGGTTAATTATAGTATGGTTACTTTCCATAAGTTCAGTCCCTTGTTCTGATGTCAAACCATGTCATTGCAAGAGTATTGGATTTTAATGAAAAGCTGAATAAATTTCTATAATTTGTTTAAAACTAATGTATTCTCATATTGTGAGAGTTGCAAAATATATTTCATTTTCCCATCAGCACAAGCACTGGTGATGTCATTCTTGTCATTGGTAGCAACGTTAGGTTCCCTTGCTAAAGTTTTGTTAAAAAGTATTTGCAGGACAGGAGTAGTAGGCGTCAGCTTTACATCAGGCACTGGTTTGTAGGACATGTGCTGTATTCTGATCAGCTCCCACTAGTGTTTTTCATCACCTCAAATAGCAGTGTTTCAGTTCCTCGTAAACATTGTACAGTAGTCTCCCTAATTGTATTGCTGCCCATCCTTGTTGTAGTGTATAGCAGGCCACCTTACAAGTAAGTGCATTATAGATATAATTTTACTACCACTTAATAAAATGGAGTCCTTGACCAGATATGCCTTGTAACAGGAATCATGTTATAATGATGGACCATATAGTGAGACAACCTTATAATCAAGTACATTCTACATAATATAATTCTACTACTGTACTACATTATAAAATGGGACCCATGACCATACCTGTCTTATAACAATAATCATGTTATAATGATAGACCTTATAGTGAGACAACCTTATATAATTTAGTACATTCTACATGGAATTATACTACTACATTATAAAATGGGACTTATGACCATACCTACCTTATAACAGGAATCATGTTATAATGATGGACCATATAGTGAGACAACCTTATAATCAAGTACATTCTACATAATATAATTCTACTACTGTATTACATTATAAAATAGGATTCACTGCCATACCTGGCTTATAACAGGAATCATGTTATAATGAAGGACCTTATACAGTGGGACCCCGCTATAACCCGGTAGTTGGGAGCCATAGAATCCAACCGGGCTATGAACTGAACCGTGTTATAAGCAACCATGTACAATACCAACACATTTTTGGATTTAATTGCAGTGGGGGTGGGGGTACATAAAGATGGGTGCGAAAATGCATGGCACAATTACCATTTTTAATCAATATATATTAAATGAGAAAAACATTTACTGTGGTAACAGAAATTGCAGATTTAATATATTACTTTATTCAGAGAACCATGCATTGGTACATACACGTGTCTAATTTATATATACCTGTATAATCTATTGCATGAAAAGAGTATCAACACCGTGTACTCACCAGCGAATCTTGTAACATACACTGAATCCATAATACATATATTTCCATCGAAAATATCCACACAAGGATGTAAAATATTCAATAATTTTGTCACAGATCATTATGTGACTGAATTCAATGAAAAGAAAATAGCAAAAATTACGTAACGGGTGTACGTAACAAATGATGAAATAGTACATGTCCGTAGATTAAATAATGGAAGCTAAAGTGTATTCTTATAATAACTACATGTACATCTCAGGACCTTTCCATCTCTGAATTCAGTCATTGTAAATTTCAGCACATTTTCCCACCCAAGCTGCTAGTCAAAGTCCTTTGAACTTGCCGCCCAGCTATTGCGTCATGTTCTTTTGATGTACTCTAATACAGCAGGCAGAACTGGCTGATATTTTAACCACTGAATTATGTCACTGTTTAGCTCAGCAGTTCACTTTGATGATAAACAATGTACTTAAATTAATTGATTTATACATTCTGGTGAGAATCTTTTATCAACCCCCGCATTGGCTATTGTTTAGTTGTGTATGAAATTAAGATAACATATATCGGAGATTATTAGAGCAACCATTGTATTCAGAATGCATTAAAGACAAACACAAAGCAGACACGATGGCTTCATTATTCAGGAATCAGTAATTATAATATTGACACTTATGAGCTGTAATTTTTCAACAATAAACAAAGATCAAAGTTCTCAGTAGGCCCAGCAATTGGTTCGTATTAACGACGTTTATTTTTGCACAAAACTAGAAGAAAATGTGATAATACATTTTCTACAGGTTCTTTTTCACACTGTTTAGACGAATATGAGAATGATAATTAATTTCATGCCTTTTTTTTTTATACTTAAATTTTTTTTTTTTTTTTTTGGTCTTTGAGAAAAATACCTGTAATAAATTACCCGAAATTTCGGGAGCCATGCCACGACCGGGTTATATCCAAATTCGTGTTATAGCGGGGCGGGTTATAGCAGGGTCCCACTGTAGTGAGACAACCTAATATAATCAAGTACATTATGCATACAATTTTACTGAAATATTATAAAATGAGATGCATGACCAGATTTGCCTTAAATAACAGGAATCATGTTAAAATGATGGGAATTATATTGAGACCACATCATAATTAAGTATATTTGTACATGTAATTCTAACACAACATATTATAAAGTCTGATTCAAGACCATACCTGCCTTATAGACTGGAAAAATCTTATATAATCAAGTACATTATACATTTACATTCATTTGTTTGTTAATCAAGTGTACCAAAAGTCAGACCTTATTCTGCCTATTCAAGAATATTTCCTTTTTAATAATGTGTGAATTTTTATGCGTTGCCAGTATTGCAGCTTTGAATAAACACACCGCTCCAGTGACCTAGTGGTTAGAGCATCCACCACAGAAACAGCAGGTCGTGGGTTCGATCCCTGGCCGAGTCATACCAAAAGCTTACAAAAATGGTACTAAAAAGCAGCCTCGCTTGGTGCTCAGCATTAAGAGGTTAGTGTTAGGACTGGTCAGCCTGGTGTCAGGATAATGTGACTGGGTGGAACATCATGCTACATGTCTGCAGCATGATGCCCCAGTGCTAGACATCACTATAAACTGCATATATCGTAGTGATATGACTGAAAAATTGTTAAAGCTACGTTAAAAAATCCTAATGAAATAGAATGAACAGTCCCAGATAGTGACCACATAGGTGTACAGGTTACAGTCCTTTGAAATTATCAGTAATACAAATCAGCCTGGTGGTTATTATGTATAAAGAAGTACATTGTATATATAATTTTATGATTGCATTATAAAATGGGATGCATGATCAGACCTGCTATATAGCAGAAATCATGTTATAATGATGGACCTTATATTGAGACAACTTTAAAATAGTGTACATTATATCTATCATTTTACTACTAAATATAAATGGGCACCATAACAGGAATCTTATTGTAATGATGGGTCTTATAGTGAGACAACATTATATTCAAGTACATTATACAGTACATAGTTTCCCTTAACTACATAATAAAAATGGGAACGATGACCAGACCTTATACAGTAGAACCTATCTTGAAAGACCACCCCTTCTGCCAAAAAATAATGGTCTCTCAAGACAGGTAGTGTATCATAACAGGTCTTACTGCTATATGTTGAATAAATCTGTGCATAATGATTCTGGTCTCTCAAGATAAGTGGTCGTTCATAGCAGTGTTCTCTCAAGACAGGTTTTACTGTAACAGAAACCATGTTATAATGAAAGACTTTATAGTAAAGTAGTGCTGTGTACTATAATCCCTTGCTACATGTTTATTGCCGAGGCCCCGAGTGGCAGAGTGGTCTAAAGCATTCTTTGTTATGGATCACTGCCATCTCACCTCTGTGTGCGTGGGTTCGAGTCTCGGATTCAGCCAGTGTGTGTATCTGAGAAAGCTTGCCAGTAGCTTCTCATGGGTCGATGATTCCTTCTGGGGTTTTCCCGGGTTCTTCCTCCACCATTAATACTGGCCACCATGTATAGCCTGTCTTGTGCTGAAAAATGGTGTTAAACCCTACAACAACAACAACATGTTTACTGCTCATCAGGGGAGCTGTAAAAGTGTACCATTTGTAGAGCAAATTCACCTTTTTCTGAAGAAGGCTTAGCATAAAAATTACGCTTAGGAAAAAAGGGCAGTTTTGCCTTATGGTCAGCCGTTAGTCATAAGTTTGTCTTTTTTTTTTAAATTCTCACTTAGTTGCTTCATTTTTTATTTTTCAATTTTTCACTGGACAGCCTTATAGGTGATATACCATTTAACACTAAATAATACATTCATCTTACATTGGTTGATGTAACAAATGGGCAATTTTTCACTGGACAGCCTTGTAGGTAATATACCATTTAACACTAAATAATACATTCATCTTACATTGGTTGATGTAACAAAAATGTACCGTATGATTGGTTGATTGGTTGTACCATATGTACTTGCTTTTTTGATGAGTCTTACTGCAAGCTGCACAGACCCAGAAAAAGTGCAGGTAAGTCTTGGTCTGTGCAGTTTGTTTAGAGTAATCAGTAGAACAAACAAACAATATAGACGCATTGTGGTTCACCTGAAATGGATCTTTGTTTTTTGCATTTTGACTTGACTTATAAGTGAGTATTATGTTACCTGTGTTATTATTGGATGCCTAATAGTGAAGTACTACTGCACTATACACACAATATCTGTTACAGTATCAGTTACTGACAACAACTGTGTAACTAACTTGTATGTAATGGTTAATTTAATCTTATTTTGAGAAGTTTGGTATTGTATTTCAACTTTGTTACATTTTCAATTAAAAGGTTTTGAAATTCGAGTTTTCACACCCATGGAAGTTTTCATGGTTCATAGAATTTTTAAGACAAATGCCTGCTGATAATTTCATTAATGTTTTAAAATGAAAAGCAAACTTTTAGTAGGATCATATGTCAGAGGGTAAAATTCTATTATGACACATCCACATATGGAATGCTTGAACCAATTTGTATGGGTTGTTATCCTGTAATGACAGGTTCATTGAAGTATATAATCAAGCCTAGTCCAGCAATGATTGCATATAGCAACCAATGGTTCATACTTTTTCTGTCTCAGCTTTTTTGGAGAGAAAATATATACCCACTCTTTGGTGTGACACAGTACAATTTTTAATGAGAGGAATGGGGAATCAACTTATTGAAGGAAGCACTGGTTCTTAACCCAGTGACTCATTTACTAAACTCACAGCATGGGCAAATTATAATATGCACACATTCTTTGGTGACCCAAATTATAAACAGATCATATGAGAAGGTTAACACAGATATCCCACCCCAATTAACAGCGAACTATTACCAATCAGTCGTTAGTCCCCTTATAAAGATCAGGTAAATAAACTATTTGATGCTATCTTGACTTTCAATAATTTTGGTACAGCCAGCACCCAAAGGTGTTTCAATGTAGCAACCTGATCATGTCAAGGAATATTCATCAGGCAGAGCAGATATTCCTGTGCTGTCCAGATAATTAAAATAGAAGAAATATCTATCAATCAGCTTTTACGATATTGATAAATTATTCAATTATAGAACTATATTGGACGATCAAACATCTCACATAGTTGAACCTTTTTACCTGTGTTGTTTAAGATCCATGGAAGCCAAAGCGAAATTAACAATTATGTTTTACTTTTTTAATTGTCTTCCTATTTCTCTAGTTGTTTTTTTCATTCTCTTTTGGCACATTTTGCAATCCAAACAAAATATAATTCAAAGAGATTTCCCCTGTGTTTCAGCAGTTGTTGGATTTTTTGGGTGCCTGATTTTGCAACTTAAACATGTGTCTGTATTAACATTAATAGTGTAGCAAAATTTATGTTTCAAGTTAAAATTTAACCATTTAGTACATGATTGGAGGTAAATAATGGTCCTCACGATTTTTGTTTTATCCATCCCCATGAGGTGTGTCCAGCAGTGCTAGCAGTGCGTTCATAGCAGTGGTCTCTCAAGACAGGTTTTACTGTAACAGAAACCATGTTATAATGAAAGACTTTATAGTAAAGTAGTGCTGTGTACTATAATCCCTTGCTACAATAATTTCAATAATTACAATAATTACAATAATTTCAATAATTTTGGTACAGCCAGCACCCAAAGGTGTTTCAATGTAGCAACCTGATCATGTCAAGGAATATTCATCAGGCAGAGCAGATATTCCTGTGCTGTCCAGATAATTAAAATAGAAGAAATATCTATCAATCAGCTTTTACGATATTGATAAATTATTCAATTATAGAACTATATTGGACGATCAAACATCTCATTTTCCTCTCTGTTCACGCATGTTTGAGTCTTGCCTTGACCACTAACATGGGTATGTGAAATAACTTGCCGTTAGTCAACCATGGGTTGGTGGTTCTTCCTGGGGTCTTCTCAGGTTCTTCCTCCATCAGATATACTAGCCATCATGTGTATCATGTGTTGAAAAATGGCATTGCCCCCTCCAAGACAAGAGTACAGTATCTAAGTATGAAATTTATGGTGCTCAAACATTTTCCTTGAATTGACTAGCAGTAGTCTTTCCTTTTCTAAGGTCAAATATGTGCAAACATATAATAAATGTCTTCTCATTTTTATACAAAGTCTTCTCATTTCTATACAAAGTCTTCTCATTTCTATACAAAGTCCTCTCATTTCAAAGTCCTCTCATTTCTGTACAAAGTCTTCTTATTTTTATACAAAGTCCTCTCATTTCTATGCAAAGACTTCTCATTTCTATACAAAGTCTTCTTATTTTTATACAAAGTCCTCTCATTTCTATACAAGGTCTTCTCATTTCTATACAAAGTCCTCTCATTTCAAAGTCCTCTCATTTCTATGCAAAGACTTCTCATTTCTATACAAAGTCTTCTTATTTTTATACAAAGTCCTCTCATTTCTATACAAAGTCCTCTCATTTCTATACAAAGTCCTCTCATTTCAAAGTCCTCTCATTTCTATACAAAGTCTTCTTATTTTTATACAAAGTCCTCTCATTTCTATACAAAGACTTCTCATTTCTATACAAAGTCTTCTCATTTTTATACAAAGTACTCCCATGTCTTTAGTATTTCATACATACACACTCAGCGGTACAGTCCTTTGTATGGAAAGGTTGTCTGTGTGTGTGATTAGAATTTTTAACGTAGATTTAACAATCTTTCACTCATATCGCTACAGTGTCTGAGTGAGGCAGTTTATAGTGATGTCCAGCACTGGGGCATCATCCATCAGACATATAGCATGATGTTCCACCCAGTCACAATATCCTGACACCAGGCCAGCCAGTCCTAACACTAACCTTTTAATACTGAGCACCAAGCAAGGCATCTGTTAGTACCATTTTTATAAGTCTTTGGTAATAGGTTGTTGTTGTGGTAGTTTTAACATCATTTTCAGCACAAGATAGGCTATACATGTATATGGCAGCTAGTAAAAATGGTGTAGGTTGAACCCAAGAATACCCTGGAAAGAACCATCAACCCATGAGAAGTGACGGGCAAGCTTTGTCATGTCCCCACATTGGCCAAGCCTGATATTCGAACCCACACAGGCAGAGGTGAGATGGCAGTGATTCATAACAGTGAACACTTTAGGGCACTCGGCCACTTGGGGACCCCATATGAAATAAAAATGTGTGTGCTGTTTCTCTGCAATAATGACACCTGGGTGTAATAGTTTTAAGAAAATGTAAAATCTTTATTATTTCAAAGATAGAGACAGGTTTGTAACTGGGACAGTGGGTAAAAAAAATTGATTATAATGATATATTAGTCAGAGTATCTAACACGAATTCCGTTAGCAATCCTTTGCTTTCTGTTGACACTAATTTTGCTTGTGACTAATAGATAAAATTGATGGCATAAATGGAACAACCTTCCCATGAAAGAAGAAAATAACTGCCTATAATTTTTATCAAGTTTAGCGATAGGGTCTGACCCATCAAGGTGATACTATCATTCTTACATTGAATACTTACAATCATAGGATGTAGTTATTGTAACACATAATCTCTTCTGAGTTCAGTATAGTTTATTAAAGCTGGCAGATAATTACTGGATAGGTAAATAGATCGTTTCTATGCCAGGTTTGAACAGCTTCTATCCAAACTGATAGGACAAAAGATCAAAGGAGAATGTCAAGGAAATCTCTTTGTAAACACTATACAGTAATTGAATGCCAAATTCGACTTGCAATAGGGTTGAAAAATAGCATTTTAAATCATGTAGGATTTTGGGAACCAAATAACAAACAAAGGTATCATGGCAGAATTAGATAAAAGCTGTGTCAATATATTCAGTAGACAAGGACACAAATTGATTGTCTGCAAAGATCAAATTCAGTTAAAGAGATTCCAGTACTAGTTTGGTTCATTTTCTATAGTCCAGATACTGACTGTTAATATAATGTATTATTTATATATATTTTAGTCTGCATGTTTTAGTAGGAATTTCCTCATTAAATACAAGTTTGCTCTCAATTTAGCAGTTTAATTTTAAAATTAAAACTTTTCACCAAGTTCTAGTCAGCTGTCAATACAATATGGCAAGCCAAATTGATAATTACTTTGAAATATTGTCGTCTTAAAATCTTGAAATGATATCTGATAAGTTTGAATAAGTTCCATTTCTTGCCTTCTTTGTCAACATTGTCAACATTTACAGGATTTATTGCCCATGATTGGTTGTCTTCCTAACTTGCATTTCTGTGTAGGGATTGTTGGATATCCATTTTTTTATATATATATATATATATATATATATATATATATATATACATGTGTATATATATATATATATATATATATATATATATATATATATATATATATATATATATATATTTCTCTACTGAGGAGACCTTCCATGATACAATTTAAAGGAGTAACTATACTTATATTCCTTTATTATTTTTCATTTGCACAAGCCTTGAATAAGCTTGATTTTCAGTGTTCCACATCATTTACAGGAGTTGTCTTCCCTGATTGCTCACCCTTCTGATGTTTGGTTTCAGTAGCATTATTTTACCATGAAGTACTATTGGATTTAAGATTTCTGTTGTTTAGATTTCGATTAGTTGAATTTCAAGCATTCTACAATGGTACTGACAGGTGTTGTGCTACCTTATTGCCCATTTCCCACTAGAATGTTGTTTCTAAAGCATTTTACATTTTTGGCTTTCAACAAAAGTTGGCATGTAGCATTATATTGATGACGTCTAGAATATGTTTGAATTTCAGCACTCCACAGCATCATTTTATGGAGTTATGATCCCTGATTTTCCATCCATGTAAATTTGGTTCTTCTGATTAATGTAGGAATTTTTAAAAGATCAAACCAAATTTAGCATGCCATTTTGTATTGAAAAGACTTTCGATTTTATTTGACTTCTAGCATTCTGTGGCATATATAAGTAGGATAGCTGTGCCCTGGATTTCTGGAAACTTTGGATTCAATAGCTACATTACTTTGTCAAGGATTGTTTGATTAAATTAGATTTTATATAAAGATTTATACTGATGGGATGTTGATATGTTGATATGGATTTAATTTCCAGCATAACACATTATCATTTAGAGTTGCAGCCCCTAATAGCCCTTGCCCTGATATTGGTTTATGCAGCATTATAATAATAATATAATAATAAAAATGAGGACTTTGTGGCACCTAATCTTTATAAGCTCTAAGCGCTTTACAACAGCTTTAATGATATTACTACAAAAAAACACAAAAAATCATCATGAAATTAGAAAAATGTTTTTTTATAAATGCCGAAAAATTTAAGGTGGGAAACATTATTAGGTCTTCAAGTTTGTTCTTGCAGTCAAAAAAAGTATTTTTTAAGAGCACTCTTCAAAGGAATCACTTTGTCTGTCTTTGTGTCTAATTTCAATCCATTGGGCAATTCATTCCACATTGCTGGGCCCTGGTATGCAAAAGAATGTTGGCCATATGATTTCGTTTTTATAGTGGGAATAATGAGTATTGGTATATGATTATCAGAAGAGAAGTGTAAGCATTTTGCTGGTGTGTACACATGGTTGAGCCCAGATAGGTATGTTGCATTGGAGTCTGTCAGTGAAATGTAGCACAGAGAACAAATTTTGCGTTTGATTTTGGATCGAATGGATAGCCAGTGTAGGGTACTGAGCAGCCTGGAGGTGTGCTCTGATCATGGTGTTCATGACATGTTGGTGCATTGTGAGAGTACTGTCTAGATTAACACCTAACTTTCATACTGACTGTGTGAATTTAATGATGGTGTTGCTGATATTTTTTGTTTGCTGCAGACAATCAAAGAGGTTGAGGACTGTAATCTTTCCACTATCCAAAGCAGAGAGAATGTCATTAAATACTTTGAGAAGAATAGTTTCAGTATTGTGGTAATGGCGATATGCAGACTGTACATTGTTAAAATGACTGTTTGAATTCAGATGAGATACAAGTTGGGTTAGAACAACCTTTTCTAAGATTTTTTATATGGTGGTAGTTCTTTAAATCATTATGGTCAAATGTTGGTTTCTTCAGCAGGGCTTTACATTGGCAGTTTTGAAAAAATGATGGAAATTCTCCAGATGAGAGATAGGTATTAATAAAATCAGTTATGTTAGCATGGATTGTTGAATTTAAAACAGGTTTGACCTGCAGCTAGAGTATAGTAATATGTCCTTGAATGTGCTGCATTTCAAGCATTTCATGTCTTCATTGGAAACAGCTATTTCCCCATAATGTTCTTTTCTTATAATTTTGTTTTAGAACACAAGATCATCTGTTTAGGCCAGGATGAATAAATTACAAATATCAGGAGCCTATTCACTAGTTTTAGTTTAATTTAATTTGCTATATCAAATATATACCCTTTAATTCTATCATATAATATTTTAATAAAGTACAGTAGAACCTGTCTTGAAAGACCACCCCTTCTGCCAAAATATAATGGTCTCTCAAGACAGGTAGTCTCTCATAACAGGTCATAACACTATATAACCATCAAATCTGTGCATTGAGATTCTGGTCTCCCAAAAGAGGTGGTCTCTTATAGCAGTGGCCTTTCAAGACAGGTTTTACTGTATATAAGATATATCATAAACTTTGTAACATATATGTTATAATGCAAGGCCCAGTTGAACTGTTAGTAAGTGAGAAACAGACACCTAACCAACAATAGCAGTGCTCAGTGGGGTATTGTTAATTGCAATCTGTTTATATTTGACTGATATATAGTCAGTGAGAAACAGACACCTAACCAACAATGTTGTTGTTGTTGTTGCAGTGTTTAACGCAATTTTTCAGCACACTATAGGCTATACATGGTGGCCAGTATTAATGGTGGAGGAAGAACTTGGGAAACCCCCTAGGAAAGAACCACTAACCCATGAGAAGTGTACTGGCAAGCTTTCTTACATACCCACATTGGCTGAATCTGAGACTCGAACATAGAGGTGAGATGGCAGTGATTTGTAACGGAGAGTGCTTTAGACCACTCTGCGACTCGGGGGCCCTTCCTAACCAAAAATAGAAGTGCTTAGTGGGGTATTATTAATTGCAATATATTTGACTGATGTCAGTCAATAATAATAATAATAATAATAATAATGAGGACTTTTTATAGTGCCTAATCGTTGGAAGCTCTAATTGCTTTTCAACATAAATATTGATATGACTACAAGAAAACAACAACAAAAACCATGAAATTAGAATAAAAACATGTTTAAAATATTTAAAGTAGAAAACAGTATTAGGTCTTTAAGTTTGTTCTTGCAGTCGTAAAAGGAGAGTTTTAAGTAGGGCCTAACCGGGAATCGCCTCGGACATTTACTTTGGCCGAATATCCGGTTTTTCAGTACTATTTGGAAGTATTCGCCTCAGCGAATAATATGCGCACAAATGGTTACAAGGAAAATAATTCAATAAATATTGAGTTAAAAAAAAAAGTTTATTAATACATAATAATTTTAGTTAATAATAAAAATTTTCATCTTATAGGCGATATATATGGTATATGGTATGCGAAAAGTTTAAGCATCACATACGATAATGAAACAATTGGTACTCTCTGGAGTCGCACCTGCTACTCAGTTCGTGCCCGGATCAGGCAAATATTACATCCAAATACTCGGATTCGGTAATCGGCGAAAATTATCTACTCGGTTAGGCCCTAGTTTTAAGAGTACTATTGAAAGGGATCACTGTGTGTTTATGTCTTTTTTCATTGGGCAGTTCATTCCATGTTACTGGGCCCTGGTATGTAAAAGAACGTTGTCCATATGACTTTGTTTTCATAGTGGGAATAATGAGTCTACAATCAGTCATTCCATGTAATAAAAATATTCTTTTCAACTTAGTACAAACAGATGATAGAATGATAAGTTCTAAAAAAATATTGAATCTGTATATGTTATTTAATGAAAACAGCCTAGATGTCAGATTGCAGAGTTAGACAAATTTAGCTCCCTTACTCCAAAACTTACTCAAAAAAATTCTTAGCAATCAGAAGATTATTTGTTTGGTGGGGGTTAGTAAGATTTCCAAGTCTGGAGTAACATTTATGACTCAAAATAGAGAGTAATGTTTATGACATTGCTCCCTGGATTGAGGTTGGTAATCATCTGTTAGAATTATCAAGGCACAACACATGACAGTGGGCTGTAACTGGTTGGCAGATAGAGCCTGTGGGTTCATTACTTGTTTGAATCCAAGCGTATTTGTTTTTGGCTAGCTATTTTTGATTGTCTGATGTCTGCATGTACCCATGCATTTTCTTTATATTAGAGTCAAAATTATCATGGACTCCAATATTATGGTGTTTAGAAGCATAGTTCTTGAATGCAAATTCTAGCTAAAATATCTCAAATAGTTACTGACATTGACATGTGATAGATAGATAGATAGATAGATAGATAGATAGATAGATAGATAGATGGATGGATGGATGGATGGATGGATGGATGGATGGGTAGGTAGGTAGGTACCGGTAGGTAGGTTGCTCGCTCGGTAGGTAGACAGACAGACAGACAGACAGACGGATAGATAGATAGATAGATAGATAGATAGATAGATAGATAGATAGATAGATAGATAGATAGATAGATAGATAGATAGATAGATAGACAAGACAGACAGACAGACAGATACATACATTATAATTGTGGAGTGGTCTTATTTTTGGGGTAGTCACTTGAAAATATTTTACTTTATTGCAAGCACCATTTGTGCACTCATACCCTGTATCTTGGATTTGAAATGCCTCTAGAAAAGAATGTAAATAGAACAGAATTTGCCCACTTCAGATATTCAAGTAGTTTTGTCATGGGCAAGTAGCATTTCAAAACAACTTATCACCTTGGATAAGTGGCTTTTACAACTGGCATACTTTATAATGATTTGGGGGAAGGGACTCAAAAGTACATGTCAGAGCGCAGTTTGAGATTAAAGACAGCTGACATATGAAAATATGACCATAAATTTATAGTTTTTTTTTTCTTCATTAATGTTTAAAATAAGACGATTGGTTTAAAAATGGATGTGAAACTTGTCCACTTTTTGCAACCACTTGTCAATGGGATAATTCTACATATATTTGTAACATTGATTAAAAAAACTTATTACAGTATTCATGTCTAATTGGCTATGCATGCCACATTAATGATGTATATTATTTTTGCCCTCAATTAATGTCACAGCCTTTTGGAATGGTATCTCTGTAGAACCCAATGGATTGTAAGATTTTGGTCTGAAAAATATGCTTATTGTGGCTGGATGAAGTTTGAATGGCATTTCTGTAGGACCCGTTCGATTGGAAAATTTTGGTCTGAAAATATGCTTATTTTGGCTGGATGAAGTTTGAATGGCATTTCTGTAGGACCCGTTCGATTGGAAGATTTTTGGTCTGAAATATGCCTTTTGTGGCTGGATGAAGTTTAAATGGCATTTTTTAGGACCCATTCGATTGGATGATTTTGGTCTGAAAATATGCCTTTTGTGGCTGGATGAAATTTAAATGGCATTTCTTTAGGACCTGTTGGATTGCAAGATTTTGCTCTGAAAATATGCTTTTTGTGGCTTCACCATGTTGATTTTGCAAGCAAAATATTGTTCTATAATCTGCTTGAGTTGGGATACTAAAATATTGATAAAGAAAATGAAACATGTTTTTCATGCAAGAAGCAAATATATAACAGAATTATGTTTTATATTAATTAAAAAATGCACTTCTTTCCTTACATGCTGAGCTTGATTTTTGTTGTTGCAATTTAGTATGTTTGGAATATGAAACAAGAGACTAAAAATATTTAAAAGTAATTCCATACTTTGATATAGCTAAAAATGTTTTGAAAAAATGAATTTCAAAATATGTGTTATTTGTCATTTTCTGTAATTGCAATTGTCTTTCATCTGTTATACAAACTTGGAGCAAGGGAAATAATTAGGTCACCTTCATTTTAATTAGCTGCTTTGAATTCTCTCTCCTTGATCAGGGTAAGGTATCAAGGGAGGTAATATATGGTGTTTTTGTAAAATTACTTGTAGAGGTTACTTCCCTTATAATATTGATATTTAAATGTATTGGCTTGTTGGCATCATGCTATTTTCTTCCATCAAGCTGTACTATCTTGCTTTATTCTACCACTATATTGTTGAACATAAAAATGGTCTACTTTAAAAGCTTGATTAATCAATGTGTGCAACACGTTGATTAAATACAGCAGAGAAATTCTTCATTGCATTTGTAGTTTTTAAAACTAAAATTAAACATGACAATGGAGTCCGAATGTACTAATATTATAAGAGGACAGGATGATATAAAAATTGCTCATGGAGGGTTGCAATCATACAGGCATAAGCAAGATGGAAAAAGTAAACACGCAAGGTAAAGACTACTTTACAGCAAGAGTGAATTTGATTTCATTTTAGAATGAAGAAAATAATTACATTCATTGTTTCTTGTTAGTAAAATCATTACATTTGTTTCTTGTAAAGAGTGATGTTCAGTTATTTGCCTGATGCATATTTTATAGTTAAGAAACAACTAAATTATATACTCAGTCTATGCAAGGAAACTTAATTCTTGCCAGTGTAATTACATCAGTGTTTAGATGTAATATAAATTATAAATGCAGTCTATGCAAGGAAACTTAATTCTTGCCAGTGTAATTACATCAGTGTTTAGATGTAATATAAATTATATATGCAATCTATGCATGGAAACTTAATTCTTGCCAGTGTAATTACATCAGTGTTTAGATGTAATATAAATTATATATGCAGTCTATGCACGGAAACTTAATTCTTGCCAGTGTAATTACATCAGTGTTTAGATGTAATATAAATTATATATGCAATCTATGCATGGAAACTTAATTCTTGCCAGTGTAATTACATCAGTGTTTAGATGTAATATAAATTATATATGCAGTCTATGCATGGAAACTTAATTCTTGCCAGTGTAATTACATCAGTGTTTAGATGTAATATAAATTATAAATGCAGTCTATGCAAGGAAACTTAATTCTTGCCAGTGTAATTACATCAGTGTTTAGATGTAATATAAATTATATATGCAATCTATGCATGGAAACTTAATTCTTGCCAGTGTAATTACATCAGTGTTTAGATGTAATATAAATTTTATATGCAGTCTATGCATGGAAACTTAATTCTTGCCAGTGTAATTACATCAGTGTTTAGATGTAATATAAATTATATATGCAGTCTATGCATGGAAACTTAATTCTTGCCAGTGTAATTACATCAGTGTTTAGATGAAATAATTTACTTGGAAGAGTTAATATTGTACACAGTAAGTGTAAATTTTTTTTTTTTGGTTTTTGTTTCAAGAGAGTTGAAATATTTGAACTGAAACTTGTGACATAAATTGTTATACCATAAAGAATTTAAAATTAAATATAATAAATTATATGCAGGGGATTCATATCACAATAAAGTAATATGTTTATTAAGAGACATTGTATTAAGTTAATAATATTTTTAACAGAATAAACAATGCTAATTACCATATTTGAATAGCTGTGAGTTCAGCTTTTTCAATCTGTTCACACCTTCCTCTTATTTCAGCCCTTTATGAGAAGTACAAGTGTATGGAATATAATTCCAGATTATACAAATTTATTATTCGACTACAACCACAAAACTGAAAAGAATTTTCTTTTTCAGAATTAAAGATACAATGATGCTTTCAAATTTGGATGAATTTATAATTCCAAATAATACGGTATATTCTGTTAAATCTAGTTCAAAATTATGCCTGACTCTAAGAAGTGACAGAAAATGCACATTTAATATATTCACAAGATGATAATAAAGCAGAATCTCTCAAGTGCAATTAGAAAAAGTACATTGTGTATTGTTCCCACTGTGAAAATGAAGTCATGTGGACAACGCTCTTTTGCATACCAGGACCCGGCGATGTGGAATAAATTGCCATTGAAATTAGACACAAAGACACAGAATGCTCTTAAAACTCACCTTTTTGACTGCAGGAACAAGCTTAGAGACCTAATAATGTTTTGTATTTTATATGTTTTCAGTATGTTTTTTTTAATGTTTTTCCAATTTCGTGTTTTTGTTATTTGTTTTTCTGTAGTTTAGTCATATCATTATACTGTACATGTTGTAAAGTGCTTACAGCTTCTAAAGATTAGGTGCTATACAAATTCCCCATTATTATTATTAATATTATTATTATTATTATTATTATTATTATTATTATTATTATTATTATTATTGGAGAGATATTTATTACTATTTGCATAGAAAATTCTATGGAGAATTTAGTAATGAAAACTCAAAAGTACTGTACCAGTAGTTTTTTTATTAATAAATCTAAAGTATTCTTGGTTTTGTATTGAAAATTCTAAATTGTTTTCAGTTTTGTATTAAAAACTATTAGTATTCTCAGTGTTGTATTGAACATTCTAAAGTATTCTCAGAGTTGTATTGAAAACTCCAAAGTATTCTCAGAGTTGTATTGAAAACTCTCTCATCAGTAATATTACTGATTGATATAAATAAACAAATGTTAATTCCCAATCTCATGATTTTTTTTTAAATTCAAACTTTCAATTTTTTTCCATCTATCATTTTATTTTCTGAGTCATATCATTTAAAATGATTTTGTAATTTTGACATGTTTACTGGGAAGAGTTATGTTTTCATAATTTTGTGGAGATTCAAATTTTGTGATATATCTGATCATAATTCTCCAAGTTCCTGGTGTTGTATTAAGAAATCTGTACAGTTCTACAATTAATTAAGATATTAAATTTTTGTATTAAGTTTTTGAATACAAGGTATATACTGTCTTCCTTCATTATATCTATCTATATAAATACAGACATATCACACCATCTTTCCTCTCAAGATAGATCAAGTTTTTCATTTATTTTAAAATATTCATTATTGTGAAGTGGCATTCATAAAATTTGTTCAGGGTTTACGATGGGATCATAATTAGATTATGAAAAAAGTTGTCCCTTCGAAATACTTTAACTGTGTCTCTAAAAAGAAATTTTGATGGTGAATGTTTGGATCGACATATTCTTAAGATTTAATGTGTGGCCCTCATCTCAATGGTCATTGACTAAAATTGTTTCTTTTAATATCTCACCTTTTCAAAATAAGTTTTGACATGTTTGAAGATATATATATATATATATATATATATATATATATATATATATATATATATATATATATATATATATATATATATTATAGTCACTACATTAACATTTATTTTTCTCTTTTTTGCACTTAATATCATGTCTTTCATTTTTCACTTTCCTGAGACTTGTTTGATTTACATCCAGCATGCCAGTCTTGTAAGCCTTACCTTTCAGATTGTCATTAGGATACAAAAATGCTTTAGTTTAAGGATGAAAAGATATGAAAATGCCATATATTGATATACACAGTAATTCATAACCTAAGAATCGGTACACATAAAGAATAAACAGAAAGTTATTAATTATTCATAGCTGTTGAAAATTATAAGTTTCTTTTATAAGATAAATATCACTTTAAACACATTTTACTATTTCTTTATATTTATTTATTTTTATATAATGGTATGATTGTAGATGAATCAATACATCATTGCTTCATTCCAATTTTAAACTGTTTACTTTTCCCTATCCAGTTGATTCTTTTGTTATATTTTTCAAGGAGGACTTAGAGATAGTTTTTCACAAATCATTAGCTTTAAAACTTTGCTGATATTTATGTTTAAAATTAATTGATTGCTATCACCATATTGATTATACATCGATCAGTAGCAACAGATCTGCAAATGCATGGTCACTTCAGAGTTTATTATTACATTTCAGTGTTCCTCATCTTCTTATTTGGTCATTGAATAGACAAGAGATGAAAACGTTGGAATGATCAGATTTTTAAAAGAAAACACAGTTACAGCTTGTTAAAAATGTTTTATGATTCAAAAATATATATAGAAAAAAAAGATATAAAAATAATCTGAGATTGCCTGCATTTTTAAAAGGCCTCTCCAACTGTGTCTTTTAATATTGGAGCTCTTCATTCTTCATACATTATGATTGATTGTTCCTTTATTGAGTTGTGTGCATCATTCTGCTTATCCATAATACTATAAGGTCCTCTTAAAGTTTAATTTTATAACTTAAAGAATTAAATTATTTGAAAAGTTTTACAACACATGTTGATTTCGCTTCTTTCTGTCACTTAGTTTAACACCATAGAATTGTAAGTGCAAAGAAGTATTTTTAAAATGTGTGTTGTATTTTTTTCAGTATCTCATTTTTAAATTTATTCTTGAACATTGTGGCAAAAACTGATACTTACTGTCTCATCTAGCCATATATCAGCCTACCAGTTACCCTCCCCCAAAAACCCCGCTTCAGTGGCATAGTGGTTAGAGCGTCTGCTGAGGAAGCGGGAGGTCATGGGTTTGATTCTTGGCCAAATCATACCAAATACTTACAACAATGGTACAAACAGCTGCCTCACTTGGCACTCAGCATTAAGAGGTTAGTTTTAGGACTGGTTGGCCTGGTGTAAGGATAATGTGACTGCGCATGATGCCCCAGCACTAGACATCGCTATAAACTGCCACACTGCAGGCATCGTAGCAATATCACTGAATTTTTTTTAAAGCTATGTTAAAAATTCTAATCAAACAAACAAACAAACACACACACCACTCCAATCTTTAGATCAACAAACACCTTTTTTAACCACAGAAATGAATTAACAGTGTTGAAACTAGCTCTGATTATCTTTGAATTAAGTTTAGTCAGTGATGCGTTCAATGATTGGCTGACAAAAAACCAAATCTGAAAACTAGACTTACTGATGTTTGAATTTACTACTTTAAGGTGTTTTTTGGCTTGATAATGGATAAATAAATCAAAGGCAATTTGATATAATAATATTTCGGATATACTGTGGTCTGAATGACTGGTTGCTCTGAATATGTGCTGGTCTGAACCTTTGAACTGGCAGTCATGCCTGGCAAGTAGCTATTGCCAAAATTGTATTTTAAAAAGGAAATAAAATTAAAGTCAAGATATTCAGTTTAATTGCCATAATTCTTTGATTGCTGCCATCTAACTATTATTTATTTTGTATACATTTTGTAGAATTTCGACATCTTCATGTGTTATATTTTATCTCACACTTCATGTTTCCATTTTTTGAAAGGGTTTATTCTAGATTTGTGTAGTTGCAATTTTTAAAATTTATCAATCGTTGGCATTTTATAGCCACTATAGTGCTGAGGTGCCATAAATGCTACTACATACATGCATGCATCGACACACATTACAAACTTGTTCCTATAGGTGATAACATAAAGGCGCTTAACTATCATTTTGAAAGCATCTTGGTTTCTTTCATTCAATCAGTGTTATTGATTTTTATTGGGAAATTGATCTCAGTTGGGAAATGTGGGTTTTTCTAAATATTGAATTAGAAGGAAAACATTGAATTATCAATTAAAAATGAGTTAAATACTGTATGTTAATGTCATAATAATGTAATGATAGAAATTCAATTATTGTAAGACAAAACCATTTAGAAATAATAATAATGACTTTATTTAAAGAGGTTAGTACAATTAGCTAAGAACTAATCTACCTTGAGGCCCTAGATATTTTGATTTGCATTAAACTTTATATAAAACTTTGGACTTATCTGATTGCTGTGGGTTTAACACAGTTTTTCAGCACATGATAGGCTACCAGTATGCATAGTGACCAGTATATAGCTGGCAGAGGAAGATCCCAGGAAAACTCCATGAAGAACCACCAATCCATGGGAATCTCACATACCAGATTTGATATGTCCAAAACTTTAACCCATGTGGACAGAGGTGAGATGTCATTGATCTGTATGGGTGCCTCAGACCTCTTGACCACCCAAGGCCCCACTATTGACTTATATTGCTCTGCAGTATTGATCACTGTTTAAAATTTAAATTTATTTGATTGAAAATATTATGCATGAAACAATTTAGTACACAGTGATGATTGATATTCTCCACACCTACTTTCTGAATATAGGCAATACAGTTATCTCAGCTAAGAATAAATAAATTCATTAAAGTCACACAAAATTTAGATGAATTTCTAGGTGTAAAACTGCATTAAAGTTTCACTGGGATAAGTTTTTGATGTGATTGACACTGCTTGTTTGCTCTCTCAAGGGAAAAAAAAGGTGCTTCTGTCTTATAGATAATTAGCTTCATCATCTCTTGGCATTAAGGGGCCCCAAGTGGCAGAGTGGTCTAAAGCGCTTTCCGTTACGGATCACTGCCATCTCACCACTGTCTGCGTGTATTCAGGTCTAAGATTGGGCTAATGTAGTTATGTGAGGAAGCTTGCCAGTAGCTTCTCATGGGTCATTGGTTCTTTCCGGGGTTTTTCCCAGGTTCTTCCTCCACCAATAATACTGGCCGCCATGTATAGTCTATCATGTTCTGAAAAATGGCGTTAAACCCTACTACAACAACAGCAACAATCTCTTGGCATTAAGATAACATTTCTGCCTGAGTTTTCTTTTGAGTTCAGTTGCTTTTGTTGGCAAGTCTGGCACTATTCTGAATCCAGTCATAAAACCAGATTTTGATCTTTTATCCCATGAAACTAGAATGTAAGCATTGGTTTGGGGTTGGGATTATCACATGATATTAGCTTATTTACTGCTTGGTAAAGCCTGTTGTTGAGAACTCCATCTGGGATTTTCAAGTACTCATAAAAGAATTGGTTGATTTTATTCCTTAGTAGTATTCACATCTTTGGTTATGGAGTGACATCATGAATAAAAAGATTCAATTTTAAGGTCAATACACAGGGCTGTGGCTGGTAAAGTGTTCGCCTTTACTTTCACTACTATCTCACCTCAGTCTGCATGATTTTTAGTCTCAGATTTGGATAGTATGGGTTTGTGAGAAAGATTCCATTTACTTCCTGTCAGTCAGTGGTTCTTACTGGGGTTTTCAAGGGTTCTTCCTCTAGCAATTATACTGGCTGCAATGTATAGCCCGTCTTGCTGCAAGAAATGGCATTAAATCCAAAACATCAACAATAAAAAACAAACATAGCTCAATACATTAAACTATTGCCATTCTTAATTCCATTTTATTTTATGCTTCGAATTAGTCAGATTTTATTTGAATATGGTCTTTATATTATTGTGACATAATTCCAGTCTTGACTTTATTTTCAACATCATGCTTGATTCATCATTGATGCAATTGACACAGGTTAGTTCAGGAGACAGAAGTTAATATAATTGACACTTTTTATTTATGTTGACTCAAATTGATGTAATTGACACAGGTTAGTTCAGGAGACAGAATTTAATGTAATTGACACTGGTTATTTGAGAAGAATGAATACAATTGATGCTGGTTATTTCAGGAGACAGAAATTAATGATATCGACACTGATTATTTCAGAAGAATTAATGTAACTGACACTGGTTATTTCAGGTGTAGGACAAAATCCCAACCCTTCCATGAAAGATAGGATATAATCCATTCCCCGGTATAAGTTTTTAACCTTTCAAACCATCACAAATATGCTTTCAGAAGTAATGGCTAGGCCACGGTAGCTGAAGGATTTGATTTCACACCTACTGCCTCCATGGCTTACCTGTATGGATTTGAATAGCAATATCTTGACTAGCAGTACTTTGGTTCCTAACAAAACTTAATATCAGTTATTAATATTGAATATAAATTATAAAATTTTAATATAGCTTAAGGTTTATCACAGCAAACACATCTCAGGTATATTGACCTATAATTTATTTGATAAATACATTTCATTCTATAGTTTCAATTA
This sequence comes from Unio delphinus, assembly GCA_029339505.1. NCBI lineage: Eukaryota > Metazoa > Mollusca > Bivalvia > Unionida > Unionidae > Unio > Unio delphinus. The sequence goes on along the minus strand of JAQISU010000226.1, from coordinate 7,292,946 downwards.
TTCAGTAGCAATACAATTATGGAAAGTATAGCCATGAGATTGAAAGAAAAATGAAAGGAAGCAAGGAAAGAAAGAATGAACAACAACATACTTTTGCAGATACTGTGGATATTTTTGTTTGATGATAAGCTTCCCCACCTTATTGATAAATTTATTACAACTGTACCCCAGGTCTTATGATGGGACAGATAATAAATATGTTCACATTATGCATGCTTGTTAGAATATGTAGACATATATTGCTGCAAATTCAAATTAATTTCTTAGGTATACAGTTACATATTGTAGTGCATACTGGTATATCTAGACATGTATGTTTATCCAAATTCACATGAGTTTCATTGATACACATTGTAACAATTGATACACATTGTAACAATTGATACACATTGTAACAAATTGTATTTGCATACTGGTATATCTAGATGTGCACATGTCTATTGATAATATCAAGTTAATTTAAATTAATATCTATAGTATTATACTAACTAGACTGCCATTGTAGACATTAATATATACACTATTGTACTAACTTGATTGCCATTGTAGACATTAATATATACACTATTGTACTAACTAGACTGCCAATGTAGACATTAATATATACACTATTGTACTAATTAGACTGCCATTGTAGACATTAATATATACACTATTGTACTAACTAAACTGCCATTGTAGACATTAGTATATACACTATTGTACTAACTAGACTGCCAATGTAGACATTAATATATACACTATTGTACTAACTAGACTGTCAATGTAGACATTAATATATACACTATTGTACTAACTAGACTGCCATTGTAGACATTAATATATACACTATTGTACTAACTAGACTGCCAATGTAGACATTAATATATACACTATTGTACTAATTAGACTGCCATTGTAGACATTAATATATACACTATTGTACTAACTAAACTGCCATTGTAGACATTAGTATATACACTATTGTACTAACTAGACTGCCAATGTAGACATTAATATCTACAGTATTGTACTAACTAGACTGCCAATGTAGACATTAATATATACACTATTGTACTAACTAGACTGCCATTGTAGACATTATTATCAACACTATTGTACTAACTAGACTGCCATTGTAGACATTAATATATACACTATTGTACTAACTAGACTGCCAATGTAGACATTAATATATACACTATTGTACTAATTAGACTGCCATTGTAGACATTAATATATACACTATTATACTAACTAGACTGCCATTGTAGACATTAATATATACACTATTGTACTAACTAGACTGCCAATGTAGACATTAATATATACAATATTGTACTAATTAGACTGCCATTGTAGACATTAATATATACACTATTGTACTAATTAGACTGCCATTGTAGACATTAATATATACAATATTACTAACTAGACTGCCAATGTAGACATTAATATCTACAGTATTTAGATTTATTTGTTAGATGTTTTGAAAGGGTTTAGGTAGGCTGCTTTTTTCTATTTAAATATTTTACTTTTTAGTATAAAATAAACAACATAGTCACCTTTATAAACACAACAAACACACTATTCAAAGGAGCAGTCATGATTGTTTCTTTTCTTACTAAGTAGATTTTCATACCATGACATTAGCTCGACACTGATCAGCCCCCAAAGTATATATCTAAGATGGCATATTTGTGTTTTACAGAGTATAATCACTGTCTGATGGGTATCAAGTTGTCATGCAGGTTGTGTTGTCGCTTGAAAGAGAGAGAGAGAGAGAGAGAGAGAGAGAGAGAGAGAGAGAGAGAGAGAGAGAGAGAGAGAGAGAGATTCGCTATGCAGGTCATGTTTATTGCTTACACAGAAAGTAATTTTAATGGTGTTTGATTTCTGAATAAAGATATCATCATCATTTTGCCAGTATGACATTGTACCAAAATATATTTGACCTTTCCCTGATTTGATATTCAGTATGTGTTTTATTCATACTTACTCATCCATATTATCAATTTTATTTAACGAGATTTTATGTACCACAAAATTTAACATTTTGTATGATCCAAACTTGTTCATCCAAAAGTGCATTTATTGGAATGCTATTTTATTCTCCCAATGAGCTAAATCAGATTAAATGAATGTTTTTTGAGTCCCCTAAGGAGCTGATTAATTAACTGATTTGCATTTAACAGTACACCTGAATGTTTTTTGAGTGCCCAAAGGAAATGATTGACTTTCTTATTATTTGTTTTCAAAACTGTGATTATCTTGTAGGAAAAAAAAACATCATTCTGTTGATTGAGAAAGGGTCAAGGTCATTAGAGCTAGAACTATGAGTTTGGTATTGGCAAAATTAGTCAAGTTCCTGTTGGTTAAACGTCTTACATGGAATTCACTTCCAAAGATGCAGCTGTGCACTTGCATAGATGAAGCTCTGTGTGTGTGTGTGTGTGTGTGTGTGTTAACAGCACTTAAGCACAATCCTGGCTATATATTGCTGGGCAGAATCTAGTTAGCAAACATGGTAAATTTAAACACTCTACCACAATACCCAGAAAGGCAAACCCTATCAACCACAAGTAAAGAGCCATTATAATCAATTTGAAAAATTTCAAGACCTCCTCACCAAGAATAGCATCATATGATGCATCCACAGAAAGACCTTTTCAATGAGAATAACACCATATGATACATCCCAAAGATAGAATTCCTCACCTAAAATAGCATCATATGATGAGTCCCACAGAAAGACCTCCTTACCTAGAATAGTATTATATAATGCATCCCACAGAAAAACCTCCTCACCTAGAATAGCATCCTATGATGCATCCCACAGATAGGCCTCACATAGAATAGTATTATATAATGACCCACAGAAAGACCTCCTCACCTAGAACAGCATCATATGATGAATCCCACAGAAAGACTCACATAGAATAGTAGTATATAATGCATCCCACATAAAGACTTCCTCACCTAAAATAGCATCATATGATGCATCCCACAGAAAGACCTCACATAGAATAGCATCAAATAATGCATCCCACAGGAAGACCTCACCTAGAATAGAATCATATGATGCATCCCACAGAAAGAAGTTATGACCTTCAGGAGGGTACAGCTGGCTTTTGTTACATCAGTGAACCTGAAATGGTGTCTAAAGTTAACTGATATAAAGTTCAAGGTCACCAGAGTAAATTGCAAATGATTGAAGAATCAATCAATCTTCTGATGTGTATTTTAAATATTTTAAAATTCATAATATGTTGACACTTTACCTCATACAGCTCTTGCTTCTTGGTCATTTATTTGAGTTTTTAGCTGTGGTTACAGAGTTCGGTTACATCAAATCCACTTCTAGAATTTAGATAATTTGTGGGGGGAGGAGAAAGATTTTCATATGTTTGATATGATAGTATGATTTGATAATATTTTTTGTTTTTATCTAGCTTTTCTAAATGATGCTTTGTTTCAGTCATTTCATTATGCAAATGAAAGATTCTTGTCTTTAAAGGAATTATTAATATGTGTAATTTTACGCAATCTGGACACCATACTTTTAGGATTATCTGATGGAAAAACAAGTGTTGTAGGTTGTTTTTTCAATGGTACTTCTAGTGCATTACATATCATGGAGAGGAAATGAAAAGAGCCTTTTCCAGAAATGTTTGGAGGCAGTGATAATTACTGGGCTGTTACTGGGCAGTGTTACGAATAAGATGCCCTACCAACTTCGCTACCATGGCTTCTAATTGGAAAACAGAGAATCGGGTAGTTTGCTCTGCCTTTTGTATGACAGCAGTTCAGTTCTTATCAGCATGAATGATCAACCTGATTACATCTTAAAAATACTAAATGGCTGGAATCTTTTTTAAATTTCCAATTTATAAGTGATACATACTTGTGTGTAGGTTGAGTCTGCCAGTGCATAATGCCAGAACAGATCTGGGTCTTGGCAGGTTGTAGTTGGACTTGTGAGTATGTACAGTATTTATGACTGAGTCAGTTCTCAACCTGTATTTATGTATGACTTCCGCAAAAGTAAAATACACATCAAGCCATTCTTAACATCTATATTGTTTGCTGTTTCCTCAATCCAAAATGTTTCTAGTGGGAATGTAAGTAGTTTTGTTTGTTTGTCTTTTGCTTTCCTGCAGTTGAAACATTTGTAAATATTTCACAATGGCAATTACCTGTTTGCAAAAAATGTTCCATGGAATCGTTAAACAATTGTTAGTAAAAATATTTATGGCTGTATTGTAAGGCAGGTTTAGTCTTTTGGTTTAATGGCACTTCTAACATTATCGACAATATCATATTAAGGAAATGTGAGCTTCTGGTAAGAACCTGTCCCAAAGACATGCAGAGGCAGCTGATGTGATCATGATTTTGATGGGTATTGAACCTGTGATCCTTGGATTATGAGTCAGTACTCTGCCATTTTAGCTTCTGTGGCTTCCATGAAAGACAGCCAGCAAAAACGTTTTTGCAAGCAAGCCCAAGAAGAAAATTGATTAGTTTCTTTGAAGATTGTCAGATATGATTTTCCTATTTATTTTGACATAACAATTTATAGCTGTATAGCTTTTATGGTAAGTAAGAAAATTGATTCACTTGGGAAATTCAGTTGATGTTTATCCCATATGCTGTGATCACAATGACACTCCATTATATTGATTTGTGCTACTGAGACATTTTAAACTTAACAGATGTTAGTGTACTGGCAGACATTTTATGACTTGGCCAACCATAAAAACTATAATATTGCTTTAAAAATAAAACTCTTAACAGACAGTTAAAACTTGCTCTCAACCAGTGAAAACACTAAACTGCTCTCCAAGCCTAACCATATCCTGTCCATGTTGAAACTTGTTCTGTCCAGAAAATAATGAATGAATTGGTGGATCAGATCTTTCCAGTTTCTTCATGTCAGGGTAATTTGAATGCATGATCACTTTCAAATCAATCTGATGTCATTGTACATTTCTATGACATAAATAATCCAGAGGATTTTTTTCCCTCATTAATGCATGCCATTGAATTGAGAATTTTCAGTCAGGTGTGATGTATTTTTGGAAATGGCATACACTGTAGGACAGTTGTGAAGGGATGCTTTAGCATGGATACATGAAGGATTGGTTTACAAGTGATAATGTGAGCTGGTTGCTAGTGACACAGACATCAACTAATTTTCCATTAGCCTGGCAGACATGCTGTCAAAACTTGCTGTGCTTGATAGGACATTTCTCAGTCTCCTGACCAAAATGTGGAATTGATTGTTGAAATTTAGTTAGCAGTAATGGCAGACAAGAAACAAAATCTCAACAGACGACAGAGCGTCTTTGTTATCGACAAAGTTGTACGGGTAAGTTTATATTTTTAGCTCTAAATAATAATTACTATAAATCATATTTTCAGAAGTGCTTGTTAGAATTAGATGAGACGCTTTTGAATTTGCCCCACCCCCCCAACAGATGGTTTCAGAGCTGACATTTTTGTAATTGCTGTAATAAATACAAATAGTTTTTAGCTTTTGCTAATAGAAGAGACAGCTTATAAACATGGGAAATAGAATTACAGATGGTTACTGATTACTTCAGAAAAAGCTAAACCCCTTAAATATTTTTGTGTACAACCCCTGTCATCACATACTGGCTGGTGTCAATACTTTGAACTTCAAACATGTAAAATTTCATGAACTAATAGGATTTTATTGCTTCTTTTACTATGCAGCAACTAGTAAATGAATACACAAGAGTAACATCTGCCTCTAAAACAATAGCAAGACCATATTTCTACCAATAGAAATGAAAATATTCAGGAAATTCTATGTTTGATTGAAGCAACTACTTTGCAGTTTTTTCTTGTATGTATAGTCATCAATAATACAATGAAAAATAATATCCATAAATCCATTACTTCTAGACCTTTTAAAATTTGGAAACTACTCAATTCCTGAAAAATCTGAAATAGATTCCAAGAATTATAGCCCAAAGTTTTTAAGGTATTGATGATGTTTCAGTACTTGGATGGATCTTTTGAAAGAATTGGTAAAAATACAAACAAACAAAAAAGCAACAGGCCCCTTTAAAAGCGCAAGATAAAGAAAGGCCACCAGCTTGATTGAATCAAGCCAGAAATTTTAGATGCAGTGAAGCTAACAGACCATCTATAGAAAAATATACTGAATTTAAAATTTAGAATGAATATTATTTATAAAATGATAAATCAAACTGGTTGAAAAACAGTGCTGGATGAAAATAGAAATGGCTTTGACTACATGGAGAATAGTTACTGAGTTTTTGTACCAGGAACTGTAAAAGTAAAGTTGAAATTGTGTCTCTCCATCATGAGGGCATTGTGATCTGTGTGATTTCTCAAATAATTCTAATAACTTTTGATTGTTCAGATTGCAGAAAAGCTTCAGTAACCTAATATTTTCTCTGATCATCTGGAACTCAAAAGTTTCTTGAGAAACTCTTCCTAATCACACAAAGTTTGATATTCCTGAAATGAATTCTGAATTTGTGTTGAAGTATATTGAAAATATGGATGATTTTAAAGCCAGAAAACTTGATATGATTGGACCAATGCTACTAAAGGCAACAGCACCTTCTATAGTAGAGAGTATAGCTTTTATTTGCAATCAGATAATATTAGGTCAGGTAAATCTCCACAGTCTTGCAGAACTGTCTAGGTAATTCCGTTGAATAAAGATGGAGTAAAAGATGACAGAATCACTCATGCAAAACTACTCATAATGTGCCTGCAGCTCAGAGTCTGTGTTAATTATCCTACTAATTACTGCTAACAAAATACACACACCCAGATGGTAATGCATTATGCAACAGCAGATCTGGGTGTGTGCAGTTGGTCTATAAGCGAGTTTATACGGTTGTTTCTGTACCTGCATTACAGTCTCTAAATAAATTCATCGTATGATGTTACATAGGCGTATTAAATTTGTAATTATTCAGAACATAATGTTGTAATATGCTGTAGAATTGTAATTATTCAAACTTATTAAATTGTAATAGGTGCTGTAGAACTTGTAAGTATTCAAAAGTATTAAATTATAATAGGTTCTCTTTATAATATACTTGTCAAGTCATATAGCTTGCAGTTTTAATGGAAACAGTATCGCACCTTGCCAGGATTAATGAATTCAGAGTTTGCTGTTGTACATGAACTGAAGTCACTAAACATGGCATATATAATTTTTTGTGTACCTGGATTGAAATCACTATTAGCATGGGATAATTACTTTTTTATGTGCATGAGTTGAAGTCACTAAACATGGCATATTTTTTGTGTGTGCATAACTTGAAGAAACTAAACATGGCATATTTTTGTGTGTGCATGAATTGAAGAAACTAAACATGGCATATTTTTGTGTGTGCATAACTTGAAGAAACTAAACATGGCATATTTTTGTGTGTGCATAACTTGAAGAAACTAAACATGGCATATTTTTGTGTGTGCATAACTTGAAGAAACTAAACATGGCATATTTTTGTGTGTGCATAACTTGAAGAAACTAAACATGGCATATTTTTGTGTGTGCATGAATTGAAGAAACTAAACATGGCATATTTTTGTGTGTGCATAACTTGAAGAAACTAAACATGGCATATTTTTGTGTGTGCATAACTTGAAGAAACTAAACATGGCATATTTTTGTGTGTGCATGAATTGAAGAAACTAAACATGGCATATTTTTGTGTGTGCATAACTTGAAGAAACTAAACATGGCATATTTTTGTGTGTGCATGAATTGAAGAAACTAAACATGGCATATTTTTGTGTGTGCATAACTTGAAGAAACTAAACATGGCTTACCTCATTTTTGGAATACATGATTTGAAGTAACTAAAAAACATGGCATAATTTTTTGGTATACGTGAATTGAAGTAACAAAACAGGGTATAGCTCATTATTTGAGTACATGAACTGAATTAAGTCACTAAACACGGCAAAATTTGTTAACTCATCAGATTTAAGTATGAAGAAATAAAAATGTATGATGGCAGATTCAAAAGTCTGACAAAGCTTAACATTATTCCATTATTATCAGCTGTAAAAATAAGAACAAGTTCAACTTTTTTTATGATGACCCAGAGGAAAATAACCCTATGTCAGAGGCCTGTCTAAGTTTCCACCTGCAAGCTCAGGGATGTAGAATTATGGGGCCTGATGCATTGCGAGCTTCGTGTTGTAACATGAAACTAATTGAGGCAGCCTTCATGTGCTGATGTGTATTAAAACCCTTTACTGTACACACATATATATATCTACAAGGACTCCATTTATTCTATGAGCTTCTTATCTAAAGTACATGCTTATTTTTTGAGATCGTTCATAAAAAAAACACTAATCCTGGGCCATTTGGACCCATGTTAGCCCTGCACTCACAGGGACCCTGCATGCTAGTAATTTTAAAAGATACATCTATAAAGAGAAAGCAATTTTAAAGCAATGGAAGAAAACTTTAAGTTCAGTATCAAATAAAACTTATTTGAAAGTTTATTTTCAAATGTCATGCTCACAGGGGGCCCCATGCATAAATTCAGGGGCCCTAGCCAAAATGGTCCAAATCAGGCCTTGCATTTGCTAAGGCCGTTCCTGAATCAATGAATGTTACATATTGCCTTATTTATAACCTTTTCACTAAAATGAATCAGCTGGATGCTGTTGAAATATATAATATTTCAATATTAGAATCTGTAGAAATCATGTAGAAATAAAAATCACAATTTTTGCTCAAATGACATGCCATTACATTTAACCTTTTGACACCTGTCCCCAATGGGGTAATGCCTCAGCCTTGGTGCTGTCCTCTGAAGAGTCTGAAAAATCCCTGAAGAAAACTTCTAGAAACCAAAATCACAATGTCAGTTGTAGCGGCCATGACTGCTGACCATTTGACAATACATGTACAATTATTAGGTAACTGACAATACCCATGGGTAGTATGATAATTCATTTCCTCCACTGTCTGCCATGGATGCGGGAGATCGCAGAATCAGACCCTGGTCAAGTCATACCACAGACGTGTAAATAAATGGCACTAGGAGCTGCCTCGCTTGGTGCTCAGCATTAAGAAGTTAATGTTAGAACTCTTTGGCTTGGTGTCTGCGTAATGTGACTAAGTGGGACATCATGCTACATGTCTGTGGCATGCTGCCCCAGTGCAATAGACTGCCTCATTGCAGACATCATAGCGATATGACTGAAAAATTGTTAAAGCTATGTTAAAAATCCTAATTACACACACACCCAATACAGTAGTATCCAGATATCAAAATCACTGAAGTGTACCCAATTTAAGAAACATAAATATCGAAATCACAAAAACAAAAATTTAAATATTTTGTTTCTTCTTCTAATTTCATGGTGGTTTTTTTTGTTTTGTTTGAGTCACATGATTCTAGATGTTGTAAAAGCGCTTAGAGCTTCTAAAGATTAGGCGCTATACAAAGTCTTCTATATTATTATCATTATTAATTAAAACTTGAATAACAATGACTTTGGACCTTGTCACCTAAATTCATTGGAATGTTGTCTTTTTAAAAGGGTAAATTCATTGGAATGTTGTCTTTTTAAAAGAGTCTAGCAAATCAATGATAAATGGTTGCATGAAGTTTAACTTGTGATCTAGAAAAAAATATAATAATTTCACATCCAGCTGGAATTTGACCTTTTGATTTTTTATAACTTGGTGTATAAAACTTATTGATGTGCCATCCTGTATCCCAATTTTAGACTCCAGCGACTAAATATTTTTTTTTTGATACAAAAAAGGCATAACGTGCTGTCTCTGCGTGAGTTTAGTTGGGTCCAAAAAACAATTACCAGTATATATAACCAATAATCATGGTGAAAAAATTAACAAATACAAATTAAATATACATAACACTACCATAACGTTTAATCAAATAGACCTAAAACTCACTTAAGTTATCATGCGAACTCTATACCTATAGACAAATGGACAAACAAAATGAGACATTTCTAATATTAATAGCCATATCCTGAGACCGTCTTGGTGAGTGAATAACAAGAAGCAATCACTGCTACTGTAAATACTTGCTTAAAAGACAAGTCAAACTGAACAGACCCAGATCTGCCACCACATAAAGTGCCAGAATATCTGGGTCTGTGCAGCTGTGTTAGGAATAATCAGTAGAGCATACAAGATAGACCTGATAGGTGCATTTTGACTCAGCAGTTTGATTGCAGTTTGACTATACATATATAAGTGAGTGTGGTTATGTGATTTGGATTTTTAACGTAGCTTTAAAAAAAAATTCAGTTTTATTGCTACAGTGTCTGCAGTGTGGCAGTTTATAGTGATGTCTGGCACTGGGGCATCTTGCCGTAGACATGTAGCATCATGTCCTGCTCAGTCACATCATCGTGAAACCAGACTGAGTCCTAATACTGACCTCATAATGCTAAGTGCCAAGCAAGGCAGCTGTTAGTACCATTTGATATGACTCGAGAGGGTGTGTGATTGAATTAGTGTTCCCCCCTCTCCGGCATCTAAGGCATATACACTCTAACCACCAGGTACTTATAAGCAAGTATAAATGATTTTTTAATCACTTTATTGATTAGTTCTTCCATATCTTTAAAACTTTTTAGGGTGTATTAGGTAGTAAAACTACTTGTGGGGTTGTTTTTAATTTATTATCTATCTTGCTGTCATACAAAACAAATAATGTTTGATGTTGTTACTATGTGTTTGAAAAAGATATTAATAATCCTTTCTGGTATCATTATTTTATTATTCTGGTTTTTCTTATTGCCTTGTTTTTGACACAGTTTTATTGATGGTTTCTTTACTTTGTTAAAACAAAAAAAGGGAAAATATTGCAGATTAATTTCAGTACTGTGGCATTTAATTTTAAATGAAATTTTGTTGAAATTCCATCAGGACTGAGATTTTATGAAAATATTACCTACAAAAGCTAGTTAGTATAAAATCAGAATCAAATTATTCGAACTTGTAATTATGACCTATTATCTCATAGTTAATGAATTATTTTCTGATAGCCATCCTGTAATTATGACCTAATATTTAATAATTACTAATTATGAGTTAGTATCTATCATTACAAAGTTGATAGCTTAGTTCTAATTATGAGATAGCAATTGAAATATTAAACAGACACTAAGTCATAATTACAAGATACATGAGATGCTAAATTTTAAATTTGAGGTAGTTACTTATAATTATGAGAGGGTTAAGTCATAATTATGTGAGGGTTGTCATAATTATGTGAGGGTTAAGTCATAATTATCTGAGGGTTAAGTTATAATTATGTGAGGGTTAAGTCATAATTATGAAAGGGTTAAGTCATAATTATGAGAGGGTTAAGTCATAATTATGTGAGGGTTGTCATAATTATGTGAGGGTTAAGTCATAATTATCTGAGGGTTAAGTCATAATTATGAAAGGGTTAAGTCATAATTATGAGAGGGTTAAGTCATAATTATGTGAGGGTTAAGTCATAATTATCTGAGGGTTAAGTCATAATTACAAGATACATGTGGCTAAGTTGTAATGTATGAGATGCTAAATTTCAAATTTGAGGTAGTTACTTATAATTATGAGAGGCTTAAGTCATAATTTTGAGAGGGTTAAGTCATAATTATGAGAGGGTTAAGTCATAATTATGAGAGGGTTAAGTCATAATTATGAAAGAGTTAAGTCATAATTATAAGAGGGTTAAGTCATAATTATGAGAGGGTTAAGTCATAATTATGAAAGAGTTAAGTCATAATTATAAGAGGATTAAGTCATAATTATAAGAGGGTTAAGTCATAATTATAAGAGGGTTAAGTCATAATTATGAGAGGGTTAAGTCATAATTATGAAAGAGTTAAGTCATAATTATAAGAGGGTTAAGTCATAATTATGAGAGGGTTAAGTCATAATTATGAAAGAGTTAAGTCATAATTATAAGAGGGTTAAGTCATAATTATGAGAGGGTTAAGTCATAATTATGAGAGGGTTGTCATAATTATGAAAGGGTTAAGTCATAATTATGACATAATTACTCTAATTATGAGATATTTAAGTCACACTTATGATATATTAGGTTTTTACAAAATAAAAAATTGATTGATCATTACACTGTCCAGTTTCTGTAATTACAAGTAAATTGTTGGTAGAATTAAATTTAATTTTTTTTAAAAATTTCTTAATGGAAGTTATGCATGCTGTCATCATTAAAAAAACAGCAACCCCTCCCCAATAATCACTTAACATTTTACATTTTTATGATTTATAAAGGTTCCATATTAGAAATATACCACACTAATGAAGACCTGCCTCCGACCAAAAATAGATTAGCAGTTCATTCTTAAGCATACATCAAATCTGATTGAAATCAACAAAGAAACACAAATATGTTTGCCTTGTAAAGCCTTTAATCAAGGTGGGTTACATTGTTAATGTCTGTATTTACTTAGGAGAACAGAAAATGCAATTTTGAATTCTATACTGATGAGATAAATACTGCTTTTCATTTGTGTCGGGATAAATAATATAAAGATACCAAAGGTAGGCTCCGACAATAAATGTGCAATTAATTGAGAAATGTCAGAATTGGAATTAAGGTATTCAATGTCGTTTGTGCTGTAACGCTTTAGATTAGTGGTCAATAAAGTGAAAATGTCATTGAAATCTCTGTACATATTGAAGTCTATTATACCATGTAACTGCTTCCAATGACGAATTTTTCTATGGGATATTTAATTTGTGAAATGTATTACTTTTCCCTTGGATTTCATCCGGTTGAGTTACATTAGCATGATGAAAGTAAAGGGCATTAGTTTTATACAGTTACATTTTATTCTGGAAGGTACGTTCAGGTGGCAAACAGAATAGTATTATACTTTTTACACTTAATTAGAGGGGATTGCTTATTCAGAATTGAAAGACTTGAGTGATAGACATGATCCCATTTAAATTTCATAATTCTCAAGCATGGATGCATTTTGTGCAGTTGCAACTTGGTTAAGTTGTAGTCCATAAAATTTGTTTTGTCATAGTTGAATTGTAACCATGGAAATTAATCCATCAGTGTAACAAACGTTCCAATTCACCCTCACACGTAAAACTATCAGGATCAGGCTATGAAAAGTGCTCAGTTCTTTGCACAAGACAATTTCTAAGGTGTTGTGGCTAAGTTTCTTTACAATTAAGAAAGAAAATGGAAGAAGATAGAAAGGATGAACACATTACTTCAAATTATAGGAAAGTTAGCATTGTTGATGCACCTCCAAATGCCAGAAAAATTAGTCATGGTGAGGGGCCCTCGAAAGTAAGGAGGGTTAGTGGCACTTCTTCAGATTCTGTGACAGATTCTGGCCTACGAAAGAACAGCAAGGTCACAGACTCAGTGAGAAAAATCAGTGTTTTTAGTCAGAGGATGATCCCAGACAAAATGGTTAACAAGGTGAGTTTAAATCTGTATTGGAGAATTTCTATTTGGGCAATACTGTACAATTATTAAACACCTAGGGAATTCCCATTTGGGTAATACTCAAAAAGGAGTAACACCAGGAGAGAGTTTCGACCATTTGTATGTACTGAGTATGTACTTTCTTTTATTTCAGTCAGTAGTAACAAAATATAAAAAGAAGTGAATGTGTCCATTCTCAAAAATGTGAATGTCTCCATTTACAAAAAAGCAAGTATGTCCATTCACAAAAAGGAAGTGGTGCAGGATCAGTGCAAAAAGAAATCGTCTGATCACTTACCTATGACATTAGCATTTCATGTTATTTTTACAAAAAAATGTACATTCGGTGTTTCAGATAACATCCAGATTTGGAAGAAATTTGTATTACTCATTGCATCTGTAATGGAATCAAAATGAAGTGATTTTATGCTTCTATATAGAGTTTGCCTGACTGTATCCAGAATGGAAATAAAATTCAGTGAGTTTACACTTTGTATATAGTTTGGCTGATTGTGTCTCTCATAGAAATACAGTTCAGTGAGTTTACACTTGTATAAGAGAATTTTTATGATTGCTTCTATAATGGGAATACAATTAATTGACTTTACACTTTACACTTGTATATGTAGTTTCAATGATTGCATATGTAATGGAAATAAAATAAAGTGACTTTACACTTGTGTATATAGTTTTGATGATTTTTTTGAGGGAAGCAGAGATACTAACCTCTTAATGCTGAGTCAGCTGTTAGTACCATTTTTTAAATAAATCTTTGGTATGACTCGGCTGAGGTTCAAATTTGCGACATCCTGCATCAGAGGCAAACACTCTAACCACTTAAGCCACTGTAGCAGTCCCATCTAACAGCTATAATGTTCATTCCATATGTTTCTCACTTCATTACAAAGTTTACATGAAAACAGAAAAGTTAGGATTAAGAGACTGACCATCTTGTTTAATTTTTGGAGATGATAGTTGGTGTAAAGGTTTGATTCTTAAAAACAATTTCTGGCCCCCCAAGTTGAAAGAGATAATCATGTTGAGACCATAGAGAACTAATTCTATAACAGTTGAAAAATGATTATCTTGAGACAAATTAAATTATTTTTAATTTCTTTGGAAAGAAAATCCCCAAAATTAAATGGTTGGTCCCTAAGGATACCATTTTCCTGATATGTAGTGCCATACATATACATGTTGCCTTTGTAATCCTTACTGGCTGCCATCTTTAGTGATGTTACAGATAGGAGGATGGGAAAATCCACAGAACTTCAATATTACAGCCATTCCATAAATAAATGAATGAGAATTCCTGTGATTTAGCTCATCAATAGTCGGCAGCTGTCCAGATTAACCTCGCTGTGTTAATCGACAGTATTTGATGAAAAGAGATTTGTAATGCTTTCTATTAACTTTAGAATAACGTTAGTTTAATTAATTTGGCATAATTAAATAAAAGGACTACATAAAATATATATATTTTTTAGTAATGTATATACAGAAGGAAGACTGACTCATTGCCAGATAATTATATAGATCTTTTAGAAAACTATATGAAAAATAAATGAAAAATAAACTTTTTTTAAATGCTCCCTCTATTTTGATTTATTTATTGTATAAATTTTAAGATGGAATGTGATGAAAATATTTTCAGTAAAAGACAGCTTGTGTATACGTGTATATAAAGTGTGGGTTTTAATACAAAATTAAAAACTTAAGTAATTGCTTTAGGCAAATTTAGTCACTATTCTTTTTAAATGCTAGGTTTTTTTTGGGCCTAAACATGCACATATTTAGTACAGTGATTTACAGAGAGTAAATTCAATGATACTAATGATGACTAAAATCATAGCAGTGCTTGCTTGTGTGAAATTGGGGAGGGGTTGGGGAGATTCTTTTAAAAAACTGTTCAGGTTTTTCATTCAAAGTTGAAATGCTTTTTTCTCCACAACCTGATACCCTACTTAATAATAATAATAATAATAATAATAATAATAATAATAATAATAATAATAATAATAATGCTTTATTTATAGAGGGTGACTCTTTAGTCAAGGACTATTTTCCCTTGAGGCCCTCTTAATGAGAGTATAACATACTGTGAAATATGTTTGTCTTGACATTTTATAGACATATGCTTTCAATGTAAAATTATATAAACTTTGATTAGACAATATGTGTAAACTTTATTGGGAAGTCAGTAGATTCTGTAATAAATTGTTGGAATGCCATACAATGTACATAACAGTATTTCTCTCATTCACTTGATATCGTATGGGGTTACTGTATTGACAGTCATTATTGCTTATGACTTTGATGTGATTTTTCAAAAAACAAATGTAACTGTTTTGCTTAATTATTACATGTACAAAAGTTTAATTATCAAAAAGTTTTCTTTTGCTTATATGGCATGGATGACATTTAGGAATCACATTTCAAATGTCATTGTCTTTTTTGGGCAACATATAGCATTGGCAAAATATTAAGTGTTGGGCATTTAGCTTCATTTCATTGACACTGTTGAAAACCGCTAGCTAAATACAAAGAAAAACCAGGTGACAGTGATTGATTTCACAGGTTTGCATTAACTTTTCTGTGTTGAACTCCATTTATATGATATATTCGCCTGTATGCTCTTGAAATTTAACGAGAGGATTCGTGTTTAGGTCAGTATTTACACCTTTAAAAATAGGTTATGGTTACCTACCCATTTTAAAAATAGGTTGTGGTGACCTACCCATTTTGTTAAAGTGATCTTGCTGGCTCTATAGTAGTACTATATCAGGACATAGAGAATATTTGGGGCATAAACCCCCATCTATGTCAAATCCTCCATGTACATCCTGGTCCAGGACTAGGTATTCACAGTGTGCCAAATTATAGCAGGTGAGATATTGCATTTGATGGAATATAATTAATTTATAGTTCAACCAAATGTAATTCATTTAAAATTCACATTGCTCTTTGTCAATAAGAGTACATCAAATGTTTTAGCAAACGAATTATCACTGAATAACATAATGTGGTCATGTACAGTCTATTAATGCAGTTAAGACAGAGAAAAAAAATTCAGATTCATTCACCTAGCACAAAATAAGGGTAAGCAACAATAATCACTTCAGTGATTGTGTTTGTGATAGCAGCTCTTTATCATTTTTAATTATTTTAATGTTTATGAGAGGTGCAAAAAAATCTATACATTTCATCAAGATGAGAACATAGTATTCCTAAAGCAGGTCATAATGACTATGTTACTAATGTAATATTCCTAAAGCAGGTCATAATGACCATTTTACCTATGTAATATTCCTAAAGCAGGTCATAATGACCATTTTACCTATGTAATATTCCTAAAGCAGGTCATAATGACCATGTTACCTATGTAATATTCCTAAAGCAGGTCATAGTGACTATGTTACTAATGTAATATTCCTAAAGCAGATCATAATGACCATGTTACCTATGTAATATTCCTAAAGCATGTCATAATGACCATTTTACCTTATGTAATATTCCTAAAGCAGGTCATCATGACCATTTTACCTATGTAATATTCCTAAAGCAGGTCATAGTGACTATGTTACTAATGTAATATTCCTAAAGCAGGTCATAATGACCATGTTACCTATGTAATATTCCTAAAGCATGTCATAATGACCATTTTACCTTATGTAATATTCCTAAGCAGGTCATCATGACCATTTTACCTATGTAATATTCCTAAAGCAGGTCATAATTAATGACCATTTTACCTATGTAATATTCCTAAAGCAGGTCATAATGACCATGTTACCTATGTAATATTCCTAAAGCAGGTCATAATGACCATGTTACCTATGTAATATTCCTAAAGCAGGTCATAATGACTATGTTACTAATGTAATATTCCTAAAGCAGATCATAATGACTATTTTACCTATGTAATATTCCTAAAGTAGGTCATAATGACCAAGTTACTAATGTAATATTCCAAAAGCAGGTCATAATGACCAAGTTACTAATGTAATATTCCTAAAGCAGGTCATAATGACCATGTTACCTATGTAATATTCCTAAAGTAGGTCATAATGACCAAGTTACTAATGTAATATTCCAAAAGCAGGTCATAATGACCAAGTTACTAATGTAATATTCCTAAAGCAGGTCATAATGACCATGTTACCTATGTAATATTCCTAAAGCAGGTCATAATGAACAAGTTACAAAAGTAGTAATCCTTGAGTATGTCACATTCACCAAGTTACAGTCAGATCACTTCAGCGTAAATGAAAAGATAGGGATGAGTAGAATCTGGCCAAGTTCATTGTTTTTAAAACAATGAAAACTGAACACTTTTATTGTGTTATATAACTTTAGGTACTTAGGAATTTCTTTTAACCTCCCCCCTCCATTTTCAGAATAGTTTTTGTGTCTAATCTGCTTCTATATCTTTAGTGAGCAAACAAAATTATTTTGGCTCTTACGAAATCCCAGGCCTTATCTCCTCCTTGAGTGATATCACTGGTGCTTATAAAGCCGCATAATTACAAAGGTGATGTGTGGCCCGAGTCATGAGTTAAAACAATCTGAGGTAATATTGTTTAATTACACACTCTGCTTTTGTAAAGGAGGGTACCGATATATATTCTATCAAATGATAGTCTCTGATCTCTGTCACAGTCATATAAGTTCTTCTTTATACTTAAATTATTATTATATTATTATTTTTAATAAGAGTTTCCTTTTTTATTGGTTTGCAAATTTAACCTACAGGGGGGAGAGAGAGAGAGAGAGAAAGAGAGAGAGAGAGAGAGAGAGAGAGAGAGAGAGAGAGAGAGAGAGAGTGTGTGTGTGTGTGTGTGTGTGTGTGTGTGTGTGTGTGTGTGTGTGTGTGCAAGGGAAACAACCATACTTTACTAATAGGAAGCAATTGAAAGTTTTGATGAATACTTGGAGTTATTTACCTTGAACAAGTACTCTTGCATATAATGTGTTTGTTTACCTGTTGCCTAGCTGCTAATGTCAAGTTGCTTACACTTCCAATGTTGATATGCTTTGATAGTTGTTCAAACAGTGACACATTTATTAGCCCATATAGCAAATACTTGTGTTACTTCAGGTATGGATTGTTGTAGATCAGTAGATAGTGTATACAATTATTAATCATCTTGGTGACACCCTAACAACTAACTTTTATTGACTAGCTACAGCTTAAATGATTTTTCTACCTCTATTACACTGGTGGAAACCAGTGACATCTCTGCACTGTTTATCGTCTCGTGTGTGTGTGTGTGTGTGTTTTAATGTCACTAGTACAGTGCTGGCTATAGAGTGTAGATTAAAAGTTGTCCTAAAATATAACATTTCAAACTCTTTAGGAAGATAAACCCATTCAAATAATGTAAATATTTACTCCAATGAGTCAAAAATATATCTTAACTAAAAGTAATCAGATTGCAGCCAGTTAACTTTCCCTAATAAGTAAAATTACCATAAAATTCATTATATGTATCAGTTGTCATGATTAGTGGCAGATAAGTACATTTTGCTTAATACTTTACCTCCGTGAAGATAAACTTTAACTTATTTTCACAAGTAGAAGAGATTAATGCACACTTTTTTATGATGTAAATTTTGTAACAATAATTTAGTAAGAACAGCACGTTAAAGTAACTGAAGTTTTGTATGTACTCCCACAAAGAAATGTGATGATGATTGCATGGTTGTTTGAGTTTATCTGGACTTTGAGTGCACTATAGGCTCTATAATACACTGAGGACATTTAAGCTTCTATACACACTCAGTTATAAGTCAATTTAAACTGCAAACAGCAAAGATCCTGATATGCCTTGGCATAATCCACCTGCAGATCTGGGTCCATCTTGTTTTGTCATATACTGATTACTTCTAATAAACTGCACAGACCCAACTCTGTCAACACATTATGTGATTCAGTTATAAGTCTAATTAAACGGCGAACAACAAAGAGTCTGATTTACCTAAGCATAATGCAGATCAGGATCTGTCTTGATTGTTCTGCTGATTACTCATGACAAACTACATAGACCTAGTTCTGCCTATGCATTATGATGACAGATTTGGATCTGTGCAGTTTTCAGTTGGACTCATAAGCTGGTGTATACAGTAAAGGCCTTTCACTAAGACATGCCAGGCCATCTTGGGCAGGTATCAAACCTGTTACACAGTGAATTCAGATTACAAGCTGGTGTACTTTTTTGAAAATGTACAGTAAATGTTTATATAGATATTAAAAAATGGCCTTTTGGGTTCCCTGAGTGCCCAAGTGGTCTAAAGTGCTCTCCATTATGTATCACTGCCATCTTACCTTTGTCTGTGTGGGTTCAAGTCTCAGATTCATCCAATGTGGGTATGTGGGAAAGCTATGCAGTACCTTCTCATGGGTTGGTGGTTCTTTCAGTTTTTCCCTGTTTCTTCCTCCACGATTAATACTGGCTGCCATGTATAGCTTATTGTGTACTGAAAAATGGCATTAAACCCTAAAAACAGCAACAACAACATCAAAATGTCCTTGAAATACTATCCCTTCTGCAAAAAAAAATCAGTCTTTCAATACAATGTGGTCTTTCATAACATATCATAACACTATAATCAATCAATCAAGCACTGCAAATATGGTTTCCTCAAGACAGATGACTTAGCAGAAGTCTTTCAAGATAGCTGTTGCATTTTTTATCTTAAAATCCAGACCATATTACAATTTACAGACTAGATACATATTACATGAATATCAATAATTAATTGACTATCTCATGCCAGTTTGATCATAAAAACAAAACAATCAACAATCACCACATTGATAATCAATGAATCTAATTTGTCTCATTTCCATTTACATTTGTGTGATTTTTAACTGATTTTTAGACAATTAGATGCTATACTAACATGCATAACAAAATGCTAATCAACTGAATAAGGCACAATCACATGCATGTACTTGGTATTTTAAAAAAAAAATGTTTTGACTGTGTTAGTGTTGAGTTTTCCTTACACCCACTTCCACATAATGGATATGAAAATTAAGATATTATAGGTACAACTACCGTCATACTCGCTTATAAGTCTAGTCAAACAGCAAACAACAAAAATCCTGATCTACAACAGCATAATATGCATGCAAATCAGGGTCTATATTATATGCTCTACTGCTTACTCCTTGCAAACTACACAGACCCTAAATCTGCTGGTGCATTATTTGAAGGCAGATCTGGGTCTGTTCAGTTTGCAGTTATAAGTGAGAATATATGGCATTCATTATCTAGGTAAAAACATGTAGTTTTCAATTTCAACACATCATCTCAAGCTTTCTCCCCTTTTGTAAATGTGGAATAACCTGATGTGTCTCTTGCTTTATCTGAACTTGTCATGGCTGATATTTGGGACAAACACAGTAGAAACATTAGAATTAGTTGTAGCTATAGAGCTTTGAATCATACAGGGGAAATTTGTATTAAAAACAAAACTCAATGCCTAATACAATTTATAATCTTTCCCCTAAAATTGAATTGAGTTATTTTGCAAAACCATTTTTTAGTTTGAAAATTTTTTTAGTTTCAAAAATATTAATTTGTGAGCTGTTTTTTTTAAGATCTGTATAATGTTGGTTTATGTTGTCACTATTGTACTATTGTTAACTTGGAGTGGGTATGTAACATGTTGACATCCATTAGGACCACTGTGCATGCATTCTGGTCTTGGTATGACTTATTGGTCTTAAACTATGTAAAAGAAAAAAAGTGAAAACAATAATTAAATAAAATTCAACAAATAATTTATTTGCACAGAAAATTCAAAAGACATAGAGCACCATGAATTAAAACCAAATAATCATAAATGCCCAATCACAAGTTCAAAAGAATAGAATGTTTCAAATTAATTCCAAACTGGGATTAAAAAACCCACACTAACACTGATAATTCTATGCAGCTGGTTTGGCAGTGCTGGATGAAAACCAAAATAACCCAAACGCTATTTGGAATGCATAAACAGAGTTGGGTGTAGGCAAATATGAGAGTAAAACTTAAATTTTATCCCTCAATCATGAGGGCATTTATAGAAATGGTTATTGAAAATAACTTACAAGAATTGCTCTCAACCTCAAGAATGGTGTAATTAAAACAGCATGATCATAAATACAGAATAAAAGCCCTACTATAGTTATAATGCAGCAAAAATGAGCAGGGCTAAATAGTGACAAACTCCAGGTTCTGTTTGATAATGTGAGCCTTAATATGACCTCTCATGACAAAATTCTTGGTGCATTCATAGATAACAATCTTATTTGGTCTATTTAACATTAAACATTTCCAAAAAGGTTAATTGTTAACTTTGGCAACTAAGGAAAATCAAAATATACATTCCTCTTCAGTATCGGGTCATCATTTAAAAAAATTATGTTCAGCCATACCTGGGCTGTTGTAATTTGGGGTAATACCTCTAATTCAAACTTAACAACACTTTTAAGACTGATAGAGGGCTTGCCATTTTTGTCTAGATCAATGTATAGACAATTTTCAGGATACAATTAATTATATAAAAGGTTTTACAGTACATGTAAGAAGATTTCTTGGAAAGGCCAAATTGATGTCTAAAGTATCCAGGAAAGCCATTCCTGTCTATCTAAGCAACTTTATCTTTCACCGAAGAAATGTTGATGGTACTCCAAATTTAAGGTGCAGAAGATGTAAAAATTACATTATACAAACGAAAAAGAAGTTAATATTTAAAAATAGTTTTCAATACACTGGTCCATTGGTATGGATCAAAATTCCCAGTGACATAGGGCAGTCTCCTAGCATTTCTTCTTTCCATACTCAAGGTCTCAAATGGATGAAATCTTAAGACAGTTGAACAGTTTATATAGTACAATAAATATCACCTGCTTATCTGTAATTTTGCATCATTTTCACTGTTGAATTTTTCAATGCAGGATGATGTTTTATATTTTATATATGTTTATGTGTTCACAGATTCCAGGCTTGATACTTTGATTTTCAAAATCACTTAATTATCTAGTGTTAAGCCAGATTCTTCACATCATGTTGTATATACTGTATATATTATACATAACAGAAATGAACGAAATGACTGTAAAATGAACGAAATGACTGTAAAATGAATGAAATGACTGTAAAATGAATGAAATGACTGCAAAAATGAATGAAATGACTATAGAAATGAATGAAATGACTGTGCAAATTAATGAAATGACTGTAAAAAGGAATGAAATGACTATAAAAAGGAATGAAAAGGCTGTAAAAATGAATGAAATGACTCCAAAATGAATGAAATGGCTGTAAAAATTAATAAAATGACTATAAAAATTTTTGAAATGACTGTAAAAAGGAATGAAATGACTATAAAAAGGAATGAAATGACTATAGAAATGAATGAAATGACTATAGAAATGAATGAAATGACTGTGCAAATGAATGAAATGACTGTTAAAAGGAATGAAATGTCTATAAAGGAATGAAAAGACTGTAAAAATGAATGAAATAACTCCAAAAATGAATGAAATGGCTGTAAAAATTAATAAAATGACTATAAAAAATGCTTGAAATGACTGTAAAAAGGAATGAAATGACTATAGAAATGAATGAAATGACTATAAAAAGGAAATGAAATGACTGTAAATATGAATGAAATGACTATATAAAGGAATAAAATGACTATAAAAGGAATGAAATGACTATAAAAATGAATGAAATGGCTGTACAAATTAATAAAATGACTATAAAAAGGAATGAAATCACTGTAAAAGTGAATGAAATGACTATAGAAATAAATTGAATGTGCAAATGAAAGAAATGAATATAAAAAGGAATGAAATGACTAAACAGGAATGAAAAGGCAGTAAAAATGAATGAAATGACTATAAAAAGGAATGAAATGACTATATAAATGAATGAAATGACTATATAAATGAATGAAATGGCTGTAAAAATTAATAAAATGACTATAAAAATGTTTTAAATGACTGTAAAAAGGAATGAAATGACTATAAAAAGGAATGAAATGACTATATAAATGAATGAAATGACTATATAAATGAATGAAATGGCTGTAAAAATTAATAAAATGACTATAAAAATGTTTTAAATGACTATAAAAAGGAATGAAATGACTATATAAATGAATGAAATGACTATATAAATGAATGAAATGGCTGTAAAAATTAATAAAATGACTATAAAAATGAATGAAATGACTGTAAAAATTATGAAAATTATCAATAGATACAATGCTTGTCAAAATCCAGATGCTCTTTTATTAGTAGAGTGTTGGTCTTATAATCCCAAGTTTGTTTATTCATTACCCTTGCAGGTAAGCCTGGTTTGGTTACCTTGCTATGTCCTTCGGATAGGCACAAAATAATCCCATTTATATATGATAGAACTTAAATAATAGGTTTAAAATGGCATTAAAAACCAACCCTCAAATCCTTCAAAACACTGAAATAGAATAAATATTTAGTTTGGATTAGAATTTCATATCAATATTTCACACACCAATAAGCCATATAAATTATAATAATTTTGTCCTTTCTTTTTTACATAGTCTGCATTCTTATAAATGTTGCAAATATATGGATCAGCTGAAACATATTTGTACTCATGGAAATAAATAATAAATTATTATGAAGTGTATGAAAACATTTACAGACATTTTAGATATTAGATTTAGATTCTGTCCGATGTAAATTTGTGAAATTTAATTCTATTTTTTTTAAATTCTGCAACAAGATTGAAATTCAAGTAGTTTTAAGTGAAAACAAATTTAAAAAATAACATGATTTTAAACCATAACATTCTGTGCAAAGAAAATTTGTACAGGTACATTTCAGTACATGTTTTCCTGCTTTTGATCAATTACAAGTTTCAACAATTTCATGTTAAATTTTATTTTACTATTTTGGGGAAAATATAGTGGTTACAATGTCCATGCATCTATCATTCATTGGGATCTGATTTTTTATTTGGAGACCTCCATCTTTTTTGTCACAGTGGATCATCATCAGATTTTGCCAACAACTTTACAGTGGCAATGGAATATTCCCTGTGATAATTGGCTTATAAGGTCAAATGTCAAGGTAACAAGGGCAGTATTTTAAATGAAGTTAGGTGGTGTCAGTGACTTAAATTGTTTGATCTGGCCATATCTAATATTTGCATTGAGAAATTATTATTATACATCAAACTTGAGTTCACCATGGAACAAAGAATGTATCTAGGATTTTGTTTGTTGCAAGGGTTCAACATCATTTTTTAGCTCATGATAAACTATAAATGGCAGCCAGAGTATCTGGTGGAAGAAGATCCTGGGAAAACCATAGGAAGAACCACTGACCCATGGAAAGCTAACAGCAAGCTTTCTCACAGTTCCCATGTTGGCTGTGTAGGAATTTACTAGTCAAAGGTCAAAAGTCATAGTGTTTCATTGGTTAGTCTTTATGATTGACTTGGGCATGTTCTTCCATGAACAGATGTCCTCAGACTTTGTGAATAGTCATTGGTGTGCAAAGACTTACACATGGGCAAAAGTTCAGAGGTTATGGTGATGATAAATAATTGTTAGTACTTTTGGCATTAGGTTAAATGGTTAGGCAGTAGTTTTACATCTGCTGTTGCAACATGATTATCAAATTTTCTAAACAAGGTTGAAATTTCCATATTTTATTATACCTTTTAATTAATAGGTGATAGTAATTTGAATTTTCTAAACAAACCATCTATTAATAAAAATGATTGATTTGTATTCTTAAAATTGCTTTAAGCTGGTTAGTGTACATGGTCCAACCATTAATGTTTAAAAAGCAGGTAAATATTTGCCTACACTTAGCTAGGGTATGTTTGATTCTGTCTAATCAGGTATACATTTGAAATGGTGTATGTATGTAGGGGTATTGTATATGGAAAATGTGAGGTACTTACTGTACTTGAAGAAGAGCAGAGGTCAAACAATGAAATTGTTTATGAGCATTCTTTAGAGTTAAAAGTTTTGTTAGATGCTATTCCAGCTTCATAAACTTCACACTTCATATGGCAATAAGCAATAATATTTATGAATACACATTTTATATGGTAATAAACTTCACACTTCATATGGCAATAAGCAATAATATTTATGAATACACATTTTATATGGTAATAAACTTCACACTTCATATGGCAATAAACAATAATATTTATGAATACACATTTTATATGGTAATAAATTGTTATTTTTGGACCAACATTTCATATAGTAAGACAATTACAGTGTATTTATGGGCCAACATGTCATATAGTAAGACACAATTACAGTGTATTTATGGACCAACATTTCATATGGTAATATACTATTATTTATGAACCAACATTTCATATGGTAATACACTATTATTTATGAACCAACATTTCATATATAGTAGGACACACTTCAAGTGTATATATGGGCTAACATTTCATATAGTAGGACACAATTACAGTGTATATATGGGCCAACATTTCATATGGTAATACACTATTACATGTATTTATGAACCAACATTTCATATTGTAATACACTATTGTTTATGAACCAACATTTCAGATGGTAATTCACTATTGTTTATGAACCAACATTTCAGATGGTAATACACTATTGTTTATGAACCATCATTTCAGATGGTAATACACTATTGTTTATGAACCAACATTTCAGATGGTACTACACTATTGTTTATGAACCAACATTTCAGATGGTACTACACTATTGTTTATGAACCAACATTTCAGATGGTACTACACTATTGTTTATGAACCAACATTTCAGATGGTACTACACTATTGTTTATGAACCAACATTTCAGATGGTAATATACTATTGTTTATGAACCAACATTTCAGATGGTACTACACTATTGTTTATGAACCAACATTTCAGATGGTAATATACTATTGTTTATGAAGATTTATGAACTAATATTTTATATGGTAATACACTATTATTTATGAACCAACATTTCATATGGTAATACACTATTAATTACTAACCAACATTTCAGATGGTAATACACTGTTAATTACTAACCAACATTTCATATGGTAATACACTGTTAATTACTAACCAACATTTCATATGGTAATACACTGTTAATTACTAACCAACATTTCATATGGTAATACACTGTTAATTACTAACCAACATTTCAGATGGTAATACACTGTTAATTACTAACCAACATTTCATATGGTAATACACTGTTAATTACTAACCAACATTTCATATGGTAATACACTGTTAATTACTAACCAACATTTCATATGGTAATACACTGTTAATTACTAACCAACATTTCATATGGTAATACACTGTTAATTACTAACCAACATTTCAGATGGTAATACACTGTTAATTACTAACCAACATTTCATATGGTAATACACTGTTATGTATGAACAAGCATTTTCATATGGTAATACAATATTATTTTGAACTATCATTTCATATGGCAATAGACTTATTTATTAACTATCATTTCATATGGCAATAGACTTATTTATTAACTATCATTTCATATGGCAATAGACTTATTTATTAACTATCATAAACTGTTATTTATGAGTCAATATTTCATACTGCAATTACATACTGTGTTTGCTTATGAGTGAGATCCACCTGGTAAACACAGTTGGATGGGCTTTATATACTGATAATATAGCATACATTCTGCCTTGATAATGATATTTTCATTATTGACAGAGTTAACAGTATGTACAGAAATGCACAGTTGATCAAATAACTTCTTATTTACAAGAAGCATGAGTGAAAATGTATACATGAATCTCTCACTATAACACTCTTGTAGGGAGTCATAAAAGTGTATTATGATGTGATGTCTGACACCAAGGTACATTATTCAAGAGTCCCTGACTATAACACTCTTGTAGGGAGTCATACAAGTGTGCAATTTTGTGAGTGATGTCTGATACCAAAGTACATTATTCAAGAGTCCCTCATTATAACATTGTTGTAGGGAGTCATACAAGTGTATTATGATGTGATGTCTGACACCAAGGTACATTATTCAAGAGTCCCTGACTATAACACTCTTGTAGGGAGTCATACAAGTGTGCAATTTTGTGAGTGATGTCTGATACCAAAGTACATTATTCAAGAGTCCCTCACTATAAAACTGTTGTAGGGAGTCATACAAGTGTATTATGATGTGATGTCTGATACAAAGGTACATTATTCAAGAGTCCCTCATTATAACACTCTTGTAGGGAGTCATACAAGTGTATTATGATGTGATGTCAGATACCAAGGTACATTATTCAAGAGTCCCTCATTATAACATTGTTGTAGGGAGTCATACAAGTGTATTATGATGTGATGTCTGATACCAAGGTACATTATTCAAGAGTCCCTCATTATAACACTGTTGTAGGGAGTCATACAAGTGTAATATGATGTAAGTGTGGTTGTTTGTTATTGAGGTACATTAAACAAGAATCCCTCACTATAAAACATGTCACAGAAGCCATGCAAAAAATTAGTAGTGATATTAGTGAGTCTATCTTAATTAGACTGAGGTATATTATATTTAGTATACTTTACCATAATGTAATGGGAGCCATACTCATTCTTACCTTATGAAAGAAACCACATTACACTGAAGTACTTAATAGAGTGAGGGAGTACTGTATAGTACATATCCTTTTTGCCATTTCAAGTTCTTTTTTTTGGATTGTATTTAAAGAATTTTTTTTTTTGATGACATTAACAAAAGCATTAGTTGTACATCCTCTTGTTATGATCTTTTTTTTTTTTTATAACTGTATGATTGTGTCAATTACCAAACCTGTCATTCAGATTAAATTAGGTACCATATCTTCTTAATTGTTTTGGATTTTTAAAAAAATTCAAAATCAGTACATGTCTTTTCTCATTCATGTGAGGGCATCATTGCTAGCAAGGGTCATTATACTCTTTATTGCACATTAATCTTATTCATACCTAGCTAGACAAACCAGTATCTACCATTCCCCTGATTGGATGCAGCTGATAGAAGCAGATCCAATCAGATTGTTTACTCTGTCCATCAAAGAAGATAGTTGAGAACAATCACTGTGGCCTCAACAGACTCTGAAACACATCACAGGCCAGTTTCTCAAATTCAAACACTTCACATGGAAATTTTCTTCAAAATCATGGTATGTGGACAGCATGGAAATGGCATTATTGAATACCCTACATATGGAATTATCCCTCTGTGATTGGTCAAATACTGAGTTTGCTATGGGCAGTAACTCTTTAAATCACAAGAGAGCATTCCTTAACATCATCGTTTTATTTAGCCACAAATGCCAAAGGTCTGTGTGGAATGAGGTGGATTGATGACCTTTGGCTAATAAAGATAATGTGAAAAGACAACATTTATGGCCCTTTCATTATCTTGACCATTATCTCTGGTTTTTTGTGATGGTTTCATGACATTATAATATTGTATGTAAAAAATTAAACGACATCATAATCTCTGGTATGACTTGAGTGTTTGCAAGTAAAGTATGTTTGTGATGTGATACAAAAATAAAATATATATAATTACTTTATCTTTCCTCTTTGAACTACTGATCAGCAAGATAAATTATAAATTTGAGATGCAAGCACCAAGATAAGAAAATCCCAGCCTTAGAGTAATATGTTATTTGCCTGAATTAGCTTGTTAAAGCCTCATCCAGTCGTAACTGTGATTTCCTTTTCTTTGTATCCAGCCTAAGATAATCTCTTTTCACATAGTGTGATGAATTAGACATTAGGCCTTGAACCCAGAACCTACTGATTCCATGCTAATAATGATCACCATGACAATGAAAATATTCCAACTTTTAAACATGTCTTGATTTAGATTCAACCCATTGTGAGCCCCAGTTTAAGATGCACTTCAAATGATAATGGATTTTCCAAAATTCTAGGATAATATGAGCTTGTATATCTCTGATGTTTACATTTTCTCCCCAAGGTTTGCCTTGATAGGGTAAATAATTAGAGTTACTTTGGCATGTCATTAAAGTAGGCAAATTAGAGACAGTTGTTTGGTTTATTGTCCCTTATCCCATACCAGCTCAAGTGAGAAATATAAAAGACAGTGGATTTGTGACATCTAATTTAGGTGTTCTTTTTATTCACTTCAGATTTCTTGGGTTGGATGTAAACTGCTGTTACTAGGTGTCTAATTCAAGGTAAAAGTTGAGATTAAACCCAGGATGTCATAAAATATAAAACTTGTGCTCAGAGATATGTGAATATTGCTCTGAGGGCAGTTTCGAAAAGGTTGATGGAGGAACAGTTTTGGAGTTTTTTTCTTGTTCAAATGTTTTCAAATCAATAGCTGAGTTAAATTTTTGTACAATAGGGATGGATAAATGTCATAACTGGCTTCTGAATATCGACAAGGAAATAAATTGGATTAATATTTCTTCCTTGAGATGTCGGTGTAACATAAACAAGATATAGGTTATGTGATTCTGTAAGAAGATATTGTTTCCTAATATATCATCTTTATTGATTTTTTTTAGCCTTATACAATCAGGAAAGCTCTGGCATACCTGTGTTCATACCTGTGTTCATTGATTCCTTGAGATATTGATAGCATCTTGTCTCTAGAGTAATTGCCATTATTATTTAATTTCGTGTCCATGGAAATCAAAATTTTCTTTTAGCCCACTCATTTTCTGGAGGCTGCTGGGATAATAGATATTGCAGTCAGTTGTATGAAATTGGCATCAGCACCATCTTTGGTTATACTTTCTTAAGGTTTTGGATAAAGTGTTTAAGTAATGCTTTGATCTTGGACTTTACACAAAGGTACTGGCCGTCATGTTGTGGAAACAGCTATCAGATATCTATAGTTCTTACCTTGCATAATTTTGATTCTAGCAAATCTTTAACTATTCTCTTCAGAATGATTTAAGTTCTTCTTATGCAGGATCTCAATTAATGTTCATGCATTTTGTCACCAAAAATATTTTGAAAACATTAGATTACCATGGGAGGTCTAAATCATCCATGCAATTATGGTTTTTGGTTTCGGTTTCCTGTACCACAGAAAAAAAACTATGTAATACCTTGCACTGATTTCTTTATCAGATTTAGAGAGTCAAAGCCCAGAGCTACATTTTCCAAAGGATAGTTTTGGGTGATATAGAAATATTGTTGTCTAAATTCGGAAAACTCAATCTTAGCACCAGAACTGGAGTTCTTGGCAGTGATTGAGTCTTCATAATACTGAAAGCTATGTACACATGCTAAACAGTGAATCTAATCTTTCAAGAAAATATGTTTATAGTAATTATCTTCCATAATTTTTGCTTATCTATTTGAAAATATTTTTTAATTTTTATCTGGTCCAGACATTGTTTGCTTGTCTACAAATTGTATGCCTGTTTATAATTAATTCACCTTCTGCTAACTCACTGGTGATATTTGGTAAATACCTTATATACTTGCTTTTAAGTTCAGTCCAGCTGCAAACAACAAAGATCTTGATCTGCCATAGTATAATGTGTCTGCAGATTGGGGTCTGTTTTGTTCTGTTGATAATCTCCTAACAAATTGCACAAAACCATGATCGGCTGGCAATGACAGATCTGGTGCAGCTTAACTCGACTTATACACAAGTATATGGAGTAGTTACATAATAATGAATGTAATTATTACCAAGCTATTCTGTTCAGGAAAGATCGTCAAATTATCTTATGCTGGAGTATAAATGAGGAGCAATTTAATTTAATTGAATTGTCAATTTACATGACTAATTAACTAACAGTTTAACTAGCAAGAACTAAATTCTTTTTGAGAAACTTCCTCATTCAGTTGATAATTTAAAATGCTAAATGGTGATAGCTTACAGTGGTTAATGCAGTTAATTAATAAGTATGTTATTTTATGAATACTCATTGCTTGGGGGTTCTTCAGTTTTTGTGGAATGCTTTTTACTTTATCGGGACTTGCGGTTAAAATTAGAAGGTTCAATTGACTGTGACATCAGTTATCAAAACAAACTTATATTTCAATTTACTGTACATGTATTTTGTTTTCTTTCTCCTGACTCTTGTTAGAGTTTCCTGTTCTTAACCATTATTTACAGAAAGGATTTTCTGTTATCTGATTTGTTTGTATTTCTAGAGTCAACATGACAGATATTCTATCTGAGAATGGTAGTTCAAGAGGTGAAGTTTTTGCCCATATTTTAGCTGTCTGTCACTACTTTGTTGTTTGGAATATGAAACTGTTGGCATAGAGGTATCCAATCACAAAGACCAGAGACTGGTGTTGGCATGTTTGATGTGGTTCTGTGGCCAATTAATTAATTGAATGTTTGATATTTAAGCAAACACTTTCTCTATACTGTAGATTTTATGTTTTGACCATGCTGTGAGCAGGTTGTGGCCATTTCTGAATGATATTTGGATGTTTGGATTTGGTTTAAACAAACAGTTGGTCATTGGATGTGACAACATACTGCTTATTCTGGCTACTGGAATCCAAAACTTATTTGGTAAGGATGTTTTTCCATGGTAATAATAGGTTGCCATGGTAATGATGGGTTCACTTTGGTAATGGTTGGTTTCCATGGTAATGGTTTGTTTTCATTGATAATTATGGGTTGCCATTTATCAGTTAAGATGCTTTGATTTTGTGTATATGGAATATTGCTCTGGTCAGAACCTAGTTTAGCTGTCACTAATTTGTTTGTATGCAGCATATGCTAGTCATGATAGACTGGCAGTGCCTATAGGCTAAAGAACAATTACAGGTGTTCGGTCAATGTTTTGATACCAGCTGGCCGAACATGCAGGCCAAAGTCTTCTTGAAAAATCATCAGTGCGTGTAAATCATGTTTACTTGAAGCTTATGCAGAAAGATTTAAGTTGGCATTTAAGAAAGATTTAAGTTGGCACTCTTTTATAAATTTTTTTTAAAAAAAGTGGATATTAAAATAATATAAAAGTTGTGATATTTTTCCAACAACATGTAATGCAGGATTGAATGGGTTGTGGAAAATCATTCTAAATAGAAACATCTTCAGTAATAAAGTAAGTTGTAAAAAGCATAGGACTTTATAAAGATGAGATTACACTTTATGGCTTAAGGAAGGAAGTATATAATAAAAGGACTAGTTTAGAGGTAGCATATTTAATCTTCTAATTTAATTTTATTGAACATACCTTGAAAATATCTGGAGAGTTTATACTCATCTAATTTTATGACAGAAGCGACCTTTCTTTATGGTTTTCAAGTAACATGACAAAAGCAATTAGTTTTTGCAACGGTAGCATATATATTTCATTTTTGGAGTACCAGTAATATAGTTTGATGATTTGATTTGCTATTTGTCCATGGTCCAGACATCTCGATGTGTCTATGGGAAAGTCACTTAGCATCTGTTACCTCATCTTGTTATAACCAATAGTGTCTTAAGCGTTTAGCCAATTGTGTGTTAAAAGTGTTGCCAATAGTGTGTTAAAAGTGTTGCCAATAGTGTGTTAAAAGTGTCGCCAATAGTGTGTTAAAAGTGCCTTTGAAAACAAACAACTTGCAGCTTGTCCAGAATGAAGAGGACAAATGCTTTCATTGAATTTGCATTCCTTCCTCTCACTGTTCAAACTTTGCCTTTGTTTCTGATTGGTAAAATGTACAATGCTATTGGCTGATTTTATTATTTCATAATCGACAAACCTCTCTAATAGTTCTTTTACTATTGTTATTAGGTTCTTTGTCATACATGCATCTATCAGTTCACTTTCTTTAATTGTCATTCACAGAATCTTTGTTTTTAAACTTAATCTTCATTACATGCTGTTGTCAAAAATGTTGTACTAAATTGGTGTTTTCTTTGTGTAGTTTGTAGTTTTGTACCTGCTTGAGAAATTGGCTTCTCTTCATTCTAATTTAATTGCCATATACATGTATACTGTAGCTGATTAATTTTCTGCCTTGTATTTTTTCATTCATTTTCCTTAATCTAGAGAATACTTTGTTGGCAGGTACCTTTGTCATATTTCAACTGGAAAAAGCATACCTTTATCACCTTTTCAATGATGATTATGATGTTGTTTAAGATAATGATGGTGGCAGTAATGATGATCTGGTGTGGCAGTGGTGGTGGTAATGCTGGTGACAATTATGACAATGATATTTTAGATAGTGACAATTTTGACCACAGCATTGATGATAATGATATACTTGTGGAAATGTCACAGTTGTGTTTTTTATGCATTACTATGAAGCGGGCAAGTGCTGTTTAGATTTCATTTTAATGGCAGTTTATTGTTTGTGCCTACATTTTTATCACCATGACACCGATATTGTTAAATATAACATGAAGAGTGTCAATTTTCTTTTGATATTTTCTTGATTTCCTTTTATTTTATATTCAGAATCAAATTTATGCAGCTAGCTAAATAAAAAAGCTGGATTTTTCGTACAAAAAGGTATGGTTCTGGTTTCCTCCAGTTATTCAGTGTTTCGATACTAATTTGTGATATTTTCCTGTTACAATCTGCACTATCTTAGATTGGTGCATTTTTTATGAACAAATCAATGAATTGTGTCTCAAATGGCAATTCATTTTCAATGCAGGTGTTATTCGATGCCTGACTGGGGAATTCAGATTTGGCAGATGAATTGACAATTATTTGTGACCTTCAGTAAGATATTTGCATTTGCACTCAGTTTGCAAGGGAACATATGGACTACAGAACAATTATGGATTGTGCACAAGTAATGTTTTAAATGGTATTTCATAACTTCACAAATTTAACACAAGAGACTGTTTATAAAACGATGTCATTGGTTTTCAGAAATTGTGGATTTGTGTAAAAACTTGGGGTTCATCACAAACTTCATCCTAAAAGCTTGAAAGTGATATATTGACTTCATTTTTATCTGATTTGTGAACTAAGGATTATGTCTGTTTCAAAACTATAGGTAACAGGTTTAATTAATTAGGTAGTGTTCTTTAATTATGATGAAATTTATAGCAAGGCATGTGGTATGTTATATCCAGAGTTTGGTCTTATGTAAATTATTAAAGTGACATTATTTTGTGCAGTTTCCTTACTTTATGGCTTTTGGGGTCTTATTATATTTTCTCACCAGTCTAGCTGTTGATATTGAGTTTATTTTTCTGTCCCGGTGGGTTTTGGGGTCATTATACTTGTTTACTTATGCAGTTTAATTTTATGTTCTGAGTTTGAAGATCATTTTGTATTTTTGGTCAAGGTTTGATGATTTCTGGACAGCTGTACTCCATTCATCTAGTGTTAATGGTTAAGGTTTGATGATTTCTGGACAGCTGTACTCCATTCATCTAGTGTTAATGGTTAAGGTTTGATGATTTATGGACAGCTGTACTCCATTCATCTAGTGTTAATGGTCAAGGTTTGATGATTTATGGACAGCTGTTCTTTATTCATATTGTGTTAATGGTCAATGTTCAGTGATTTATGGACAGCTGTACTTTATTCATGTAATTGAAGTGTTAATGGTCAAGGTTTGATGATTTCTGGACAGCTGTACTCCATTCATCTAGTGTTAATGGTTAAGGTTTGATGATGTATTGACAGCTGTTCTTTATTCATGTACATGTACTTGTAGTGTTAATGGTTAAGGTTCGATGCTTTATGGACAGCTGTTTTTTATTCATATTGTGTTAATGGTCAATGTTCAGTGATTTATGGACAGCTGTACTTTATTCATGTAATTGAAGTGTTAATGGTCAAGGTTCGATGATTTATAGACAGCTGTACTTTATTCATATTGTGTTAATGGTCAAGGTTTGATGATGTATTGACAGCTGTACTTTATTCATGTAATTGTAGTGTTAATGGTCAAGGTTCGATGATTTTATGGACAGCTGTTCTGTATTCATGTTTTATTCAGGGGCTGTAATAGTGCATAAATTAATAACCTAGAATCTCTAGCTGCTTGAATTATAGGAATCTGCATTAAAAAGAATATGAAAAGATTCCTGTTTCAAAGTTAAACGTAGAAATAAAAAAACACCTCAGTTTGAAGGTTTTATGCAAATTTAAACCACTTTGTAAGCTTTCCATTCATTATTGTTTGAATAAGAGCTTTCGGTTTATGTCATATCCTTGGGTAGATTGGTTTTAACTCCTTTTAGACAATTGTTGAGTATGATGTTTTTGTTAGTTGGACCCCATAATGTTGGCAAGTCGATGTGTTGTATGTTATCATATTAAACCATTTGCAGGATGGTTACTAAGTGCCATGGGAATTCTCAAGGACTGCTCATATATTTGACAAACTGTGTATGTATGCAATTGGAACCATGTGTGGATGTATAAACAAACCAATTAACATTTAATTGTGAAAGTGACAATCATTCCTAAACAAAACGATGTCCAACAATTGGAAAAAGGCTGTAACCAAGGTGCAGGTCAAGTTGCATGGAGATCGGAAGCCCATTTTAAAGTCAGGACACATTGAAGGATTTCAGGTAAATGAAATACTGCATGTTTTTGTTGAGCATGGCATTTTAGAGAATTCAGAGATGAAACTAAATTTTTCATAAAATGTTATGCATGCGAAAATTGTGTATTTAGGTCATGCATATAATATATAGTGTCAGTACACAAAACAAGTTACAATTTTCAAAGACAGCTCCGTTGGCCTAGTGTGTATGCCTCGGATGCAGGAGGTCATGGTTCAGTCCTTAGCTGAGTCATACCAAAGACTTACAGAAATGGTACCACCAGCTGCCTCACTTGGTGCTCAGCATAAGAGGTTAGTGTTAGGACTGGTCAGCCTGGTGTCAGTAAAATGTGCCTGGGTGGGACATCATGCTACATGTCTACGGTGTGATGCCCCAGTACTAGACATCACTATAAACTGACACATTGCATACATCGTAATAATATGACTGAAAATTGTTAAAGCTGCGTTAAAAATCCTAATCACACACACATACACACACACATACACACAATTTTCAACTTTATAGAATTTTGATAGTTTTCTTGCAAGAAAATGAAAACTTTAAACCTTTTGATCAGTAAATTTATGTTTTCCATTGAGAATTCAGTGAAAGGTCAAAGTAATGGGGGTGTAAAAAGACAATTTGCAGAATAACTTTTGTTTAAGAGCAACTTCCTTTACCAAACTTTGTGAATGGCTTGCACTTGGGTAAAATTAAGGAAATCCAAAATTTCTGATGGCTCAATGTTTTAGGCCAAAATCATTGTGGCATATTGTAAATCGGAAGAACTAATATTGGTCTTTGTTTGTTAAGTTTAATTCAAAACTCTATACCTTGATCAAAGGTCATGAAAATTCATTGGTGAATTACCTTCCAAGTCAATTATGCCTTACTGATGCCTAAATAAATGTATATTCAGCAAGGGTTGAGCACGGAATGAGCCTTACTAATGCCTAAATAAATGTGTATTCAAGAAGGGTTGAGCATAGAATGAGCCTTACTAATGCCTAAATAAATGTATATTCAGCAAGGGTTGAGCATAGAATGAGCCTTACTAATGCTTAAATAAATGTATATTCAGCAAGGGTTGAGCATAGAATGAGCCTTACTAATGCCTAAATAAATGTATATTCAGCAAGGGTTGAGCATAGAATGAGCCTTACTAATGCCTAAATAAATGTGTATTCAGCAAGGGTTGAGCATAGAATGAGCCTTACTAATGCCTAAATAAATGTGTATTCAAGAAGGGTTGAGCATAGAATGAGCCTTACTAATGACTAAATAAATGTGTATTCAGCAAGGGTTGAGCATAGAATGAGCCTTACTAATGCCTAAATAAATGTGTATTCAAGAAGGTTTAGCATAGAATGAGCCTTACTAATGCCTAAATTAATGTATATTCAGCAAGGGTTGAGCATAGAATGAGCCTTACTAATGCCTAAATAAATGTGTATTCAAGAAGGGCTGAGCATAGAATGAGCCTTACTAATGCCTAAATAAATGTATATTCAGCAAGGGTTTAGCATAGAATGAGCCTTACTAATGCCTAAATAAATGTATATTCAGCAAGGGTTGAGCATAGAATGAGCCTTACTAATGCTTAAATAAATGTATATTCAGCAAGGGTTGAGCATAGAATGAGCCTTACTAATGCCTAAATAAATGTATATTCAGCAAGGGTTGAGCATAGAATGAGCCTTACTAATGCCTAAATAAATGTGTATTCAGCAAGGGTTGAGCATAGAATGAGCCTTACTAATGCCTAAATAAATGTGTATTCAAGAAGGGTTGAGCATAGAATGAGCCTTACTAATGCCTAAATAAATGTGTATTCAGCAAGGGTTGAGCATAGAATGAGCCTTACTAATGCGTAAATAAATGTGTATTCAAGAAGGGTTTAGCATAGAATGAGCCTTACTAATGCCTAAATTAATGTATATTCAGCAAGGGTTGAGCATAGAATGAGCCTTACTAATGCCTAAATAAATGTATATTCAGCAAGGGTTGAGCATAGAATGAGCCTTACTAATGCTTAAATAAATGTATATTCAAGAAGGGTTGAGCATAGAATGAGCCTTACTAATGACTAAATAAATGTATATTCAGCAAGGGTTGAGCATAGAATGAGCCTTACTAATGCCTAAATAAATGTGTATTCAAGAAGGGTTGAGCATAGAATGAGCCTTACTAATGACTAAATAAATGTATATTCAGCAAGGGTTGAGCATAGAATGAGCCTTACTAATGCCTAAATAAATGTGTATTCAAGAAGGGTTTAGCATAGAATGAGCCTTACTAATGCCTAAATTAATGTATATTCAGCAAGGGTTGAGCATAGAATGAGCCTTACTAATGCCTAAATAAATGTGTATTCAAGAAGGGCTGAGCATAGAATGAGCCTTACTAATGCCTAAATAAATGTATATTCAGCAAGGGTTTAGCATTGAATGAGCCTTACTAATGCCTAAATAAATGTATATTCAGCAAGGGTTGAGCATAGAATGAGCCTTACTAATGCTTAAATAAATGTATATTCAGCAAGGGTTGAGCATAGAATGAGCCTTACTAATGCCTAAATAAATGTATATTCAGCAAGGGTTGAGCATAGAATGAGCCTTACTAATGCCTAAATAAATGTGTATTCAGCAAGGGTTGAGCATAGAATGAGCCTTACTAATGCCTAAATAAATGTGTATTCAAGAAGGGTTGAGCATAGAATGAGCCTTACTAATGACTAAATAAATGTATATTCAGCAAGGGTTGAGCATAGAATGAGCCTTACTAATGCCTAAATAAATGTGTATTCAAGAAGGGTTTAGCATAGAATGAGCCTTACTAATGCCTAAATTAATGTATATTCAGCAAGGGTTGAGCATAGAATGAGCCTTACTAATGCCTAAATAAATGTGTATTCAAGAAGGGCTGAGCATAGAATGAGCCTTACTAATGCCTAAATAAATGTATATTCAGCAAGGGTTTAGCATAGAATGAGCCTTACTAATGCCTAAATAAATGTATATTCAGCAAGGGTTTAGCATAGAATGAGCCTTACTAATGCCTAAATAAATGTATAGCAAGGGTTTAGCAAGGAATGAGCCTTACTAATGCCTAAATAAATGTATATTCAGCAAGGGTTTAGCATAGAATGAGCCTTACGAAATACTCATGTTGAATACAGACTGGATAAACTCTTTACATCACTGAAGATTATGACCCACAACTCTCAAAATTGTATTTATACCAGTACGACACAAACCAGCTCTCCAGACAGCTTGTTTATGGACATTTTGTAAGTTTCCAGTGGCTGCTTTGATTCTGCTCAGTGCATGCATTTTATGCTTGTTTATATACATGATGAATGTTTCAACTTGTCCCAGATCTTTGACTGGTTCTAATGTTTTGTAGTAAACTACCATATTCTTGTATATGTCATAGTACACACAAATTTATGAATAAATAGCAATAAACAGTTTTATTAATATTTTTATTTTTAAAACATACCCACCTCCAAGATGCCAAAGTATTGGTATGGGATAGTTTTGTGTTGTTAATGATTCTCTTAAGCATACAAGTTCAGAACCTGTATTACTTCTGAATAAAAGATAAATAATGTTGTTTTTTTCAGCTGAATAAAATATATATCTTGTTTGAAGCTGAATAAATATATATCTTGTTTGAAGCTAAATAAAATATATATCTTGTTTATAGCTAAATAAAATTTATATCTTGTTTGAAGCTGAATAAATATATATTTTGTTTCAAGCTAAATAAAATGTTTATCTTATTTGTAGCAAAAATAAATATATATATATATATATATATATATATATATATATATATATATATATCTTGTTTGAAGCTAAATAAAATATATACTTTGTTTGAAATTGAATAAGAAATATATCTTGTTTGTAGCCAAATAAAATATATTTCTTGTTTGAAGCTGAAGAACAAAATTAATTTGAATAGACTTGTTTTGGCCTCACAGAGTAATGAATTTTATGTTTTTGTGACATACTGTGTTTACTGAATATGGTCTATAGTAACCTAGCTGTTTACTGGGCTACAGAGAAGTGAGATATGGAGTACCACAAGTACTTGCTTATAAGTCAGGTTTAACTGCGAACAGCATTGACCCGAATCTGTTGTCACATAATGCATTACCAGATCAGTGGCTTTGTTGGTTTTTTTAAATTATTATTCCTAACAGTGCATAGGCCCAGATCTGCCTGTAGATTATGCGAAGGCATACATGGATTGATGCGTTTTATCTAACTTGTGTATAAAAACATGCAGTATATATTGTAGTTGTCTGATTCAGTGAGAAAGAGTAATTGAAACATTTAGTAATAAGATTGTAGATAAATTAAATTGGCAGAATACATTTACCATGTGCACCCATATGCAAAAAGAACCAAAATTTATTCCCTTTCAAATTTAATCAGAGTGGACCTCATTGATGAAGTATGCAATTGTGCACCAGATCTAATGATTACAGTGTGCTTCTGTATTCAGATTAGTAATATATTTTAGAAATGTGTGTGGATGTTGATTCTGAGATATATACAATATCAGAGTCATTAGTTTGATGAACATGGTTGTTGGAAAGTTATATGGTATTTAACAGTACTGTGTAATTGTTCCAATATAGATTGAAAGCAGGAGCAGCATACAGTATATACCGGCATATAAGATGACTCCAACTGCAAACTTCATAGACCCAAATCTGCCATTGCATAGTTTGATGGCAGACCTGGGTCTGTACAGTTATTTAGGTGTAATCAGTGGAACAAACAAATGGTATACTAAGGTAATGGGAAATGGGAACATATTTCATCAATTTTGTAATTGATTCCTTGTAGTACAGCTGTATCCACCCAGTTTGGTGATAAAATGGAGACATTAGGGATAAAATATGGATGCCGTGAAAGTAGTGTATATATAAGAGTGGAAAATCACACCTTGTATTGAGTTTGAATTGCCAACAGCAGTTAACATGTCTAAGAGTATACGGAAGATATTTTGGCAGGTACGAACTCAGGTCAAAGAGCAACGGGTAATCTATCTGATGGTAAGATTTGCATTAACTTTCCTTTATCAAGTTTTGTTTTTTACGATTGAAGGATAATACTCTCTTCTTATTTGTAAGAGAGCATTTTCTGCACAAATAATTACCCAAGCTAAAATCTCTTTTGAGTCTTTTTCAAAATTTAGATGATGATGATTCGACATAAAATATAAATCAGTTTAGTAACTTTGAGGATCTTCATAAATAAAGGTGCCAATTGACTTCCATAACTAATTTGAATCTGCCTTACATTTGCATCCATAGTTAAGCTAAACTTTGATAGTGCCATTAAGAGAAACATCTGAACATACAGAGACTCCCTCCCTGGTTGTAAAATTTCATTGCTTTCAATGAAGATTCCGTGTTTTTTTTCCATCGAAATATTGTCCTTGGTAAAAGCTGGAATCTTTGGATAAAAGTTCCATTTTTTTCCCATTGAAAATATATTGATATGAGAGACAGGAAGAGGCATGTATACATCAGTGGAATATACTCGATATTTTTTGACCCATTTTAAGATGTCGACATGAGAAGGCAATCATCAGCAGAGGAAGTATGTGCTAGGGAAGTTTTCATGTCTAGTTGCCTAGTTACTTATGACTGTCAAAAGTTGCTAAATAATTTGGGACGGTATCA
Organism: Unio delphinus; assembly: GCA_029339505.1. Lineage (NCBI taxonomy): Eukaryota > Metazoa > Mollusca > Bivalvia > Unionida > Unionidae > Unio > Unio delphinus. The sequence continues at coordinate 7,251,299 of JAQISU010000226.1, read as the reverse complement.
GCATCCTTGTTTGACATCAATATTAAAAAACTTGATGATATTGATGACTTCCTGATTCAATTTTATGATGTAGGTCATAATATTAGAGATGTGATACATGAATTTAAATATTTTTGCTGTACAACATACCTGTTCTCCAGACGTAATCAAACACTTTCCGAAAATCCACAAGTCGTAAGATCTATCATTGGAAGCCACTGTCAGTAATCCACTATACTCATTTCTTACTTGTAGTGGCCTGTGTGGAAATTTCCTCATTTCTCAAGAATATGCATAAACCTGTTTAAGCAACCACTGCCAGCATCAATACATTTTTATCACCATTGTAACCTATCATGACCTTTCACAAGTCCATCAGAATTTCTCTTGCAAGTACAGTCACTTATCGATAAAATTTTCATTGATATGTAGGAGTTTGTTACATTGTGTTGTTGAGATTATAGAATATATCTTTATACATATTGATGAAAAACTATGAAGCGTCAGCAGAACATCTACAAGTGTCCAAGGAACATGGAAGATTATTATCGTTCATGGCTTGTGATGTTGAGTAGCTTTTGTTTTGAATATTTGTGTTTATTTATAAAAGTATGAAAATGAAAATATGATATATTATTTCACAGTTTTGATGATCACGGATGAATTAATTTTTTGCAAAACAAATGATATGTATGTTGTTTTACCAACTAAATATTATTATTATCAAACAAAAATATATATTTCAGTATATTTATTCTTTACGAACCTCCTTTATGACAAGAATGTTTGGTTTATTCACATAAGTTTTATTTTAACTTGGAGCAGAAAGTTCCTAGATTATCACATCTAATTTCCATGGAAACCAAGAGGCTGGCAATAGGCTAAACAATGCTGATATACATTGTAGACATGAAAAAGATGTACAAATTTATACCTAGTATTTCTAGGGGTTACGAAGTTCACCGATATCCATATACAAGTACTTACCAATTATAAGTATCATATGCTCACCTGTCATAAATTATTTACTGCAGTATTGCATTATCCGGTTATCATAAAATAATTACTGCGGTATTGCGTTATCTAGTTGCTCAAAGCAAATGTTTCCTTTCAATTATAAAGATGAGAGTTAAAAATATTTTTATGACAGTGACTTGCTTCATTATCCTCAGTTCAGGTCTGATCAAAATCTTATACAAATATATAATATTTCCATTCCTAATGCACTTATTAATAAAGACAAATAATTGAAACAAAAGGTATTCTTCATCATCACAAGCCATGGGTGATAATAATCCTCTATTCTATGTTCCTTTATTAGTGCATAATTGAGTACCCGATATAAAAGTCAATATGTCAATGGAAGCATGTTTGTATAATTACACAACAAAAACTAAACATCAATATATTAAATATATTGATATTAGAACATGTATCTGATAGGCATATTTCTATCAAAATGTAGTGTGTGTGTGTGTGTGTGCATGTGTGCGTGTGTGTGTTGAATCTTTACATGCATACGCTGATAACCTGATTTAAGAATTTGTTCCATTTAAATAATGTCTCTGAGATTTATTTTTCTTGGTGTTTGGGCTTTTTAATTTGTGTATTTCACCATTTAAAAAAAACATATATAGTTGCAGTATATATAGTTGTAAACTAAATGATAAGTCTTAATAGCCTTCTGCTAAGCACAGTTAACCATGGTCAGGCTCTCTACTGAGGGGTGGAACTTATTTTTGATTTGCCATTGTAATGATGCTATTGAGAATGTGCCATTCCCACTGGACAGGATACTGTTTCATTCTGGATTGCAGATGCTGTATTAATGGAAATTTGTTAGCTCCACTTCTGAAAATTTTGGTTCAACAGAAATTAACATGTCTGACCTTGAAAACATATCCTCCTGGACCAGACTCCACTGCACTAACCCTTATTTCATGTCCTCCTGAACTAGACTCCATTGTACTAGCTCTTAGGCCATGGCCTCCTGAACTAGACTCCATTGTACTAACCCTTAGGCCATGGCCTCTTGAACTAGACTCCATTGTACTAACCCTTAGGCCATGGCCTCTTGAACTAGACTCCATTGTACTAACCCTTAGGTCATGGCCTCCTGAAGTAGACTCCATTGTACTAACCCTTAGGCCATGGCCTCCTGAACTAGACTCCATTGTACTAACCCTGAGGTCATGGCCTCTTGAACCAGACTCATTTTACTAACCCTTAGGCCATGCCCTCTTGAACTAGACTCAATTGTATTTAATTCTAAGGCCATGGCCTCCTGAACCAGACTCCACTGCACTAACCCTTAAGCCATGGCCACTGTTACCGGAGTCTGATTTGCCAAGCACAAAGTCATGTTCAGTAGCTTGTTTGTTCCATGGCAATTAAATAGGCTTCTTCCATGACTGCCCATAACATTTACACCAGTAAACATAAATTAGCTCTTCAGGTAATTGCCTAGCTTAGATTTAGAATAGAGTTGGTTTCATTGGTAATTTCTTGAAATAAATCAATCCTTATTATAGTATTATTCTTGGTCCGAATCTTCTCAAATCAGTAATAAGTACTTATAATATAAATATCATCTCTTTACATCCTATATATAACAAATATCTTGTCTCATCATTTATATTGGAAAAGTGTTTCTACGTAATAATTTTTATCGTGTGCAGCAATTTCGAACAACTTTTGATGGACATGCTGTTGGCAAGAGACAGATAAGAGGTGTTAAAATGTGCGCATAATTTTTCTCCTGTTTATTGCTATTGATTTCTATTTATTCTTCTTTTATCTTGTGATGGTATATAGGAATTCACCTATCAATGGATGTAACAAGAATTTATTTAAATTTTATTTGGTTATGCTCATAAATTTTTGTAACTATCCAGGCAGTGACATTGGTATTCAAGTAATTAGACAAGATACAAGGGTCTTGGATAACCCGGCAATCTGGAACACAGTTGATTCCTCTGTGCATGCAAAATGAAAGGTTTCATGGTGGAACTTGTTTAACTTCGGAAAATAATACAAGCATAGTTTCATATTACTTGGAATATTAAATTATTAATTCAGCAAACATGGATCTTGTATAACTGCCTGATTCATATGTAATCACTTCAGACAGTGAAAAAAATCAGAGATTCCAACACATGTTCGAGGACAAACTGTCATTGGTGTTGTATCTTTAAATTTAGGAATATTTGAAAACCCAAGATTCAAACACATTTTTTTCTTAGACAATCTCTTGTTGACAGTCTTTGAAAGTCCGGAATATATGAAAGGCCAAGATTCAAACAAAATTATTTCTTAGAAAAACTCTTGTTGACATTGTGTCTTTGAATGTCTAGAATATTTTAAAAGCCAAGATTCCACATGATCTATCAGTGACAGTAACAGATGGTAACAAATATTGTCTGCCATAAACATGGATGAAAAGCAGTCTTTGATGTTAACAATAGAGAAAGGCATTGTTCAAAAACTGCAACATCAGATACATAAAATATCCAAAAAATGGGTAAGTTTACATGGTAAAAATTATATATATATTACCTTGATGGTGGTTTTATCCATGTGCATTGATTAAAATTGAGATAAAATGTACTTATGACATTAGACTTTGTTGGCAGGTACTATCAGACTGATATTTTAAGAATTAAGATGGATTTACAAAATTGTTTTCATTTAAGTGTGTGCATTACTTTTCAACTGTATAATGCAACCAGATATAATTACTGTATTGACCGAGATCATCCATAGCATAATGAACTAATTGATATAGTCACTAGCAGATATTGTCACTAGTAGATATGGTCACTAGTAGCTATTGTCCCATTAAGTTTCATGCATCCATTTCAAGTTTCATGACTACTCAATGAACTTTAAATTTACTTCATGGATTTAAACTAAACTTAGTTAAAGGCTGTACAAACTTGCATGTAGGTCAAGTATATTTCTCCCCTTTTTTCTGGCAGAAATTAAGAGTTATTGCCCCTGATTGACTTGGACTGTTTCCTTTCTGTTGCATGATATTAGTGAGGACATCATTGCTGTATTGGCACATATATTGTCTTTATGCATGCAACATTAAATTTTTAGTGTTTTATATCCAGCTGTTTTATTGATTTAAGTACCACGCATATACTAAGAATCATGTTGATTATAAATTTACTTTAAGGACTCAGACATTAAATTTAATAGTAGTTTTGCCATTACATGCATTTCCTAATCTGTCTTCTTCTGAGGCCAAACTTTTTATTATGGACATGTTCACTGTGGAACATCTTCAGCACACTAGATCTGTATCTATATGACACTGACGCCACTGCCAATGCATGCGAAGGGCAAAGTGGTCCTTAGCTCTGTAAATGTCTGCCATGATGATGCAGTGAACGTCTGGTTTACTCTGCCTCTACAAAATTTGTTTCAATCCATGAAGTCGATTTCAGTTGAAAGTTGGAGTCATGATAACTACATAAACAGCAAAAGTTAAATTCGACCTTGGCCTTCTAAATTTAAACTTAAAGGCTTAGAAGAAATATTGGTTTTCATCCGAGAACTGTGCCATTGTTTCCAAATGAAAAATAAAGGGCAGAGTTCCAAATTAAACAGAGACCATAATTCAGTTGTTTCAAGAACAAGGTGAAAATTGATCAGGACCATGGACTTAAAAAAATTTCTGTCTAATTATGCACATTGACAAAGTGAATAATTTACAAAATAGTCAGAACCTGACTTATAGATGGGAATAAATAAATAAATGCAATGGTGCCTTTGCTGCAGAACTCAGCTTTTTGGTACAAAGTAACAGACTGAATCATGGAATGTCTCAAATGGCACAAACTGACCAAAGCTGCATCCAGCATTATTGTTGTTGTTGTTGTCTCACCTGACCAAAGTGTATGTAAGCTTGTGACATGGCCCTGTATCCATGATGCATCATCCATTCATCCATCCACATTTGCTGTTTCTGACTTTTCAAAAAGCACTGTGCCAACTTGGATCAAACATTGTAGTGTTTCTTCGTGCTTGAATTTTAGCAATGGTATTCTTTCCATAGCAACTGTATGGAAAATGTCTAGTTTGCATTGAACAGGTGAGTAAATGTTGATCAGATTAAGCAGAAATGTTCCACACTACATGCTCCATCAAAATTGTGTCAGGAATGGCTCCATAAGTAGTGATGTGGATTCAGTCAAGTGGAAAGCCTATTTGAAGCTTCCAAAGAACTTTGATCCAGGTAGTTTGAATTGTATCTTAAAACATGCTCTGTCAGATTTGGTAATATAGATTCTTAGGTTATGTGCCATCAGATTTTTGTACAGGGTGGCTCCATTATCATATTTGATGCTTTCATAGCAACCATGTGGAATACATATTTTGAAATTATCTAGAAAGAATGAGCTAGTTTTTATTGAATTGGGTATGACATATTCTACCAGATTTAATTTCAGGGTGGCTCCCTAGTAGCATTTAATGACTTTCCTAAACTACCAGACCAGTTTTAGTCTAATAGCTGGTAATTATCCTAACCTTGATTTCTTTCCACCCAAGTAAATATCTACCATATTACTACTGAATTTGCCTTGTAGACAAATGTAAGCCAGACGAGTGATATCATGCTCTTGGGACTCTTATTTTTACCTCAAACTTAGAACTCTATACATGTATTTCATTGATATTGAAAATACATAATTGTAGCCTACAAGTGCTAATTGCAGGAGAGTTTATGCCATACACCAGTGTCTTAGTTGTTGCTATTGGTGGTTGAGGCATTGGCACACCCTTCTCATTTCATTTTGTTTCTTAAACACTATTGTTTGTACATATATGCATACATCCAGAGGAATACCTAACCATACCAAGACAAGTTACTGTGACCTACTTTTACACTGCAATGATCATGTATGCTTTGTACATTTAGGTCAGTTTCAGTCATTGTTTATTTGCATATATTCTGAGAAGTACCATACCATTATACTAAAGTTGGTCATGTTGGTCTACTTTTCATACTAAGCTTATATTCTTTTTTTACTTAGAAAACGTTGATCACTGTGACCTACTTTTCATACTTAAGTGATCATGTATACATATATCTTGAAGAATACTACACCGTCATGCCAAAATGAATTATTTGAACCCTTTTTGTTTGCTCCAGAGATTATATATACTTTTCATGTTGAGCTGAGTTTCTCAGATACTGTTGCAGGTACATATACTGTTTTTTGTTCAGATAATATTGTTTGTACAAATACTGTTATTGGTACAGATACTGATTTGTACATATACTATTGTTTATTGCAGATACTGTTGTTGGTACAAATACTGATTTTTGTACAGATACATGTGTTTGTGCAGATTCTATTTGGATATAGTTTCCTCTAATGACGTCCAATCAGAGATGACCTATCAAAAGCACTGTATATCTAATTGGTAATAAAAAAAAAAAAAAAAAAAACTCACAAGTTTGATGATTTAAAGACTTGAAACTAGTTTCGGTATTCAGTTATTGCAAACTACAATTTTGGTATTCAGTTATTAGTAGAAATAACAGAATTGTGAACAGATCATGATCTCTGCTGTTTTTGATGGAGAGAGCATTATATATTAATGTACATAATATCTGCGCATTCTCGAATCAATTCATTTACTGCTTCTGCATCCACTTGACATTGCATATTTGTCAAATATCTACTAATTTTGGAGTCAGTGGTTATATGATGATAATAATTTTCCTCAATCATGATGATTTATATTGGCACTTCCGAAACCAGCATCAGATTTATATGTTATAAATGATCCTGTCAAAATAAATATTGATCTAAAATGTCATAAGGCTTTATCACAATCACTGAAATTATTTCTCCCCAGGAACATTTATCTGATGTTACTTTATGACACCAGTGGCTATTTGTGTGGAATTATTGAATGACAGAATTGATTGATAATTGGTTATTTTAAATTTTATCATGGTTTAATAATGGAATGATTGATTAACACATAAAAAGTATCAAAGTATATGCAGTATAGTTTAGCGAAGTTACTTTTTTGCAGGTTTCTAATAAACATCAAGAAATATTATCATGAGATATTAGATTTTAGAATTTTTAACACATTAAGGGCTATATCACAATGAGTAAATAGAAGATAAGTTCCTTTTTCCAAACAACATGCTGAAGTAACTGACCCAGGCTGGCCTTAGAAAGGCGGTTATAAAACCCACAACCATGCAGATTGAGTCTGATGCTTGTCCAGCGGGGCTATGGCAACTCCTTTTTAAGGAGTAACCAGAGAACAATGTGTTTTATTGGGTATCATTCTATTATGGATGTCCACATAGAAATGATGAATTTCCCAGGAACTTTGGAGGCATTCAGATAGTGCTTATTTGACAGGACACAGCTTGCTCAGGAATCCTCTCCCGGGGAGCATCATCATCATCATTGTCATCATCATCATCTTTTTCTTCTTCTTCTTCTGAATCATCAACATAAAAACTTATTCTTTCTGTACAGTTTACACAATACATTACTTTTCTTCCAGTGAAGATGTTTTTAATAGTTGTCCTCATTTCATTTATGTTCCATTGTACCTGTTTTTAATTATAAAATAAAACCAGGTTTGGACTCATTATTTCTTAATTGGTCATATCTCTCATCCATTGGCTTTGGAAGGAACATATATACATGGTTTGTAGATACCTTGGTCTGTGAGTACCATATTAGCTTTCAAATTTTTTCAAATCCTTTTACTACATTTGTTTCGAATATTTACAGAATGAAAGACTACTTATCTTTTCTTCAAAGCTTTAGTAAAAATATTTGCAAGGTTTCAGTAAATACAAACTTATGATGCAGACAAATGAAAATGAAATGTTTTGTATGGATAAAATTAGAATGTTTAAAAACTAAAGAAACCTCTAGAATAATCTTATGAATCTTCTGAAATATAAAATGTGGGTCCCTCTCTAAAATGCTTCTCAATACATCACTGCCCTTTATATAATAAAGGAATCAATACATCACTGCCCTTTATATAATAAAGGGATCAATACATCACTGCCCTGCATATAATAAAGGAGTCAATACATCACTGCCCTGCATATAATAAAGGAATCAATACATCACTACCCTGCATATAATAAAGGAATCAATACATCACTGCCCTGCATATAATAAAGGAATCAATACATCACTGCCCTGCATATAATAAAGGAATCAATACATCACTGCCCTGCATATAATAAAGGAATCAATACATCACTGCCCTGCATATAATAAAGGAATCAATACATCACTGCCCTGCATATAATAAAGGAATCAATACATCACTGCCCTGCATATAATAAAGGAATCAATACATCACTGCCCTGCATATAATACAGAAATCAATATATCACTGCCCTTCATCTAATACATGAAATCAATACATCACTGCCCTGCATATAATAAAGGAATCAATACATCACTGCCCTGCATATAATAAAGGAATCAATACATCATTGCCCTTTATATAATAAAGGAATCAATACATCAATGCCCTGCATATAATACAGAAATCAAAATATCACTGCCCTTCATCTAATACATGAAATCAATACATCACTGCCCTTTATATAATACAGAAATCAATACATCACTGCCCTTCATCTAATACATGAAATCAATACATCACTGCCCTTCATATGATACAGAAATAAATACATCACTGCCCTTTATATAATACATGAATCAATACATTGCTGCCCTTAATATAATACAGGAATCCACACATCACTGCCCTGCATATACATGTAATACAAAAATAAATACATCACTGCTCTGCATATAATACAATAATGGTCAAGACTGTTCTGGTGGCCTAGTGGTTAGAGCGTCTCCCACATCTCGAGGTTGTAGGTTCAAACTTCAGCTAAGTCATGCCAAAGACTTATAAAAAGACTTAATAGCATCTATCTTGCTTAGTGCTCAGTATTAAGAGGTTATTGTTAGGACTGGTCGGCCTGGTGTCAGGATAATGTGATTGGGTGGAACATCATGCTACATGTCTGTGGCATGATGCCCCAGTACTAGACATCAGTATAAACTGCCTCTCTGCAAATATCATAGTGATATGACTGAAATTTTTTTTAAAGCTACATTAAAATCCAAAACACACAAACACACACACTCTCTCTCTCTCTCTCTCTCTCTCTCTCTCTCTCTCTCTCTCACACACACACACACACACACACACACTATCTACTATCAACACACAAAAAAACAAAAACTACTATAAACACAGAAGAGGAGGAAAATAACCCCAACATCAACTATCAACACAAAAGTATGGAATTTAGACACACACACACACACACACACTATCTAATATCAACACAGAAAGGAATAAAAAACACCAATACCTGCTATCAACACAGAAGAGAAGAAAATAACCCTAATATCTACTATCAACACAAACATGTGCAAAGGCACACACACACACACACACACACACACACAGAGGAATGGTTAGAATCTCTTAGTGTTACCTACTTAATTTCTTTCCCTTACCATATGTACGGTACTTGATTATAACCGGAGTCCAGTTGAAGACTGCACAGAGATCTGCTGTCACAAAATGTGCTGGCAGATCTGGGTCTATGTTGTATGTGAGGAGTAATCAGCAGAACAAATAATGTAGACCCTAGTCTGCCTGCACATTTTGTGACTGCAAATTATGGTCCATGATGTTTGTATGGTTGTCAAAGATTTGGTTGTTTTGGGTGTATATTGTGTCATAACATTAAGTACCCTATATCACTACTACCATGATCATCACCGCTCCGGTAGCTTTGTGGTTTGAGTGTCTGCTTTGGGTGTGGGAGGTTGCGAGTTCAAGCCCCAGCCAAGTCATACCAAAGAATCATAAAATAGGTACTGACAGCTGTCTCTTTTGGCACTCAGCATTAAGAGGTTAGTGTTAGGTCTGGTCAGCCTGGTGTCAGGATAAAGTGACTGGGTGGGACATCATGCTACATGTCTGCGGCATGATGCCCCAGTGCTAGACATCACTATAAACTGTCACACTGCAGACATTGTAGCGAAATGACTGAATAATTGTTAAAGCTACATTGAAAATCCAAATCACACATATCACACACCATGGTAACCATGACTACCATTCTACCACACTCTTCCAATGACCTTGTGTATTATTTATCTCAAAAGAACTGTTGGATACTTCCACAAAATTTCCCAGAAAAGGAAAAGGATTTTAAAATTACACAGATTTATCCAAAGATTATCTCACAACCTTCGAAAAGGTGTGAAAATTGCAGGAGATTCAGGCATAAATTGGTAGAAATTAAATAATCAAATTTCTGCCACTATTGCCTACTTTTTTTATGTCTCTGAGGTTAGTCAGGCTTAGAAAATATATGTGACCACTTATCCCAACCAGTGCTATTTCAATTAGGACAGGAATCTGTTCATGTCAAATTGTAAATACATTATGGCCTCTTGTGCAATAGATATGTATAGCAAATTTTTTAAAAAATTGTTCAAGCCCTAACATGTCTAACAAATGTTCATGAAGTGTATTCAGCAAACATAAGTAGGTGGTTAGGGAGTATGAATCTTGTTTAAGGGATTGGTTTTATGACTAGAACAGCTTACAGCTGGTTTTTCAACTTCAGACGAGATGCAATGTTATGTCTGAAGGAGTTATCTCCCCAGAAATTAGCACCTGGATTTTATAGCTCAAGTAAATTGGTACTGTATATATTAAGATTTGATTATTATTTCTATCCAAACTTATTGTCTGTAATTTTTCATACCTTTGTATTTTTCCTAGATAAACAGTCATTACAGATAAGATTTATTTTAGCCCTTTTATTTTTAGACTAAAAATTAGCAAATAGTTATAACTTTTTTAAAGGCACATATCAACCATTTAATTTGGTGTGGGTGGGGGTAGGGTATGATTGCTTTTGAACCAAGATTTATTTTCTTTATTGAAAGATAATTTTTCTCAACTAATAAATTAGATATAATAGGTTCTTGTTTCTATAAGTCACAGCAATAATATTTTTTTCAGGTTATTTGTTGGCCAGAAATTTATTTAAAAAAAGGTTCTATTCAGGTGTCAAAACAGTTGAATAAGGATGCAAGAGACTAATAATTGGGCTGAAAAACTTGCAGAAATTAGGCATTTAATCAAAACATTATCAGTTTCGAAAAGGTAATTGAGATTTTTTAAAAAGTGAATTGTTATTATAAGCACTAATAGATAAGGGGTGAAGACCAAAGTGATAGATAAGGAGTGAAGACCAAAGTGATAGATAAGGGATGAAGACCAAAGTGATAGATAAGGAGTGAAGACCAAAGTGATAGACAAAGGGTGAAGACCAAAGTGCATGTAAAATGAGAGCAGACTCCAAAATGGAAGATTATATTGTACAGTTTGTTTTTTTTTATCAGATGAACCAGAAATTAATGTTTATAAGAAGAATATATGTATCACAGGAAATGAATATAGTGCATTGCAGGTAACAATGTTTAGCTGTCCAAACTGCCCAAGCAAAAATGATTATTGCATTCTTTTGCCACTAGTGTACAGTACTGGTAGTTTGTTCAGCTCAACATCGTGAATAATATCCATGTCTGTAACTTCGTGAGTCTTCATTTAAGCATATTGAAATTCCCCACAGTATATACTTGTTTATAAGTCCAGTTAAACTGCAAACAACACATATACTGATCTGTTGTAGCAAAATGCACATGCAGGTCAGTCTGTTTTGTTTGTTCTACTGATTATGCATAATAACTGTGCAGATTGGCCAATGCATTATGCAACAGCAAATCTGGGTCTATCCAGTTTTGCAGTTTGACTCAACTTATAAGTGAGAATACCATTTGTATCAACATTCCAAAAAGCAGCAATACTCAATACATGCTGAAAAAGAGTCAATGTCCGTGTACATGTAATTTGGTTTTGTTGGTCCTGGAGTTAATTGAAATTGTTCATAATTATAACAAAGCAGTTATGGAAGGTGTTGTGTGCCACAGGTAAACAAACACTGTCTGCATCATCTTGTTTTCATTAAACTATGTCAAATTTATATTGATTGTCAGTTATGATATGTAAATTAAACTATGTCAAATTTATATTGATTGTCAGTTAGGATATGTCAATTAAACTATGTCAAATTTATATTAATTGTCAGTTAGGATATGTCAATTAAACTATGCCAAATTTATATTGATTGTCAGTTAGGATGTGTCATGCTGAACAAATAGATGATTTCTATTAACCATTCAGTCTTGTGTCAAAATAGATTCTCCACAACTCCAGAACCATCATGGCAGATTACATGAACACTGGGGGACTGTTCTGGTGGCCTAGTGATTAGAGTATATGTCTGGGATGTGGGAGGTTTGAGTTTGAACCGCAGCTGAGTCATATCAAAGACTTGTAAAAATTATGCTAACAGCTGCTTTGCTAGGCACTCAGCATTAAGATATTAGTGTTAGGACTGGTTGGCCTAGTGTCAGGATAATGTAATTTGCCTGGACATGATTCTACATGTCTACGTCATGACGCCCCAGTGCTAGACGTCACTATAAACTGCCATACTGCGGACATTATAGCAATATGAAAGAATATTTTTAAAAGCTACATCAGAAATCACACACTCACACACATGTACTCAGACCATTCTTTTTCAGCATGTATCAAATCAGTAGTGATCTGTATGATGATAAAAAATATGTGTTGAAAATATTTATGTGCAACATGAACTTGGTTGTTTCAGCTACTGTTTGATACATGTAAATATTTAACTGAGTCGCAGACACAGATATCATTAATGATAGGATGTGGCATAATACCTAACATTATTCTTTGTCCCTTTGAAATTTTGTGTGTCACCCAAATTTGGAGGACATAAGGACACAATTTACCCAGCCCTTGGGATCCTGAGTGCAACACTGCAGTACTTAATAACAATATACGTCACATGACAAGAGTGGCCCTGAGTGGCCGAGTGGTCTAAAGCACTCTCCGTTACGAATCACTGCCATCGTGAGATGTCTGCGTGGGTTCGAGTCTTGGATTCAGGCAATGTGGGTATGTGAGAAAGCTTGCCAGTAGCTTCTCGTGAGTAGGTGGTTCTTTCAAAGCATTTGTCTGGGTTCTTCCTCCACAATTAATACTGGCAACTATGTATAGCCTATCTTGTGCTGAAAAATGGCATTAAACCCTACTACAAAAACAAAAACAACACATGAAATGACTGTGAAAAATATAAACTAATATTACCATTGGATATACTGAAGTGCAAATATTAGTACTATGAAGCCCCCAGGTGCAAATTGTCACACATATTGACATCCCCTTATCTCAGCCCTGATCATGGGTAGGGTACTTATAAAACAATACACAGGACAGATGACATTGCTTAACGTGCAAATGTCTGCACTCAATTAAACACTTATATCATGTTTTAGCCACTTCCCTTGACATCGATTAGTCCACTTGAAGTTTGGGTTCATATTATATTTTTATCTCTAATAGTCATAGATCACAAGAGCTTATGGGATGGCTTGTTTATTGTCTGCCCAGCCCATCAGCACAAGTTGGCTATTGCCACTCGTCCTAATCAGCTTGGAAACTTTACAAACACATTCATCTGAAAATCCAGTTGGTTCTAAATAAAAACGGTGTTGATCAGACATCCATTATGGATGACACAGTGACAATTTTGTAAATCTTTTTATTGCTAATTCACTCACACCTACCGCGATAATATTTCTGGATCTGTAATTGATCTCTACCAACCTGCATTACTTATACTTTCTGACATAAACACATCTACAAATGTGGGTCATAAATTAAGCCGATTTTTAGTTTTTCAAATTGAATTTAACCCCAGTAAAGTTCACCTAGGTTTAGTATGATATATGAGGAACTGTCAGTGACCCAGTAGCTGGCACAGGTGATTTATGACTAGAATGGTGCATTTTTTAATTCTGCCCAGTAAGGTCAGGTCAGATTCCATAGTTCTTTGAGTACAAATATAATCTTTCAATGGTTTGACAAAGCCGGACCTGCTATAGGGGCCCAGGGGGCCCGCCCCCCCCCCCCTTTTAAAAAAAAAAAAAACAATTCACTGCTTTTGATAAAAGATGCAAAGGGGGTTGCGAATTTTTTTTTTTTTTTTTTTGTTTATTTTTTTTGATATTTTTTTTTTGTTTTTAAAACATTGCAGTTTTTAGTCACTTTTGTTAGATCCCTTTTTCAAGGTTCAGATAGCACCAGATTGCACCATTTTGCACCCTTGAAAAACTTAGGTCCGGCCCTGTTTGATTTTCTTTTCAAACTGTTATCATTATATTGATGTCCAACCAAGCAGTCAGTCAATTAACTGATGTGATATAGGATTGCAATCATCAACCAGGGTGACCATGCTAGTACATTACTCCACAAACTGAGAAATGTTTCTTTTAGGGATTTGAGGCAGAAATGGAATTGTGATAGATCTGACAGATGAAAATGTAAATGACCAAAATAATACACAATGTGGGTGTTTTTATTTAAAGAACACGAACAAAATGCTTTATATATTACATTAATATCACTTCAATAGAACATCAATTATCCTGACTCAATGGGAGACATAGATTTCATCCAGATAATTGGTGAAAAAGTAGAACTGTGACTAATCATTAATAATAATAATAATAATAATAATAATAATAATAATAATAATAATATTTTCTAAAGAAGAAGCCCATTTGTTCAGCTGGCCAATCTTCCATTATATACACACACACACACACACACACACACTCCACTTAACTGCACATCGGTTAATTTCACACTCCAGATAACTGCACGTAGTCAAGCCGATCCGTTTTTTTTCCCCCAATGCTTTTCAATGGTAACAAACTTCGGATAACTGCACCTCACTAAATATGCACACTCCGGATAATAGCACCATAAATTTTCTGCCCGCGGCACATTATGCAATACAATTTTACTCCGGTTAAGTACACAGTGGATAGTCAGGATCAGTTATTGCCAGTCCACTGCTGTAGCGCTTCAAGTAAACCGACAATTAAGCCGGTAAATGCGACTTTGTAAATGATTGACATGTAAAGGACGCCATAGGTGGCAGATACATGTATATCCGCGCCCACTAAGGAGCAATAGCGTGGGAAAATTCATAGTACAGCATGGAAACATTGCTCTAAACCGTGATGTGAACTAGGTGGTAATCACTGGAAGTTCAACCTTGAATGTATGAGCGTTTATTTTAGTCTAAAATGACTAGTCGCAAGTGTAAATCCCTGACGTTAGCACAAAGGTTAGAGGTCATAAAATGCGTTGAGAACAACAGAAGTCAGGCCTCTGTTGCACTTGAGTTCGGTGTTAGTCACAGTGTGATTTCGAGAATCCTAAAGAACAAGGAGAAGATCATTAAAGACTGGCAAAATAACAGCAATCCTTCTCAGAAGCGCAAACGAGGTGGCAAGTCCAAAGATGTTGAAGAAGCGCTGTTACAATGGTTCGCTCAAGCTCGCAGTCGACCGATTCCGATAAGTGGACCACTGTTGCTTGAAAAAGCTAATCAATTGGCAAATGGTTCGGGTTTGCATGATTTCAAAGCAACAAGTGGATGGTTGGAAAGATGGAAAATCCGCAACGGAATTCGATTTAAACGACAACACGGCGAAAAACAGGATGCAGCCGACTTTGGAGCTGAACGATGGGTAATTGATGTTCTACCCGAAATCCTTAAAGACTACCAACCAAAAGACATCTTCAATGCCGACGAAACTGGGTTGTACTGGCGGGCATTACCTCATGGGACTTTGTCTTTCATAGGAGCAGAAAGACCGGGATGTAAGACTGCCAAAGACCGTTTGACAATTTTGCTTGCATGCAATATGGATGGTAGCGAAAAATTGGATGCCTTGGTGATTGGCAAAAGCAAATACCAGCGATGTTTTACGAATTTGAAAAAGCTGCCAGTACAGTACGAGGCAAACAAAAATGCCTGGATGACGACAGAAATTTGGAAGAGTTGGTTGACGTGTGTTGACAATCAAATGCGTTTGCAAAAGAGAAGCATCATTATGTTGTGCGACAATTGTGCAGCTCATGGCGACGGCATCAAACTGTCAAATGTTAAGATTGTTTTCCTTCCTCCGAACACAACTTCACTGATTCAACCAATGAATCAAGGAATTATAGTGAATTTCAAGAAGTTCTATAGATCGCTTGTTATTCAAAAACTACTTACAGACATTGATGGATTGTCTCTCGAAGAAAGAGCATCCAACCTGACAAGGAAGCTGACAGTTTTAGATGCACTTCATATGATTAGAAATGCCTGGAGCAATGTAACACAGTCAACCGTAGCAAACTGCTATAGGCGGGCCAATTTTTCGGTGCCTTCTGATGACGAGTCACTTGATGACCCCACCTATATCAGCGAAACCCCGTTCGAAACGCCACACTGCATGAATGAAGAAGAATTCAATCAATATGTTGCAATCGATGACGGTCTTCAGACAGAAGGTGAAATTGATGACTCAACCATCGTTGCAGATCTCATAGAGATAAAACAAGAAAATGACGAAAGAAGTGATGACGATGATGCAGTAGATGACCAGGTTACATCAAAAGTCGCTATACAGTCACTCCAAAATTTACGCAGATTCATGGAACAGAGAGAGAGTGAGCTGTTTGAACCATTTTACAAAATAGAGTCAGTAATTCACCAACTTATTCATAAAACTTGAGTACAGACATGATCAATTGCCGATTTCATTCGTAATTTGTTGATTTGATTCAACAATATGACGTTAGTGCTGTTCATTGTAGACTCTTGTTTCATTTAAGTAAACGTTAAAGATTGGATTCTAATCATCTTTTTAATTTATTCACCAATATTCGTGCCGTGCTGATTGAAAGCTGCACTGTACCGCACTTTGGTTAACTGCACGCTCCGGTTAACTGTACAGTCTCTAACAGTCCCGAGGCTGTGCAGTTAACTGGAGTCGACTAGATAGATAGATAGATAGATAGATAGATAGATAGATAGATAGATTAATTAATTAGATAGATAGATAGTGTCTTTAAGCAGAAAATGCTATTGAAAAGGGCTGTTAAAAACTTGACAATAAATCTACTGCTACAATAATTATGCCCAAGGCTTGAAGGATGAGAATATACAGGATTCATACAAAGAGTGGTAGTGAACATGTGTTAAACATTATAGGCGAGTACATGATATGCTTTGGGTACTAATACTTACTTAAACAAAATGGTACAACTTATTGTTTCTGTAGAAGTTGACTAAGAATTTTTTTTTAAATAAGATTGTCATAGTCTGCTTATATTTAACTGTTGTGTACAAGTAACTATGTCATTTGTCATTTTATGTGTGATGCTGTGTCCAGTATTCACACATTATGTACAAGTAACTATGTCATTTGTCATTTTATGTGTGATGCTGTGTCCAGTATTCACACATTTGGCAAGTAAGTATGTAATTTGTCATTTTATGTGTGATGCTGTGTCCAGTATTCACACATTTGACAAGTAACTACCCCGGTATGTAATTGTTATTTTATGTGTGATGTTGTGTCCAGTATTCACACATTCTGTAGAAGTAACTATGTAATTTGTTATTTTATGTGTGATGTTGTGTCCAGTATTCACACATTTGGCAAGTAACTACATGTAATTTTATGTGTGATGTTGTGTCCAGTATTCACACATTATGTACAAGTAACTATGTAATTTGTCATTTTATGTGTGATGTTGTGTCCAGTATTCACACATTTGACAAGTAACTATGTAATTGTCATTTTATGTGTGATGTTGTGTCCAGTATTCACACATTATGTAGAAGTAACTATGTAATTTGTTATTTTATATGTGATGTTGTGTCCAGTATTCACACATTTGGCAAGTAACTACATGTAATTTTATGTGTGATGTTGTGTCCAGTATTCACACATTATGTACAAGTAACTATGTAATTTGTCATTTGTGTGATGTTGTGTCCAGTATTCACACATTTGGCAAGTAACTATGTAATTGTCAATATATGTATAATGTTGTGTCCAGTATTCACACATTTGACAAGTAACTATGTACTTGGTCATTATATTTGTGGTCTTCTAAATACACATGTTCACCACTTTGATCAAAGTAAAATTGGCTGGTATTGATTCTGTTTACACTTGTGCTGGTAGGTGATTAACTTTTATTATGGGTCTAGTTACCATTGAACATCATGAACAGTTAATTACATCAGTTTGGACAACATTATACCTTTGATTTAAAAATCATTAATTCTTTATTTATACTTGATGTGCTTGAGATTTCTATAGAACTAATTGCATATTGTCATGGCAACACTCACTTAGCAACTGTCAGGTGTATGAACAAATATATTTTTTGTATCTCACTCCCTCAATTGATTTTTATTAAATTAATTTTTTTCCATAAAAGATTATTTTGTTATTCCAAATATATAATGATAACTGTACAAGTTTATATATGCTTTTGTTTGTTTGTTCTTGGTTTCTGTTACTCATTCATACGTTGGCATCATGATAAGCAAAGTATTACATTGTAATAAGTAAAAATGGATAATTGGGATTTTACTGTAGATATCTTAATAATAACTTTACACGTGCACACACAGACACATACAATGAGATATTATAAAGATCCATTTGTTACAAATTTAAAAGATGTAAACGGTATCTCTCCTGCCCATAGCAGGACAGCTGTTTTTTCTGCTTTTGATTTAGAATGTGCAGTTTCTGCTGTTATAATCAAAACTGAACATGTACAGTTTAATTAGGTATTTGTGGCCCAACCTCAGTCCTCTGATATGTGAATGTGCACCTTATTTTTCATCTCATTTACTGGGGCGTCTAATTTTTTATACATAAAAACATTCTCTCTTAAATTGTGCGTTTAAACCTTAAATGTTCCACTGGCATCTTTTTTACTTTTATTTTCAAGTTTTTCCTTCCAGCACTCACTGTGAGAAATTTTAATTACATGGGGGTGAGGGGAGAGGCAAAATAGGGAAATGCAGTTGCAGAAAGTTTGAATAATTGATTTTAGTGTCTATTATAGAATAATGGCAAATGGTTCTGGGTTAAATGGAGTGCGGATTTGTTATTTAAAGAATTGTTACCATTAACAGTGTAATGTTATTAACAGTGGAGTGCCTGGCATGCAGGCACTAATTAACATCTTCCATTAAAAAAAGCATTATTGTAAAAGTGAAATCAAAAGGCTTGTAAAATTGATATTATTCAATCAGTCTGTGATATCATTTTTGCTTGTAAAATTGATATTATTCAACCAGTCTGTGATATCCTTTTTAGGTCAAAGGGTTAAAAGTCAAGGTCATTTTGAAAGAAAAAATCTTGAGGGCTTGTGCTTAAGGTACAGAAAAGGTATTTTGATTTTGTGCTCGAGTCAGGTCAAAGATGAAGGTAACTGTGGCAATAACAACAACAACACAGAAACAACAACTGTGTTTTGCAGATTAATGTTTGTTTTAGAGTAAGTTCCTATACCAAACTTCATGGATTGCTTGTAACTTATAGATTCTGGGTCTAAAGGTCAGTATTTATGGTCATGATAAACCTAATAAGAAAGTAATGGTTTCTTCACACAAGTTTAGTTGAAGACCACATACCTTGACCAAAGGTTGCGGTCATTGAGATTCATTGGTCAGTAAGTAAGCCATATTTGAGTAGTGTTTACATAGAGGCATATAATGTAACATTCACAGTATTCTATTTTAATATTTCAAGCTTTCTAACCAAGCACAGGAAGGCATAAAGTAGGTAAATGTTACTGATTTCCTGTTACAATGATAAACAAATTCCTGCATATGGGTCAGCACAAAGACTTGTTTATTTGTCTATCCTTATAGATGTGTGTGGTGGACTACACGTAATGTGTGGTGGGGTTGAATTTATGCCCCTTTATTATAATGTTATCCATGGAATAGATAAAATAAATAATATGGCGCTTAATATTGTGACTACCTTGTAATGAGGTACATTATACTGTTGGGTGTCAAAATAGGGTTAATGATTATACTTGCCTTATAACAACAATTTATACTGTATTTGTGTTTTGTGATTCCACATGGTAGTACTCTTCAGGGAATCTTTAAAAGTATACTGTGTAGTAGATGAGGTTGTCATATATTGAGGTACAACATACATTTTACATATTTTACATACTGTAATGGATTCCATAACCATGATGTTGTAAAAGAGAAAGTGTTATATTGAGATGCCTTATTGTGAGGTATAAAACAAATTGAACTGTCAATAGCACTGACTTAATTCATAGATCTGCTGAAAAGATTGCAGTTCATTATTTACCTTCGGTCAGGGTCTACACTGTCATTAAAACCATAAGTGTTCATATGACATTTAGCAAAGACCAAACATTTTGGTTGAAGCTTATCTTTAAACACTCTAAAATGTCAGCAAAGGTGACCCTCAGCAGACACCCATGAAAGTTGATTGGATTTTTCCATTTGTTTTTCTCACTGTGACATTTAAAAACCTTTTCACACATTTGTTTTTCATGTTGAAAGCTGTGTGTTTATATGTGATAGGTCTTGCAAGCCAACCTAATAGGATTTTAAAATGTAGGTGCATGGAATTCACATCATCATTTAGAGAATTTTTGGTCATTTAATTCCGATCTTCTAAATTTGGTTTGCCAGCACGTGTTCTTGTGTTTATGGTCCAGTGGAGGAAACTCTATTGATGCACTTATCACTAAAAGCCCAAGTGAGATTTGAACTTGAATATTTCCCAGCAGGGGTCCAATTCACCTGTGGTTTTGTACAACCATATTCATAAAATCATGTATGCTTAAAGTAGGTGAGAGAAAGACGAGATTACATTTATGGCTATTTAGGGTATCAAATAAAAAAAATGAATAATACTTATTTACTTCATACAATACATTGAGTAATTTTTTAAAAATGTTTTACAAAATATATTCATTTAAATCTAAGGTTAGCAGCAAAATTATTTAAACATACAATATCATATTGTAGTTCTAAAGTCAGTATTTATACAATCTTTGAAGCAATCAATTATATTAATACAAAAATGAGCTGTTTTCAGAGAAAAAGACAATGTAGTTTAAAAGAAAAATTATATTGAGTACTCTGCCTTTTTATGAGATGATTGGATGGGTTCAAGTAAGTCAAGACCATGTTTGTGTATACTCTTTCTTGGTTACCTATATCTAACTGTTAATTTTCAAACATTTGATTCAGTACATTTTGAAATACACAAATATGGAAAAAAATGAAGATTCTCATTTCTTCAATAACTGTACCACAGTTCAAATGCTGTGCCTGAATAGCTATTGTTTCTCTGTAAGGACTCTTTCGTTTTTGATTACTATGATAAGGTTTGGCACAGGTAAAGAAACCTTTTGTACATTGTGATTGGTGGAATAGATCATTGAGAACTAAAGGCCAATATCAACACATAGAAACCAACAGTGTATTTGTATAGGTATTTGTATACATGAGGAAAACGTCACACAAAGGGAGAGCTGTGCAATCTGTTATGCACTTTATGGTACTTGCTTACCATAAACAGAGATTTCTGAGTACCTCGATCAGACATGTTTTTAATTGAGACTGAAATTTGAATCAGAATCACTTTCCAGAGCCTATTATTTAGTGCTGAGAACTTGATATTTGGAGTTGAATCTTCTGTTCAAAATTCAGTATATGATTTGAAGTCTTCATGATTTGTTGAAAAAAAACTGGAACAGGTCAAAAGGATTAGAAGAGATATGGAAATCCTCAAAAAAGATTAATGGATTACCAAAAATGGGGTCAACGTAGCCTTTTCTGGACATCAAATGGGCAGAGAATCGGAATTGTTTTATAAAGAAGTCAAGAGGAAAGATTAATTTTTGCTTGTGGACAAGTTTATTTTATTCAGTGGGACAAATTTATATCTAATTTTGAGGAATATTATTTGAAGATACAAAATGGCAACCACAGCAGCTGCAGGAAAAATAAACCGTGAATTGCAGATGGTAAGGACTTATATATCCTGAATATTATACTGTTTAAAAATCTAACCTGTATATAAAGGTCACCTGTGTGATAGAAACTAATGACTTTTACATAGTTACATGTATATAAGGTAAATGCTAACTAATAGGTAAATGATCCCTAAGCTGGGCCTTAATGGGACTTTTTATTACATGACCATTATACACAGGTGGGTGGTAATCACTAAATCTGTTTTTTGCCCATTAAAGATATTATAAGAAAACTTCTAAGTATACATGTATTTGCCTCTTGCTTTAATGAATGATTATAGATTAATAGTGATTGAGCACTTTATTATAATGATGTAAAATCCCAGTTGTAGGAAGAAGTCATTTATGCTCTAGCAATATTATTCCCTCTTTAGAAAATGTATAACGCTCTTTCTTTTAAAAGGAGGGTATGATAATTAATCCATTTAGTTAAGTGGTAGTACAGTAAAACCTGTCTTGTAAGACCACTGCTATGTGAGACAACCTGTCTTAAGAGACCATGGTGTCAATGCATGAATTTATTAATTATTTAGCATTGTTATCAGTTATAAGAGACCACCTGTCTTGAGAGGCCATAATTTTTTTTGGTAAAAGAGATGGTCTTTCAAGACAGGTTCTACTGTAAATTTTATCATATATACTAGCTTAAAGGTCGTGTCAGACTACAAACAATAAAGATCCTGATCTGTTATCATATAATGTGCCTGCAGGTCAGGGTTATGTTGTTTGTTGTACTTATTACTCCTGACAAACTGCACAGACCTAGATCTGCTGGCACATCATGTGATAGCAGATATTGGTCTTTGCAGTTTGCAGTTGGACTGGACTTTTAAGCAAGCAAAGATGGTGTGTCAAAGTGTGTCCGCATTTTTCAGTGTAATTGAATTTGGAATATTATATTTTTAGATAATGCATAGCACACCATAGTTGCATGCAAAATTTGAAGCATCTATGCTGTGAAATAAGACCCTTGATGATCAAGGTCCATTTTTTATTTTATTTCAAGCAAACAGCTTAGACTGTTGATTAAATAAATAATGGAAGTTCTCAATACTGCAGAAATTTGGTTTGTTCTGGCATTGATAATTATGGTACTTGGTAAATATTGCAAAGGTTTGGAAGTATATGTATATGCAAGACATATTGGGAAATATGAAATTAAGTGTTCTGCAAAGCAAGATACTTTGCCTGCAAGCATGGCTCTTGTTTATTTTGCCAAATATACTGACATACGACTTGGATCTAAACAGAGCTCTGGTTTATTTTGCCATATTTACAGACATATAAATCTAAACATGGCTATTATTTCTTTTGCCATGTACCAGTAAAGTATACAGAAATATAACATGGATATAAAAGGAGCTCTTGTTTATTTTGCCATATATACAGACTTAAAACTTGGAATTAAGCTGGGCCCTTATTTATTTTGCCATATATTCAGACTTCAAACTTGGAATTAAGCTGGGCCCTTATTTATTTTGCCATATATATATCAACATATAACTTGGAACTAAACAAGGCTTGTTTTTATTTTGATATATATACTGACATATGATTTGGATCTAATAAAAAAAAAACTCAATAGGCCCAGATCTGCTATCACATAATATGCCATTTGATCTGGGTCTATGCTGTTTGTTAGGAACAATCATTAGAACAAACAGCATAGACCCAGATCTGCAGTTGAATTTGACTTGAATGTAAATATTTGAACTTGAGCATATTATTTTAATGTTATCATAGTCTTTAGTACATATCAATTTAGTATTACAGAATTTATCTGACATGTTCAGTATCAATGTTACATCCATATTTCGGGGGGCCCAGAGTGGCCAAGTGGTCTGAAGTGCTCACCGTTACGGATTACTGCCATGTCACCTCTGTCTGCGTGGGTTCGAGCCATGGATTCGGCCAATGTAGTTATGTGAGAAAGCTTGCCAGTAGCTTCTCATGGGTTGGTGGTTCTTTCAGGGATTTTCCCGGGTTCTTCCTCCACCAATAATACTGGCCGCCATGTATAGCCTATCTTGTGCTGAAAAATGGCATTAAACCCTACTACAACAACAACAACATCCATATTTCTGTATCACACACTTCTAGTGTAATGGTTTAAGTATTTTTGCTGTCATGCATGTATGGATGTTCTTTGAAGGATGGAATCAACTGTTAATTCTAAATGGCTCTGTGTATATATTGATGAGATATGCAGAATGTAAAAAGTAATAAAAACAAAACCATATTTGTGTTTTGCTTCCAATTGGTGGAAAGAACTCATTATGGTACACAGGTATATCTGAGCTGATGGCCTTAATAAATCCCCATGCAATTTCAAAAATACAAACTCATACCAAAATACATTATAGTTTTGCATATTTGTAATGTCATTTCGGTTTTCAATCAGTAAGAGTAAGTCTTACAAGCTATTATGGCTGCTGTCATCCAACCAAGTTAACAAGCTTGGCTTTGGCAATGTATATCCCTGCTCAAACCAGGTACATGAAGATATTCAGCTAGCTGATATGAAACTTCAACACACAACCTACAGGCTTTGAGGTAACCTTACAATCCACTGGCTCTGAGGCACACTCACAATCAACAGGCAATGAGGTAAATTCAAAATCCACTGGCAATTAGGTAAACTCACACCTCAATGGCCGTGAGGCAATTTCACAGTCCACTGGCTGAGGGACACATTCATAATCCACTGGTAATGAGGTAAACTCATAGTCCACTGGCTGTTAGGCAAATTCACAATCCACTGGTAATGAGGTAAACTCACAATCCAATGGCTGTGAGGCAAATTCACAATCTGCAGGCTATGAGGTAAACTCACACCTCAATGGCTGTGAGGCAATTTGACAATTAACTAGCTGTGAGGTACATTAACAATTCGCAGGCAAAGAGGTAAACTCACAATCCACTGGCTGTGAGGTAAACTCACACATTAATGGCTGTGAGGCAAATTCACAATCCGCTGGCTTTGAGGCAATTCACAATTCACTAGCAATGAGATAAATTCATGCCTCAATGGCTGTGAGACAATTTCACAACTGACTAGCTGTCAGGTACATTCACAATCCACAGGCAAAGAGGTAAATTCAAAATCCACTTGTCTGAGGGAACATCACAATGCACTGACTATGAGGCAAGATGTTCTTGCACCTACAAATCTTACACCTTAAAAAGAAAAGTAATGAAAATAAGACTTACATGTTATACATGTTTAATGTACACTGAATGCACTCATCCACAAGGAGTAATATTTAGGAAAGCAATATGTATCCATTCTCTAAATGAAACGCTTATAATACATGCCACTTCAAAGGATATGGTATACAGTTTCATTGAAAAGGCCAATATATTTGAAAGAAATTGGTTCATTAGTGTTGCAGAAAGTTCCATTGTTGCTGCTTTGCTTTGCATAATGGGCTGCACAATGGTTAGGTCCAAAATGGTAACTGACACATTGCATGCTACGGTGAAATGAAAATAGTATCGCTTTATGGATAGCGTGTTGTATTTTGTGCATGTATGAACACTGACATAGCAACAGTAAACGTAGACATTATTTCAGTATGTATGTTATACTTATTCAACTAAAAGACAACCAAACTGATAGAAAGTATACCAGAGTTAATTTGGATTTTAGCTATTGAAGTATGTACATGTTGTTTTGTTTACTGTTGTATCTGGCACAGATAGGAAGGTTAACTTATGATTTGGCACATTATGCCTTATATACCCACTTATAAGTTGTGTCAACTGCAAGCATCAAAGATCCTGATCTGCCGTAACATAATGCACCAGCAGATTACAGATGTATATTCTTTATTCTACTGATTACTCCTAATCAACTTGACAGACCCATATCTGCCAGTGCATTTTATGATGGTAGATCTGGGTCTGTGCAGTTTGCAATTGGTCTCATATCATAAGCAAGTATATATGGTAAATACCCTGTTTATCATTGAATCAATGTACCTGTAATGTTGTTAGATTAACCATGAAAAAGTAAAGTGGGTGGGAAATAAGATTTTGTTGTTAATGTTGGGACAATTTTAAATTCAGTATTTTACTATTTTGATAAAATTCAGATGTAGAATTTTTTGTGTGGTGTCCATACAACTTCATTGTCAGTCATATTGTACCATGTAAGAAACACAAATTCATCCACTGAATTGTAATTGTTACCTTTTCACTAAGCTGACAGTTAATTTGATGGCCTTAGTCCATGCAATATTGGCCAAGGTGACAATTGTAGGCCTAAATTACCATATATACTTACTTATAAGACAGGTTCAGCTGCAAACAACATAAACTCTGATATGCCACTGCATAATGATCTGGTAGATCATGATCTGTTCTGCTGGTTCTGCTGACTACTCCCAACAAACTGCATGTACTCAGATCTGCCAGAACATAATGAGATGGCAGATCTGTGTGAGCAGTTTGTCATTGGTCCAAACATATGAGTACATATGGTTATATTTCTCAGATCTATTGCATAAAATCCAGTTTTAACTGAAATCATAGGATAATAGTATATTATGAACTTTAGCCTCATCCTGATAAAAAATATTTTAAAAATATAAACAATATACATTGATAAATGATTAGTGATTTATGACCTTCCAATAATTGACCATACAAGTGTTTTGTTGTTTTAGTTGTTGTTGGGTTTAACGACATTTTTCAGCACACATTATGCTATACATGGGGGACATTATTATTAGTGGAGGAAGAACCCGGGAAAACCACCGGAAAGAATCACTGACTCACAAAAAGCCACTGGCAAGCATTAATTCTCACATAACTACATTAGCTGAATCTTAGACTTGAACCCAAACCCATGCAGACAGAGGTGAGATGGCAGTGATCCGTATCAGAAAGCGCTTTAGACTACTCAGCTACTGGGAGTCCCTTACAAGTGTTTTGTTGTGTAAAACTGATGTGGCTTTAATAAATGTTTGAAGAATATGATTCTTGTTATTACCTGATGAAATTTAGTAATTTAATTCAACTGAACTGAGAATCAGTGCTGTGTAGATGATTAAAAAATTACATTTGTATTCCTTAACCATTACATATCATCTGATGATATCATGATTTGATCTGTGATGTCATAACTATTTTTTATGATGTATTTATTACATGTATATCTTAAAATATAATATAATCTTACACACTGATATAACTCTAGTCATGTAATAAATATATTATATATGGCTTGCATAAGCATAACTTGTTTTTGTTACTTTAAACTGATAATCATGACACACTACTTTAATCAGTCAAGGGTTACAACTTTCACTTTTATGATAGTTTGACAAAGATGCTAAAATCTTTTCCTTGTTAATTGTTTGTTGTTGGCATTTCATATTCTGGTTTTAAATACACAAGGTTGTCAGGTAAACTTTACATAACCATACTCACCTTATACATGTAACAAGAATGGTGTTATAATGAAGGCCATATAGTGAGGGAGTGCTGTGTTGACTAAGATCCCTGAATTCTGACCATTCCCTATACAGATTGCCATAAACCCACCAAAATACACTACTGGTAACTATAGATTCCCATAAACCCACCTGAATTCACTGCTGGTAACTCTACAGGTTGCCATAAATGACAAGTTTAGAACTGATTCATATGTATGTACATATTGCAAACATTCAGATTTATATGATAAACAACATGATTGTAAAAAGACATTATAGGCACATAGCCTATACAGCAAAACAATATGTGACAAATGGTCTCAAGAACAAATAATATATATTGTGGGCACATGGTCTAAAGAGTAAAATTATATTTGGTCAATAGTCTAAAGAGCTAATTTATATGTGGCAAATAGTCTAAAGAGTAAAATTATATTTGGCAAATAGTCTAAAGAGCAAATTTATATGTGGCAAATAGTCTAAGGAGTAAAATTACATGTGGCAGATAGTTTAAAGAGTAAAATTATGTGGCAAATAGTGTAAAGAGCAAATTTATATGTGACAAAAAGTCTAAAGAGTAGAATTATATTTGGCAAATACAAATAGTCTAAAAAGTAACATTATATGTGGCAAATAGTCTAAAGAGCAAAATTATATTTTAATAGTTTAATGTCTACATTCATTTTAAATATGTTTTATTCTGTTTTAAATTTCTAGAGCAACATTCTGATTGTTGTCCATTGGATAAAGTGGGTCATTTGCCAATACCTAATACAGATACATTATTAATGCTGTACGACAAGAGATTTCGATTTCAATCAAATTGTGCAGTCCTGTTTTATTGATTGTACAATCCTGTGTATTAATAGTTTAGATAGACAGGCTTAGAGGCAAGGGTTTGGGTCTAACTAAGCATTGATTAAAACAGGTCCTAAACTGTTGATCAAGGGCCAAGTAAATAAGAAACAGGGTGCTAATCATCCAAAAGCAAACTGACAAATCAAATAATTCTGGGTTGTCATAGTGCGCCCTATGTCATTCCTTCTACAAATGCTTTTACCGTACATACATTACACTTGTAGGCACAGAAGGTATGATATTGAACTGGTCTGAATATTAAATGTACAGAGATGACAGAAAATATTTTGTAAATGGCAAATACCTAAATAAAGATTTATGGCAGCCCTTGACATCAATTTATATTTTCCAAAAAATGTGGGATAACATGTTATGTATGTATGTATGTATGTATGTATGTATGTATGTATGTATGTATGTATGTATGTATGTATGTATGTATGTATGCATGCATGCATGCATGCATGTATGTATGTGTGTGTGTATGTGCATGTATGTATGTATGTATGTATGTATGTATGTATATATGTATGTACTAGACAATCCTTGTTATACAGTACAACGCAAAAGCTTGGCAATCAAATGCATTGAGTGAAAACCCCATGCCAAGTATCCTTTGAACTTGAGAAATAAATATCAACCAGAAGGCAAAATATAAAAATACTCAAGATTTTTCTAAAACATCCCCCAAGTCACATACAAAAGAAAGATGCAACAAAACACATACAAAATGGTGCAACAAAAACCTACAAACAAAGATACAGCCAAACATAACATTCCAAACAAAAATACAACCAAATGCAAAACAAAGATACAACAAAAACACATAAAACACAAAGATGCAACCTTAGCACCACAAAACAATACGCAATGAAAATCACATAACAAACAAAGGTACAGCCAAGCAACACGTGCAAAAACAAAGATACAAAACAACCTCAAAAAATACAAAACAACCTCATACAAAATAAAGATGCAGCCCGCCCCCAAAAAATAAAAAATAAAAAAATAAACATACAGAGCAATGATACAACCCCCAAAAAATTAAAGTCCTTTAAATCTAAAGTCACAATTTGTATCTACCGAAGGCTGGTTCCATGCGGTGTCTGAGGCACAAACATTCAGGAATGTTAATGCCAAATATTATATTGAAGACTTTTAGACTTCATACAGTTTCTCATCTGGAAAAGTAAATAAAACACCAATCCCTCGGACCAAAAATGAACTAAAGTGATAGGCTGTTGTTTTTCAAGAAATAACTTTGTTGCATATAAATAATGTTACAGCAATTTATTTTGACATTGGCAGGCAGAATAAAATAATTGGGATATGCATATGAGATACCGAAAAGTGAGAATTCCCAAAGCGTACAAAAATCAAGAAACAAATATGCTATAGGTTTACTTATTTGCTGTAACCATAGAGAGGTTTTCATTAAACAGTCAACGCATGTGATAAGAAAATTTAAAAAGGATTAGGCTATTAATACTTGACAGAAGACAGTCAAGTGGTTAACAGATGGGAGCGTTGTCAGTAATTAAATTGTACCTTTGACAAGCCAATATTTATTTTTACTTCATTTGTAGAGTTTCTGCTTACATGAGGTTGGTATGATATGTTGTATCTAGGTGAGATCAAATATTTACATGTATATCGTATCTGTCCTATGATAAGTCAGTTCTTGATGACCACTCCCATTTTTACACAATTTTGTGACAAATACTTATGGAAAAATATCTTTGTCTGTTAATTAGCACCCACAAGCACCACTTATTGTACCTAACCCCAATCCAACCTTTTGAAAGTTTTACTTGGTTTGCTCCAAGGGCTTATCATAGGAGATATACTGTATTTGGAAAAAAATTATTTTGATCTGAAATTTTAATATTAAAGCTAAATGCATTGATCCATACTAATTTGAATAATGCAGTCTGTATATGGGATTGGTTGGATTTATTGAAAATTAATGATGCATGTGTTGAATCGTTTTGCTGTGATTGATTGAATTTATCCATAAACAGAAAATCATTGATAGCGAATTTAAAGTATCTTGACAGACTTTCCCCATATAAATTGGTGTTCATTTTATTTAAGTTTTTCCTGATAATTTAAAAAAACCAATTGATAAATTTGAATTGATAGAGATTTGAATTTTAATGTAATACATAATGGCCGTCAGCTAGATGAGGATATTGGCCTGAATTTCTGACAAACCTTGCAATGCACTGTGGCAGTAAATCACGGTAATACTTGCATCGG
The DNA here is from genome assembly GCA_029339505.1 of Unio delphinus. Classification (NCBI taxonomy): domain Eukaryota; kingdom Metazoa; phylum Mollusca; class Bivalvia; order Unionida; family Unionidae; genus Unio; species Unio delphinus. Next base: position 7,220,646 of record JAQISU010000226.1, on the reverse strand, counting down.
TCAATACATCACGGTAATGCTTACATTGGTCAGTACATCATGGTAATGCTTACATTGGTCAGTACATCATGGTAATGCTTACATTAGTTAGTGGGTGTTAGATTTTGACTGGCATACAGCAATATATTAATTCTCCTTATTTTTAAATGATGCTATAGTGGTAAAAGGGCAATAGTCCATTCTTTGTCCTCGCCTACCATTTATAAAATTGCCTCATATTTATGTCGCTTATCTCCACTGCAGTGACCCTAACATTTATACAGGGTAAATTCCCTCTTATAATTTAGTGTTTAAAATGACAGTGACATTTTAGTTAAACATAGATATATTAAATGCATGTATGTTTGGTTGAAATATAACTCATAAAATTAGTATTAATGCATGCTTTTTGTTAAATCAATTTATTAGCATATAAATCTAATTTAATGCACTGTATACAGTATCAGAGAATAGTTACTATATTTTATTAGGTTTCCTACAGTTTTATGCATATAATGTGGAAAGTTAGCAATATTTTGATATTTATTTTAAATCCATTGTTTATTGAATTAGAAAAATTTAAACATTTATAATTTCTTTATCTTTTTTTTCAAAAGATAGTTTAATTAAAAGTTGAAAGATTTGCTATTGTAAAATACTCAAGGACATCGACAAGTACATTTAACTGAGCATCATCTGGATTTTTTACTATAATTTCTGTAGTAATGATTTTAGTATAATTTATATAGTATTGATTTAATATAATTCTATAGTATTCTATAACTTTGCAAAACTACAATTTAGATATCTTGTTTTGTGAAATTATGTATTCATTCTGAAGACATTCTTTTATGAGTTAGTTACCAATTTTGGTTGTGATGGTCAGAGTTGAATCATTGTCAAGATTAAAGTGTAATAGTTTTGAAGGTCAAAGTTTAATATATTGTGAAGGTCAAATTGAATAATTGTGAAGGTCAAAGTTGAAACATTGTGAAGGCCAAAGTTTTGATTTGAATTGGACTCTAAATTATTAACTTTTGTTAATTTTTCAGCAAAAATTGAAGGAGGAGAGAGAGGCTAAGAGACATCATCTAGATGAGCGCCATAACTGGATCCTGCAGACTGTTGCAGACAGTCTGGGACTGGAACGCAATGAAGTGGAAGATGCCATCTTGGAGGGCAATCAGGTACAAATATTCTAGTGTTCCATTAGGTCATACAGAGCCTTTGAATCATTTTTGGATGCCATCTTTACTGGACAGTCAACACTTATGGCTTTAAAGATATGGTCTAACCAGAGTTACTACTGATGATCCACTACAATACTCATTATGGATGCCTCCAATACAGTGCCCACCATGACTGCCCCATTACAATACATGTTATGGCTGCCACTGTTATTCCCACTATAATACACACATGGCTGCCTCGACTTCAATTCACACTTTGGCTCCTCTTGCTAAATAAACACCATGGCTACCCATTTTTCCCACTTCAATACGCACCAAGGCTGTCACAGTTGTTCCCATTATTATATGCACCATGTCTGCCACAGTTGTTCCCACTACAATATACACCATGGCTTCCACTTATTGTCCAACTACAATACATACCATGATACAGAAGTCCCATTAAAATATGTGTCCTGATACATACCTTTATGATTTTGTCCTAATGTTTTATTAATCTCTTTCTCTCTATTTGAATAAATTGAAATACTACTTAACAGTCTTCACTGTTAAACCATGACAAAATTTTGAAAGATCTACTGTTAATATATTCAGCTAGTTCACAATGGTCTTGTTTTGTCAGTACCATGATTTAGGGACTGCATGTTTCACTAGATCATAGTAACCATGTGCTATCTTTATCACCGACTTTGTGTGTGCATGTTAACCCACCAAAGCTTGTCAACTCAGTAATAGATTCTAGAAACAATTTTCTGTTTTGCCTTGGTAACTTTGGAGGGTGTCTTAGATAAGAAGCAGAGTTTATTGACAGAATATCACTTAATAAATCACTGCCAAGATTTAAAGCTGTTGTGTCATGAATGGTTTTTACTTTTCAGTTTTTTTAAATTCCAACAGAGAGGATTAAGAACGTAAGCAGAAATGGCTCTAGCTTTAAAAAAGTGTTGCCTTAACATTTGCTGATGTCAGTATTTTGTCATAATTTTTTTTAAAAATGTCTTCAAGTAGGAGTCAGTCTTTACCAGTATTAATCAATGATTGTAGTTTGCATGTATGCATTGAGTCATGTATAACTTGTACATCAATTTCATTCATTCAGGAACTGAATCTTTTAAAGCAATGCATGACTGACAGTTGTAACATCAGGTGCTTTGACTGTGTTTTCTGATGAACTTGCACAAAAACCAAATGCTGTTAATTTTGTTAAATTACTCTTAGGATGAGATGATGAACAAGTAACATCTAACATGTGTTTATCCATGAGAATGCTGCACTGCTGGCAGTATATAGTTCTAATTGAGACTGAAATATATTCATTTTTTTTAATATTTATACAGATCAATATATGCTCTGAGGTTATCAGGTTCTTTTTTAAAAGTTTCAGCTTAATTTTTTTGAAGTTTCATTTTCAGTATATAAAAAAGGATTTTAACTGTCATTTGGTTAATTGTAGCGTATTTATATTATCACCTAAAGAGGTTGGTCAGTTATAGCTAGTCTGGTAGCATAAATTGTTTAAGTGTACACAATACTCGGGTTGAATTTCATCCTAAGTGCATTATATTATAACACTGAACTGGTTAGAGAATATTAATAATAATAATAATAATAATAATGATAATAATAACAATAATAATAATAATAATAATAATAATAATAATAACAATAATAATAATAATAATAATAATAATAACAATAATAATAATAATAATAATAATAATAATAATAATAATAATAATAAACACTTTATTTAGAGAAGGTAACTCAATTAGTTACAGAACTAATCTACCTTGTGGCCTTCTGTCTGTTATGTACAATATATAGAATACATACTACATGATGTGAAGAGTCTAGCTTGACACTGAATAATTAAGGAATTTTAAAATTCAAACTATCAAGCCTGGAAAACATGCACAGACATCTGTAAAAACATAAACATATAATAAAAAAAAACTTAAAATATCATTCTGCATTGAAAATGGTTTACTGTTTAACACATTTTCAGGGTAAAATATTATGGTTGAAAAATTCTCATGGTCAAGTAAAGGCAGATATACAGCACCCCTTGCTGTAAGCCACCTGAGTATAAAGCATTTTGTATTATAATGCAGGTAATAGATTCATGGATACCATTTCATTATTTCATAGGAATATTAAGTATAACATACCCCAGTATATGTTGACCTCACCTATAAAATGATCCATTTGTAAGGCTGCCATGATTAGCTATGTAGTGAGGGTGAACCTCATGATTTGCAATTGTGATTTGCATTATAGTAAGGTCATATCTATTATATTTAAGATGTGGCTATGTGAGTACCATTATAGTGAGGTTGTAACTTGGTGAGAATACCATTATAGAGAGGTTGTAACTTGTGAATAGCGTTACAGTGATGCTGTGACTGTGAGAACCATTATAGAGAGGTTGTAACTGTGAATATCATTCTAATGAGGCTGCAGCTGGAGATTATCATTATAGTGAGGTATACCTCATGATTTGCAATTGTGATTTGCATTATGGTAAGGTCATATCTATTACGATTAGGGTGTGACTATGTGAGAACCATTATAGAGCGATTGTAATTGCAAATATCATTCTAATGAGGGTGCAGCTTGAGATTTCTTATGGTTAATATTTTAGTGAGGTTGTCTTGTAATGTAAAGGTGTACATGAAATAAGATATTAATTACAAGGCTCTATACATCTGAAGGCAAATGATCTTAGATTATAGAATTTAAAGTTTATTTTTGTTACATATTGGAAGTTAACCAAGTCATTAGTGTGTTACTAAATTCTCAACATATACAGGACATGGAGGCATTGCAGTCACACATCCTGGATATTGACTTACATATGCAATTATTTTAATTTTATGTCATTAAAAAAACACACAAAAAAATAAAGGCATTTAGAAAGGTTGGTTCAAGTGGAAGTTGGTACATTCAATCTGCATTTCTTATTTTACTTTAGAAGTATATATAGTACTCATAAGTGGATATTACAATTACTGGAAAAAAATACACATACCTTTATTTAGCATTTTCAGTTTTATTCTAAATAAAGTTTTTTATTTGCATTTAAATTTCATGGTTTTGCACAAGTTTCTATTTTTGTTGGTAATCAGATTCATTGTCATGTGACCATCTGACATGCAATTTGCGGTTGACATTTTATAGTGAATATGATATTTTTGGTACAGGTATAAACTGTACAAAAATTGTGACCATAAATAAAAGTAAATTGACCATACTCCTTTTCAACAGGATATTTGATATCAGCCGTCTATTCGTTGATTCGTAACATTAAGTTAATAGTAATTTTTATGCCTGGTTTTTATATTTCTTGGAATGAACAGAAAATTTGCCATTGAAATTTAGTTTTGCCATTGAAAAATGTGGTGTTTATAATTAACAACTAATTGTGTAATTTCTTGTTTTCATTAAAAGAATGGAATATCAGTCATAGTTTTGTTTTCAATAATGTTCCATGTTTAAGAGCAGAAAAACCATTTTGATTTTAACAAAGTTTTGTGCCAGTTTTATTTTTTTTAATCTGACAATAATTTTTACTTTCAGATTGAAATTATGGACAGATTTCTTGACCCAAAGGGAGGAAATGGGACCAATAAACTGATGTTTTACTACCAGGAAATTGAGCCTGAAAGGGAACATGGTATGTATGGTACATTATAATGGTATATGAATTGGGAAAGGATTTTTAGTTTTTGAAGGAATCATATCTTGAAATGAAATGTTTGTGATTAGCTAAGTGTTTACTTCTTTGGATGTGGATATTAGATACAACACTTTTTCAGTGTCACTTTCAAGTTTCTTTTTGCTTGGTGAAATTTACTTCAGATTTTTTTTTTTGTGTGGAAAGTTTTGCGTGTTAATATTGGTGTGGGATTAAATTCATATTTATTCCCCTCTAAAACAGCTTGGTGTGTGAGATTTGGTTTTGATTTTGATTTGTTGTGCTAGTGTCTCAGATGTACTTAACTGTCTATGGTTGAATATTGGGGAATGGGGAGAATGCATTTTAGGAAATACACCATCAAGTTAGAGCTATATCACACACTTTAAGGTCTGAAATAGGTTGGAATCATTATCATCTGTATTTGATTGAAAAATTACCATTTAACCGTCTGGTGATCACTTCTTGCAGGCGTAGAAAGCACAGAAGTCTGGTTCATTTCATTGTAAACATATGATTATAAGAATGATTGGTTATGATTTCTTTGAAGTACAGTAGAACATTACTCAAAGATTACAGCTAAATCCCAAACTTTAAAGTCATCAACAGTTAGGAATCATTATAATCCGTATTTGATTAAAACATTACCAATGGAACTTTACTCAAAGATCACCTGTATTATTTCCAAGAACCATAATATTGAATAAATATTAAGCAACAACTTGTTATCAAAGGTCCCTCTTCTTGCTTCCAAGAATGGCTGCTTATAAAGAAAGCATTGGTTTACAACCATAGCTATGGTTGATTTGTATTTTTGGTCGCATTGTCTTAACTGAAATACTTGCCTTGATTAGTTGTAGATACAGCTATCCAACAATTATATATTTTCTGAAATCATTTTGACCTCAGCATCTTGTTAAATTGATGTTTGAATATTTATAAAGAGGTCATGTATTAGAGGGGTATAAAAATTGCTGTTTTTACTCGTAACATATTATTTCATGATTTTGACTAATTTCAGTATCAAGGTGGCATCTGGTACTTGTGTCAATAACTAACATTTTTATTACAGCTCAAGCTCCTTTACCATGATTTTTATTACAGTTTTGAGTTATGACGCATATTAAAAACTTTGTCCTTCAATTTTTATTCTGCCCAGGACTTCCAAGAATTAAGTATCAGATGAGACTTTACGTTAAAGTTCTATTTTCACAATTTTTCCAGCCAAATTGTATGTAGTTACATCTATGGTCACATTTTGACTCAGAACTTTGCCCTTCAGTAAGAACATAATGGATGGAGATCAATGACGCTTTACATTGAAATAAAATTTGTTATGCGGATTTACAATAAGTTGATTTATGTTAAGTTTGATTTCCACAATTTTCATTGAAAGATTTTTGGACTTGGAACTGTAAACTTCAGTTTTTGCTCATTAACCTTTGATGTTGCAGTTTCAGTGGGTAAGAAACATAAAAGGAAATAAACTAAAGATTAATTTAATGGTAAACTGTTTTTTTCAAAATAATAAACAACAAATAAATGATTTTGACCCTTTCTCTTTGGAAATTAAAGTGAACATGCCATAGCAGACATCTGTATATTAAGAACTATTTTCATAAAGGACAATGTTTTATGGGTTTTTTTTGTTATGCTTAGTATTTTTTTCAATACTGTATAATTTACACTTTGTTGTCTCTTAAGTGCTTTAGATGGTTTAAATCAGGGGTCTCAAACACATGGCCTGTGGGATGCATGCAGCCTACAAAGCTGTATACATGTGACCCACAAAATGATTGGTGTTTCAAAGTGTCATGAGAGATACAAAAGGTGGCGCAGACCATGGACCATTGAAAATACCCTCATGCGGCCCTCGGAGTGGTTTGAGTTTGAGACCCCTGGTTTAAATGTTAAATTTAGGAACTTCTCACTCTCCCAAGTTACAGTTGTTGAATAACTTTCCGCTAAATACTTTTTATTTTACTTCAGCTTCTTCAGTGTTCATCTGGATATATGCCAATGTTTTAGAGTGCTAGTTCATGACCATAACATGTGTTCAGTGTACATATCATAGAGTTGTCTCCCTTTATTTCAGTGGTTGGTTTTCAGATACAGATGCCTAGTCATTCTGAGTCCAAGAGAAAATCTACATGTACGAATGAGTGTCACTCACATCTTATTCAGATTAATCTCATACATTTTAAATATTTCCCCTTTTTCCTGCAGTTCCTCACAGCCATCGGAATAGCAACAATTCTATCATCTCCAGTTTTTCTAGAAGTCTTGGCAGAGAATTTGGGGTTGGGGGTTGGGGACATACTGTTTTCCATGTTGATCCATCCATCCTTAAGTATATATCTTTTAGATCATGAAGTTTGTTTTAACTCCTTAACTTTTGAAGGTATACATAGAATGAAATCAAATTTGGCATTGTCCTTATTGCCAAGGAAAAATAGTTGATATGTTCAGCTTTTTTTATTGTCTAGATTTGGTCCACTTATGGCCCTGTTTTACATGAAAGCTTGCTTTTGGCAAAACCTGTTTTGTTTTTGCCTGAATAACTTAGAAAGCCTGCATGACATGGAACCAATTTTGGTACAATGTTTCATTTTGAGAAGTTATCAGGTATATAATAGAAACTTTGTTCAAGCACTTCATATTTATTTTTTTACACCTATAAAAATCTAATTCTGAACTGGAAAATTAAACAGACTCAAGAATGACTTTGAAGAAATGAGTTGGTGTTACAAGGTCACAGTGCAGTTATACTTTTTTATGATTATAAAGATGGTTGTATGGTGATATCAGTAGAATATATAGCTAATAAATCTTTTTCAATTAAATCAAAAGGTATGTAGTGTACTTGAAATGGGTTAAATGTGCCATTGATATGCAGTCAAAGAATTAAGAGAACCATTTTATCTAGTAATCAAGTATTATATAATTTAATGTGACTAAATTCTGTATGAAATCTTCAGTAATGTGATGAACAGAGTAGAACCAGTTTCTTGACTAACATTAGTATGGCATGGAAAACAAATGATAAGAAATCCCCCCCCACCATTTAATTAGAGTAAATATGTGCATGTACAATATGTCTCTCCCCTCATTGAATGACCCTCCCCCCCATTTAATTAGAGTAAATATGTACATGAAGAAAATATATTTGTAAATAATGGTGAGAAAAGGATGACAAATTGGGTAAATGGGACAGGGGGACTTACAAAAAATTGTAAAGCACAGTTATGCAACACCAAAAAAAGAGGAGCGCTCCAAAGGCTTTGTGGCTAAAGTGGCCACCTCGGATATGGAAGGTCATGGGTTAAATCAGTGGCTGAGTCATGCCAAAGGCTTACAAAAATGGTACAGACAGCTGCTTCACTTGGCCCTCAGCATTAAAGGTTAGTGTTAGGATTGGTTGGCCAGGTGTCAGGATAATGTGACTGGGTGGGACATCATGCTACATGTCTGTGGCATGATGCCCCAGTGCTAGACATCACTATAAACTGCAAACTGCAGACATTGTAGCGATATGACTGAAAAATTTTTAAAGCTATGTTAAAATTCCAAATCACACACACACACACACACACACACACACACACACATATCACACCCAAAAAATGACAAAGAACTTAAATGGTAGAAGATAATGAATGACATCTTTGAGATGATTGGATCACTGACTGTTTAACTTAAGAAATAACACCAGGCCTGAAATCTGAATTTCTATAGTTATTGCCAGTTTCTTCATACAACTGTATTCGACTTTTCCTGGCACAAGTTCTTAATCACATGTTTAAATGGAGATTGCATTATCAGTAAAGAGCAACATACAGGTAAAAAGTTGAGTAAATCTGTTAACCCAGTATTTGATTTGTTTGTAAAGAGAAAACTACTTTGATAAGAAATTACATAGGTGTGTAATCATGCATTTTTATTGAACATTATTTATTCAACATTCACTATTGGTTGAGCCCAAAGAATGTTTTTTAGAAATCCATTCTAAATAACCGCATATTGCTATGATTTTGAATAGAAACACTTGCAATGCCTTTGTGATCAATTGTTGGAACTTTTCTTATTTGTTACATTCCTTACTGGTACATTTTACCAGCTTATTTTGTTCAACACTTTTTTAAGTTAGAGACTGTTGGCAGTGGATTGTTATTAGACCTGTGAAATATGATATGGATTGACACAGAATGTATACCTAATGGTTCAGGAATTAAGGAATGTACTGGGCCAAATAAAAGCCAATAATTGATTTTAATACTTTATACCATGCATAATGTAAAATTTCCCCACATGAGCACATTACATTGCTTTGTGGAGCTGTATTTGCTGTAAAGGAACAAACAAATGTATGTTGTATAACTGTTGAGTCCATGTAACCTTTTCAGTCAGTCCGAGTTCTGAATAATCTATTTTCTCATTTGTCTATGGATAACTGTTTTAATAAAAATAAAATATAAATCTAGTGTTGTTTAATCAAACTTTGGGTTGATTGGTTTCCAAAGCATTAATTGCTGATAGCTGTTCAGGTCTGATTTCTGATATGCATGATTGAACAGTTCATGATTACAAACTCTCACTTTTTTTTTAACATTCAGTGTTATGATTTGACAAGACACTTTTTCACCAAATATTCACCTCCAGACAGAATCTTATTTCCAGCTCTGAATAATGCAAAAACTATGAAAATGCAGTTAAATTTTTATTAATTTTGCAAAACTTCATTTGTTACCATGGTGTATTATAGATTTATGACAATGCAAAACTAATACACTCTGTTTCTTATAATTTGAATGTGGAATATCAACTTTTCAAGTGACAGTTCCAGAGTAATCTCATAGAATCAGACCTCATCAATTCAATGAGTACTAACAGGGTCACTTTGTCAAAATGGGGTCAAGGTCAGAAGGTCCAAGGTGATTCACAAGCAGTGGGTATTGATAACATCTTTCAGAAACCAGTTGATTCAATAATAGTTGCAACAGAAAAATTATATTGATTGCAAATTTTTCTATTGATTATCAACAGTCTGAAAGATGGCATATTTATATATAGAATTTAGAAAAGTAGAAAAAAAGGGAAATTATACAATTATTATCCGATTTAATATTAGCCTACTGTGGTATATATGTATTAAAATCATTACATAGATTATTGCTATTCAGATGGGAATTTTTTTAAATTTTATAAATCACCAGCCTGACTACTAACTGATTCACTTGTTCCCTAACCCTCATGTTACTGTCTTCTTTATCTTTTATGATTTTTATGGTGCATTTTCTTTGTAGGATTATTTCCTACCTAATAGTTCTAGTCATATGTTTTTAAATAGATTTAATTAACCAACTGAGTACTCTATCTCAGTAATCACTTTTTGTATAATCATCTATGATTTTCTTGTCTGTCTCTATATTCCCTCATTTTCTCTATAAAATAGATTAGAACTGAATACTTTATCTCAGTTTCCATCACCTTTATAAATCAGTTTGTTGTAACTTAGATAAAACTACATAAAAAGTACAGTGCAAACTCGTTGTAAGGGTCTGAGATTAAGGCAGTCCGATATATGAGGTGTGTTTGATAGTAAATACAAAATCCCAATGAAAAATTAAGGCAAAACTCTTAGGATGTTTATCATTTGATCAAGTATAAAATATTGGAGGATATAAAAATGACAGAGAATACAGTGTTTAATTTGGAATCGAGATCAAACACTAATGTTGTAAATAAAGAATACAGTAACATGTAATTTACTCATGCAAAATGTATGGCATATCTTTTCAGCTTTTAATAGTATTTCCATTTTATCATGTTTGAATTTTATCATTCTATTTATTAAGAACCCGTATTTATTGAAGAATTATATTTTATTCTGCTTTCAGTCCTTTATTCACATGCTATGCACATTTGAGCCTTAACAAGTTTTAAATACAAACCATTTGCACAGCGTTGTGTTTTGATCACATACAGGAACCAAACATTTCATAGCTAATAATTTCAGTTATATTTTGTTTACTTTCAGCATCAATCTTTTATGAGAACTGGAGGTTGTTAACATTGTTACATGTATTGATTGTTGAACTTAATGTTTGAATAAGGCAATTGGGAGGTGGGGGGAATCCCACTTTGCCAACATGTGGGTATGATTTGACTTGTTCAGGTTTCAGAGATGAACATCCTAGACTGCTCAGCTGTAGGTGTTCAAATTAAGGAGTATGTATTGTTTACTTCTGTGACCATTGTATTCTGTTTTTTTTTTTTGGGGGCGGGAGGGGGAAGCAACAGTATTACCCTCATCAATATGTCTGTCCATGCATTGTGTTGTCACTGCATCCTGTTGTTGTTTGTTTCCATTCATTAACACCATAATAACTGCAGGAATTGAAATCAGATTTGAATTATCCAAATGCGGCTTTTTTATACACAATACTAGAGTTATCTTCCCTGGCCATGGTCTCTTTTTGTTTTAGTTAAATAACTTAAATGTAACAACAGATATATGATCAAAATTAATAACATTTGGTCTCATTTTAAGTTTCTATGTTTATCTGTTGGTTAGACAAAGATCTATGTTATGTTGTGCCACATAATTGATATAGTCACCTAGCACCAGAGAGAGCAAACAGACCTTTTTTGCTGAAATGTCATTTGTGAAAGATAAAGCTTCCTATAAAAATGAACAAATATAAGGTAAATAATGCCAAACTGAAGCCTCTAACTGACCAAGAGTTTCTCTAATTGGGTTAGTTTATTTGTGTATCAATAATGCCAACTGTTGCCTCTAATTGACCAAGAGTTTCTCTAATTGGGTTAGTTTATTTGTGTGTCAATAATGCCAAACTGAAGTCTCTAACTGACCAAGAGTTTCTCTAGTGGGGTTAGTTTATTTGTGTATCAATAATGCTGCTCACCTTGATGAAATGTTGAGTTTATAATTTGATTTATATATGATATGCAAAAAACAAATCTTTATAAGACATTTAATAATTGAAAATTATATTTTAGGCCATCTTTTGGACACGTGTAATCTTGCAGATGATTAAAATGTATGTGAATGTCCATGACAAGAAGTTACTTTATCCACAGTTTCATTTCTTTTTTATGTGTTATGCTCTCTGCTACTCATTAGATGCCCAGGCACCAGGTGTGTGGTGCTGTGGGAACATGTGAGAATTGTCATTCCTGTGCTTTTTTTTTTGCTCATCATTGCCCTCCACCCCTTGCATCTGAGTAACATGCATTCTCTCACTTCTTTATGTAGCACTATACCACCACTGCTAGGCACTCTTGGCATTTTGCATTGAATGACTGAGTACATTATATTGAGTGCTTTGCCATTCGTTTTCAAGACCTTTTGGATAAGGTCTATACATATCATAATATAAATCAGGAAATTGCCTTATATTTCTTATAACTTATAACACATTTCTGAGCCTAATTTTATCAGCTTAAAATATATTCCCATTTTCTCTCTTTCTTTGATAAATGAGAATGAAGCTTATAGTGCAACCCTGTATATATATATATATATATATATATATATATATACAGGGTTGCACTATAAGCTTCATTCTATATATATATATATATATATATATATATATATATATATATATATATATATATATATATATATATATATATATATATATATATATATATATATATATATATATGTATGTATATATATATATATATATATATATATATATATATATATATATATATATATATATGTATGTATGTATATATATATATATATATATATATATATATATATATATATATATATATATATATATATATAAACTTGCTGATCTTTTCATCTTTAAGAGGTCTGTCAGAAGTGACATTTTTTTTTATATGGGGACATGATTTCCAGTCTGCAGATTTATTAATCAGTCATAGACTTATCATTTATTCAGTAATGCCATTTTCATCCTTTGTTAGATTTAAAAAGACCACAAAAGACTTCCAAACAAACTGCCTCTTAGTTGTTGGTGATTTTCATTAAACCTTGTTGGCAGTTCAGGCTGCTCCATTTGATCAGATGCAAGACCTATCTTGACCAAGACCTATCTTGACCACCCAAAGTTTGCTTTGCAATGCCTGAATGTTGTAATACATAACATCTTATTACCAATTTGAAATCATCACTTTAATTTAAAAGGAATTATGGTGTTATCTTCAAAACAGAATTTACTCTTGCAAGGAAATACGTATCTAAAACAAGTCTGGGTGGGGGAGCAGAGATGACAACCAGAAATCATGTACAGTGTATTTTCTACCGATTCAAAACAAGTGTTGCAGTCACAGTTAGTCCATTTTTCAGTAAAATAGGAAGCTACTAACAATATCCACACCACTTCATCAAATTAACAAGGTGACTGTAAGCTGTGCCAGTATGGAATCTGACTCTTGCTGATTTTATTTTAAAAATCCTTTTGGCACATTCAATTACTAATTATATATATCAGCATAAAAGGAGATATTTCAAACATGTTCCCCTTGTAATTGTCTTAAATATACTTTAAAGACAAAATTAATGAAGTCACTTCTGCATGACGTTTCTGTGTTGCTTTCTATCTGTTTGGATCAAGTTTAGATGCCAATACTTCCTGTGTGTCATGCAGCAGACAAGCTACATTTATTTCTTATTGGTAGTTATTTTTTTACCCTGGACTTGAACAAACAATAACTACCAAACAGAACTGAATGCAGCATATTTCATTACATGACACATTGGAAATGTAGCCTTGAGATTTGATTCAAGCTGACAAGATGTGGAGCAACAAAAAATATTTTGTAAAAGTGTTTATTAAATTATCAGTATAATACTTCCATTATACATGGAGAATAAATCTGGCTTTTTGTTTATATGTTATCAGTGGCTGGACATGCTATCAGGATAAAATAATTAGCCCGGAATCAGAAGAGTGTGGGGTGGTTGCCAATTTCAAACCATGAGAATTATTCACCTTGTGTTAATTTGTAGAAGGAGAGTTGTCATTAGTTTTTCTTCTTTTGCTGACATTAAAAAAGTACATGAGCCTGATAAAGCTGTCTCAGATAAATTTTCAATTTAAAGAATAAAAAGGCAAAATGAATAATAAATTATTCAAAACTGAGGAAAGTTAAAGTAATATGTGTATTGGGGAAGTATCATTTTGTATCAATTCTTCACCTCTAAATGTAGTAAGAGGTAGCATGGTTTACTAATAATTTGACAATTAGGTAGTTTTTACTATGTATGTGTGTATATATATATATATATATATATATATATATATATATACAGACTGTAATGTGTTTAGATTCAAATTGTGATAAGTAAATTTATTTCTCAATTCTTTTATGAAATTGCACCTATAAAATGAAAATTTTGTAATAAGTAATACATTTTTCAAATGGACAATTTTTTTAAAGATAATATTTATAGAAAATGCAATACCACTGAGTAGAATAATGATGACTTCAACATTGGGGATGATATTTTTTGAATATATACATGTACATCATAATAGTATCACATAGATGAATAGACTGTAATATACCATATCAACTCACCTATAAGTTGAGTCCAATTGCAAACTGCACAGACCCAGATCTGCCATCACATAATATGCCAGCCGATCTGGGTATATACAGTTTGTTAGGAGTAATCAGTTGAATATAAATGTTAATTTCATTTGAAACGATAGAAATATGACAAGTGAAATGTTTATTTTAAGACATAATTTTGTTGATGTTTTGTTCCTCTGTTTTCCAGTAGTTTATTATATCATGACACTATTATCAGTGAAAATATTTAAATTTACTGAAGCATCCATGATAGCAAACAACTGGAATAGAAAATATGTGTTAGCTGTATGTGTGATGTTACTCTAACTCAAAGAATCAATACCAGTAAATCAACAGATGTACCAAATGTACTTATAAGTTGGGTTTGACTGGAGCACAGACATAGATCTGGTATTGTATAAAGTGTCAGCAGATTTGGGTCTATGCAATTTCTTTAATCAGTAGAATGAACAACGTAAATTCTTATCTGCCAGCACAATATGCAGTGGCAGATCAAGGTCTATGTTGTTTGCAGTTAGAGATGCTTATAAGTGAATATATACGGTATTTGGTTCTCTAAATTTATTTGTTTTCATTTTTTTTTATCAATTTTGCAGTTTTGGACCAAATGGCATTTATGTTGGAGTCAAAGATTTGGGAAGGTCCTAATATTTCTACAAAAGTATCTTTGTTCATTAGCTCTTTAGATATTATACCTTTTAGCAAGCCTTCAAGCGATGAAAATTGATACCCCCCCCCAAAAAAAAAAAAAAAAACAAATTCCCCGAAAAAGAGAACTCACAGTATCAGATTTATAGAGCCCATCTGACATAAGAGGAACTTTATTTCAATTCAGACATGGAATAAGTTGTAAGGTTTATTATTTTGAGGATAATCACATTACAAAATAATGAATTAATTATTAAAACATGATTTTCAGTGGATCATCTAAGAGCACCCCCACCTGTCAGGACACCAAGGTCGTCAAAACCTAAGGTGTTTGTTACTGATGGAACAGACATCCCACTGCATGGTGTTTGCCTCTTGTTCAACAAAGGTGGACCGCCAGACACACCGATAACAGATCAGAGTATCACCAAGGTATGCACCCAGGTGTCTTGTTTGTTTGTGACATAAAATAATTATTTTAAAAGGAAAAAAAAAGAAAAAAAGGGGGTGCCTTGCCTGCAAAAGCAATTCCCAGCACATCATGAGAGACCAGACAACGCCGGTGAAGATGCCTTGTTGGTGATTCAAGCAATTCATGAACTACCATCTACATTCGCTTTACAAGTCAAGTCAACTGCAAACAACAAAGAACCTGATTTGCTGTATCATAATTTGCTTGCATATCAGGGTCTATCTTGTTTGGCACATTATGTGATAGCAGATCTGGGTCTGTGCAGAGTTTGTAGTTGGACTTGATTTGTAAGTGGGTATCAACAGTATGTCTAGAGCAAAGTCATTTTATTATAAAACAGTTTCAGTCATTGTAAGTAATGCTTTTGTAGATATATGTCAGGTAAGGTGAGGTGAGATGAATCTCAGATCATATTTATTATACAGACATAGTGTTGATCACATATAACTGTTACAAGGTACATGCATGATTCTATCCTGTGTAAAGTTGAGGTATATTTTTTTTTTTTTAAATATATCTGGGTCTTCTGTTTTCTTTTTTGTGGATTATTAACATAGCAATGTTTCAAAAAATTTCAAAAGATTTGTTGAAAACAAATTTTTCACATGTAATGTACCTTTTCCAGAACATACGGGAACTATGGAATGTTCCTAAAAATGTTGCTCAGAGTGATTTGGAGGCTTGAAAGAATCACAGTGCATTGCTCGAAATCATGTGACATTCTTTACTGCCCAGTGTTTCCCATAATTCTAAAAACTACTTTGGAAACGTTTCATTTAATCCATTTCAGATTCACATTTCTATTTTGACTGTACGTTAAATTTGTTTTCAGTTATGTTCATACGAAATACAGACATTTTTATTAGTACATCCATTTCTGGTTAGCAGAAGCAGTTCTCAAATTTCCACAAAAGAATCACAGTTGCAGCACAAAATAAAAAGAATCCCAATAAAATGGTATCTTACAAAGGCTAATAAATTCAGAAAATGTCTTCTTTGATATCAGGAGGTGACATTTACTGTATTGGACACCAATGGCCATGGGAAAAATGGTGGAGGCCTTCTCCATGCAGTTGAAAGCCTGCTTTCTAACATCTTTATACCTGCATTGAAAAGTCTGGACAAAGGCTGGGGCCACTTGGACTCAAAAGGAGGGGTGCAGACCAGGACTGACTTCCTGAACATGCTTGACTCATTTGTGTTAACCCTCACTAGTAAGTACTACAAATACAAAAAAGATGTCATGACCATTTTTTCAAATTACACAAGAAATCAACATGTATACAAATATTCCTCAAAGTAAAGAGCAGATCTCTTTTGTTTTCCTTTACTCAGAGCATAATGTCTTGGATATCTTCAAGTTTTACATTTTTATCACACGACCTTCACCTTCATCAGCAACTTAACTGTTGATCAAATGTAGTCCCAGATAATGGTAGTGGATTTCGCAAACAAAATTGAAATATAACATACAGTAAAACCTGCCTTGAGAGACCACTGCCTTGAGAGACCACCTGTTTTGAGAGACCAGAATCTCCATGCACATATTTATTCATTATGTAGTGTTGTGACCTGTTATGAGAGACACCTGTCTTGAAAGACCATTATTTTTTGGCAGAAGGGGTGGTCTTTCAAGACAGGTTCTACTGTATTTAAGATATTTACACTTTGAGGAATAGAAAAATTCTAATATTCATGAATTATCCAGAGCAAGGAAGCAACCTTTAAGTTGAATCTCTTTATGATTAATAATATATAAACCATTATCTGTACTGTTTATTTACAAATTATAAACAAAATTGGATTGCAGTTTTGTGCTTTCCTTCCATGTTTTTTGGAACATCATTAGAAAATAACTTTATTATTCACTTATATTTTTGAACACAATTGTGCTTTTTCCATGATAAGGCAAGCGAGACAAAACAGAAATAATACCATTATCAGACAGTGGAGGAATAGTTTCTTACCTAATGACAAATTAAGAGTGGTATTTTTTGAAAATAAAGAAAACCATGCTACATTATTCATTACTTCACTGACACATATAAGAAAATAGCAATTGTTTGAACAATATTGTGTACCTCAATGATTTTAATTTGTGTAAATCTGTTCTTGAAAAGAATATGAGATCCAAACGAGAAAAATATGACAATCTCAGTATGCACATTTCTTTCTCAGTCTTTAGTAATAAATTTTTAGACACTTTTCACTGTACAAATTACATAAATCTATGAAAGAAATTAAAATTCTTTTATTGAGGAATAATCCAACTCTATCTGTAAATAATTTATAAGATAAGCAAATAACAAGCTTGACAAATATGTTTTATATATAGACTAAACAAATACAGTATAACAGATTATTCAACTATCTATTAGTGTTCATGTAGGTACATTTACTCAGCATAAATAGTATTTATTTTTCTAAAATTGAATACAAATATAGTCTAATAAAAGTCCATTTAGTCTTTTTGCAGAATTTTCTACATTTTAAATGTCATCAAAAAACTTTGAGACAAAACTAACTGATTGCTATGAGCTGTTACAAATCTGACCACTTACTAAACTGGGTCAAGAAAAAGGATGTTTGGTCTGTCGTAAGAAAAAAACAGGTGTTACAAACTTTTTTCAACCTGTGCCAATTTCATTGTGCCATCACACTACACAGCATTTAATCTGGTGTGTTCTGGATCACACCTGCAGGTTGACCTCTTTTAAAAATATCTATATGCTTAAATATTGATCTTGAGGATATATATAATGACATTTTATAGGAATATAAATGTAATAGGATCAGATAAAGTGTGTTTAATCAAATTCTAAATAAATACACTCATTGCTGAAAAAGTCCGTACTAAACACCTACATGACTTGTATGAATTTTACTATACATGGGAATGACATCATATTTTGCTAGTTTCAGTTAATGAAAACAGGTTCAGTATTAAAAAGTAAATACATTAGAAGAGAAGATTGCCTTTTATTGAAAGATAAAATTGTCTTGAAATTTTGTTTAACACCTCCATTACATATCAGACTAAAACATGCAAATAGTGACATCCGGTTGAAAAACGTTTCAGTGAATAATAACTTATTTACCACAAAAAAATAAAACAGATCCTTATTTTGTGTGTTGTTTATATTGTTATGATTTTATAAGTATTTGAATCTAATTTGTGATTGCTTTTATAAAAGTTTTGGTACCAGACTGTACAAACTGGTATCATCAGTTCATTGGTTGTGTTCAAGTCCATTTCAACAAAGTCTAATAGGTATACCATTCCATTTCAACACTTCCTAATGGGTAAAACCTTCCAGTTTTCAGAATAGTTACCTCATCAGATTAAAAATATAACTATTGACCTTGACAAGGTGAAAGCTCATTTATTAGGAGGAAATAAGTTAATTTTATTTAGAAGAATGATTTATTATTATATGATGTTAAATGTGGAAATTTCTGTACAAATTTATGATTTTGGCCAGTCATGGTGGATAAAACTGGCATTAAGGTACACTTTTAACAGTTCACCACTATATCATTCGGGTCATACCAATAATACCTTGCAGACAATAACCCATAATGACTTGCAAAATGGACAATTGTGCAAATATTTACTTGCTCAAAATAACAAAGCTCTCATGTTATCAAGGTTTGCAGTTATCATTTTTGATTCTAAGTGTATTTCAGAAAACTGGAAGGGTATACTCACTAGAAGATGTTGAAATGCTTACAGCCTCCATTCTTCTCTCCCACCAAAATACACTATTTACAGTAGTACTATGTGAACAGTAACAATGATGATTCATTCTGTCAACTGTATTTATATTTTTTTTAATGAGAAACTCAACCCTATTTATATTTATGTAGATTTGTATGGATAGTAGATAACGGCAGGAGATTAGAACACGGTGGATTGTTTGCTTCACATGTGAAGTTGTGTTTTCTAATACGTTTGCATTTCTTTTGAAGACTAAAACAAATCAATTTAAACTAGACATGTGATGTCTGTTTTAATTGATCACTATAATTGCTTTGCTTTTGCAACTAAAAAGGCAGCCTGATTTGGCTTTTGGGCTTTGATTGTTTTTTATTTGTTTGTTTTCTAACAATGGTCATTTGGTGACAAGTGGAAAATGTGATATTCACAAACATGTATTGATTTTTAAAAATTAATGGATTTTAATTAAACTGCATTGCAAAATCAATATACAGCACTTGCTCACTGCAAGTCTAAACATTTATTACATGGTTTCTTTTTTAAGGTAGTTCTGGTTATGCCTGGTAAAATTATATGTATTATATCTTCATTGTATGGCCATATTAATATCGAGCAGTATGCATTGCCTCCTATGGACAGCATTATAATGAGGTAGTACCTCATGTAATATATTGTATGGCTGTCTTACAATCAGGCAGTATGCTTTTGCTTTCATGGATATTTTTATAAGGGAGTACTGCCTCATGTAACTGCTCCAGTAGTCAGGTGGTTATAGCATCTGCCGTAAAAGTAGGAGGTCGTTGGTTCAATCCCCAGTTGAGTCATACTAAGGACTTACAAAATTGGTACTAAAAGCTGCTTCGCTTGGCATTCAGCATTAAAAGGTTAGTGTTAGGACTGGTCAGCCCGGTGTCAGGATAATGTGACTGGGTGGGACAACATTGTACATGTCTGTAGCATGATGCCCCAGTGCTGGACATCACTATAAACTGCCTCACTGCAGACATCGTAGCAATATGACTGAAAAATTGTTAAAATATACGTTAAAAATCCTAATAAAAAAAACAAACTGCCTATGTGCTATATTGTATGTTTGTCTTACTATCAAGCAGTATGCATTGGCTCCCATGGATATCATTATAATGAAGTAGTATTATCTCATGTACTATATTGTATGGCTGTCTTATTATCAAGCAGTATGCTTTGGCACTCATGGATATCATTATAATGAGGTAGTACTTCATGTAATATATTGTATGGCTGTCTTAATATCAAGCAATATGAATCAGCTCCCATGGACAGCATTATACTGAGGTTATAATGTATCACATACTTAAGGTTGTCTTCCTACCATGCACTATTATTTGAATCTCATGAATAGCATTAAATGAAAGATTACTTCTGTTTCATTATAAGGCCATACTAATATCAAGCTGTATGCATGGACTCCTAAGGACAACATTATAATGAGGGAGTACTGCCTTATCTACTGTATTGTACAGCTGTCTTACTATCAGGCAGTATGCTTGGGCTCCCATTAACAGCATTACAGTGAGGGAGTACTGTATCATATACATCATTATAAGGCTTTCTCAGTATCATGTTGTATTATTTGGCTTTCTCAGACATCCTTACAATTAGGGAGTTTGACAACATTACAATGAGGGAATACTGTATCATGTACTTCAATGTAAGGCTGTATGAGTGTTAGGCAGTATTTATTGGTTCCCATGTACAGCATTATTATGAGGTAGTGCTGTTTTAATAGTAATGATGTTAGCCTGTTAGTTTAAATGCTAGTAATGATCTGGAATGAGTCAGTGTTAGGCACTGACTTAACAGGTGCCCAAGTATAGTCTTTCCTATAACATGGAATGTGGTATATACTCTTAAGTCAAGAATTGAATCATGCAGCTGGGGGTCAACTCATTTACAAGAGAGACTTGAAGCTAGTTTAAAACCTGACTCTTTTGAGCATCGATGTGTTCCATGAATCAAATATTGTGTTTAGCCAGATCCATGTTTAAACCATTTGGAGGTACCTTGTCAATATATAAGATAATGAATGTTATAACAATTGATGCAAAATTTAATACTCATTTATAAGTCACCGAACACCCCCAACCCCACCTGCTACTCAGTTATGTAAACCACAATATTTAGACGCATGAAAAGTGGATTTGAATTGCAAGACAAATTAGAAATGAGTTGGTATGGAAATAATACCATAAATGTACAGGTTACTCTTTATTACAATAAGATGGCAACACAACCTGTTCATCACCAGCATACAATTTTTATAATGAAAAAAAAAATGTTAACTTTAATTTCAGATTTGTTGAAAAGATTTTCTTATTGAAAAATCTTGGGTTGGGAAGGGATAATTTCTTGGATCAGATTTTTTTGTAATAATGGTTAATTTGAACATTTTTTTCAGTAGGGCAATCCCTTCTTCTTTAACTGTAGATATCTGCATTTTTAATATTGTTTTTATTGTCAAATGTGCTTTTCAGAATTCATAAAAGTACATGAATTAATAATTAAAGAAGCATTTTAAAACAAATGTCAGAAATATCTATGAAACTAAAAAAAATTGCTGAAACATTTTAGCTGTTCATATTTTGGCATTTTTTTATTGTTTTTTTTTGTTGTCTTTAAATCTTCCTTCAATTAATATTAATTAAACAGAATTTTGTATACATATTTATCATAATATAATAGCTATCAGCGTTTAATTTTTATTCTGGATTATTATCCTTGAATATCAAATAGCAAAGTGAAACCAAAACCGAAGAAACAAATCTTTATATTTTATTTAATAATTAATAAATATAGAGATTTTATTACAGAATGAAATAAAAACTGCAGGACTTACAGCTATACGTTTTTTTTTTACAGGTGCCCAGGAGAGTTTAAATGAGAAAGTTACACTGAAGCCCTGTGAGACTTATGACCTGAGCTGCATACAGTCCCCAGCTGAATACCAGGCAGTTGCAAATAGCTCTGATGCTCTCGATGGAATTGAGGAGTGTATGCATGTCTGGATCAAACAGATTGAACAGGTATATCGTAAATCATTGGTTCCCAACCTGAGCCTCATGACACAATTTCCACATTTTGTTGAATTTATCAAAACGGTGTGGAGTGTTGTACTGAAGTGTAACTTTCATCTTTTAAGATTTGATTATCGAGCAAACATAGATATAATTAAAAAATATTTTTTTTCCTGCATAAATTCCAGATATATTCTTTTTTTGCTAGATACAATATACTTTAGCTCTTGGCATCACCGTTTTTTAAAATATCATGTTTTTTGCACTAGATGCATTAGCAAGAAGATGGTGGATGTGATATGAGTGTGATAACCATTTTTAATGAACATTGAAAAAGTTTATACAGGTGTATTAAGAAAATGTTGAAAGAACCTTCATTCAGTATAGATTGGAAGTATTGTTTTATGTTTTTTTAAATCATCTCTTTTTTCTGTTTTGTTGATATTTGATGATATTTGTTTCTATTTTGTTGATACTTTTACTTCAGTGCAAGAAAATTTGTAAGTCATCAGTCACATCATCATTAATACATGAAACCAAATATCAGATAGTAACTTTATATTTGGTAGACATAATCTCATTATGTCCATAGAAGTTATATAGTATACTGCCTAATATATTTTACCATCCTTTACCTCAAACAATAAACACTAACATTAAATTCACACAGTCAGTATGAAACCTAGGTGTTACTCGAGACAGTATTCTCACATTGCACCAACATGTCATGAACATATGCAAGGCTGCACATCTTGAGCTGAGATGAATCAGCTCCATTCGCAAATATCTTTCAGTTGATGCCACTAAACCACTTGTGTGCTCATTAGTACTTTCATTGATTATATGACTATATAATAATGGTCAATAGTCTAATGCACATTTAAAGACCTATTTATCCAGCCTGAGAGAGAGAGAGAGAGAGAGAGAGAGAGAGAAAGAATGTTGCTACTATTGGGATATTATTGATTACGTCATGAACTATATTATGAAAGCAGATACTGACGACTCCAGTCCAACATACCTATCTGGCCTCACCCATGTGTAGGTACACACCAGCAAGATACTTACACTCCTCTTCTGACAATTGTATTCTCATTATTCCCACTATGAAAATGAAGTCTTATGGACAACATTCTTTTGCATACCAGGGCCCAGCAATGTGGAATGAATTGCCCATTGAACTTAGATACAAAGACACAGTGATCCATTTCAAGAGTGCTCTTAAAACTCACCTTTTTCGACTGCAAGAACAAACTTAAAGACCTAAAAATGTTTTCTATCGTAAATATTTTGAGCATTTTTTTTTGTTTTCCAATTTGATGGTGTTTTATTTATATTTTATTATTATTATTATTATTATTATTATTATTATTATTATTATTATTATTAATAGAGACCATCTTATAATGAAATACATACTAAGTACTCCCTCATTATAATGCTATATATCTGGGAGTCAAAGAGTATATTGCCTTTTAGAGGCCATGTTATAACAATGTACATAATAAAGTACTCCCTCATTATAATGGTGTCCATGGGAGCCAAAGAGTGTCTGTCTTATACTGATTATGTTATACAGTACTCCCTCATTATAATGTTGCCCATGGGAGCCAAAGAGTGTCTGCCTTATACTGAGTATGTTATACAGTACTCTCTCATTATAATTGTGCCCATAAGAGCTAAAGAGTGTCTGCCCTATATTGAGTATGTTATACAGTACTCCCTCATTATAGTGCTATATATGTGAGCCAAAGAGTATATTGCCTATTAGAGATCATGTTATAATGAAATAGATAATAAAGTAATCCCTCATTATAATGGTGCCCATTGGAGCCCATGAGTGTCTGCATTATACTGAGTATGTTATACAGTACTCCCTGATTATTATGTTTTATATCATGTCCACGGAGTATCGCCTTATAGTGGGATTGTCTGAAATTGAAGCACATGGTAGATATAACTTTATTACTTCGTAATGGAGTAGGATCTAATGCCATATTAGCTTTATAACAAAACTTAGATAGATAATGCTGATATTGATTATTTTTGGCCAGGTTTTGGCAGAGAGTGAGCAGATGAGAAAAGAAGCAGATGATATTGGGCCTCGTGCTGAGTTAGACCACTGGAAGAAACGCATGTCTAAGTTTAACTATCTACTGGACCAGATCAAGGGATCAGAAGTCAAGGCTGTTCTTGGTGTTCTGCATGCAGCCAAGTCAAAACTTCTCAAGGTATGTGCTTAATTTGGTTTAAATTTACTGCATTGAGTCAATAAGTACTCATTTACGTCTTTCAGCTGAAGTTTCTATGCAGTTTCATTTGCCAGATTAAAAGTGCCAAAAGGTTTGGTGTCTCAGGCCTATAATTACTATGCATTATTAACCAGTTAGAATATTTTGTATTTAGTGATTTAGTGAGGATAATTCAAATACAGAAGAATTCATTATTATAAAATTTGTCTTATTTAATTTTCTTTGCTGGTTTTCATAATAATGCTGATTACAAGAGCTATTTATTCCAAAATTACATGTAAGGAAGGAAGACTTTTTTGAAAGCCTTCCCATTATCAAATATTCCTTGGGTAATGTTCAAGATAAAACACTTAGAATAATAAGAATTACCGTCTTCACATCATAAAATTCTTTAAACCAAACCTATCAAACTGCTCTCTAGCCATGTATGTGTGTGTGTGTGTGTGTGTGTGTGTGTGTGTGTGTGGGTAGGTGTGGGTGTGTGTGTGTGTGTGTGGAATTAGTATGGCTCAGAAATTGTAATTGCTGTCTTACTTATTCCAGACCTGGCAAGAGCTTGATCGCCGTATCACTGACACTGCCAATGAGGCCAAGGACAATGTAAAATTTCTCTACACTTTGGAGAAGTTCTGTGACCCTCTCTATAACAGTGATCCAGTAAGTATTAAAGTAGAGTCTGCCTCATACAGTTTTTTGAATCCATTTCACTTTAAAAATGTGGTTTTTATGTGGATTTTAACATTCTCAATTGGACATCAGCCTCCTCCCACTCCCACCTGACATCCCCGAAAACCAAATGGAACAAGTTGCATGATATATGCCATTAGATTTTGAATGTCTTGAAAATCCAGTGATTTGTTTTGTAACTTATTTTCAGCACCAATATCAGTATATGTGTATACATGTATACAAGCATACCTGTGTACAGCCTTATTGCCTTTTTGCATCTCAACAATTCTTTCTTCTAGATCCATGGCAACTATTTGGAGAGTTTCTCTATTGTACCTATTCCATGGAGAGGGAGCTGAAGGGGCTAACTTTTTACATGTTCCTTTTTAGTTAGCTGCACATTTTTGGCTGAGTGTTTTGTTTAGCTTTTTTGAGATTTTTTTGGCAACCATTATAGGTAATTTTTTAAGCTGGAATCATGAATCTTTGGCAGGCAATTCAGCTTGACTAGCTCTAAGCAGATCACTTTAGTCAATATTTCATGCTTTATTAACATTGATTAAAAGTTGATTTTTAAGTTTATTCTATTTTTCAAGCAATGTGTATGCTAGAATCAGCAAAGTCATTGATTGGATGCAGTTGTATTAATACCACACCTTGACAACAAAAGAAGCTACATTTAAAATTTTACTGGCTTAGGTTAAGTTTTTGCATTTATGTTATGAGCACATTTTTTTGGCATTCTGCATACATACTTTTATGCCACTGAATCATACACCTGGAAGAGTACTACACCCCAAAACATAAAGGTTACTGTCACCCATAAGTTATTTGTGAGATCATTTATTAAGTTGTTTTGTGAGTCCTCAAACAAGTACAGAAGACATTAATATAGGACAGTAATATAGAACAAATTAGGGATGTTCCATTGTTTTGGGCCATTTTTCATGATATATGTCCGTGTCATCCATCTTCATCTACGTTATTGTGTTCCTCATGTATTAGCTGTTCAGTTTGTTTCTTCATCTCCTTGTTTTGGAAATGAGAACAATTAGAATTTTTCTCAGCTGTTTTGCTCCACTGCTGCAGCATCCTTTGTTGTTGAACAAACCACCATCACACAATACTTACCAGTCAAACCATTTATGCTATGTTGGACCCTTATAAATTGATTTAAATGACCACTCCTTGGCTATCCACACTACATTGTGCTCAAGACTAAATGAATTGGGACTACATTCATCATTGCTTAAATGTAAATGGAAGTGAAAAAAGAAAAGTTGTTTCCAAGAAAGCTGGCAGGTGAACATCCATTCCATTGACTACTGATATAAAATGTATGACTGATAATGTTTATTTGAATCTTGCTGATGTCAAATTTTCAGCAGTAAGCCAAAGCACTCCTCCTTTTTTCTATAAGTTAAATTTTATTTCAGTTTTCACTTTTCCATCTAAACTGTGCAAGTCTGACATGTTGCACTTTTACAGTAACTTATTCCATCATTGACATTTTTATCTTACTAAATGAAACGCTTAGGTTTTACAAAGAAAATTGTCTTGTGATCAACTGATTTTAGTGTGGTACCCTTTCAAATGAATTTTGTAATCTTTGTGAGAGAAGTGACTCTGATTAGTATAATATTTCTCATTGTATGGTGTCATGCAGACTTGACCAGAACATTGCTGTATTTCTTAGTTAGCATCTGTCATATATTTAATTGTTGTTGGTAATAATAGCCAGTAATTTTGAAAAATCTAGGGAAGAGTGAACAGTAAAGATTTTTGGATTCAATACTTCCTTGTATGAGTTCAAGGTAGTTACTCGATGCTGGAATAAATGTGAATACTTTCAGAGGACAAGTTCTCACCATGTACCAGATGTCAATATATGTCCAATAAATGACTAATATCTCACAAACAGATGCTTATTATTAATGATTAATTATTAATTATTATGCATACCTTTTAAAGTAGATCACAAATTGATAATTTAAACGTATGCATAATAAGTATAATTAATAAGTATCAGTTCATCTCCATTGATGAGATATCAGCCCTATGACGGCTTCATTTGGTATCTGGTGAGAACTGGTCTTTGGTTGGTATGTGTGGATTTCTATCTGTAAATTCCATTATATGGCTATTCTTGTGATGCAGATTTGGATGTTTTACACTTATGTGCTGGCCATATTAGATGTTTTAACATCTTCGAGGGATACTTTTGAGTACAAACTCTTTAATTACAAAGGATTTTGTCCATATGAAGCAAGATGGCTACTGGTCAAATGGGATATTCAAGAAGGTGATCAATGTGGTTAAATCTCCTTTGCTTTCATTTTTCAGGTGGGCATGCTGGAAGGAATACCAGGATTGATCAATGCCATCCGTATGATCCACAGCATCTCCCAGTTCTACAACACTTCTGAGAGGATGACCTCCCTCTTTGTCAAGGTAGGGATGCTATGTAAAACAAATTGTAGCTAATATTGCAATCAATAGACACATATGAAAGTTGTAACTAAAGACCGATATATTTATTACTCCTAGATTTATTACTCCTTAGATATGAGACAAATTTCAACATTACTTGCATGAGATGAGGGTAATTGATCATCCTATGAAATATACAGCGAAGATAAGATATTTAAATATAATTATTTCTAAATATGTCTAGGTAACTGATTATAGGAGAAAGACATGGTTAGATTTCACAAATTATTTTTCATTCCACCTTTTCATTATTGTTTATGACTTAAACATTTCTTTGTCTCAAGATTTATCAGTATGCTCTTGGGTAATGGGAAAAAGTAACATGGTATTTTCTTTTAAAAATACAACTTGTTTAGTCATTTCTGCATCCTTATATTGGATTAGAGCATGTATTATGCCATTATTATTCAGATTGATAGAATGTTTATTGAAGTTTTTATCCCTTTGGAAAAGAAGTTCATTCTTCAAAGAGAAATAATTAATATTTATTACTTTATTCAACACTTATCAATTGTATACTTCCCTTCCAAAAAGCTTCAACATCCCTTTACATTTTCTTATGACCATTGCATTACATGTACTAATATATCCAAATGTAATATCTGCATTTTACAAATTTTCACATGGATGATGGTATAAAATCTACATTACTTCAGTCCTTGAAATTTTTATAAAGTTGATTTTCCGCAATATTTTCAAATATTTTGCTGTCTGGTTTTAGATCACCAATCAGATGATCACAGCCTGCAAATCTTATATTACAAACAACAGAACTGAGACAGTTTGGTCTCAGACAACAGCCGAGGTGGTGAGAAAACTCAATGACTGCATTCGTCTCAATGAGGAGTACCAGCGATGCTTCCACAAGACAAAGGAAAAGTTGGAGAAGATGCCTAGTGAGAGACCTTTTGAGTTCTCTGAAATGTACATCTTTGGAAAGTTTGACACTTTCACTAAGAGACTGAAGAACATCATTGAGATCTTCGACACCATTTCAGTATACTCTCATCTCTCCGAGTCCAAGATTGAAGGTACATATTGCATACTATTTCAGTGTACTCCCATCTCCCTGAGTTCAATATTGAAGGTACAAACTGCAGATTATAGCATAATAACATTTGGTACAATAAAAATAAATTCAGTACCCTGTTTTTGGTGTGTGTACTGTACACTAACATACACTAATATGCGCTCCATTTTTCAAACAAGTATGATGGATTTTTAATGTAGCTTTAAAGTGTTTAGTCATTATTGCTATGATATCAGCATTGTAGTACAGTACCTATATTTACACGTATTTGAACTATCGTGACATCTTAAATAAATTTCAGTATCAAAACTGGAATTTACAACAGCAGTGAATCATATTTATGTTTGTCACATCAAAGATGTTGATTACCTTTAAAAACATTGATCTGTGTATTGTAACAAAAAGTTATTCAATACTTTGGTTTACGTTGAGAAATAAAACAAAGAACCTAATATATTTTCCTAAGAAAAGTAAATTGCAAATTTACAAAGACAAAGCAATTATGTAATTTTGATTTGTACATCACAACTAGGTGTCACTGATTACCTTGGAAAGACCACCAGGAGTCAATGATGAACTGACCACTGTGTAGTTACAAAGAATTATCCAATCCTGTGATTCAGAATGATAAATAAAACTAAGAACCATATTTGCTTTCTAAAGGAAAAATGTGTTTGCCAATTTTATGCATGAACTATATATTTTGTTTGTCAATATCACCATGATGGACAAACTTTTGTAACAAAGATATCCCTTAAAGGTACCTCTAATGAGAAAATCAACATTACTTGTCCCTTAAAGGTGCCTCTTTTCAGAACATTAACATTACTTGAGTTCTAAATGTTGTATTTCAGTTTAGTTGTGAATTAAGAAATTAATCAATGAAGAAAAACATTATTGGATAAACTTTTATCAAATATTGAATATTTACAAGTACGGTAATCATATATGTTTACAAGTACGGTAATCATATATGTTTACAAGTACGGTAATCATATATGTTTACAAGTACGGTAATCATATATGTTTACAAGTACGGTAATCATATATGTTTACAAGTACGGTAATCATATATGTTTACAAGTACGGTAATCATATATGTTTACAAGTACGGTAATCATATATGTTCTGCTGCAGTGCAATATTTTGCACAACTTTAAAATAAACATAGTCTTAGCGAACAATGAGCTACTAAGTGATATGAAATGAAAAGGTCTATCATTTTGTACAAAAGACTATTGAGGTTTGTAAGCAAACATTTAATTCTTTATATAGTCTTATACAAAATTGAGTTACTATGTGACAGATTTAATATTTTACAAGTTATGAATGTGAGGTGACATTAGTAGTAAAATAGTCAACATAAACTAGGACATTTTATTTGTCTTATCAAAACTTAAGATTAAACTGTATTCCATCAAGGGCAAACTGTATTCCATATTCCATCAAGGGCAAACTGAATTCCATCAGGGGCAAACTGTATTCCATATTCCATCAAGGGCAAACTGTATTCCATCAAAGACAAACTGTATTCCATCAAGGGCTGTAACAAGATAACCGGGACGGACCACTTCGGATTAACAACAAAACACGCTTTGATGATACAGATATAAAAATTATGATTTAATGTGGCGATAGATGTATATAAACAAAACAATGAAATGCGAGCGTATTGTAATCCAAATATTGGATTTAATTATACATAATTACGCACAGACTAGAAGATGCAAACGACTCATATAATGATACAAATAAATGATACAATGGTACAAAACAATGATACGAATCAATGATACAATGATACAAAAAATGATACAAAACCCCAGCGAAAAAATTATACAAAAAAAGACATGAATACAGTTTACTCACGTAGTAAACAATGCAGGATTACTCATATAGTAAAAATGTATACGCTCAAGTAGCGGAACTATATTTGAAAAATAATAACAGGACAGATAACTTATCTTTCCAGTCCCAAACCATATACTGGGTTCCGCAAACCCACATTAGCCCACGGCTAACAATTTACGAATAAATATATATAATCAACTATTAGTATACAGCTCCACAGCTGGTACAATAGAACTTCACAGTTTCTACAGACTCCGGACCCTCGGAATACAGCGAAACATTAGACCCTCCAGACACTCTGGTCATTTAGACAGCTCCACGCTGAGTCACCCTTGTCACCCTTGACATTAGACACTCCGGACGCTAGACATTAGACACTCCGGCACACTAAACAGCTCTGGACACACCAGTGCATTTAATCACAGCTCCCGACGTTTGACAGCTCCGGGCACCCCGGACGTTTAACACCCTCGTACAAATAGCTGAAAAGATACCCGACACCGTGTACTAACCTTGATACAGACATAATGTAATGACGTTATACACGGTAAATTATCAAGACTATTATTATCATAATGACAGGTTCTATAGTACACCTTCCCTGCTTGATAATGCTGAATAGTAAACAATTATATCTTAACAAAATATAGCTTTACTTTACCAATTTAAATGCCTCGCGAACAAGAGTAGAAAATGCACGCATTATGCTGTGTAAAACTATATAACAAACATGCAAAGGTAAATATAGTGATACAAAAAGCTATCACTCAGTATCAAAAATGTACTTACCCCTACAGCTAAAGTTGTGCAATCCTCCCTCCCTCGGATCTATAACCCTATAGCTACAGTCCTTGAAACCAGCCGCTTGTTGACAAAACCCGTAGTAATGTAAAGACCCTTTACATATAGCAAAGTATTTATACGGATTCGTGCTCCGTATCAAGAACACTTTGCACGAGCGGCATAGAGCGAATTGTACTCACGATTCCGAAGTACAACTGCCCATATATATATAAATAAAAAAAAATCACCCTCGGGTATCGTTGCACACGATAAACAAAACCCGAGTACATGTCTTTCCTAAATAAAAACTACAACATTCCGTGACAAAGGCAAACTTTTCCTTCAAGGGCAAACCATGTAATGGAGACTGGTTTCTTTGTAGGTATTGAGACAATGGCCAACAGGTTCCAGGTCATCGTGACTGCCATCAAGAAGAGACCGTATGACTTCCTTGATCAAAGGAAGATGGAATTTGCACTGGACTATGAGGAGTTCCAACGCCAGATCAAAGAACTTCATGTAAGTTCCAATATTTAGCAGGAAAAGTGTTTTTAGAAAAGACAATTCAGCTGAAAATGATTTAATCAACCTTTTTTAAAATGTACACTTTTGGACTCGCTATGACTTGATAGTCACTTTAAATGATTTGCATCTCACTATTGAATATATGTAGATAGATCTATCTTCTAAGTAAATGTTTTGTTTTTCTCTGGTAGTAATGTTCTCAATTTGGTAAATATTGAATCTTCATCTTTGTATCCATCTTGTGTCAGTTTGGGAGTTGACAAATGAGAAATGATAAAACACTTTTTCTCAATTTACAGAAACAGATTTGTGAATTTATGGACAAGAAGTTTGAAAAGATCACGAGCACAGCCCGTGCTCTTCAGATTCTGTGGCGGTTTGAGAAACTGGACCTGCCAGATCTTGGTATACATGAGAAGTACCAGCGGATTCTGAGTCACTACGGTCGTGACATTGACAATGTGTCCAAGAACTATCAGAAGAACAAGAATGAACCACCAGTTGCCAGAGATCTTCCACCTATTGCAGGTACGTACATAGAATATGCCATGCACTTCCCCTTTCCTATAGGGTATATGTTCATGTGTTATTTGTATTTATTTGTATTACCACATTGTAATAATATTTTAGAACACTTATTTCCTAATTCAAACAACTCACAAATTCAAATTAGTAAACAAGTCTAACGTTGATTATATAGTTATGTTTTACATTTTAAGCTAAATTCTTTGAAGTTATAAAATAAAATTAAAAAAGAATACAAGAGAACATAATTAAATCAGCATCTTCAATTTAATAACTTATTAATTTATGGAAGAGCAGCATTGCTCTTGTGTTTCAAACTGTGGCCATAGATAAGTCTGATTCACTGTCATAGTCTGATTCAGAGCTACCCATAGAGGAGTCAACTTCCAGAAGAATTTCACATTTCTAGAATTGATTCCAAATAGTAGCCATTATTATTATTGATTATTGTAAATTTGCGCGGTGTATAGTTCATGCCGTCTGGTGATTATTTATGGGTTAGGTGACAATTTTAATGAGTTTAAATTACTGAAAATGGATAGGCATGGCTTTCGTCCTGTATATAGCAAAGAGAGCATCTGGCATCACTGTGGAATGTTTTAGACAGTTCAAGGTCAGGAAACTTGACCCAGTTTGATTTAAATTATTCTTTATGAAAACCTGCAGGTGTGTTGTCCACAGGTAATCTGTTTTTTTTCTCTTCACACTATAGAAAAACTGCATGTTATACTTGCTAATTTATGGTATTACTTTATTCTTTTGTTTCTTGGTTGAAGAGACTTTTACCAATAATAACAAGGATCATAAATAGCTGTGTCATATACATTAGTGTTATTTAACTATTATTGTTCATTAGGTTTCAAAATACATTGATTTTGTTTCTTTTATTTGTACCATATAAAGTTTTATTGTACGTTAAAAAATGAATTAAACTTCTTATTGCAACCACTTGTAGCATTGTTACTAGTCCTGCTGCCGATTCATTGCAGGCAAAATATCCTGGGCCAGACAGCTGTTCCGACGGATCCAGGAACCAATGGAAGTGTTCCAGCAGCAGCCCAAATTGCTGGAGGGATCTGAGGCCAAGAAAATCATAAAGAACTACAACAAGCTGGCCAAAGTCCTGTTGGAATTTGAGGTCCTTTACCACAGGGGATGGCTTAGACAGGTACCATCATTACTGTTTGGCACTTAGAGTTTTTAAAACAGATGGGTTTGGTTGTATAAAACATGAAATCATAATAATGATCAAGGACTTTGACAAATGGGCAAAATTATTGCCCAAATTTGTAGGTCCTCAGAGGTCAGCTTCAATCTATGGAAACATTGCTTAATTTAAACAGTATAGTACCATCAATAATGCTGTTCATGGGAGCCATACAGATTTACAACATTAAAATAATTCCTCATTATGATGCATGGGCTCCATAATTCCCCACCCCCCATTTTACTGTATGACCTCATTATAAAGATGTTCATGGGAGCCATACAGATTTACAACTTTAAAATATACCCTCATTTTAATTCATCAACTCCATAATTTTCCCCAATTTTAATGTATTACCTCATTATAATGATGTTCATGGGAGCCATACAGATGTACTATATAAAAGTACTTAAAATGCTGTTTATGGGAGTCATAAAAGTAGACTGGCTCTTAATCGCTCTGGTGGCCTTGTGGTTTGAGCATCCGCCTCAGAAGCAGATAGTCATGGGTTCTAGCCCCGGCTGAGTCACACCAAAGACTTACAAAAATGGTACTTACAGCTGCCTTACTTGACGCTCATCATTAAGAGGTTAGTGTTAGGACTGGTCAGCCTGGTGTCAGGATAATGTTACTGGGTGGGACATCATGCTACATGTCTGAGGCATGATTCCCCAACGCTAGACATCACTATAAACTGCCACACTGCAGACATAATAGTAATATGACTGAAATTTTTTTTTAAAGCTATGTTAAAAATCCCAATCACACACACACAGACTGCCTCATAGGAGAGCTCACCTTATACTGAGATATTGTATTGTATGCATAATATTAACATAAAAAAATGACCAAACTCACATTATAAATGGAACTGCCTATTAATGAGGGACTTTGTAGTGAGGGAGTACTATATTTTTATACAGGGTAACTGATGTGTGTTTTACTTGTTATTTGATGTGAACAGCATGGACCCTGATCTGTTTTTCATTATTCAAATAGCGGGTCAAGATCTATACCAATGACAAGTGGATGGGGATTATACATAAAATATTACAGCACTGTATTTGTTAATATATTTGAAGTGTCACTTTATGTTTGGTGGAATTATGGGTGTGGAAAGCAAATGATCATCTAGAACTACAAGCTAGCTAACTCATGCTGTAACTGGTATTGCTGTAAATTTGATGTCCTCAAATATAGATATAAAGGTTTTTTGCATTGTAGCTAAATAGCCATTAATTTCTAAGGAGTAAAAACACATTCTTTGCTTTCTAATAGCCAAAATTTAATAACTACGATTGTAGATTGTCTTCTATTTACTGTGTTATGCAATTTTAGGTGGAAGCTGCAAAATCCGGAATTCAGGCATCACTTCTAGTACGTCATCCAGAGTCTGGAGACCTTTTTGTTAATTTTGACACCCAGATATTGACTATGATCCGAGAGACAGAGTGCATGGCACGACTCGGCCTTGACATCCCACCTGCGGCAAAGACAATGAGGGCCCGACAGACTGACTACAAGGACCACTACAATGCCCTCGTGGTAAGAGTTTGTCCTGGCTTTTTATGCATTAAATATCTCAAAATTTAGACATTTTTACATTTTATTATAATTCTGACAATATTTGGATTTTTGTTGGGGGTAGAGGTAGAAGAAAGTATGGTGTTTTTGAAATTTATAACAGTGCTGAAGTTTTAAATACCCTTTTTAAGAAAGTCATACTTATTTCTGAAAAGATATAATTTATATATACTATTAGATTTTAAGATAAGTCTATTTTTATAACTATTTGTAATCAGTTTTAAGGATGTACTGTGTATTTGATTTGGCAAATTAATGTTAAAGCTTCAAGAAACATAATAATAAAGTTTGTTAAAAACCTAAATAAATGAAATACATGTAGTGATGAATGAATTGATATGGCATGGATATAACATCAAATCCATGTAGTGATGAATGCCTTGATATGGCATGGTTAGAAATGTCAAATCCATGTAGTGATGAATGCCTTGATATGGCATGCATAGAATGTCAAAACCGTGTTGTGATGAATGACTTGATATGGCATGCATAGAATGTCAAATCCATGTAGTGATCAATGCCAATTGATATGGCATGCATAGAATGTCAAATCCATGTAGTGATCAATGCCAATTGATATGGCATGCATAGAATGTCAAATCCATGTAGTAGTGATTGACTTTATATGGCATGCAAAGAATGTCACGACATGAAGAGACAGCTATAGTTGCCCAAGTGGTTAGAGCATTTGCCATGGATGTAAGAGGTTGCAAAATTGACCTCTGGCCAAGTCATACCAAAGACTTATAAAAATGATACTTAATATTGCCTCGCATGGTAAGAGGTTAGTGTTTAGTCTGGTTGGCCTGGTGTGGGACATTCAACATGTCTGTGGCATGATGCCTCATTGCTAAGACATCACTATAAACAGTTAAAGCTAAGTTAAAAATTCAAATCACATACACAAACAACATGAAGACAACCTTTTGAATGCCAAGATATACTTCTATACTCAATTATAGGTCAGACCCAATGAAAATCTTCAAAGATCCAGATAATGTTCTAGTAGATCATATGCATTTTGTTAGGAGTAGTAAATTGCACAAATGCCGATTGCTGGCACAATATGGGACAGTAGATTAGGGTCTGTATTCATTGTAGTTGGGTCCTGCTTATAAATGAGTAAATTCTGTACATATTTAGAGCAAGCTTTACGAATAGTTATGCATGAATATGCTTGTTTGTTTAAGATGATGCTTCAAGAAAATGCCAGAGTACGTAAGAAGATACCAACAGCTTTCCAGGCCCTTGTTGGACCCCATGTCTCGAAGGTGGATGACAAGATCGAACCAGGCTTGACTAAGCTGACATGGACATCTCTCAACATTGAAGACTACATCAAGAGTGTGTATACAGTACTAGAAGAGCTGGAGTTACTCATGGACCGTGTTCATGATGTGACAGAGTTCCGAATCGACTCTGTCCTCAAGGACATGGCCAACACTACCCTTTGTGAATTACCTGGAGAAGAACCTTGGACTGTGGATCAATTTCTGGAAAATACAGAGGTAAATTTGCCTGGAATCTAGCCAATAAATATATTGTACTAAATCACAAAATACAAATGAAAATGGTAGGCTTTTTACTAGATATACATTTAGTCCAACCTGCTGCAAATGACTCTTTGCTTAAACAAAAATCTTTTTTAAATGACCATTATTTCCT
Source organism: Unio delphinus (assembly GCA_029339505.1). NCBI lineage: Eukaryota > Metazoa > Mollusca > Bivalvia > Unionida > Unionidae > Unio > Unio delphinus. Next base: position 7,183,714 of record JAQISU010000226.1, on the reverse strand, counting down.
GAATCCCTGTGCCAGATGGATTATTTAAAAAATTTAATAACCACCCCACCAGTCTAGGCCATTTTTGACTCTTCACACTGATAGCTTAATAAGTCAGGTTTGACTGTGGAATAAAATTGCCTTCTTTTGCTTAAGAGAACAATTCTCATTTTATTTTCTTCAGGAAAATACTGTACTTGTTCTGTAGTAATGGTCACTTGCCTGTCAAAGTCAGGGGCCAGGTCTTTCCTTATCAAACAGAGGTTTAATGACTTTACGTTAAGCAATCACTGGCATGGATCTAGTGTATATGATATGGCATTGGTATAAATCAGAAGAATTTTTTTTTAATTGTTGATGGACACAGAGATCTTCAAACAAAAGTGTAAAGCCTCTGCCCTGGAACTGTATTCAAAATATAACTGTGAAAGAAAGAGAAATATTTTACCAATAAATTATTATATTTTGATAAATATTTTATTTCTAGATGCTATGTGCGAGGGGAGCCCAGATTCTACAGACAAAGAGCATTGTGGTAGAGGAGGCAGCCAATGAACTGATAAGCATGCTTTGTGACCTTGAACCAGAGGAGGATCAGGAAAAAGAACAAATGGCAGAAGGTTATTATCAATAAAAAAGGAAATATCACAGTAGTAAAATTAGATAGCCATTTTGGTGATTCCTATAAGAACGGAGTACAAATATTCATGAAGAAATATAATGATCAATAAATTATGTTTACTTATATCTATGTTAATAATACTGTATTGATTGATTAATTTACATCTGTTATTTTTTATTTTGTTTATCCATTAATATCCTAATATATTCATGAATGTCCTGATCTATGTATTTGTTCTTGCCTTGTGTATGCGTTTAAACTGACCGATTTATTAATAACATAGGAATAGTCTAATATATTCATGAATGTCCTGATCTATATATTTGTTCTTGCCTTGTGTTTAAAGTGACTGATTTATTAATAACATACTTTTTGGTTCCTTTCATAGATGAGGTTCATGGCAGTCGGCAGGCAAGTCCTGGACCAGAAGGATCACGATCACCAAGTCACAAGTCTCGACCTGTGTCCTCCAAAGCTAATCTTGCAGCCAAGAAGAAACGAGAGCAGAGAGAGACTATTGAGGAAGCAGCAATGGAACTTTTGAATCATTTCAACCATCGCAATCTCGATGCCCTTCAGAAGGTTGTCAGGAACGCACTAGAGTCCTTGCGAAAGAGAATCACATCCAGCTCCATGGTCCACTACATGGGTAAGTCCCAAAACCATGGGAAGTCCTCCTGGAATGGAATTTACTCCAAACAAGGAGTCAGATGCCTGCCGTTGCAATGTTTCTTCACTGAATCCAAGCTGCCACTAAATGACTTCATTTTTCATGTGAAGTACCAATGATTATTTTCTAACCATACATAATTGATTATTTACTTTATTGACAGTAGCCATTTAATAAAATTATCCAAATATATTGGATTCTTTATTATGCTTTCCATTTGGTTTTTCTAATGTTATAGGTGTTCTGTCTATGGTTATTATACATTTATAGCTGAGAAGTCAACTTACTGTTAGGGTATTTAATACTGGACATCAAAGTGTGTTTCTGATATGTCTTAAACTGGAGATTTTAAAGGATTTAGTTTTTGGATTCTGAGCAGATTTTATTGATGCTTTTTACTTCTTTTTACAGTTGATTCAAGTTTTGGAGATTCAAAGAAGGACAGTCGCCCCTTCTTTAAAACTTTCGCCATCTTGGCCATACCAAATATTAATATGCAGCCTGCATTGGATGAAGTTCAGCAGGCCGTCAACAAAGCTGCTCAAATGGTTGTAAATGTCAGCAAGGGTATCTCACAGTGGAGCAAGGAGCGCAAAAAGCAGGACAGACCAAAATCTGCCTCAGGTGAAACTCACGAGCGTCGTATGAGTGTTGGCAGCGTAGCTCAGTCTGAAGGGTCCCATGCAGGGACAGCTCAAGCAAAGAACTCGGTAGAACGAGAACCTACAAACTACACCATCCAGAATGCACCAAAGAATTATTACAAGAATGTGTCAGAGAACAAGGAAGTAGCAAAACTGCAATCACTGCTTTCCACTTCTATCAATTCCACAAAGAAGGTGAGAAAATATCTGTACTGTTCTCTCTCTGGCCTTCACCTTCTCTCAAACATTTAATCACCTCTCCCAGCCTACATCGGAGCTAATGGAAACAGAACTACTAATTCAGTTCCTACAGACCAAAGCATTCATTACCATACTTAGTTGGTAATCATGCATAAATCTTATAAATGATCTTTTCAAAAGGAAACTTTTAAAACCACAAAACAATATACAGCATAACTTTCATTTGACGATAAAACCATCATTTGTATCCATTAACATTTGTGCAGCAATAGTGATAAAATAAAAATGGTGTTAGCTTCAATCCTCCTAATATAAACAATTTACCCATATGCAGAGTTCTTCTGAAAAATTGTTTACCCTGTGATTATTTTCAGCCAATCTGCTATATATGCAGTAATTAAATATATCACAACACATAGGCTGGTTCCATTGCTCATAAAATAATTAATTGCCTGTGACGTATATACTAATGACTTTACTACTGTGCATTCTTTGGATTCATGAGACACATAAATTTCACTACAAACCATGAATGTTAAAACTCTAAGGACAACTAGCCATCTGTGGAGACAATAATATTTCATTCTTTAATCTGTTTGTTTGTTATTACCATTGAAAACATTTTTGCAAATCCACAATAATTGATTACTATAAAAATAAAGGAATTCACATTATTATATGTTTATTTTTTTTCTTTGTTAACTTTTATAGTGTCAGAATCGTTAATTATTTTCTGATATTGTACTCGTGTGCACTTCATATTGTACTCACATGTGCCCAATAGTATATTAGGAACTGCTTTGTAAACAAATCATGTACACTCACATAGTAAATGATTTACATTTTGATTGATTAAATTTGTTTCTGAATGAACTTAAGCAGATGTTTCATGAACTGCCACATACCAGCTGCTTTGCCACATTTTGGATTATACTTCTTCATACAATATTTTCGGATTTAGGCAATAGATTGCCAGATTTAAATTGCCAATAGATTGCCAGATTTCATAAAAATACAAATAACATGCAAGTGACAAGGCATAAACTGTCTTCTTTAGCTGGTAATAAGAATGGCAAAAAATAGACCTGCACTTTTACATCCTGAGTGTCCTAAAAATGTATTTTGAATTAGTTCTGCAAATATGAATTACATGAGCCATGTCATGGGATCTCAAGCCTGATTACACATTTTGATGTTGTAATGTAATTTTGACTATACTCCAAGTGCACTCAAAATGAAATAAACATTATATTTCATAGCGCCTTTTTGATATTTGCAATTGAAAGACTTTTAAACACTCAATGACAGAACAGAACACATTTGCAAATATCATCATGCTGCTCCATCGCTGTTGAAATCTGATGTACTTCATGTAGCATTGGCACAGATAAATGCAGTCCATAATCATAAAATTTTTTAGAATTGACAAAAATACCAAAGTCTATTCATTCCAGATCAAATTGAAAAGTTGTTGCGATGGGCATTCATTCACAATACAACTCCAAATTTCAATTTTAAGTAAATACGCCATATTCTTTTGAATGTTATGTCTAATGCACAGCTACATTAAAATTTACCCTGGCAGACTTATGTGCATGTTAATAATGTTGATGTGTAATGATGAATCTGTGCTTGTGAATTTAGTTTGGAATTCAGTTACTTTGTTTCTTGTAGGTATTTCATTTGTATAATTAAACATTAATGAGAAAATGAGCATATAGTAAAAAGTTTACTGCATTTGTATGGAAAAATATGAAATCGTTTTGTCCAGTGGATTTACTGCGCTCCAAAAAACTCATATTTTCCAATACAAATGATGTAACCTATAATTATTGTACAGAGAATCAATGTTATTGGATGCCCAGTTTTGAGTAGGTCCTTATTTGTCTATAGTGATGATGTGAGTTTTTAAAATTGTATTCGAAATGGTTCTTCAAAAGATTGAATTATGCTTGTTTTTAGATGTGTTTGTCATGCAGCTATTGCTTTGTGAGTCTTGCATAGTTTAAAATAAATACAGATATGTGCATTTTTTTTAAAATGCAAAACTAATCATAAACATGATGTCATTATTCTTATGTATGAAAGCAGTATTCATTAGTTGTATTTTAGCGTGTCCTTATCGATTGAAGGTATTTCAGATTTAAAAAAGCTGTTCATATAGTCTTGTGCTAATACAAAATTTTGTCTCAGAAATGTCACAGCACCCTTCTTTGCTCATGTTTAACTCATGTCCATCTACAAACATCATAGACTAAGACCTACCAAACATATTGGTCTGGCAGGTTAGGCTGGCTTCAATACACTTGAAATTATAAAGCAGAACAAACAGAACAAACATACTAATAAACATTGTAATAGCAGATCCTGATTTTTTTGTAGTGACACATTATCCTTAAGCTAAATGAATATAGTTCAAGTCACAACTGTCACATGGGAGACGGTTTTATAAATTCATCAGTGGTTTAAAAGAGTAAAAAGCCAAGCACAGTTATCACATTGTGAGTTTATCTTGTCTGTCAGCTAAATGAATACAAATGATTCTATTTGTCACATGAGAGACAGTTTATTTCATTCCTTCACATTCTTTCCATAATTTTTATTTTTCCTGTCTCCCATAAAGAAGAGCTTATTATGTTATAGTGTTGTACATCAATTCATCTAATATAATTTATTTTTTATACAATAGCTCGAGTTTTTCCCCATCTTAATATTACTAAATATTAATGCTGACTTGCCCTTTGGGTAAGAAAGAATCTGTAAATGCTAGGTTCAAAATTTCATAGATCAAAAATGATAAAAATGGTTTCTTCAAAATAACTCTAGTTGTTTTCGATGTTCTCAGATTTTGTTGATGATTTAATAATTGGGATTAAGAAGTCTGTCAGTTTAGGATCAAAAGGTCATAGGTCAAGAGCATTATAACTGAATGAAGGAAAAGGGTTTCTTCATAATAACTTTAGTTCTAGACCATGGATCTTGATGAATGTTTGTGGAGGGCTTGCACTTAGATATGATAAGACCTTTTAATATAGGGGTCAAAAGGTCAAAGGTAAATATTGTGACTCAAGGAAAATTTGGTTTGCAAGCAAACTTTTTTCTAGAGCAAGTCATCTGACCAAATATTGTGACAAGTTCACATTGGGATAATTAAAAAGTCTTTAGATTTGGAGGTCTAAAGGTCAGAGGTCATAGTTATGGTAAGTCTATTTTTTTTTAAAATTCTTCTTCACATTGAATTTAGTTCAGGACCCACTACCTTTGACTAAAGGTAGGGGTCATTCAGATTTATTGGGCAGTAATCTAAATAATCAAGATTATCCTATTAGTGCCTACGTAGAGAACTATTAAACACATGGCTGTCACATATTCACAGTACTCTTGTTATATATGAGATGGGGTACCTATAAAACAAGTGTACTTGATGACATGAAAATAACATAATTTTGACCTTGACCTGAAGGATGTCAGTTGCTATTATGGCTAATTATTGTTAATTCACAGTTCTGCTTTTAAATGTATTTTAACATAGGAATAGAACAAAAATTGATTGTTTGCATCTATGTTGTATAAACATTTAATCCCATGCATGGGTTCAAATTTTGTGAAGAAAATTATAATCTATTCAATTATTTCTGCATACCACACTAAAACATACAAGTGATTATACTGTACAAAATAAATGTATTTGCCATGCAGATGTCATGGGAAAGTAGTTTGTAGTTAGCAAAATGAGTTTCGCTCTCAGTATATAAATAAATACATTGTTGTTATTATTATTATTATTATTATTATCATTATTATTATTATTATTATTATTATTATTATTATTATTATTATTATACAGGAGGTGACAACAGCATTAGAAAAGTTTGCTAAGTACCACATCATCTGGGAGAAAGATCGAGATGTGGACCTTGAGCAGTTCAAAAAGGAGGACCCCAAACTTGGGGAATTTGAGGCCAAGATCAAATACTATGAGGAGTTGGAAGTAGAGATCAATGGGGAACCCGAGTATTATGATGTTGGACCCATTGCTTTATACACAGGTAAAATGCATGATTATTTTACTTTTTATCTTTCAAATTCATCACCTAATCCATTTTTATAACATGTATCACCTTTGGTAAGTCAGATCCTTTTGTGTCATAGCATAATGAGACTGCTGATCTGGGTCTATGTTGTCTGTTCTACTGATTACTCCAAACAAGCTGCACAGACCCAGATCTGCAGGTATGTTACGTGTCATGGCAGATCTGGGTCTGTGCAGCTTGCAGTTGTACATGGCATATAAGCAAGTATATATGGGATTCCGCTTAGATTTTACACTGATTATTTTTAAGTTACATTAGGAAAATAAACATGAAGAGTTAAATTTGCTTTCTAAACAAATTGACCATCTTGGAGAGCATACATCTCAGAAATATTAGATATTAAATGCAATTTTCAAAATAAACTCTGGATTTTTAATTGTGAACATGACTGTTAACCTAAAATTTGACTAGATTAAAATTTTATAGAAGTGACAACATTTGACAACATTTGATTACACACTCATATTTTAAAACCTTTGTGAAAGTCTGACATGACATTGAAATTGTAATGTAGTGGAGTGCAATTACATAAATAAAATTGAGTAATTATTGGGTTTGTTTTAATTTTCTCAGTTCAAAAGTAATGCAAATAGTGTGTGTGTGTGTGTGTGTGTTTAGGGGCAAGACATTGAGCTCATCCCTACAATATTAAAAATTCTACAGAGTTTAGTCAGAAATACAGTGGATGTCAGTTTCAATTTTTTAACCTGAAATTTGATAAAATATTCGTATAATTTTCACTTGCTTGTACTAACTCAATCTAGGTAAGTTGAGACAGTTTTGAATATTTGGCCATGTAATAAGTATGAATCTTTACAATATTAAATGTATTTTTCAGAAAAGCTCAAGTTTGGCTTGACCACTGAGACCCGAGCATGGCGTTTGCATTACGGCAAGGCCTGCAACAACAAGTACAGGTCAGAAATGGAGGAAATTTTCTCATTCATTGATGACCTTAACAAGAGGTTGTCTCGACCAATCAAAGATCTGGATGATATCCGATTTGCTATGGCAGCTTTGAAAGACATCAGGGAGAGTGAAATTCGAATTGATATGATGATCACACCAATTGAGGTTCGTGACTGGGACAGAACGCATAATTATTATAATTGTAAATTGTGTCTGAAAGTTGGCAATTTGTGCAGTTTCAAATTACATGTATCTAGATGTACACCATGATTATTTTTAATTTAATTTTTTTTTATAGTAAAATCATACAGTAATGATTACATTTTATTAAATGCCTCCTTCCTCACACATTGTATCTCATACTTAATAATAATAATAATAATAATAATAATAATAATAACAATAATAATAATAATAAATATAAAAGATAGTAATAACAGTAATAATAAAATAATAATATAATAAAATAATACTGTTAATAGTAATAACAGTAATAATAAAAATAATAAAATAATAATAACAATAATAAAAATAAAATATAGTAATCACAGTAATAATAATAATAATAATAATAATAATAATAATAATAATAATAATAATATTGTGGACTTAGTACAACACCTATTATTAGAAGCTCTACTTGCTTTACAATATTAGTTAACAAATGAAAACATGTAGAATGACAAGATTACAGAAACAAATATCATGAAATTACAAAACAAAATAAAATTTGTCACAAATTATGAATTAAGTAAACTTTCTTATGTCTTCATATTGTTTAAAAATAAATTGTCTATACTGTCACTAAGATTCATAGTGGCGACTTATTTCTAACAATGTCACCTAAAACATTTGTCCCAAAATTCAGAAATACTGCTAAGTGCCAAAGTGATACAGATTTATTTTAAGAAACACTCTCAAAAGAAAGAGGTCTCTCAGGGATTGATTTCTCACTAGAGATGTTCCAAATTAGTGTTAACAGTTAAAATTTATTAGTAATCACTTGTTTATACAGTATATTTGGTCTTAAGGATGATTGCTTGTGAGTCAAACTTTTAAAAGCTGGACATTTTTACATAGTGAATGGTCCAAACAATCAAAATTCACCATAACAATCTATAGGTTGTATGCATTTTCTTGCAATTTTCTTAGTGGAATATCTGTACCTGAGAAAATGACATGGTTTAGAAATGAATGGGGAAGACTACTGTCACTAATTTCCCATTAAGAAAGCTGAATAACTATTTTAAACAATTCATCAAATTTGAACAGGTTAAAGAACATTTACTCCTTTCATATTAACAAAGAAAATGATATTTTGGTTAGAAAACATTTCCACTATGACAAAATTACTGAAGTTACATCAGAAATATACCTCTCTGAAAACTGTTAAATCCAGTATAATATAGTTTCTTGCCATTATTTATTTTATGTAAAATAACATTCAAATTATTATTTTGTATTTGCTTTGTTAGTAATGTTTTTATTATTTTATTTTGTTTTTGTCATATCTCTACATAGGTTGGTTGATTTAAAAGCTTTTACTGCTCTGGTAATTTTTATTTTTTATTTTTATTTTGATATTTTGTATCTGTTTGTTATTATAAAACAAAAAAGATATGACTGGAAGTAACATCTATTTGTATGCTACTTACTTTGGATTAAAAGTCAAAGAAAAAAGAAATATAATGCTCCAATGAAGGTGCACAGTATCAGATGTTCATTTATTCTACAATGATCATTATGTGGATGATAATTAGAATTCAGTTTTCCTCAACGCAAAGCAAGCATTACAGATTTATTTCCGGCCATAAGTCGCTAATGACATTTCATCCACTTTACCATCATCTTTCACCAGACTTGTATTCCATTATTATAATTGTATAGGAATTTTTTAATTTATTTTTTAATATGATACAGGAGTTTAACCATGTCAGTTTATGTTCAGTCTCACTTGATTTCATAGTAAAATGATAAACAAAGGTGAAAAGTGATGTCATAATGATGACATCATGATGTAATCACATCATAAAAACTACACTACCATAAAATGCCACATTTATGAACTTCACATTTGTGTTTAATTTGGAATCTCTGTACAATGGGATCCTATCAATAAAGGATGACATTTTTTGGTCCCTTGAGTGTCTTAAAAAGGTAAATTTTACCAGAAATAAAAATGTTTCCTAGAGTCAGATTTCGTCGAGTATAGGAGAACATTGAATAATTAAACACAAGCTGATAAAATCTTCCCTAACATCTTCATTTATTTAATATTTAAAATGGAGCTAATTCAGACTTTGGAGGTTTCAGATTTTCTGAGAATTCCATATACATGTATACAGATTTCAGGTTTTCAGAGAATTCTATATTTCGAGATTCGGCTGTTATTTGTCACATTGAAATATAATTTGATGTTCAGGTTGAAGTTAAAGACGTGATAAAAGATGTCACATTGAAATATATTTAAATGTTCGGGTTGAAGTTAAAGACAGGAAAATGTTATCTTCTTCAAGGAATCCTATGGTATGCTGAATAAACATGAACTTCCAGTTGCAAAAGAGGAGACAGAACGCTGCGACACGCTGCGTTATTCATGGCAGCGAGCAAATGTGCAGGCAAATGAAGTCCAAACACATCTCCTAGAAATTCAACCAAACTTCAAGAGTGAACTTATCCTGGATGTCAAGGTGTTTATCAAGGAGACCGGTGACTTCTATTCCAGTTATGATAAGGTAATCATTCTAATAATCAAACATTCCTTCATCATGAGCTAAAATTATGAACCCATATTTTATGCCGACTGAATAAAAAGTAATTAGAATTTCATGTATCCTAAAAATTTAACACTGTCGACCATAATCTACAATTTCCTCTTTTTTCATCCTTGTAGATCCAGTACTGAATTTAAAAATGTTTGAGGAAATGCATTGGTCAATATCTCTGACGTTTCTACATGTACAGGCATGAAGCATTGTTTACACATTTATCTTAGGGACTATATCTTGACTGCAAAGTAGGTCACACAGTAATCTGCTTTTCGTTCTTTGCTTGGTTGTCATAACAAGTAATAGAATGATGTGTGTAGTGTTTCACATTTTCTTTTAAAACATAAAAAAACATTTTAAAAAATCAGTTTTTTTATCAATTTCTCAAACAATTATCAAAAAAGAATGGAACTTGTACAGAATTTATATAAAGATGCACCTCCTAATTGTTTTTGTGTGCATGTGTAACAACAGTCTATTATGAAGTATTCTTTAAAAAACAAAAATTGAAAGTAACTTTATGGAAGCACACTTTCTTAATTTTCTGTAGCAAGCCAAGTTGCTATTTATTGCAAAAACTAGATATCTTGTAAATTTATACAAAGCTTCTAAGGTTAAGGTACTTCTCATTTTTCATAAGATATATAATACCATTTATTACACTTGCTATATAATAAATAAAATTTATTATACCCAGAGTTAATTTGGATGCTTCACAAATTTTATAAACTACATTATTAATTAAGTTGTAAAGTGTATACAATATGTGATAAACATATTAAGATATAAACTATAAAGTTTAAACTTTATATATTATATTAATTATGTTAATTAAGGTATTTGATGAAGTTTTTAATTTATGAAGTATCTTGTACAGTATGTCAGATATCTAAATTAGTTCTATTTATACAAAATCTTATTTATATATTTTATAACATATTTTATAAAATATAGAAGATATCTTACAAATGTTACAAAATTTAACATAGACTATATAAATTATTTTTTTAAACTACAAATAACTTGTATATTGAACAATTTTATAAGACATACAATTTATACAGAAAGAAAACATCAGTTAATCTATGCTATGTTTCATTTTTGATTGCAAATACTTTTAATTTGTGATTTTGTAAGAATTACCAGTTTTCATGGGGTAACATGTTTCGTGGGTCACCAATTTGTATAGGGCACGAAGACACCAAGACATTCATTAGGTACCAATTTTCTAACATTTTGTGGCTGTAACAAACCAAACATTTCATGCCCAATCAATTAAGGATGTTATACTGTAGAGATAATAACTAGGAACCTTTTAAATATCCAGGAATTTTATTAATATATACAATATAACATGTTTCAAAACAATGATATTTGATATTTAAAAGAACCAAATTAATGATTTTGCCTCTTCGCAGTCTGGTCCCATGGTTCCTGGTGTACCGCCACGTGAGGCATCAGACAGACTGATTATTTACCAGAACCACTTCGATACCCTGTACAGGAAGTACATGACATATACTGGAGGTGAGGAACTTTTTGGACTTCCTGTGACTGATTACCCAGAGCTGCTCCGGATCAAGAAGGAGCTTAACCTTCTGCAGAAACTCTACAGTCTGTATAACAATGTCATCGACACTGTACATGGCTACTATGACATCCTGTGGCAAGATATAAACATTGAAAAAATCAACAATGAGCTTTTGGAGTTCCAAAATAAGTAAGAATCAGAGAATTTATCGTACACCTTGTGTGAGATTTGAAGTGTTACTTATAAACTAGCTTTCTTCATACACATATGGAATGATTTTGGTGATGATGTAGTAATAATGATAATAATCATCATAGTCATAATAAATAGTATATTTATGAAAATTTAACATGGAAATTTCTTATAATAAAGTAATTGCTTCATAATCCATTTCATTTTATTATAGTATTTTGACTGATGATAAAAAGTTGTATTATGATTTTACATATCCCATCACTATGTATGATGTAGCCACATTGTAATATTAGTCCTAATAATTCACCTTCATCCGTAATATTAGTCCTAATAATTCACCTTCATCCGTAATATTAGTCCTAATAATTCACCTTCATCTGTTATATTAGTCCTAATAATTCACCTTCATCCGTAATATTAGTCCTAATAATTCACCTTCATCCGTAATATTAGTCCTAATAATTCACCTTCATCCGTAATATTAGTCCTAATAATTCACCTTCATTCGTAATATTAGTCCTAATAATTCACCTTCATCCGTAATATTAGTCCTAATAATTCACCTTCATCTGTAATATTAGTCCTAATAATTCACCTTCATCCGTAATATTAGTCCTAATAATTCACCTTCATCCGTAATATTAGTCCTAATAATTCACCTTCATCCCTTATATTAGTCCTAATAATTCACTTTCATCCGTAATATTAGTCCTAATAATTCACCTTCATCCGTAATATTAGTCCTAATAATTCACCTTCATCCGTAATATTAGTCATAATAATTCACCTTCATCTGTAATATTAGTCTTAATAATTCACCTTCATCTGTAATATTAGTCATAATAATTCACCTTCATCCGTAATATTAGTCCTAATAATTCACCTTCATCCGTAATATTAGTCCTAATAATTCACCTTCATCTGTAATATTAGTCCTAATAATTCACCTTCATCCGTAATATTAGTCCTAATAATTCACCTTCATCTGTAATATTAGTCATAATAATTCACCTTCATCTGTAATATTAGTCCTAATAATTCACCTTCATCCGTAATATTAGTCCTAATAATTCACCTTCATCTGTAATATTAGTCATAATAATTCACCTTCATCTGTAATATTAGTCCTAATAATTCACCTTCGTCCGTAATATTAGTCCTAATAATTCACCTTCATCTGTAATATTAGTCCTAATAATTCACCTTCGTTCGTAATATTAGTCCTAATAATTCACCTTCATCTGTTATATTAGTCATAATAATTCACCTTCGTCCGTAATATTAGTCCTAATAATTCACCTTCATCTGTAATATTAGTCCAAATAATTCACCTTCGTCCGTAATATTAGTCCTAATAATTCACCTTTATCCGTAATATTAGTCCTAATAATTCACCTTCATCCGTAATATTAGTCCTAATAATTCACCTTCATCCGTAATATTAGTCCTAATAATTCACCTTCATCCGTAATATTAGTCCTAATAATTCACCTTCATCTGTAATATTAGTCCAAATAATTCACCTTCATCCGTAATATTAGTCCTAATAATTCACCTTCATCCGTAATATTAGTCCTAATAATTCACCTTCATCCGTAATATTAGTCCTAATAATTCACCTTCATCCGTAATATTAGTCCTAATAATTCACCTTCATCCGTAATATTAGACCTAATAATTCACCTTCATCCGTAATATTAGTCCTAATAATTCACCTTCATCCGTAATATTAGACCTAATAATTCACCTTCATCCGTAATATTAGTCCTAATAATTCACCTTCATCCGTAATATTAGTCCTAATAATTCACCTTCATCCGTAATATTAGTCCTAATAATTCACCTTCATCCGTAATATTAGTCCTAATAATTCACCTTCATCCGTAATATTAGTCCTAATAATTCACCTTCATCCGTAATATTAGTCCTAATAATTCACCTTCATCTGTAATATTAGTCATAATAATTCACCTTCATCCGTAATATTAGTCCTAATAATTCACCTTCATCTGTAATATTAGTCATGAATATATCATTCACCTTCATCTATAACAAAATGTTGGCTTGTATTACTCCCATGAGACATTATATAGGAGAATAGTAATGCAGTACTCGCTGACTCAGTATAAGGCCCTTCATTATAACACCTTCTCTTGTAAGGTGAGTATAGTTGTTGACTATTTCATTAAGTGTAGTAAAATTATATTCATGTACTCAAATCCAAGGCATGCTCACTATAAGGATGTATACTGTATGGCATTATAATGAGGGAATAATGTATCATATATTCCATAATAAGGCAATCTGAATTTAAGGTGCTCTACTCCACCTTCCAAAGTACATCATTATAATGAGGGAGTACAGTGTCATGTACTTCATTATATGGCATTTTCACTGAAAGACTGCCTCTTCTGCCAAGAAATAAAAATGGTCTTTCAAGACAGGTTTTACTGCACTGTAAAAATGATTAGAGGAATAATGAAAACATCAAAAACTTTTTTTTAGATGCCGCAAACTTCCACGTGCTCTTAAAGATTGGCCAGCTTTTGAGGACTTGAAGAAAACAATTGATGATTTCAATGAGATGGTTCCATTACTGGAGCTGATGACAAACAAAGCCATGAAACCCCGTCACTGGCAGCGAATGGCTGAGGTCACTGGACATGTATTTGATGTGGAGAGTGATAACTTCACCCTCCGCAACATCTTAGAAGCTCCATTGTTAAAATTCAAAGAGGACATTGAGGTATGTTGCAATGGCCCTGCTGGTATTGGTATTGGTAATTTTTGTGAAATAAACTTTGTATCTTATGTGTCAACATGTTGTTTCAATTTAATTATACAAATGCAGACATGTCATTTTTCCCAGTTTACTTGAGATCATCCTGAAGTTTTGTTTAAAAATCTGAAAATCCAGATTTCCTGAGTTTTTGCCCAAATTCTGATTTTTTGAAACTAACAACATTTTTAAATAAAATACCTTTTGATTCTTGATGGCTCAGCAAAGAGAGCAAAAGTGATGCAAAAATTCTAAGAGGAATACTCTACAGCCACTGATTTCAGTACTTGTAAATATCAGCACAGTTAAAATGATCAATGGATCAACACATGATCAATCGGAAATTGTAATACCAAACCAAGACCTTCTGTACAGAGTTAACACTGCATGTTTTAAATTTTCCATTTTAAAACTGGATAAGGGGGCATTTATTAGAGTGGAGGTGTTAATTATGGAGTATTTGATTTATTGTCACATATGTTGCTCCTTATTTGTTTCTCCAAATTCAAATTTGTTCCCTTTGGCATCATAGTTTTCATTCCACTCAAGGTGGCAGGTCTGCATATCACATATGTACATGATTGATATAAGCTATAGTCATTAAATAGAATACAAAATAATTCTCCCTGGATATGTTTTTTAAAGCATATATTTTGAAATGATGGAGAATGCTTGACTTATTAATTAGTATAACTATTTATCATGAATTGAATTTTCTCCATGCAAATAATTATGGGAATCAACAGAGGACTATTTAGTTGATGGTGTAAATTATGTGTAAATTAGATGAGAGATCTTGAAGTGCTTGAAGTTAATAAGATTTGGAACTGTGCAGGTTATATAGTACATGATCAGCAAATTGAACAACCCAGCACCTGGAGGAAAATTGCTGTTTAGTAAATTTAATTTGTCAGTAGGCCATTGGAATTTATGTTATGCAACAGTTGATTGACGGTCATCATGCAAGACAGAGATGTCAGTATAAACTTTATTTATATAATTATGCATAATCTGCACCCACCCAGATCTGATATGACATAAAGTGCAGGCAGATCAGTGTTAAGGCAGATTGCTTGTCAATAGAGCAAAAAGCAACAACCTTGACCCTAGATCATAAACTCTGTGATTCTGATGGATAATGAGTTTCCATTATCATCCTGTCAAGAAAACAAGCTTTCAACAACTATTGCGATCGGTTGAACCGAAAACTCGAGCTTAAGAGGAAATCATACACAAGTCTGAGTGAGAGTTTAAGATTAAGTTTCAATTGTAGCCAACCAAAATAGACTTTTTCAAATTTTAAGTCATCTGTAATTAGTAGACAAAATCTGAAGTTCAGACTTGAACAAAATGGCTTCATGATTTCCAAGTTATGGTATATTATACACTAGCTAATTTAGGTCTGTGATGCTAACAGTTGTTCATGTATTGTATGAGAGCCAAAATGATACATATTAAATTTTTCATCCTATTTGTTCTTCATAGGACATTTGTATATCTGCTGTCAAAGAGAAGGACATTGAAGCCAAACTGAAGCAGGTCATTGCCGACTGGAGTAACAAGGAGTTCACTTTTGGAAACTTCAAGAACCGTGGTGAACTACTTCTTAGGGGAGACTCGACTGGTGAGATCATCTCACTTATGGAGGACTCCCTCATGGTTCTCAGCTCTTTGATGAGCAACAGGTACATTTTCCCACCCCCTGAATCTAGTTCTGTCCTTCCTATCCAAAAATAAGATGTTATGAGAGATGAATGTAATTGTTCAACATATTTATTACATAATTTTTTCCTAATAGGTTTATTGACTAATTTGCATATTCTGTAAAATTCAGTGTTGCTATGAATGTTAATATATTTGTATGCCCCATCATGAACAGGGAAGGGGAAATAGTTTTACATTTGTCAGTCAATCAATTCATATATTCATACCTCTGTCCTTGTATCCATTAAATTTTGCACATGTTAAATTTTGCACATAAGTCAGTTTGGTTATGTATTAGTGCCTTCCAAAAAACAATTAAAATGCAGTTTTACTTAATTCACAAAAATATATATTCATGAAAATTATTGTTAATGTACATTATACATTTTTCTTTTAAAATGTGTTACCACCAGATACAACACACCTTTTAAGAAACAAATACAACAGTGGGTGCACAACCTGACCAACTCTTCTGAGATCATTGAAAGTTGGATGACAGTGCAAAATCTATGGGTGTACTTGGAGGCAGTATTCGTGGGAGGTGACATTGCCAAGCAGCTGCCAAAGGTAAATGTTAAACCTTTTGTCCTTAAAACAGTAAGAAAGCTATCATGTCTTTTAGTAAGAAAGCTATCCTGTCTTTCAGTAAGAAAGCTATCCTATCTTTCAGTAAGAAAGCTGTCCTATCTTTCAGTAAGAAAGCTATCCTATCTTTCAGTAAGAAAGTAAGAGGGCTATCCTGTCTTTCAGTAAAAAAAGCTATCCTGTCTTTCAGTAAGAAAACTATCATATCTTTCAGTAAAACAGCTATCCTATCTTTCAGTAAGAAAGTAAGAGAGCTTTCCTGTCTTTCAGTAAGAAAGCTATACTGTATTTCAGTAAGAAATCTATCCTATCTTTCAGTAAAAAAATCTATCCTATCTTTCAGTAAGAAATCTATCCTATCTTTCAGTAAGAAATCTATCCTATCTTTCAGTAAGAAATCTATCCTATCTTTCAGTAAGTAAGATATCCTACTTTCAGTAAGAAAGCTGTGATCCTCTCTTTCAGTAAGAAAGCTATAATATTTTTCAGTAAGAGAGATGTTCTACCTTTCAATAAGAAAGTAAAGTTGTCATATCTTTTTCTGTGGATGCAAATGTATTTGCATGAATTAAGAACTTGCCTGCAATAAACAGAAATTTAAAGAAAAATCATTTCCCCGGGTTTCCTTACTGGTTATTACTGGTTATACTGGCTATTTAAAAAAGACCTTGTACATCTTAGTTATAGTTCAAAGAACCTTTAATTCCCTTTATTCTGGTGTATGATTGATGGGTGTTATATGGGTTATAGAGTATACAGCTTGGTTCCCAGATGTGCATCCTTCAAAAAAGTGCTAGCTCCACTTTTTCATTTACACTTCTGAGTTTCAGAGATAAACTATAAAAAGAAAATAGCTGAGGTTTTTATATATTTGGTGATTCATTCATTGCACTTTCAGAAGGAAATATTGTCTATTCTGGCAAAACATTTTTTCCCCATTTGAATAGCTGCTAAGAATTGTGTACTTGAGACTAATTCAGGCTGATTTTTTTTTTAGCACAGGGGAACAGTAATTTTAGTTAGCAGTGTGCTTAGATCATGTACAATTTCCAAAAGTACAATATCCAAAGAGGGGCCCCTGAGTGGCCCTATGGTCTAAAGCACTCACTGTTATGGATCACTGCCATCTCACCTCTGTCTGCATGGGTTTAAGTCGCAGATTTGGCCAACGTGTGTATGTGAGAAAGCTTGCCAGTAGATTATCATGTGTTGGTGGGGTTTTTCCAGGATTTTCCCGCATTCTTCCTCCACATTAATACTGGCTGCCATGTATAGCCTATCTTGTGCTGAAAAATGGCGTTAAACCCTATAACAACTATGTCCAAATAAATGTCAGCACCATTACATCAAAGTAGCATAGATGTATGCCAACATTCTCTCCACTGTGCATGTTTTAAATGAAAACAACTTCACCTTACATATGTCACTCTCTCAATAATACATAATAACTGGTGAGCGCCCATTTAATATCTTTACTTGGGACATTGATGTATTGCTGAGTCTTCAGAGGAGTTGGATTTCCAGCATTCTTGTTCTTTCTTTTAAGGAATTATGACCCCTGAATGCCCATCTTTCCTTTGCTATGGTTTCCAAACAGTTGCTTTGCTAAATTACTTCTCATGCATTTTGTGCATTTACTCATTTCAATATATCTGAGAATCATAATATTTCTTGCATTACACATACAGATTTATTGTCAAAATAACTTGTCTGGTGCTATTGTTATGTTGCATTTTATGAAATTGAGCATTTTAGTTTGGATTGTTTATTTTTATTTTTATTAAGTTACTTTTATTTTTCTTTAAATGAAACTCAATATATGATCTCTTCTTTTCACAGGAAGCTAAGCGTTTTAGTAACATTGACAAATCTTGGATCAAAATCATGACAAGAGCGCACGAAACTCCAAATGTTGTTCAGTGTTGTGTAGGTGATGAGACACTGACACAGCTACTTCCTCACCTCTCGGAGCAGTTGGAACTTTGCCAGAAATCTCTTACTGGGTAAAGAGCGCATGACATTTTTTGTTCATTCCACTTCTGTGAAAGCTTTATATGTAGATAACTTTATGGCCTAACCGGAAATTGCCTTGGGCATTCGCTTCAGCTGAATATCTGGTCTTTTGGTATTATTCGAAAGTATTCGCCTTGGCAAATAATACGCGCACGAATGGTTTCAAGTAAAATAATTCAATAAATATCGAATGTTTAAAAAAAAAGTTTTTTAATACATAATAATTTTAATTAATAATAAAGGTTTTCATCTTATAGGCGATATATACGGTATACGATACACGAAAAGTTTAAGTTTCGCATACGATAATGAAACAAACGGTACTCTCCAGAGTTGCACCTACTACTCGGTTCGTGCCCAGATCCGGCAAATAGTACATCCAAATACTCGGATTCGGTACTCGGCGAAAATTATCTGTAGACTCAGTTAGTCCCTAATAACTTTGGTTTTCATGTGAATGTCTGTCTGTTCATCCACACCCAAGAAAAAATTAAAGCTTTTTATGTGGTCATTTTTTCAACTTAAGTTGTCCAGAGAGCCATGTAACTTAATATTGGAATACATCTTGATAGTTAGAAAACATATTTATCAAAGTCTCTGAGGTGGACTGGATGCAGACCATCATCAACTATTGCATTTTATTTCAAGTACATGTTAAACTATATACAATCTTAATGTTTTATCCTCTATCTGTCTAAATATATTAATTTTGAATGAAATTGTATTAGCAAGCCATTATTATTAATGAAGCACATATTTTTTTAATTCAGGTATGGTGATGTAGCTTGGTTACATTTTGTTTTATCATTGTTACTCTTGTTTCACTTCATTTTAGTACTTTGCTAATGAAACAATTAGTTATTAGTCATTTACTTTGGTATTTAGTACTTTGCTAATGAAACAATTAGTTATTAGTCATTTACTTTGGTATTTAGTACTTTGCTAATGAAACAATTAGTTATTAGTCATTTACTTTGGTATTTAGTACTTTGCTAATGAAACAATTAGTTATTAGTCATTTACTTTGGTATTTAGTACTTTGCTAATGAAACAATTAGTTATTAGTCATTTACTTTAGTAATATAGTAATTTTCTTTGTAATTTTGTACTTGAGAATAATTTATCATATGGTTTCCTATCATTAAATGCACAATTAGGAAACACCCTTTTTGAAATAAACCTTAAAATAAGGTATACATTATTATAAGTGGTCAGTTGTATGACTTATCCATTATTATAAGTGGTCGATTGTTTGATTTATCCATTATTATAAGTGGTCGGTTGTATGACTTAACCATTATTATAAGTGGTCAGTTGTTTGACTTATCCATTATTATAAGTGGTCAGTTGTATGACTTATCCATTATTATAAGTGGTCAGTTGTATGGCTCTGATTACAAGCTTGATACTGAAGTGTGCACATCATTAACAATGAAATTAATCTTTACAGTTTTGACAGTCAAAACATTTAAAGGTTATAAGAGGCTGAGGAGATCAGTATTCTGAGGAGAAATTAAATGTAAAGTTAAAGTTACAACATGTCTCATAAACTAATTTATTAGTTTAATTTACTATTTATTGGAATAATTTTAATGTTTATGACATTAGACTGAATTGGAACAGGTGATGACATAAACTGAACAAGATTGCATGAATTTACTTTATTTTAGTTTTATTTTATGTTGTAATTGAAAAATACTTTCATTCATTATCATAACCAGACTGGCACTTGATTCTACAGGTTTTGAATGTATGGTCACAATTAGCGAATTATTTTGTAAGTTATGAACTGGTGTATTTCTTGTGGTAGATTAAATTCCATATATTATCAGTAAGAAAAAGTTGTATACTTTCTTTTCTTTGACCTGGGTATTGTCGTCATGTTTTATGTGACCATCATTTCTGCTATGCGAAGTGAGGTTTACCTTTATACAGGAAAATATTCCCTCAACAGTGACCACGGTAGAGGCTGATGAACAGCATTGCCTCCTCAGATTACCAATTTTTTGAATGTTAATGCAATCAAGGAAGAAAGCAGCTTTTTTTAGTTTTATGTTTCTCCAAGAATGCTTACCCAATCACATTACTTTTAAACCCTCTCATACTTCCAAGCATGAGCATCTTGGTCAAGGTAGACTGGTTAACAAATGTGGTCACCTAGTGTTGGTGAGGGGAGGTAATAGAAAGGGTTGGGAAGAGTTTAATCACTTAACCTATATGGAGTATAGATGCAAAAGATGTGGGTTTGAGATATGATGGAGTTTCTTCCTAATGTTATTGTGATTGGGTAATTATTCTCAGAGATACATAATTGACTAAAAAGTTTGCTTGTTTTCCTAGTTTTAAAAGTTTCTACTTGGATAGATGATTGATAAGATGTTAGCTTGTTTTGCTTGTCTTGCCTTGAATAAACAGTAACATTGACCATATGATCTGCAGGAATTATATATTAGTTGCTTGTGCTCCAATGGAATACCTGCTGTCCAGTATATTGTTATAATAATATATTGGTTCTGAGTTAAGCAAGAAAGCATTTAACTTTTTTTAAAATTAATCTTTCAGCAAAACTTTGAATGAAATATTTGTTTAGTTATAGAACCTGCTCTCATTTAAGTTAGGCTAATACAAAACTAATGAAAAAATCTGAATGGTCTATGTATTGCTCTAATTAACAAGTAAGGGAGGCAACTTATTGTCTATTAGACCTACATGGAAGTCATTTAAGACTTAGCTCCCTTATGACACTTTTGTGGTGAAGAAGGGTGTAGAAACAAATTTTATTCACTTTCTTTCTCCTGCTTTCAATACATCATTTAACTCTCATAACTAATATAACTGGTCCATTTTATTCTTCAGCATTCTTACATTCTCTATTCAATTTTTGTTTCCTTTTCTACAGGTATCTTGAAAAGAAGAGATTGTTGTTTCCAAGATTTTTCTTCGTATCAGATCCAGCACTACTGGAAATTCTTGGCCAGGCCAGTGATCCTCACACCATTCAGGCTCATCTGCTTTCTGTCTTTGACAACATTAAGACGGTCAAATTCCATGAAAAATTCTATGAAACCATTCTCAGTATCCATTCAACTGAGGGAGAATCAATTGAGGTAAAAGAAATACAATTTCATATTGTTTTCATTGACATGAAATATTCATGTACATACTATGTATTAAACTTTGGTACCATATTTTGATTGCTGATTATACAAACTAATGTGTTTTGTATGGCTCATGTGACTTAATGTCCATGCTTTTGGTGTTTTTTCTTCTTCTCATGTCTACATTAGCACCAAGCAAGATGTGGATATCTGAGATTTTGTTGAGGGTTTTGGAAAGTCATATCGCATTCCTTTATTTTATAGACAAAAACAGTAGTTAATGCCTGTAAGTTTTGAATTAGCTTCATGAACTTCACAGCTTTTATTAAGATGTGATCTATTTTGTTAAATTTGCCTTCTAATAAATTTTCTCTGTATGCTGTAAATAACAATATACATATAAGATGAAATTTGCATCAAAGTTATTTTAGTATTACTTACTGGTGGCAACTCTTTAAGAAATAAATGCCATTACAAGTTAAGTTTTGACAAATGAATTCCTATTTTTTTTTGTCTTTTTATTCAGTTTCATTGTAGTCATGACAAATGCAATATTTAAATGTGAAAACCTTGCCCATGAACATGTATGTAAGAATGTCATTAAGTACTGACTGTTTTGATCTCCATCTTTATGTAAATGTTGGTTGCATTGTTGCAATCAATTAAAGTTTAATGCATTACCGTATGACAATAATTAGCCTTTTAGATCAAATCTAGTAATGGCAGTAAAATAAGTAGTTAAAAGACATACAAAGCCTACCGGTACATGAACAAGTGGTCACAGTCATGTGTTATGTCAAATCATTTCATTTGACTAATCAAACATTAATAACACAAAGTACTTGTAACATAATTAAATTATCAAACATTAATAACACTTTAAGTGCTTGTAACATAATTAAATTATCAAACAATTAATAACACTTTAAGTGCTTGTAACATTATTAAATTATCAAACATTAATCATTATCATAACAATCATTTTTTAACAAAATTGAGTTTTTTATTTTTTTACTCTACATAACTATCACTTGTTTTTTAAATAAGAATCTTCATACATATTCTCTTTTCTTCATAGATGTTATCATTTCTTCAAAGATTCTAGAATTGATATTATATTTTCTTCATAGATTCTTCACAGATGTTATCATTTCTTCATAGATTCTTCACAGATGTTATCATTTCTTCAAAGATTCTAGAATTGATATTATATTTTCTTCATAGATTCTTCACAGATGTTATCATTTCTTCAAAGATTCTAGAATTGATATTATATTTTCTTCATAGATTCTTCACAGATGTTATCATTTCTTCATAGATTCTTCACAGATGTTATCATTTCTTCAAAGATTCTAGAATTGATATTATATTTTCTTCATAGATTCTTCACAGATGTTATCATTTCTTCAAAGATTCTAGAATTGACATTATATTTTCTTCATTGATTCTTCAAGGTCTTTATTAAGAGAAGTAGAACACAGTTCCAGCTTATTATCTTACAGCTGTCATTATTTTCTAAAACTTAACATTTAACCATTTTAATTATTTTTCCTGGCTGTTCAGAATTAATAAATATTTTCATGTTAGGACTGGTTGAAAGGTGTGGGTTTAACTCTGCAGCATGTAAAAATTACTTGATGTATAATGGGAAGATTCTAAATCTTTCTCTTGCAGTTGGAGAAGCAAGTTAAAGCAGAGGGTAATGTGGAGGTGTGGCTGATGTCACTGATGTTGATGGCCCAGCGGTCACTCCATGGGGTCATCCGTACAGCTGCCATGGCCATCCAAGACTCCAACTTCCAGCTACTGGAATTCCTGGAGATGTTCCCAGCTCAGGTAGATTATTGGTCTTTGATTATTTACCAGAGTTGATTCTGCCAATGGACACATCAGAATAATAATTTCTAAATCTTTTTAGAGAATTGGCAATTGTTTTAGCATTGTTTAGATTTGCCTAATAATTACTCTTATTTAAAAAAAAATCAATTTTTCTGTTACATAGTTTCCTTAACACGATAGTTAGAACCAAAATATAATGTCCCTATTTTAGAGACACCTTTGTTAGAGAGGTTGATAATAATAATAATAATAATAATAATAATAATAATAATAATAATAATACCTGCAGCTGGACGGAATACATCAGGGATGCTACGAATGCATTAAATCATCAGATGAAAGCGACCAAATGAAGCAGTCTTTGTATCGGTTAAATTAACAACAAACACACTGTGAATTTTACATTAAAATGATGCAGCTGATCTTCATTGGTTGTGTATGAAAACATAAATTGTAAAACAATTACATTGGAGCAACATCTAAAAACTTACAAGGCATCTAAATATTATATTTTCTCAAAAAAATGATGTCCAAAAACATACAGTGTCTGAAAACATACTTTAAATATGATAACAATATTAATATTAATAATTATAATTATTATTATTATTATTATTATTATTATTATTATTTTATTAGTATTAATTATTATTATCATCATTATCATTATTATTATTATTATTATTATTATTATTATTATTATTATTATTATTATAGAGCTTGATCAGGACCAAAATAAAATGCCAGCCTGCTGAGGTGGCCAGGTTAAAATGTTTTAGTTTGGTCAAAAATGGTACAGTTAAGGCAATTAGTTAATTAAATCAATATTATATTTGATCTATTCAAATTAGGTCAGTATTATATTTGATCTATTCAAATTAGGTCAGTATTATATTTGATCTATTCAAATTAGGTCTGTATTATAATTTACCGATTCAAATTAGGTCAGTATTATATTTAATCTATTCAAATTAGGTCAGTATTATATTTGATGTATTCAAATTAGGTCAGTATTATATTTGATCTATTCAAATTAGGTCAGTATTATATTTGATCTATTCAAATTAGGTCAGTATTATATTTGATCACTATCCTTGAGCAATTACATCTTCCTTTGATTAATTTTTTTAACTCTAAGAATTTGAATAGAATTATTACCATATTTACCTATTTGTTGAAGAATATAGCATTCATTGGTGTGTTTCCCCAATTGATACGCTCACAATCATTCCTATTAGCCACACTTAGTTTCCTTTCTCTACAGTGTAGCAGAATTACCATATATGCTTATCTATAAGTCGGATCAAACTGCATAGACCCAGATTTGCCATCACCTAAAGTGTTAGCAGACCTGGGTCTTTGCAAGTTGTTAAGAGTAATCAGTAGAACAAACAACATGGACCCTGATCATCAAGTGCAATAAGAGATTATGAGACAACATATCAGGATCTTTATTGTTTGGACTGGACTTATATGTAGGTATGTACAGTATACAGCCTATTTATAGTAAAAATATACATACATATTTGATCATTGACAGGTTGGCCTGCTGGGTATTCAGATGATCTGGACCCGAGATTCCACTGAGGCTTTGACCAATGCTAAATACGATCGTAAAGCTATGGCCCAGACCAACCAAGCCTTTCTGGAACTGCTGAATGTGCTTATTGACCAGACAACAAAAGATCTGTCTAAGGTTGAGCGTACCAAATTTGAGACTCTTATCACAATCCATGTACATCAGAGGGACATTTTTGATGACTTGGTAAATACTTGTTAATACTGTATGGGTGGGTGGTGTAAAAATTTGTTGTACTTAGATGTTATACATGTCGATTAGACTGATATTTTGTTTCATAGTACATATACTTTGAATGTATTTTTATGGGTATCAGCATTGGCTGTTTTGTAAAAAAAATACATTTTCATCAGGATCCAAATTTGTGGATCAGGTCATGTTATCTCCACAGAGGGTCTATACGTATTTAATTTAAAGAGATCAAGAAATTTCTGACATCCCATGCCCCAGAAAAAAGTTAATTCACAGATTTAGTTTTTTCATGGCATTAATTACCTTACGATTTTATGTAATGTCACCTAATTTTTTCCTATTTTTGAAACTTATTTAATTGACATTTGATGGAGAAAAACATTAAGTCTTGAAAAGAATGGTCAGGATTTTAAGCATCTTCATTATCATGGATTCCACTGAATTCCTGAATCAACTGTCCTGCATTTTATAAAGGACAAATGTCAAAGTCAGCAAAAAATAAATTACTGTATATTCTCTGATAATTTGAATCTATCTGCAAACTGCATAGACTCAGATCTGCCTTTGCATGTTTCACCTGCAGATCTGGGTCTTTGCAGTTTGTTAGGAGTAATCAGCAAAAGAAACAAAATAGACCCTGATCTTTAAGCACTTTATGTGATGGCAGATCAGGGTCCATATTGTTTGCAGGGTCCTCAGGTGCCATGTGGTCTGAAGTGCTTGCATTTACAGATCACTTACATCTCTCCTCTGTCCATATGGGGTTCAAGTCTTGGCTTGGTCAATGTGGATAGATGTGAAAGCATGCTAGTAGCTTCCTGTGGGTTGGTGGTTCTTACCAGGTTCTTCTTTGGTCACCAAACATCCTTTGTATAGCCCTTCATGTTCCAGAAATGGCATTAAACCCACAAAAGCAAACAAAAAAATGTTTTTGTTTACGTTTTGGATTTTATAAGTGAGTATAATGTGTAGTTAATTATCCAGACACATCATCTAAGTCTGGATTGAACAAAATCTTTCCTTCAGATGTTTAAATCTATTCTGCCTTTTTTCTACAGTGTCGAATGCATGTGAAGTCTCCAACAGACTTTGAATGGCTGAAGCAGTCACGATTCTATTTCATTGAGGATCAGGATAAATGCCTGATCTGTGTCACAGATGTGGATTTCACATACCAGAATGAATTCCTGGGCTGCACAGAACGACTGGTCATTACCCCTCTCACTGACAGGTATTGCACATTTTATTGCTTATGTTTGCAATAATTTTTATCTCACCTGGTAAAACATGTTGTAATTTTTGCAGCATCATTGTTAAAATTCAAGATACAATTTGTTTCTAAAAGATTTTTCCAAGTCAGATAATGGGCGATATGTCATTGCATGGGTGGTTTGTGAGATCTGTGGATCAATTGCATATGAGATCTCTGGATCCATTTGCATGGGTCACATGTAAGATCTGAGGATCTATTGCATTTTACCCTCTTCTCATTGGATTACCTTGTATTTTAGTTCCTAATGTTATAATGGTATTAGCAGAATACTGAAATAATCAACGTTTCAGTTTGAATTTTGACCTGCATTAATTACTCAACTGAAATTTGAGGAAGGGAGCTTGTGAAATTAATAAATAAATTCATTAAGCAAAACGTTGAAGTAAAGAGAAATCAGGAAGGCAGGTGGTCAAGGGAAAATGTTCTATTACGACATTATACAAATATATCAGAACACTATTAACATTGATGCACCCATGATTCCAAAGACAGGTGACATCTTGGAAAAAATAAAATATATGGATTAAAAAGAATTGAATGCAGCGTTAGTATTTAAAAAATGAGAGTCATATTTTACTTTGATGACATTGCTTTCTTACCTTGGTCGACTGCACTATCATCTTTTCTTTGGACAATTTCATTATTTTAGTGAATATTATATCACATGCTCAAATAACCCATACAAGCATTGACATTATTTTACCTTGTGCTCAAGTAACCCATACAAGCATTGACATTATTTTACCTTGTGCTCAAGTAACCCATACAAACATTGACATTATTTTACCTTGTGCTCAAGTAACCCATACAAACATTGACATTATTTTACCATGTGCTCAAGTAACCTATACAAACATTGACATTATTTTACCTTGTGCTCAAGTAACCCATACAAACATTGACATTATTTTACCATGTGCTCAAGTAACCTATACAAACATTGACATTATTTTACCTTGTGCTCAAGTAACCCATACAAACATTGACATTATTTTACCTTGTGCTCAAGTAACCCATACAAACATTGACATTATTTTACCATGTGCTCAATCAAGTAACCCATACAAACATTGACATCTGTTTTACCATGTGCTCAAGTAACCCATACAAACATTGACATCTGTTTCACCATGTGCTTAAGTAACCCATACATTGACATCTGTTTTATCAGGCTCAATTAACTCGTACAAACATTGACATTGTTTTACCTGAAATGCAGCTGTACATTTGAATTTTCCTTCCAAATTTTGCTTTTTTGAAACTTCAGTCATCTCTTATTATATACAAGCATTTTTGGCAAACATTTGCATTTTTTCTTAATTATTTTTCATGGAAAATTAATCATTCATGAATCAAATGCAGAATGATGAATTTCTGCAAGTTTTTCCTTAAGATATTGAGTCACTTTTGTAATTCATCCTTGAAAATACACTAAATTAGCAGCCATCAGTGA
Source organism: Unio delphinus (assembly GCA_029339505.1). NCBI lineage: Eukaryota > Metazoa > Mollusca > Bivalvia > Unionida > Unionidae > Unio > Unio delphinus. The sequence goes on along the minus strand of JAQISU010000226.1, from coordinate 7,155,586 downwards.
CTTTACACTGCAATCTCCAGCCATCAAGTCAGTCTTTAATGTTTTTTGATTACCAGATATGTTGTTTTAATGGGATTGAATTGATATTTGCACATATTTATTGACTTTTACAATGGCTCGTCCCAGATGTATAGCTGATGAGCTTTAAAGGAACATGTATAGGCAGATTTTTTTCTTCCCTGATGATCTTTTTGCATGCGAGTCAAGATTTGTGAGACATAGTACTAAAACATTTGGGATAACTTCACTTCCATGCTTAGTGTTCAGCACTTCCATTATATTCTTTTGCTGTAATTAAACAATACTTTGATAAAGGTAGATATTATAAAATGTATATACCTATTAATTGCCCCAAAATTTAAATATTTATATGTGTGTGACTCACAACCAAGAGCAAACAGTTTCATCAGTTCTGTAATGCACAATAACCCAGCTGATCAATGTCTGTCTTGATTGCTTGATATAATAGATAGAATCTGATCTACCTGTGCAATATGTCTGTCAGATCTGGGTCTGCATATTTTGTACACAGGCCAATATGTTATATTTGTAAAACATTTTGTATATCAGATGTTACATTACACTGGCTCAAGCCCTGGGAATGTGTATGGGTGGATCCCCAGCAGGACCTGCTGGTACTGGCAAAACAGAAACCGTCAAGGACATGGGTCGATGTCTTGGCAAATATGTTGTTGTCTTCAACTGCTCTGATCAGATGGACTTCAGAGGACTTGGACGTATCTACAAAGGTAATTAAAAGAGTAATTTCAAGATAGTAATTAGAAATTAAATTTTTGTTTTTACTTTCTAATTTTTTAAAATCAACAAAACCATAATAATTTTAAGTGTGACAGTAAATAGTATGTATGTGGGTATTTTTTTGTGCCTATATATATTTGTTAAAGCTTTGTTAAATATCCAGATCGCATACACACACACTCTCTCTCTCTCTCTCTCTCTCTCTCTCTCTCTCTCTCTCTCTCTCTCTCTCTCATTATTAACTAGTATTTATGTTATTTCTTTATATAGGTCTGGCCCAGTCTGGATCCTGGGGATGCTTTGATGAATTCAACCGTATTGAACTTCCCGTACTCTCTGTGGCTGCACAGCAGATTGCAGTTGTACTCCAGGCCAAGAAAGAGAGAAAAACTGCTTTCATTTTCACTGATGGAGATAATGTTTCCCTCAACAGAGAGTTTGGAATCTTCTTGACAATGGTATAAACTGATAAAAATATATTTCACTTGAGAATTATTTATAGACTCATCCTTGGCAAATGCTCATTATAACAATCACTTTGGCATATGTGTGCATGTCTGTACATCTGTATGTCCATTCACACCCTAGATTACGCTCATTGTTAAAAAAACATTTAGATTAGGAATATTAAGAAATTTATATTAAGCTCATTGATCAAGACATTGAAATCTTTATTTTCCTATTATGTATGTTTTTCAAGCCTGTTCAAGAAGGGCTGTGACAAACGGGCATGTCTTGACAAAAGGCCATGCCTTGACAAAAAGGCATGTCTTGTCAAAACGGCATGCCTTGACAAAAGGACATATCTTGTTAAAGCATCACATTTTGTACAAACCACTCTTGAGAACATTTCAATCAGCAGTGTGAAGAATCGAGTCAAGTTCATGGCAATTCATTGTACTGTATAATCAATAAATCTGTGCTTAGTAAACTAGGTCGCTCAAGACAGGTTTTACTGTACAACTGAAACCCATGATCATACTTGCCTTGTAACAGTAACAGTGCTGTACTAAAAAGCCTTATTGTGAGGGAATGATGTAAACACTCTGGCTTTTCTGTCACACTGGGTGATATTTTTATATCTTGTTTGTAATGTAAGGTTTTAAATGTTGGATGGTTGTTAGATTTCTTGCAGTGTCTGGACCATTTGATGTCATTACCTATACTGTTAAGAATATTGAACAAAGAATTGTCCAGAACATAACATAATATTGATTTTAAATTTTAACACAATGTATTTAAAATTAAAAATGTTTCTCACTACAGAATCCAGGATATGCTGGTCGACAAGAGTTGCCAGAGAATTTGAAGATCAACTTCCGAACAGTAGCCATGATGGTTCCAGATAGGCAGATAATTATCCGTGTCAAGCTGGCCAGTATTGGTTTCTTGGAAAACATAATTCTTGCAAGAAAGTTCTTCACACTGTACAAACTCTGTGAGGAGCAGCTCACCAAACAGGTAATAATAGCCTAAAAATTACATTTTCTCATGTGAACAATTGTGATCAGAATAAATCCTGATCTACCAGCAGATTCTCTCATCACAAATCTAGATCACTGCTGGTTAGAGAAGGATGTCTTTTTATTTGGGTATTATATATGGTATAATAGATTTTGCAATGATTGGTATGGCTTGAGCTGAGTTTAAATGTTGATCACTGTTAAAACTAACATATTGTCATCAACTTAGTAACATCAGTCCTATTCTTTAACACCTTTAATTTACAATAAGAAAATAAGTGTCATGTTTTATTAGGACTTCTGATTCAATAAATAAAGATATAAAACTGGTATGATTTTAATCATGGAGTCCATAGTGGTACCTTGTTATATCCAGAATTGTATTATAATGATCAAGTGCTGCATTTCTACACATCTCTTCAAGACATTTAATCCTGTAATTGGCACTTCAGAGTACCTTAATTTCTATAATGAAAACTTGTACTCAGAAAATCAATCAATTGACGGTCAAATTATTGTGTTAAAGACAATTATTGTGTCAGAGGTAATTATTGTGTTAAATGAAATTATTTTGTCAAAGATAATTATTCAGTCCAAAATAATTATTGTATCCAAAAACACTATTGTCTCAAATACAGTGATTGCCTCAGATTTAATTATTGTGTACATGTATTTATTTTGGCAAAGAGAAAATAGTAATGATTTTTCTGCCTTTTTTTTAGGTGCATTATGACTTTGGTCTCAGAAACATGTTGTCTGTATTGAGGACTCTGGGAGCTGTGAAGCGGTCTAATCCAAATGATACTGAGCAGACAGCTGTCATGCGTGTGCTGCGTGATATGAACCTGTCAAAACTGGTTGACCAGGATGAACCATTGTTCTTATCACTCATCAATGACTTGTTCCCTGGAATCACCCTAGACAAGGCTGGCTACCCAGAACTAGAAGCTGCCATTAATCACAGGATCGAAGAGGCAAAACTGGTGAACCATCCAACATGGAATCTCAAACTGATCCAGGTATAATTATCGGAATTAATAATTTTTTTTTTCATAAAGGCTGTTATTGATGTTTCCAGAGACTGATTGTATTTTACAAACATCATGGCCAGAACTGTTATAAAAAAGTGAAGTTGAGTGCAAAAAAAAAATTCACGGCGGCTACAAACTGTAGATTTTAAGACTGACATAGAGTGATTTATCTCCCCTTTCAAATACATATATGCTTCTGTAATGAGTATTGGACTAACTCCCAAATATCCAAAGTAAAGGTTATGGAATTCTTCCTTATACATATTTATATCTACGATATTAAGTAATGACAAAGATATAAAAAAAATTGCCAAATCCACAAAAATAGATGTTGATTCATTCATATTAGAAATCCTAAAAGATATTCAGATATGATTTGTTATTATTTTTACAGCACAGTGAAGAAATTTGGTATCTTAGTAACATCAGTCCTATTCTTTAACACCTTTAATTTACAATAAGAAAATAAGTGTCGTGTTTTATTAGGACTTATGGTATCAAGACTAGAAATTAATTATTATCATGTGGAATTTTTGGCTATTCAACGAATTATTGTTACAATAATTGTTTTTGATTGCTGCAAATTTGATCCTTCAATTGATGAGTTCACACACCTTACTTATTGTAGAATTTCATTTTACCTCATTAAATGTCTTCCCATTCTACATAGCTAATATAATTAAAGATTTTTTGGGGGCGTGGGTCTGACACAGTCCTATGTCTGTCTGCCTGATCTGTACGTCTTTTAGTCCATAAACAATTTTGTTGTAGGAGCTTAACTTTCAAACAGTTCAAGCTATTCAACCAAACTTTGTACACTTATCTATCAAACTGAGTAGGGGTGACATTTCACATTTGGAATTTTCTTCATTCAGTATATTTTTATGTTACCACGGAAACAAAGTCTCACATAAGTAGTGGTATAAGTTGTTTATAAATTGCTATTACAACAATCTAGCATAGGTAGTGTAAACACCGAGTGTTACATCAAATAGGAGTCTTCATGCTATCAAAACAGAGGCAGATATTGCTTTTATTATTCTAAAAGTATAAAAATCTGAATATTTGAAAAAAAACCTAATTAATTAATCATCTAAGGACAGATTAATTGGACCAAATTATGTCAAACTGCACAGGATAAAGTAATTTGTGTTACTCTTCACACAGTTGTTTGAGACTCAAAGAGTACGACATGGCATGATGACCCTTGGCCCCAGTGGGGCAGGGAAAACCTGCTGTATCCACACACTGATGAAGGCCATGACAGACTGTGGAGAACCTCACAAGGAGATGAGAATGAACCCCAAAGCTATCACAGCCCCACAGATGTTTGGTCGACTTGATGTTGCTACCAATGACTGGACAGATGGAATTTTCTCAACCCTCTGGAGAAGGACACTCAGAGCAAAGAAGGGTAAAAAGTTTGCTATTGCACAGACTTACTGAGAAGTCAGATTTGAATGCAAACATTATAGATCCTGACCAGTTATTTAATATGTTGTTTTACAGACTTTTAACAAACTGTAGAGATCCTATTCTTCTGGTGCATTATGCAGTGGCAGATCTGGTATCTGCATTTACTGTTGTACTCAACTTATGAGTGAATATCTGTGGTCTATGTTGATAAAATTCTTTGGTAATAATAACAGTAAATTGCCTAATGGTCGTTTCTTTAGTAAGTGTAAAGAAGAAGGAGGAGAATGATTTTCTTTTTTAGTAATTTGCATCCATATCTACCATTCCATTATTTGTCTGGTAGACAAACATGGAATCTTATATAAAATGGATGAACAATATAGACCACAACCCAGAGTTATGCAAATAATAAACATTGGTAAATACAGCAACACTTTGCATTGCTTTATCTTTTTTTTTACAGGTCCCCTTGAAAATAAATGCATTACTTTATATGGCCAGATAGTTCAAAGTCATCACATTGGATTGTTTTTTTTTTTTTAATACAGCTCCCCCAGGAAATAAAAATATTACTTTATATGGCCAGGTTGTTCAAAGTCATCACTTTCTTTATCATTTTGAATAGTGAGCTTCATATTCGTCTTAAAAACACCCTGGCGATGAAATCCATAGTATCCATTTTGTTTTTTAAAATATTTTTTTTTTCATCCCCCATTTCAAACATCTTTCAAACCTGCAAAGAATTTTAGTCAAAACACTCACATTACCTTTTGTATGAAATTAATTTTCAACCTGGAACTAATTTCAGGCGAGCACATTTGGTTGGTGTTGGATGGCCCAGTCGATGCTATTTGGATTGAAAACCTAAACTCTGTCCTTGACGACAATAAGACCTTGACTTTGGCCAATGGTGACCGTATCCCCATGTCTCCCAACTGTAAGATCATCTTTGAGCCACATAACATTGACAATGCTTCCCCAGCCACTGTGTCCAGAAATGGGATGGTGTACATGAGCAGCTCTGGCCTAGACTGGAAACCAATTCTACAGGTAAGATGGTGCTGGGAATTATGAATCACCAGTTTCACATCATTACACTGGCAGTTTTCAGCATTACACTGACATCATACATCATTATACTGACATCCCACATCGTTACACTGGCAGTTTTCAGCATTACACTGACATCATACATCATTCCACTGACATCCCACATCGTTACACTGGCAGTTTTCAGCATTACACTGACATCATACATCATTACACTGACATCCCACATCGTTACACTGGCAGTTTTCAGCATTACACTGACATCATACATCATTACACTGACATCCCACATCATTACACTGGCAGTTTTCAGCATTACACTGACATCATAGTGATATGACGGAAAACCTGTTAAAGCTACATTAAAAATTCTAATCAAACAATAATCATGATTATTATGATTCTTAACATTACACTGACGTTTTTCATCATTACACTGACATCATACCTCATTACACTGACATTTTTCAAAATAATACTGACTTCCTAGTTTTTGTAGTTTGTTTCATTACAACTGTTGCACAGTTTGAAAAGAGATGAAATTTAAATTTTCACTGTAGCTATTATTGTGCTGACCTTTTTTGATGTTGGCAGTTTTCAGCATTACACTGACATCATATATCATTACACTGACATCATACCTCATTACATAGATTTTGTAGGTCTATAGCTCTTGCAGTAGGAATGGTATTTTCAGTGTAGCTAATTTTGTGTTAAGTCTTGTAAATGAACAGTGACTTCTGTTGAGATTTATCATTATGAAGTTATCTGAAAACGCAAAACCTATAAGATTGACCTCTATATCACAAACCTCATTGAGGTTGATTGGGCCATAAAACATAATAGGCACCTCATAAAAGGTCAATACTTTTATAATGTCTACACATTTGTTTCTGTGATACTATGTCCTTATTTTAGGTACAAGCTTCTATAATGATATTGCTACTTTGTCATCATTGATCTTTACAGTGAATGTATTCACGCATTTTGGCAAGAAAAATGCACTCCAAATCTTTTCAGTGATAATTATACATAAGTACAAAATGCAAAGTTGCAAATCATTCCATTTTTTTTAGTACAAAGTCAAGATATGCATATTTAAAATTTACTCTAATAGGGCTGGCTGAACTCTAGAAGCATCCAGGAGCAAACTGTAATCATGAACCTGTTTGAAACTTCATTCCCATGGATCTACCGCTACTGCACTCAGAACCTCATTTTCAAGATGGAAGTTCTCGAAGCATTTGTCATTGCCCAGGTAGCTATTTGCAAAACATATATGCATGTATGTTAGTCTTCTTACTAAACTATACTCTTCAGTGTGTGTGTGTGTGTGTGTGTGTGTGTGTGTGTGTGTGTGTTCAGTTTTCTGTAACCCTTAATGTTTATTTGGAAGGTTTATTGTTTCTGCAAGTTTATCTATATGCTTTTTATTTTAAATTTTATCTGCACAATATAGCTAAACATTGTGCTGCCATGCCATTAATCTTTTGTATACATACAATGTAATTCTTCCACCTTCATAACCATGTGATGCTTTTTCATTTGTTCCTTTTGGTAATTAGTGTCTTGGATTACATACAAAATCAAACAGGAGTCCTGGTGGATAATTGGTACCTTGCCAATTGCATCCTTGTGATTCTGTGCTGAAAAATAATGAATCAGTAATAAAAGCACATTGTAAAAAGTGATAATTTTCATTGCAGTGCACCAAAATCTTGAGTGGCTTGATTCCCAAGGATGACAAGGAAGTGCCAAATATTTCTGCAAATCATTTCGAACATCTGTACATTTTCACAATCATGTGGAGCGTTGGTGCTTTCCTGGAGCTTGATGATCGTTCCAAACTGCAAGACTACATGCGTACTTGTCAAGAGTTCAAGCTTGACCTACCTAAGATTCCGCCAGATTCAGAGGCAACAATCTTTGAATACTTTGTGGAACAAGATGGTAAATAAGAATTTTTTGAGTCTGGTCTTGGGGGAAAAAGAAAACAAAAGCACAATGGAATGTATTATTTAAATACATTATCCAATCAAAATAACATTGGGAAATGACCCCTACATCACAAATAAAGCCCTCCAAAGCTAGTTTTTAGCAGTAACAAAGCTAAAGGTAGACTGTCACATAATGTGAATGAAATAAGATAGGAGTGATCTCCCTTTTAATATAGAGAGAGAGAGAGAGAGAGTGGCACTAAATTCCATCCATACCTAAGTTCCAACTTCTGCTCATGCTAAGAAGCATGCAGTGTTGAGGACTTAGTAAAGCCATTTTCAGTTAGTGATTTTTTATTCATGTTTGGAGACATATCTACCTCAGAATTGCCAATAAAATTCACCCATATACGCTGTCATGTCTATGCTGTTAATTCTACCAACAGCATAGGTCCTGTCTTGTAAATGATAAAACTCTAACCTTGTATTTAAGCTTGTGCTTTTGTTTCAACCAATCATAAATAGCATTACTTTTTTGAAAGGTTGTTTCTAATTGGCTGATTGTGGAATCTCAATCTTTGACTGGAAGTCAGAGATTTGCAACCTCCAGGTTAAATTTAAGTTTTCATTATTTGACAGCAGATCTGGTTCTTTGGTATTTTTCAGTTGGGTGTGTATCATACGATACTGGGTGTAGCGATTCAAGCCTACATTGGACCCCAAGAAAAACATGCATAGGAATGTAACACCTCATTATAGTTAACACCTTACTGTAGGAACATATATAGAATTTGGAATACCCTGACTTAATGCACACCTTACTCAAAGTAAAACATGCCTATAAATGGAACACTCCATTATAGTTATTGCCTTAAACTAGGAACATTTGTTTTGTTAGTTTTTTATGGTTTAACGCCATTTTTCAGCATAATATAGGCTATACATGGCGGCCAGTATTAATGGTGGAGGAAGAAACCGGACAAACCCTGGAAAGAACCACCGACCCACGAGAAGCTACTGGCAGGCTTTCTCACTTAACTACATTAGCCGAATCTTAGACTCGGACCCACACAGACAGAGGTGAGATGGCAGTGGTCTGTAACGGACAGGGCTTTAGACCACTCGAACACTCGGGGCCCCAGAAACATTTGTAGAAATGGAACACATTAGTACAATTAATACTTTGATATAGGAACATGCATAGGAATGGAACACCTCTTTAAATTGAACATATTACTGTAATGAACATTTTGTCACTATAAACAAAATTGCACTTGCCAGAAAAAATTATATGAGGACTAATTGATATAAAATTTTCTTCCAATTTTACTTGAGCAATTATAACCTAAATTTGAACTATTAATGCTGTGGACTTTGTTTAAACATGCAGGTTACTAAAAGTGCATGTGTTAGACACATGCATTCTATGACTGGTATCAAAGCATATTTTTATGACTGGTATCCCAGCATACTTTCTATGACTGGTATCCCAGCATACTTTATATTACTGGTATCCTAGATCCAGTTCACAGAAGTAGATTATGAGAAGGTTTATAGCCACTTATCAGTGGTTGTAGTTTTCTTCAGAGACTTGGGTTTCTTCTATTTCAACACCACCTTATTTCTCCTGTGCTGTCAAGAATACTCCTTCAAATTGTTAAAACAAATTATATATTTTTCTTAAAAATGAAGTTCATTTCAATTAACATTGCCACTTGCAGGAAGCTGGGCTCATTGGAGCACCAAAGTGTCTGAGTACCTCTATCCCAGAGACACAACCCCAGAATATGGCTCAATTCTGGTTCCCAATGTTGACAACGTGAGAACAACATACCTTGTTGACTTAATTTCCAAACAGGAGAAGGCAGTACTGCTGATAGGTGAACAGGGAACAGCCAAGACTGTAATGCTGAATGGCTACATGTCCAGGTACAATCCTGAGTACCATCTGGAGAAAGCTCTCAACTTCTCCTCAGCAACCACACCACTGATGTTTCAGGTTAGTTCAACTGTCCCAAACAAATGAAATTTTATTTTAGCATCAGCAAATTTAGTGAAATCAGTAACTGCATTATGCATATGACAAATACTTTTATTAAATTAATCATTTGTATAGAGCTTATTTCTTTATTGTTTAAAATATTTTAACAGATTTAAATTGTTCTAATTAATGAAAACTTTATTCATACTCTAATTAGTTGAAATGAATTCACACTTTAACACTATCTACACATGAAATTCACTCCATTTTTTTTATACAATAATTACACTTGTGATCTCTATTACAAACTTAATCTCGTGTGAATACTACTTCAGCCTGTCAAGTAAAAGTCTATTTTCAGAAGCTAATTCTCATAATTTTCGTCATTTTCTAATCTAAATATTACCACTATTTTTGCTGCTATCTAAGGCACATTTTTTCCCTTTCTTGAGCAATGTTCACTCTATGTAAACTAACAATTTATTGGTTAATCTACCTGCATAATTAGGATTTAATAGCTTCAAATCAACCAATGGTTAATGCCAGTTTAACTCGTCATTCGGGATACAGGCATAGACAAATAATGCCACTCAAACTTGGTGCCCAGGATACAAGCTATGTAAACTCAGCCACTCTATTGAGGCATTCGGGAGATGTGTGAGAAAATGTATGACTAGTTATCGAGGCAGCAGGGGTTAATGTATTAAGATATTCTGATGACTCTACCTTATGTATAGTAATAAATGTACATTTGCTTGCTGTATGAGTCTATATTTATTTACTACTACTACTACTAATAATAATAATACAGACTTTATTTAGAGAAGGTAACTCATTTAATTACAGAACTAACATACCTTGAGTCCTTCTGTCTGTTATGTACAATATATAAAGTATATATAACATGATGTGAAGAATCTGGCTTGACACTAGATAATCAAGTGATTTTAAAAATCAAAGTATCAATCCTGAAACATATGCTCAGGCATCTGTGAACACATAAACATAAATATAAACTGAAGTACATATTATTCCCATTATAAACATAGCAGCTAAATGCAAAATAAAGAATTGACAGACTAGTCTATTTGAATCAGGTCTGTCTGAAATGCTACTCGGCCATGTGTGCAGATTTAACCACTTTGGCTCAGTTGGTTTAATGTAGATGTATTCAGGTCAACCAAGACCTGATCTGAATACATACAACAGCAGCAACAGGAATCATCAAATGTGGAATTTTCCCTTCAGGCCCTAACTGCACTCAAGGCTTCAATCTCCCTCTCAACTTTGCATGATAGATGGCTGAAATTAATCAGTAAAAACAAAAAGCAAACAAAGTTTCACAGACGCTAATAAAAATGTAACCTATGCTGGCATTGGGGAGGATGACAGGAGAATTTGTACATGCCTTTCACTTGCTATATATTCAGTGGAAACCAGGTGGGAGTTTAAATGTAACAGGAACACTACCGCAGAGGCTCACATTATTCATCATATACTGGGTTATCTCCCTTTTACTATTTATTCAATAATACTTACATGTAAGGTAATTAGTGTTCTGGAAAATGTACGAGATTTGCCTTGTCTTTGCTACATCAAAACTAATTATCAAAAATCTGATCATTGGTAGTTTTATTAAATGCAATTGCAGTTAAATGATTCCAATTGTTTTTAAAAAATGGTTCCCTATTTCCTCTGACTAATGTTTGCTATGCCAGTCCATTAAAAAATATTCAGATGCTTTGAAAACCTTTTTTTAAGATTTAAATTTGTTTATACAAACCTCTTAAAATGGTATTTAAACATTTCATTCTTTACCATACTTTTAAAACGTTACAAAAGTGTCATTGACAGTATATTTGTAGTTCTTGTGAGTATCCGAAAGTATCATGAACAATATATTTGCCATTGTTACATGTACCCAAAAGTATTATGAACAATATATTTGCCATTGTTATATGTACCCAAAAGTATGATGGACAATATATTTGCCATTGTTACATGTACCCAAAAGTATGATGGACAATATATTTGCCATTGTTACATGTACCCAAAAGTATCATGAACAATATATTTGCCATTGTTACAAGTACCCAAAAGTATCATGGACAATATATTTGCCATTGTTACATGTACCCAAAAGTATCATGGACATTATATTTGCCATTGTTACATGTACCCAAAAGTATCATGAACAATATATTTGCCATTGTTACATGTACCCAAAAGTATTATGGAAAAACTATTTGCAGTTGTTACAAGTACCCAAAGTATTGTAAACAATCTATCATCAGTTGTTATGAATACCCAAAAGTATCAAGGACATTCTACTACCAGTTGTTGCAAGTAAACTAAATTAGCAGATTTTCAATAATTGTTAAATTTATCATCTTTTGCAGCGAACCATTGAAAGTTACGTGGACAAGAGAGTTGGTACAACCTATGGACCTCCAGCTGGCAAGAAAATGACAGTATTCATTGATGATATCAACATGCCTATTATCAATGAATGGGGAGACCAAGTTGCAAATGAGATTGTACGACAGCTGATGGAGATGAAAGGATTTTACAACCTTGAGAAACCTGGAGACTTCACTAACATTGTGGATGTACAGGTAAATTTCTCCAATTTTTTTTATATACATAAATGATCATTGCACAAGAAAAAAATATAGAGTCACAGAACTCATTTTTGACACAGATGTTTTAAATTTTCAAATCTGAAACGATTAGAAAACAAAATATTTAAAAATCGTATACACAAGCTGAATATGCCTTTTGTGGATTGTGCTGCATTCATTATTCATAGACCACAAAAAGTACAAAATTTAAATCACTAACGTGCAGTTAAAGGATGGATTGATTGGAAACTGTGCAGTTTAACAGCATATCACTACTTACAATGTTATATCATGCCAAGCTAGTTACAGGAAAGTGTCTTGCCCAGAGAAATAAAACTGTGGCTGACACAGCTTGTTTGGATAGGATTCAAACCTGCACTGTTCCATTTTTGAGTTTAGTATCCTAACCACTGATCTTCACGTGGGTTTAATGGCTCACCAGCACAATCCTTGCCATATAGTGCATATTAAAAATTTAGTTTTTAAAATATAAAGGTAAAAAGGTAAAGGTAAAGCATGCTAAAACAGTTAGGAAGAACATCTTCGTGAATAAATGTAAACACATGTTTCTATAAGGTGAAAGATACAAGGGGTATTTATGCTAAAATTAAAGATTCAAGTTAAAAGGTGGAAATACTTAAAATACTTAAAATGGAGGATCAGATTGTGTTATGAATTCCAAATATTTTAAAAAAGTTCTTCAAAAGATTCTTGATTGTGTTTACTCAAACAACATGCCTCTCACACGGTGGAAGTTCACATGCTCAACAAGACTGTTTTACTGTTTGGAAATGTCTTAACTCTTATATAAAGCTAAATCAAATTCTCATTACAGTTGGGCAAACATTTGAATCATTAAAATCATTCTCATAATGCAAATAGATTATAAATGTATTCTTATATCTGTTTCTTTTCTTCAGTTTCTGGCTGCCATGATTCATCCAGGTGGAGGTCGTAATGACATCCCACAACGTCTGAAGAGACAGTTTGTTATTTACAACTGCACCCTGCCATCCAACTCCTCCATTGACAAGATCTTCACAGTGATAGGAACTGGCCACTACTGTACAGAAAGATCCTTTAAATCAGATGTCCGAGATCTTGTATCCAGACTGGTGCCAATTACAAGACGGCTTTGGCAGCTCACAAAGGTAAACTTCTTCATTTGTAAGCAGACAATGTCTGGTGTATGATATAGGTAGCATGACACAGAAGTGGGAGCTCTAGATTTACACTGAAAAAGTACAGTAGTCCTCCATTATAATGCATCTCTAAGTATAACATAGTTTTTTGATGTAACACAAGTATGGTCAAATATCAAATCACTTTATGCAGTAGTAATACCATATGCTATATATCGCAGTATAGCACAGTTCGAAATGTGACACAAGTATGGTCAAATATGCAATAGTAATACATGTACTAAATCCTTTATATCTCAGTGTAACATAGTTCCTAATGTGACACAAGTATCTGGCAACACATGCTGTTTTTATAATTTCTTGTGACAGCATAAAAATGAGTTGTCACTCAGTGAACTTTAATAAGCTTTTGACAATTTTCTGGATCAATCAAATACAAAGCTCACAAGTTTTGCATTATGCTGACAACCTACTAGTGATGAAAGTAACAATAAGCTGAAGTGTTCTACAAATAGTAAATTGTATCATAATTACCATTGAATACTGTCATCTCTCATTTTTTCTCCATATTCATCATATGTGACAAAACAGGTGGTTTTTGGAAGTGGTTGACATCTCATTGTAGAGAGCTGATGAAACAAGTTTTTATCACTGTCAAAAGCAAAAGGTTAGGATGAAGATTCTGATCAGCTGGCATCCTTGTCAAACGTCAATCATAATTATGAATGAACATTTAAATCGAACTGCAAGAGGAATTCCATTTTATTTAGGGCTATCCCCAATAGAAACAAACATCAATTATGAAGACACAAATTATAAAGAGATTAAACCCCAGTGTCTACAGAAGGGAAAAAAGTGTACCCACATCACCATGTCAGTTATAATTTTTTGTTAACAGAGTGCTTCTGTATGGAGTTTATTTTTTGAAGGGTGAGAAAAACTGACACCTTTCTTTACAATAGACTTTTTTAAAATGATGAAGTATCAAAAAGACATATTACTGGTGACATATATTTGGATATTACTTTTAGTATTATTATTGTCAATGCAGATAAAAGTTTACTTTTTTTTTTTTAAATTCATACTAGCTATTAATGGCAATCAGTATAATTTAAATTAGGTAATTTGAACTCATGGGGAAAAATGGCTGAGAAAAGATCTTGATGTTGGGCCAGAATACATTAAGGACAGATGGAAGCAGGTGTAATCCAGTTGTTTAAGAGACAAGCTGTCTTTGGGTTTGTTTTATAGTTTGAAAAATGTGATAGTTAATGATTGCATGAATAATTAATCAATTTAATCAATGTAAATTCTGTACATTCAGGTCAAAATGTTGCCAACCCCTGCCAAGTTCCACTACATCTTCAACTTGAGAGATTTATCTCGTATTTGGCAAGGTATGATCAATGTCCAGTCCTCAACTGTAGACTCAACAAAAGTTCTACTGGGCCTGTGGAAACATGAATGCAGCAGAGTCATTGCCGACAGGTAAACCTGTTATCATGTACTAACAAAGTGAATAAGTATTCTTTTTCTTATCTATGAAGGAAAAAGTTCTTTAAAAGAATAAGGTTAGATTTTTACTAATGTTGAAATAGAAAATTAGAAGTTTAGAATGTTGAAATGTAATTTTATTCAAGGCATATAACATTAATACATTTTTATATATATGTGTGTGTGTGTGTGTGTGTGTATTGTGTCAGATGATGATAGTTTGTGGTTTTGTTGAAAAAGAAAGTAATAAATATCAATTTATTTCAATAAGATCGATTTCTTTTTATTTTGTGTTTATATTTACTTGTTTCACTTACAATACTCAGCATTGCAAATAAAGCATTGATAAACTTAATCGTTTGGAGACAGTGTTATATATAATGAAATTATCACTAGAGATTTTCATTTGTTATAAAATGATCTCATTTGATGTATTAGATACTATTAATAAGTTGACATGTGTTGGTCATCAATTCTGTGTCAGAATGAGTATAAATTCAATAACCAAAATTAAAAACTTTTTTTTTAAACATTGATTACAGTGGAGTACAGTACAATGTTCCTAGACTGAGTCCTCGCTAAGGCTCACAAATAGAAATGACTTTGGCACACATTTAGATGTCCATGCATCCTTGGTTAATGTCAACATTGACTCTTTATGATTAAGCTCAGTGTTAAATTTATTTACTTTCTAGCTATATTAAAGATGTGTTCAGCAAAAACTGAGTCACTTGTTTCATTAAAGTTAAATTTATATTTGAGAAGCACCAGAAAGTGACCAAAGTATGTGGCCAGTTTGCCGAGAAAATGGGGGTTGAGGTGGACAGTTTAGGGAAGTTGCTGTACAGATATCATTGATTAAATATTATGTGATTTTCCAGTAATGATGAACATTTTAAACATGAACGTTTGTTGATTTAACCCTTTCTCTCATAGTGTCTACCACCAAACTTCAGCTCAAGGTGCATGTCTCTTGCTAAATTTTATTAGCGTGTCGTCAATAAAATTGTATATCACCAGCTGTGGTATCCCAGTACAGCTGGTGGAGAAAAACTGCACATTAATATTTAAATCTTAAAATTCAAAATTTATTGCTTATTGTTTCTTTCAAATGTATAATATGATAAATATCCATATTCTTACAAGCATGTACATCAAGTGACAAGTCCAAACTTACTGTACTATAAATAGATCCCACTGAGTTCTGGGCTTTTAAATCTGCAATCATAGTCAATACCATGTAGGCTGTTTGGGCTGGTGTCATTGCTCTTAAGGCTATATGGGCTGGACTTATTCTGGTTTTTACTTGTAAAACAGTGTTTTCATGGTTATTTATAAGGTCAGATAAATTCAATTTTCGAAAATTAATGTTATTGTTCAGATTCTTTGATTCTACCTGCAAAATAATTGCATTTTAGAGGAATTTCTAATGTCCTCTTAGCTCAAAATGACTGTTTGAGATTCACCTAATCTCCTCTTTACACTGATTGACTGTTTGGGATTTATTTCATGTCCTGTTAACTCTGATTGGCAGTTTTAAATTCATCTGTCATCTTAGCGCTGATTGGCTGTTTGGAATTGATCTAATGTCATCTTGGCTCTGATTGACTGTTTGGAATTGATCTAATGTCATCTTGGCTCTGATTGATTAGCTGTTTGGAATATATCTAAAGTCCTCCTTGCTCTGATTGACTGTTTGGGATTCATCTAATTTGCCTTTGTGCTATGATATCATAGAAACTTCCAGAAAACCTGTTTTACTATTGAGGATATTTGCAACATGTATAGTCATCAATTATTTATGCAAATGACAGTTATGAATCAAGATCTTACAAATAGTGCTTGTATTGAGATATGGCAGAAATGTCCAAATGTTTTTATCTTGACATGTACTGGAGGAGTTGGAATACAGATGGGTTTCTGGATGGTCATGTATGTGGGAAAGGGTTAATTGAATATTTACAAGTGTCTGTTACCTATTTATGTCAGAATCAATAAATTATATCATTTTACATCATTTGCTTGGTATATAATGACTTTTGTGATCTGCTCATTCTAATTGCATATTGTTACATTAATCTCAGTAAATAGCACGGGACCATAAACTGGACTAATTTTAATGTTTGATTGTGGCATGTAGCTAAAATAACTAAAATAAACTAAAATGTGTTGATTTTCTTAAATAAGGAAATTGTTTTTCCTTTCATTAACAGCTTTCATTAAAATCAAATGTAAAAGAGGGTGCATCAAATTTTTTTATCAGGAATAATTTACTTGTATATACTTAGATACTGATAGCGTGTATAAAAAAAAAATATGCCTACATCATATGTACCAATAGCATATCAAGTTTTTCTTTTGGGTGGTGGGGTGGTGAAGTAAGTAAGAACTGTTGAACTATTTTCTAAGTTTTGGAGACAAATATTATTTGCCAACATTATTCTTTTTGTTGTTGTTTTAGGTTTAATGCCATTTCTCTGTGAAAAATAGGAAATACATGGCAGCCAATATAATTGGTGGAAGATCCCAGGTAAACCAAGAACCACCTTCCCACAGGAAACAACTGGCAAACTTTTTCACATACCCATATTGGCTGAACCTGAGATTTGAATGAATAGAGATGAGATGGCAGTGATCAGTAATAATGAGTACTTTAGACCCTTCTTCCACCATGGGTCCCCCTTTTGGTTTTAATGAACAATTCAGATGTGGCAGGCTATTATCAAAGCCACATAAAATGAACCAAATTTGACAAGTGAAAGTTGGATATAAATGATATCTGACAGTATAGCACTGTGAGACTTGAGCATTTATTCCCTGGACATATTGGTACCATTATCATGTAATTAATTAATAAATGAGTATTTTCACTTTTATTAATCTTGCATGTGCTTGTTATGTTTGCTTTTACCAGATTTACAAATGCCGATGATTACAAATGGTTTATTAAATCAATGAAACGTGTTATCGAGGAGGAATTGGGAGCTGATGCTGTTGCCCATCTTGAGGACACTCACTATTTTGTTGATTTTATGAGGTTTGAGGAAAATTTACCCCCCCCCCCCAATGTCAAATCTGTTGTGCTGGCCATTTCACAAAGCTTCTAACATTTTTAAAGCTGAAAGTTTTCCAAGCTTTTGTAGTCTGTAGAACATCTAATATTTCATGTTTTGAAATAAGGTGTTTGAAATTTAGATGATTTATGGAAATGTTTTGCTTTTTTGTTTACCATTTTTCTGCTTTGTGCCGTTTGTTTCTTTCATGGAATATGCTCTGTATACATTATTTAAAATTGTCCACTATTGAAAAAGAAATTTTTACTGACATTGAAAGAAAAAGGTCCTCAGAGTTATGACATTTGGATACAAAGTTAGCCTTTAAATATTGATTGGAATTTGTAAAGTATATATTGAATATAAATCTTCAGACTTCACTTGTTGAATCTTTTTCATGACATGTCATAAGATATAACTTGTCTTGTTTCTTAATAATTTTGCTGAATAACACACTTTTGTCTTTGATATAGAAGAAAAGATCACTGTATATGAGGCAAAGTTACTACTTATAACTACCTCCTTCAGATTAATATTTTGAATTTCAAATGTTAAACATGCGTGCCAAGAATTTTTAATTAACAGTCTTGACTGAAATAAGATGACTATTGTCTTCTTAAAAACTGAGCATCTTTCATCGTTAACATTGTAGTGTTTTGGAGTTCCCACATTCATTCTTGGGAAATTTTTCCTGGTTATTTCAGGCCTTGAAATAACTTGAAATTTGACAAATCTAAAAATTATTTGGAATATACAGAGAATTTATAAAATGTATGAAATTTTCATGGAATTTATTGCATGGGAGTGCCAAGTAAAAATAACCTGTAGGAAGCAACTTTGACCTAATCTATGTGGGAACCTTTTTGTGTTACTGCTTACCATGTCTCTAAATGTCTCACTTCAGTTAATAACTCTTCTTTATTTCAGTGAATTCGTTACACTTTATCATATTTTTTAAAAATAGATTTTCATATATTGTTTTTGATAAAGTGAGGTTAGTCATGATACTAATCAACTTTAAGGGGAGATAACTGTTCATAGAATTTGAGAATGATAGTTTTAGCCTGGTTTATAAAAACAAATATGCAGCTTGAACCACTTTTGATTTTTTTTTTTTAAAACACATGAGAATTCATTTAATATAAATTTATTGTTCTTCATAGTGTTCTAAATTTTATGGATTTCATGGTTCTAAAAACAATTTAATTAAATACCCAGTATCCAATGATTTTATAAAATGAAGAAGAATAATGCATGCATACGGTGAGGTAAAAAATAAATCAACCATATCATGTCGCTTTGATGTGATCAAAACCTTCCAGAATTTTCAGTTGATTTTGAAAAGAAACAGCTGAAGGTAGTAATAAAAATGATGATTTTTGTTAAAACCATGAAATATTATGCACACAGTGCTAACTAAATCATAGTATTTATTTCTTCATTTTTTGTTTCTTTTAAATATGAGGGAAAAATCCACAATTAGGTTTTCATACTGTACATCTCTTTTAAGACAAATTTATTGATTTTGCCAATTTTATGTTGAATTTTATATAATTTTTCCATTATTTGAAAGGGTGGTAAATGAAACTAATTTTATATCATTATCTAAATAAAATTAAAAAAACTTGTTTACACCAAATTAAAAGTTTGTATGGACCAATCTTCGTCTATCAACAGTTACCTCCCCTGTAAACCCTCATATTTATTATACACTTTGTAGCTCACAATGTAAACTTTTTTTCCCACACTTGTGATCCTATTCCCCACTAACTGTTCATCTTAATAGGTTTATATCCATGGAAGACTGTGCTTGGTTTGAAAAGACACTTATTAGGGTAGTACAAGAGGACCTCCCAGAAGAAGTAGTAGAGTTTGTAAAACCTACGCATTACTTTGGTGATTTTTTGAGGTATTGAGATATACAATAGATCTATCTATTTATGGTATTGAAAAATAAATGCCATTGTTCCAATGTATGTTTGTATGTGTGGATGTTTTTGCACACACCGCGAGATATGTATGTTTATTATGTAGGAAAATAAATGCCAATGTTCCAAAGTATGTTTGGGGGGTGGGGGCAGTTTGACACCTGCATAGTCTCAATAAAGCAGCAATAGGTAATTAAAATGGGGAATATGTTAATGTCTTAAAATGCTTATGTACAAATGCATAAATAAATCAAGCTACAGGGGTATGGATACAATCTTTGTGTCACAGTCTGTCTTTCTGTTTGGTTTTGTCTTTATCTGTAGTACTGTCACTATTTTGTGTTTTGCTGTGTGGTTTTCTTTTGTTGTGGTTCCCATCTTTTAGCTGAGGTTAGGAGAATTCGCTTTCACTCCATTGACTTTTTGACTCTGTTCAGCTTTAAAGAATAGCTAGCATTAGAAACTCCAGATCAAATTCATAGAAGAAAACAAAATGTGTGAACTCTTTTATTGTTGCAGTAAGTTTTTTTTGTTTAGTAAGTACTAGTAAAATGTGAAGAAATGAATTTTACCATATTCAGTGTAAAACTGTGGCCCTCACTTTAGTGTGGTTGCTTCTCAAGTGATGCTAGCTCTTTGGCAAAACCATCTAAACAGCAAAATCTTGTATATTTGAACCACATTGTCTCCCTTCTTAAAGGTCACCCATTCACAAGGCCACCATACCCACATTATAAGTTTTAAAAATAGAATTTACATGAATTTCTTTAGGTTAAAGTTCATCCTAATATATACCTCCTGATGGTGTCATAAGCAGTATCCCATCATTTTGTATCTTCATAGCTAAAGAGTGCAAGCTGACTCTTCACTCTAGAGGTTGATTCTGTTTTGGTAGTTACCAAAATTACAAGTAAACTCCAGTCTTGAGACAGATTTAGCCATTTGGTGCAAATGATATACCATACATGGAAGTTAGTAGGTTTTGGAAAAAAATCATGATGCTTCGGGTGGATTTTAATCAGTTTCTTTCCTATTGGACACATTTTGATCATTAGAATCGTGTTAAGAAAAAAACAGCCTTTTTATGGAAGCTTTTTCCTATAAATTTTAAGTGAAACACATGTATTAATTTCCAATACAATATTTATTTGAGTAAAAATTTGAAGGATATGAATAGGGTAGACCCAGATTTGCTGTCATATAATGTCACAGATCATATGTCTATAAGGTTAGCTGTCCCATTTATTAAGAATAAGCGAATCAATGGAAATGTAGAAAACATTTAATTAAGGAATGTATTTCATTGATGAACAGTACTCTCTTTTGTTTTTATTTAAATAATGGGGACAATCAGTAAATCAAATATTATGTTTCTGACGTTATAAACCCCAGCAGAGTTAACTAGTTTGAGTCATGAACCAAGTAGATTCTAATGACATTCTTATTTTAAATATTTGATCTAGCCACTCACAATATATTTCCATTAACTAACCATATATATTTCTGTTTTCACTAATCTGTTCAATGTATTTTCAGTTTATTCAAACATTGTATTTCCATATTTCGCTTTCTCTTATTAAATTTGGCCAATGAATGTAATTTTTATGTGAGAAAAATCTGAACTCGTATAGATTTTGCCCCATTCACAATTAAATATGGTTAAAATTATTAAAAATACCAAAAACCTTTTTTCTAACTTCCTGTTGATAAATGCTGGTTAGATTTTTACAGATGTTCTCTGGCATGAAGGGGCTTTAAAGTTTGTACAAACGATGTAATTATTCTATCAAAGATAACTGTCATTACTATATGCAAGATTCACTTTCAAGAATTTTTAAAAAATAAGAAAACTGCTTCAAACAGTTTGATCAAAATTTGACAGAAACCACTGTGGCATGACTCACTTTAAAATCTGAACAATTGATGCTTATCTGCCTTTAAGTAGGCTGCCATTACTAACAAAACCTCAAATACTTCTTAAACACAAGAATTTTACTAAATTTGACTATGCATCCTGCCATGAATTTTTTTTTCTTCAAATTTATACAAATGATACTAATCCAAAATAAAATATTGATCCATTTCTAAAAATAAAAAAACACTGACACAACTTCATCTGTTTTAAAAAGAAAACACAAGAAAAACAAAACTGAATTTGACCAACTTTAAATGAATGTTTCCTGGCATAAAAACCTCCTAATAGTGCCAAAAATTATGCTGATGTGTCATCTGAAGATAATACATCTACCATCAAATGCAGATGAAGATAATAAATCCACCATTAAATGTGGATGAAAATGAAAAAAAGTAGAAAAGCCTTGTAACAGATGCATGGCATTCTGGGATATTGCTACAGAAGGTATCTTACTAGTGATCTAGGTTTTTTGGCCAGCTGCTCATGTAGATGTGATTTGGCAACTAGACTGCTAAAATTTTAATAATATTTTTAAAATTGCATTCGCTTGTTATGATTTAAGTCCATGTTGTCAGTATTACAGTAGATTGTTGCTGTTAGACACTCATATAATATATATATATATATATATATATATATATATATATATATATATATATATATATATATATAAAAGTTTATACTATATATATTTATGTGTGTGAGTGTGTTCATTGTATTCGTGTCTCTGTTAGTGCACTTGCTGTTTTCCCCACTACTGTACTAAGTTTCAAATGTTGAATGTACACTGTTCAATAATTTTTTTCCATACAATGTTTTGATCATTTAAAGTATTTTTTCAAATACATCTTAACATGATATTTACTTTATAAATGTTAAAAAGTTTACTTTAATAAATTTATTTGTTATGTATATGCATAAATCACAACAACTAATTTTTAATAAACATAGGTTACAGTTAATTTAATTTAACAGTTCACTGTGTTAATACATTTTGGTATGACAATGTTTTTGAATAATTCTGTATAGTAAAGAAATAAGTTAATACTTTTACATAGATATTGTATACTGTATATACACTCTGGACTCTCTATAATGCTGTTGTCAGGAGGCCATAAAGCTGATCTGCAAGTTATCCATGACCTTGACACTGTATTTTATCAACAATTCAAGTTGACGAGTTAATAAAATGACTTATTATGCTCCCTCCATAGTATGTGGTGCTAATTGACCAGCATGTATTCCATAAACATTGTTTATAACTGAGTAGTATTATTGACCAGCATGTATTCCATAAACATTGTTTATAACCGAGTAGTATTATTTCGAGCATAAATGAATTATGCGTAAAGTCCATAATTATGAAAATGCATACAGATTTTCATAAAAGCTTGCATACAGTAAAAGTGTGCATTCTACTCTGTCATGTGGGAAGCCATGTTGATGGTGTAGATTCACAAAAGTGTCCCCATGTCAAAGGTCCCAGTTCCATTTACTTTCTAATCAAGTTTATTCCATTTTATTATGTTACATGCTTTGTTAGGCATAGTAATTAAAGAGTACCAAGTTCAGTCATGACTGAAGGTACTGTCATGCCAAATGTACCTAAAACTAAGTCCATGGCACATGGATTTTTCGGCACAGTTTGCATCACACAGCAAAAGTACCAATTTCATTGTGGTGATCAGGCCAGGAGTTATTGTTAATTATGGCATTGTTATGGAACAAAGCTCTTTCATTATATTGTTTTAGTATATACGCTGGCTTTGATCACTTAATATAAATGTCATTTGCTTCATTAAATTCAATTCTGTGTCATATTAAATAAAATCCTTCAAAAAAAACTATTTTTTACCATTGGAGCAAAGATGTGAAACCAGGCATGTCATATATTAAATGAAAGGTTTGAATAACTGTTCATAATATAGTATATATGTACAGGCAGTGTACATGCATGTTGTCAAAGGGCAATAAATAAATGAATGTCAGTTTGTCCGACAGAACACATAGAATAAAGTTACCTTTTTACTTTAAAAAGTAACTCCTTTTTTAACCATTCATTTTTTCAAATGGCTTTTGAAAAATTCAGGAATTATTTATATAGTGTTATACTTTATAAAAATTTTTAAACAAGCATTCAATAAAAGGTCCAGAGTGTATATTATTTCAAAAATGTACTGCATTAGCACGTAAGGGACTTTCTAGTTGCTAAATATATGCAAATAAATCTGTTTAGATTACAGCAAATTGGCTGAATAGTTTGGAATAAAATTTAGCCATTATCTTAAGATAATTGTCAAAGGAATATATACTGTATATACTCAATTATAAATTGAATCTAGCTGCAGACAAGATAGATCCTGACCTGCCATTGCATAACACACCAGTAGATCAAAGTCTATGTTCTTCCTTATGCTGATTATTCTTAACATATTTCATGGACCCAAATCTGTTTATTCTTTATGCAATGGCAGATCTGGGTACTTGCATTTTGCAGCAGGACTTGGTTTATGAGCAGGCATGTATGGTACTTAAAAGTCTTTCATGAAAATTTACTTTTAACCTGTGTATATTGAATTTCACTCCTCACACTGACTGTATATTTACTGTGTAGAGATGCCCCAGAGGCCACAGGAGATGAACCAGAGGACACTGATTTTGACATGCCAAAAATCTATGAACCAGTAAGTTGTTTTATTTATAGTAATATATTGTCCTTGCGATATTCCTTTACTCAGAATACTCATACAGTAAAACCTGTCTTGAGAGACCTCTGCTATGAGAGACCAACTGTTTTGAGAGACCAGAATCTCCATGCACAGATTTATTCATTATGTAGTGTTATGATCTGTTATGAGAGACCACCTGGTCTTTCAAAACAGGTTCTACTGTACTAAAATACCGTAGAACACTGATTATATGGATACAGTTGATTCAAAATGAAATGTTGAGATGACTGGTTTTCCAAAATCGTCATATTCGAATGGGTGGGGATGATTGGTTTTCTAGACAAAGTCATCATATTCTGATGGGTTGAGATGACTGGTTTTCCAAAGTCATCATATTTGGATGAGTGGCAATGATTGGTTTTCTAGACACAGTCATCATATTCAGATCGGTTGAGATGACTGGTTTTCAAGACTGAGTCATCATATTTTGATGGGTTCAAATAATCTGTATTGCCTATATTTTCAATTTTTCTGAGTCTGTGCAGTTTGAAGTTGCCTTAAAACAGCATAATAGCAAGGTCATCCCTGTCCTGAGAATACATACCAGTTTTATTTTTTACAATTCTTTTATACAAGTCTGATTTAATACAAGCATAATTAACTCACATATATAGAATTTACTATCATGACAAATTTTTATAAACAGTATAAATCAGCGGTGCCCAACCTTTTCTTATACGGGGGCCACGCTCGACATTTAGATAAATCGCGCGGGCCAAAACGCATGCAAAATTTTAAGGCGAATATTTAGAAATGAAAATTGTCCTAGCCCTAGTTAATGTACAGCGTCGGAAAGCAAAGAAGAAATGATAAACCAAGATTTTGCACTCATGATTTGATGCCTTATTAATGTGAAGTCTGAAGCTGTTTCTCAGAAACCAGATTCTGAATATTTGGGTCGAAATTTGTCACGCTTATTCTTACCACAGAATGAAGGTGATCATCTGTTAGACATGAACGTGAGCCAGGTTTCTCTCTCTTCAACACCGAGAAAGTTTGTTCGCACACGTATGTGCTGGCAAACGTCGTAATCATCTTCATCCCTAGTTTTCGCAAATTTGGAAAGTTTTCTGCTGGTAATTCCCCATAAAACTCTGGTAGCTCTTTTTCTCTAAATTTGTCCTTCATGGACATCTGACACTGTAACTCAATGAGCTCCAGTTGTAAATCACTTGGTGCTGTGGAAACATCAACTGAAAATGGATTTTCAAACAAACAGATTTCATTCTTGACGTCGTGGAAATCTGCAAATCTCTCTTCAAAATTTTCACTCAGCAGTTTCAGAAGTTGAATCATTCTTCTCTTTGGGAAGCGAACATTAACCTGCTCCTGCCTCAGTGCAGCACACGTTGGAAAATGCACCAATGCTTCCCTTTCAGCTTGTTGTATGAACAGTTGTAGTTT
This sequence comes from Unio delphinus, assembly GCA_029339505.1. Classification (NCBI taxonomy): domain Eukaryota; kingdom Metazoa; phylum Mollusca; class Bivalvia; order Unionida; family Unionidae; genus Unio; species Unio delphinus. The sequence continues at coordinate 7,129,663 of JAQISU010000226.1, read as the reverse complement.
AGCTTGAAATGCACTTATGTCCGCATACACATGGCATATAAGCTTATTTTTGCCTTGAAGCTTGACATTAAGGTCATTCAAATATGCCGTCAAATCGCATAAAATTGCTAAATCCCAGAGCCACAAGGGATCGCTAAGCTTGGGAAGATGCTTTGATTTTTCAGTCATGAAAATTTCAATCTCGTGTCTCAAGTCAAAAAAGCGTTTCAATACTTTACCCCGACTCAACCAGCGGACTTCACTGTGATATACCAAGTCATTATGTTCAGATTCAATTTCATTCAGAAATTCTTTAAAGCTTCTGTGATTCAGCACATGCGACCTAATGAAGTTCACAGATTTAATTACAACCTTCATTACATGTTCCAAATTCAGCTGCTTTCCACAGAGATTCTGCTGGTGAATTATGCAATGGAGCGCCAATGGAAGAACACCATTTGAATCGATCACTTGTTGACATACACGGGCAACCAACCCGTTGTGGCGTCCAACCATGCTTCTTGCACCATCTGTAGTCACTCCTACTAATTTACTCCAGTCGAGCTCAAGGTCATCAATCACTCCTGATACTTCTCTGAACAAGTCTTCGCTAGTAGTTGTTCCATGCATGCTTTTCATAGCTGCTAGTTCTTCAGTAATTTCAAACGTAGTGTTTATACCACGAATAAACACTAACAATTGAGCGGTGTCACTAACGTCTGTAGATTCATCAGCAGCAATTGAAAACATTTCAAACTGGCCTGCTTTTGTCTTCAGTTGGAGCAGAAGATCGCTTCCCAAATCTTCAACTCGTCTTGTGATCGTCATTCGCGACAAGCTAACGGTTTCAATTGCACTCTTCTTTTCCGGACAGAGTTCTTCTAGTACAGCTAGAATGCACTTTTTCACCCATTCTCCTTCAGAAAAGGGTTTGGCTTCCTTACTCAATATATGAGCCACCTGGAAACTTGCTTGAATGACTGCTTCGTTCTCCTTTCTTCTCTTATTAAACAACTTGGTTAATCCACCAACCTCTTCACGCAATTTGCCAATTTTCTGTTCCCGGCACAAACCAACATATCCATCATACTTAATCTTGTGTTTGGTTTCGTAATGTCTTTTAATATTGTGTTCCTTGAACACAGCTACCGTCTCCTTACAGATGAGGCACAAAGGTTTCTCGTCTCGCTGCACAAAAAAATACGAATTCGTCCACTTCTCCTGAAAATTTCTGCACTCAGAATCAATCTTCCTCTTCTTTCCTCCTGCCATTTTCCATGGCTACAGTGCGAACCGACCAAATCGAGCGACAACGACAAACTGTCTGACCCACACATAGATGACCTGTATTTCTTGTAGGCGCCCTGGAAGACGCTAGACGTGTTGCAATATAAGCCCGAGCTGTAACATGGTTCACAACTTCACACGAATAACCGGAAAAGCTTTTAATGTCCACTTAAATTTCGACTCGTCTTACCCGGAGGCATCTGCCTATTATATTAAGGAGAGGGAGATCTGTGGTGACATTACGGTACCTTGTCTCCCTTTTAAAAGTTATTTTAATATTATAACTATAATTTGTCGTTCCAATGAACTGCATAAGAGTGGGCCACACGAGGCAGCTTCACGGGCCGGATGTGGCCCGCGGGCCATAGGTTGGGCACCACTGGTATAAATGATAGTTTCTAATGTTTTCCATATGTACATCTTTTTTGGTAGTGTGAGAAAATATTGTGGCAAAAATAATTCCAGAATATTATAAAACTGATTTTTCTGTTTTTGTTTTAGATTGATGGGTTTGAGGCTCTAGAAGAACGCCTTAAGATGTTTTTGCAGCAGTACAATGAGAGTATTAGAGGGTCTGGAATGGATTTGGTGTTTTTCAAGGATGCTATGATACATTTGGTGAAGATTTCTCGAATCATACGTACACCCCGTGGTAATGCCCTTTTGGTTGGTGTCGGTGGCTCAGGCAAACAATCGCTGACCAAACTCGCATCATTCATTGCAGGATACAAAACATTCCAGATCACACTGACAAGGTGGGTACATTTAACAATACCATTTATCAGCTATTTTTTACATAACTAAACGTGACCTCATTCAGCCATCCATGCAACCTAATTCAGTCCAGTCATGTGTATGACCTAATTCAGTCATCTGTGTGACCTAATTCAGTCATCTGTGTGACCTAATTCAGTCATCAGAGCTGTGGGATTTTTATAGTACTGTTTATATTGATGAAATCAAGAAAGGCTAGTAAAATGTACATGGACATTATAGTTAAGTGTCTTATATTTATTCACAAAAATATTCCCATCAACTGAATAAGTCAAATTTAAAAACAATATTGAACCACAACACAGCAGCAATCTATAAACTATAACGCCAACATGTGATTTTTGTAACATCTTGATACTGGATGAGGTCACAAGAACATGTTATATTTATTACAATGAATGAGGTCAAATATGCATATTACCTGCATATACAATTATATTATACACTAAATGAGGTGTGTGTGTGTGTGTGTGACACCAGAATATATCCAGATTAACAGCAGTGGCTTGATAACAGTGTTTTCACTGGCACATATGTGATGTTTATTCAAACCGTTTGGAACTTTCAAAGATTGGTTATCTTTGAGATAAATGTAATTTATACAGATAAGCAAACAACTTTATTGAAAAAGCTTTTTATTAACAGTTATTACAAAATTGATTATGATACAAGCATTCAGTCATTTGCCCCCACCCCCGTCTCCTCACTCCCCATGTCCATCCGTTTCTTAATTTTTCATAGATACTGGTACCCCAGTGTGCTTCAATCTATATTTGGACCCCATTTTTGAATGAGTTATTGAGGGGAAGGTGTAGTTCCTATATATGTCACCCTCTTTAAGTACCAGGTCTTTCATGAGTGTTTATCAGAGATACCATCTGTAAAGCACCATGTATACTCGCATACGAGTCCAACTGCAAAAACACTGCACAGAACAATATCTGCTATCACATAATCTGCAATCAGGTCTCAGTCACTGCAGTTTCTTAGGAGTAATCAGTAGAACAAGCAACATAGACCCTTATCCGCAGGCACGTTACGTTATGGCAGATAAAGATTTTTGTTATTTGCAATTTGATTTGACTTTTAAATGAGTATATATGATAAGCAATAAAAGTTGATTGCATTGAATTAACCATTTTTTTGTATTGTATTCATTTCTTACTGCTCATCTTGTGATGTTTAAGGCCATTTTTCAGCACCTGATAGGATATCACAGGTGCCTTAGAACACATCATTTATTACAATTTAAATTGAAATTCATTTTCAAATAATCAAGTGCAGAGAATGTGTTATTCACTGACTGATATTTGATGTTGCAAAATGTTCCATAACAATGTGACAACAAATCTTTATTACTTGATTATAGGATTCCAATAAATGTCATTATTATGTAATAAATCCCCAAATAATTTTTTTAAAGTGATTTTCCAACTGCAATGTTACAGGTCCTACAATGTGTCCAACTTGCTTGAGGACTTGAAACACCTGTATCGCACGGCAGGAGCACAGGGCAAAGGAATCACCTTCATATTTACTGACCAGGAGATCAAGGATGAGGGATTCCTGGAGTACCTGAACAACGTGCTCTCCTCCGGTGTTGTAAGCATCATTATAACATGAATTTCTACACTTTAAACATTTTTATCAGCTCCAATTTGGAAATTCTTTTAATTTCGAGGTATGGAAGTTACAGATTGATTACAGTATTTCCTGATGATTGGGATGCTTGATTATATGATCTCATGTACATTTTAATTACCTTTAATAACTTAACTGATTTTAGAAATAGACTTATGATGGATTTATTTCTATTTAATTTGAATACATGTTTTAGAGCCACAACTTTTTATTTTATATTCACTGCTACTAATTAGTTAAAGTTGGCTCAATAGTTGCATCACTTTGCAGAAAACTGTTTCACTGGTGTATTATTCTGTTTTTTGGGGGGATAAATTCAGGTTGGATAATCATTTAATTTTAATTAAGAATGTTTTTAAATTATGATTAATATATTGTTTTGTGTCTTTTATACTAACATGTTGTTGCTGTTGTAGATAATAAATCTGCATTTTAAATTTGTACATGTTCTGTTGCTTTCTGGTTGAGGATATTTTACAAATCTAGTAATAAATCTGTAATTATTTACTTGTCAGCAGTTTCTGTAAATCAGCAGAACTGTTGTAAAGCATGTAAAACCAAATCTCTTTACCATAATATTGCAAAATTTGATTTGAACTGATTTTACTTTTACCTCTTTCTTTACAGGTGGCAAATCTGTTTGCCAGGGATGAAATGGATGAGATTTTTGGCGATTTGATACCCATCATGAAAAAGGAGTTTCCAAGGAAACCACCAAGCAATGAGAACTTGTATGAGTACTACATGACCAGAGTTCGGAACAATCTTCACGTTGTACTCTGCTTCTCTCCCGTATGTATTGCAGTTTATTTTCTATTTCAGATATTCACCATGGCACAGAAATATTGTGCAACAGTTAATAGAAAATTAAAGTTTTGCATCTCTTAGGAATCTATCAAGAGCCTAAACAAGGTCTGACATCAAAATCTATACTTTTTATTCTGTTAGTGAATATCATTAGGTTATTCCATTAGTCTGCCACCAGCCCTCTTAGTTGCTCTTGAGTTTGAGTAACTTGAGTAGAGTTTTTAACTCCACGAGTTAGTGATTGACATATATATGGTACCAATATTACATTAAGACTGTTACTGGGATACCAATTATGTGGTATGAATATTACATAAAGACTGCTACTGTGGTATCAGTTATGTGGTACCAATATTACATTAAGACTTAACTGTGGTACCAATATTACATTAAGACTTACTGGGATACCAATTATGTGGTATGAATATTACATTAAGACTGCTACTGTGGTACCAGTTATGTGGTACCAATATTACATTAAGACTGCTACTGTGGTACCAGTTATGTGGTACCAATATTACACTAAGACTGTTACTGTGGTACCAATTATATGGTACGAATATTACACTAAGACTGTTACTGTGGTACCAATTATATGGTACCAATATTACATTAAGACTGTTACTGTGGTACCAATTATATGGTACCAATATTACATTAAGATTTAACTGTGGTACTGATTATATGTTACCAATATTACAACAAGGAAAATATCACACAGGGATGGTTAACCCACATTGACTGAGGGACCTTTTTTACATCATGGCACCACCACACGAACTTAGGAACTTCTTAACATAAACTAAATGAACCTCACTTCTTGGTTTCCTTTAAGTTTTGGGACATTGATTAAATTTATACTTTTGACATGTGTATTAGGTATTTGGACACAAACAACCAAGACTGACCTGTTTTGGTAATTATCCATTATGTTACATGTTTTGGGAAATTTATATATTTTCAGGTTGGAGAAAAGTTCCGAGCACGTTCTCTAAAGTTTCCAGGACTCATCTCAGGCTGCACAATGGACTGGTTCCAGCGTTGGCCAAGGGATGCTTTGATTGCTGTGGCAGATCATTTCTTGGCAGAGTTCAACATTGAATGCACAATAGAAGTCAAAAAGCAAGTGATTCAAACTATGGGCTTGGTTCATGATGGTGTTGCAGAAAGCTGCATTGAATATTTCCAGAGGTAAATGAATTAAATAGATATTCTGGTCACATTCTTACAAACCCTCTTTCTTCCCATTACCCCTGTCCACCAAACGTGCTGTTTTCTGTGACCAAAAGTGTGCCATTGTTAGGCCTGTATTTTCTTACCCATGTGATGTCTGATTTGATTGCATGCAAGGTCATTTGGTAGCCAGTCCTAGGTTTGTGATTGTCTTCAAGTTCTTTCATTTTATCAACATCAAAAGACACTGCAGCATCACCTCCTTTGTCACTGGGAGATTTTAAGATATGCTGTACAAATGAATTTGAATATATATATATATATATATATATATATATATATATATATATATATATATATATATAAATATATATATATATATATATATATATATATATATATCATGATGATGTATATGGCTGGGGTGGGGTGCTCCCAATATTTTATTTAAATTATTATAGAAGTCCCACCCAGGCTCTATTTTGGTTGAAAGTTAAATTTAGTGAAAGATAGATGTAAAGCTCTAAGCATCCAGTCAGCAATGCTGATAGTTAGATAATTCAATATACAAAAAGGTTGAAATTCAATGAATAACAATTAAATAACAATTCAAAAATCAAATGACTCAGATTTCCAATTTTACTCCTTCTGCTTGGCTAGGCTTTTTATAAGCCTATTGCATCACTTAATTAGCAGTGTGAGATTGATTTCCACCTGTCCTTGTATTGTACTCATCTGTTGTATCCTTTCTCTCTCCTGTTCCTCCCAATTACTTCTCCTTTTCCTCCCTGACTTTCTACAGATTTCTTCTCCTCTTCCTTCCTGACCTTTTCCGAATTCCTTCTGCTTCTCGCCCTTGACTTTGTCTAGACTCTTCTCCTCCTCCTCCACTTTCTTCTCCACGACTGCATTTCTGTCAACTTTGACTGTTTTGACTAGTCTCAATTCCATCTCCACCTCTTGATGACTCAAGACTCAATGTAACCGGAAGTTCTTTGTCCTCTAAAAGCTTCCTGTAAAAACACAAGGATGGCAGACTTTTTCCTTAGCCCTCTCATCTCAGACTACACACAGCCTATCTTCAGATATTGGCTATTAAATAATTTCATCAGTCCTGCATTTATTCAAATCGATATACCCTATACATCCTTATATGGAAAAACAAACGTCATAATACAGCACCGTATCACTTACTTCATATAGTTACATGCATCATTAAATTCTGTCACACCAGTACATATTCCTAATCCCATTATACTACACAATATCACAATAATCCCATTATACTACACAATATCACAATCATCAGATGCATTTCCTTACAATACAACTTATACAAAGTGTGCAAATATTCAAATATTCATGCTCTGATATATGCATCCGTCCATAGTAACAAATCTTACATACTTCAACCATTTTCCAAATTCACAATTCAAGCTTGTGTAAATTCTAACATAACACATTAATAAATGTACTGGTTTGCTACGATGTAACCCAATAGTGAATTACAAAATTAACTCTGACAACAAGCTACCAAGCTACATCTAATAATTCTCTATGTAAGGCTCAAGTCCATTTCTCAAATACGCATGTAAATAAAACACTACAAAGGTAATTCTACATACTAAATGATCCTAGTAATTAGCTGCCAATAATTACAATTATGATGCCATAATATTCTGCAAAAGTCTTGCAAATAATTTACTGACCGTTTTGAAGTTTTATCTTTCCTTAGAATCAACCTCAACATTGTACCACCAAATTAGTGGCTTCTTCTCAGACTAAATACTATTGCTCAACAATCCATCAAGACGAATATTAAATTTTTTCTTACAAGTTTGGAAGGTATCTTTTGGATCTGAATTGCAATAATGCCCTCTGTCAAAAGTTTTGATTGGATATCACTGTGGACAGATCCAATCAAACTTAGCACACAATATCCCTCTTGCTGTCTGTCAATGTAGTCGTGGATAGGAACATGCCTTGTTCACAGACTTCCTTTTTATCTTTGAACAAACGTTTAACATAAAGGTGTGAAAATGGCAAGGCTTTGTTAATAGATGTGATCATCGCCATTGCCAATTCAAGTTTCTGGTATCTGGTTGGTCATGGTAACCTTGCCTAAAAATTAAACACTAACCCATCAGCATAGTTTCGAGATAAAAAAAACCAATGCTTCATTATATTCCCATGATAGATAGATTATAGCTTATACATGACTCTATATCTGGAGCATGGTAAACATACATACATACATACATACATACATACATACATACATACATACATACATACATACATACATACATACATACATACATATACATACATACATACATACATACATACATACATACATACATACATACATACATACATACATATGCCAATATGTCCTTAAAGATCATGTTAGTCATTAGCATGAACAGAAATCATGCACAATACAAAATATTTTGAAAATTTTCAGATATCGTCGATCAACACATGTCACACCAAAGTCTTACCTGTCTTTCATCAATGGTTACAAAACAGTCTACAGTGACAAAAGAAATGAAATTGGAGAACTGGCTCAGAGAATGAACACAGGTACTTATTCTTTATCTTTCTTTGTACATCTGTCTGTGAGTTTGGTACTTTCTCTGTATCTGCTGAAAGACAATTTCTTTCAGTCACATGAATATACAAAGTTTTCTTCAGTTGAAATCATGAGTCATAGATAATAAACATTTAAAACTTTTTTCACAGTCATTACACGCCACTGTGAATGAGAAGGTATTTAAAAAAATGAGAAGAAATAGTACACTGTTTTCACATAGATGAACCCCTGCTTCGGTGGCCTAGTAGTCAGAGCATCCACCTCAGATGCTGGAGGTTGCAGGTTCAATCCCCAGCCGAGTCATGCCAAAGACTTATTAAAAGGTTACTTATAGCTGCCTCACTTGGCACTCAGCATTAAGAGGTTAATGTTAGGACTGGTTGGACTGGTGTCAGGATAATATGAGGAGAAAAAACAGATTCAGGAAACTATAGACCTATATCCATTCTAAATATATTATCAGAGTTTTTTGAAAAACAAGTATCTATGCAGATTATGATATTTTTAAAACTTACTTTATAATTCATTGGCACAATCAGGATTTATGCAGGCACAATCAGGATGTAGATAATATCACTAATGCTAAACAGAACCCACCAAATTAACTGATATTTGTCTACAAGGAATGGATAATGGTTCTTTGAATGGGATTGTCTTTATTGACTTGAAGAAAGCCATTGATCAAGTTTGATCATGAAATTCAGATGCAAAAGTTACAGGTTTGATGAATTCCTCTTTTAAAATGGATTAGATCATACCTAAACCAAAGGTTTCAATAAGTAACCATTGGAAATATTAGCAAGGTGCTGTGTTAGGCCCTATTATTTAAGTAAATGATCTTCCATTAAATAATGAATCCACAAATTCAGATTGGTTTGTAGATGCTGCTGCTTTTTTACACCTAGTTTTGATACTAAGTGTACCCAAAGTTGTTTACTTCAGACCTTTTTGGAGTTCAAAGTTGAGGACAACAAATTAAGAAGGTAATTAATGAATGTAACAAAAATGTACAATTTTGCGGACATCACAAAGATAGTGAACCTTGGATAAGGATTATTATTCCTCATCACTAAATAGCTTTCTTGTGCTGCTGTGCTAAAAAAGAGAAATCTTGATTGTTTAATTTCAGGTCTTGAGAAGCTTATTGAAGCTTCACAAGCTGTAGAGGAGCTGAAAAAAGAATTGGCCGTTAAAGAAAAAGAGTTGGCCCTTGCATCTGAAAAAGCTGACAAAGTGTTGAAGGAGGTAACAGTCAAAGCTCAAGCAGCACAAAAGGTCAAAGAGCAAGTTCAAAAGGTCAAGGACAAAGCTCAGGCAATCGTTGATGCCATAGAGACGGACAAAAAAATTGCTGAGGACAAGCTTGAGAAGGCACGTCCAGCCCTTGAAGAAGCAGAAGCTGCACTGAATACTATTAAACCAGCTGATATTGCCACTGTAAGGAAACTTGGAAAACCACCTCATTTAATCATGAGGATCATGGATTGTGTACTTCTGCTGTTCCAGAGGAATATTGACCAAGTTGCCTTGGATCCAGAAAAACCCTGTGTTAAACCCTCTTGGTCAGAGTCACTTAAGGTAATTGCAAACTGATTTTAAAAAATCTATGTTTTTTCTGTTTTTATTTTTATATCTTTGTGAATTTTTATCAGCATTCTTGGCTATTATTTGCCATAAAACGCAGCAGTTTGACCAAGGTGAAATAGTGAGCCAACTGGGAAAAATTTATAATGTGGTATTCAATATAAATTTATTGAAAACAATTGAATAAAAAACACTATGTCACATACCACAATAGTTCTTGATTAATAGTACTAATGAGCTTGTTTCATAACCTTCTTTATAACACTGTAGCTTCTAAAACAGATTAGTGTGTGAAGTTTTCTGTGTCAGTTTTGTGTTTGAAGCTATTTATAATTTGGCTATAAATCATAAATATATAGGTAACATAGCTGTTTTAATTTTGTGAAATGTTTCTGAATCAGAATTCTTTATTGTGGTGTAACTATTGTTAGTGGATATTCAGTTTAAAGGTAAACCTGAATGCAATACTGCTCTACAATCGGAAATCTTAATTTGTTAGAAATTTCATATGCACTATGGTGACCTGATGCACACATTCAGTCACTGATTAGGAAATACAGCTATTTTATTAATGCCAAAGAACAATCTTCATGAAAACATCCTTGCACATTTTTGTAAATAAACGAACACACATCTATGAGCTTTTGAAATCAAAAGAGAAACCCAATTTGGCTAGCAAGATGGATTGTCGGTGTGACAGTCAGTGATAGTACCAGTAGAACATGCTTTTGTTTTGCAACATTATTTAAATGATGTGCATATTTTCATTAAGAATAGTCAACAAGATCTGACACCTACTTTCATCTTTTTTTAAACTTTTACTTATGTTTTGTGTTTATCACTGATTTGCAAGTGAAAATGTTGTAAGAACTGCAACAAAAAAGACAGTAGTTATCTCTGAATCATTTTCTTCATAAGATGGTAAGACCTTGTCAACAAGAGTAATAGGTAGACACCAAACTGTCAAATAAAGAAACAAAAATGTATCTTTTTCTTCATATATTTGGACCAAGAAAAAGATTAACTTCAAAAGATTCTTGTATGTTCAATACATGTCTGTTTAGGTGTTGTTCATATATACACAATCACATCTGTTTAATTGCTGCACACCAGTTAATTAAAAGCACAAGTTTGATAATTGGACAATTGGTAATTGATCATTTTAGATTTCATTTGGGAAAGGTATCATTTATATTAGGGAAAATAAAAATGTATCTTTCCAGTTGGCCAACCATATATTTTTGTTTTTGCTGACCCTAGCACTTTCTTCTGCAAGGGTAAAAATAAAATTGTAGTTGAGCTGGGTATTGCCCAGTACTTAAAGTGCTTAGTGCCTTATATATACTAATCATTATAATATATATAATGTTTAAAAATAGTTTTAAATTTTAAAAAATAGTTTCAAATTTTGTTTAAAATATTCCAAAAATTGATTTGTTCATTAAATTGAGCTAGTTTAGTCCAGTACTTGAAGTGTTTTATACATTATATGTACTAATCATTATAATATATATATATATATATATATATATATATATATATATATATATATATATATATATATATATATATATATATATATATATATATATATATATATATATATATATATATATTATAATAGTTTGCCCTGTACATTTAAACTTAAATAACATGCTAACTATTTATCATTTTTAATCAAAACTTTCAAAAGTTGCATAAATCATTATACAAAATTATTTAGAGGTAAATGTTATGAGGTTCACAGGTGCATCTTCTTTAAAGAATAATTCAATTCACAATAAAATTCTTGGTAGCTGAGTTCAGACATTGAATAACTGACATGATTAAATTAACATGGTATACATTATGCACTTTTTTTTGAAAGTTGGAATAATAATGCAAAATACCATCATTGTATTTTTATTCCAGCTTTTGGCAGGTACAAATTTCCTGCAAGCACTTGTGAATTTCCCCAAGGACACTATCAATGATGAGACAGTTGAACTTCTTGATCCCTACATTCAAATGGAGGACTACACAATGGACGTTGCTAAGAAAGTATGTGGTAACGTCGCTGGCCTGTGTTCCTGGACTAAAGCCATGGCAGCCTTCTTCCATATCAATAAGGAAGTCCTGCCCTTAAAAGTAAGTTATCAAACAGTATTCAAAATGTATGTTGTCATTTTAATATGATCATTTTGAGGATGGTTATGGTAATGATAACTGATGATGATGATAATGGTAACTGATGAAGATGATAATCTTAATTGATGATGATGATAATGGTAATTGATGATAATTGTAATTGATGTTGATGATAATGGTAACTGTTGAAGAGGATCATGATAATTGGTGTTGATGATAATAGTAACTGAAGAGGATAATGGTAACTGATGATGATGATAATGGTATCCTTTGCACACAAAAAATGCATGAACTCAGCATCCAAATATATGGTTAGTATGTGTGCATGTTTTGGAGGCTACAAACGGATATTTTTATACAAATGGATATTTTTATACAAATGGATACAGTTATCCATTTTCTCATCTGTTGATGTTATTTGTGGGCGATTTTTAGGCTAACTTGGCTGTTCAACAAGCTAGGCTCGATGTAGCCATGGGAGACCTCCAGAAAGCTCAAGCACAGTTAGATGAGAAGGAACGTGAGCTTGCAACTGTACAAGCCCTATACGACAAAGCAATGCGTGAGAAACAGACACTGATGGATGATGCTGAGACATGTAGGAGAAAGATGAGTGCTGCGGCAGCCCTGATAGAAGGTCTTGGAGGAGAACGAGAGAGATGGACAGAGCAAAGCAAAGAATTTAAAGCTCAAATTGGAAGGTAAACATTACTGCGATTATATTAGTGAACATGTTTGGTCACCATTCGGTATCAGAACTTGATTTCTAAATTCAGTTAATATGTGTAGCTTGATTGCCTGGTTTCTAAATGTGTAATGGTGCAAAGCCAACCTTTCATAAGAAAAGAGATTGTCAGGATGAAATTTGTATACAAATTTAGACTGTCTACTCTACAGTTGTATTTTTGATAGCTTGCATTCTTGTGGAATCATAACATATGTACTCGCTTATCAGTTGAGTTTGGCAGCAAACAATATAGACACTGAACTGACATCATATAATGTGCTACCAGGTCAGAGTCTGTGCTTTCTTTTCTTACCTGTTACTCCTAACAAATTGCATAAACCTTAATCTGCTTGCACACTATACAATGGCAGATCTGGGTCTGTGCAGTTTGGAGTTGGACTTGACTTATAAGTGAGTGTATATGTTATTCATACATAAATAATTTCTATCACAAAGCAAGTACACTTTGTCCTTGAAACTTAAGGAAGAAACATACCTGTATTTACTACTGTGCCTTTTATATGAATAAGCCAGTGCAATCTCTCTCTCTCTCTCTCTCTCTCTCTCTCTCTCTCTCTCTCTCTCTCTCTCTCTCTCTCTCTCTCTCTCTCTCTCTGTACTTATATTCATGCACAATCACAGCAGATATGATTACCACAAAAACATATTGAAAACGTAATTATGATTGTGTGTTATCACTGCTTGCATACGGGACATATTGATGGAACATCTCAATTTGGTTGTCTATCCATCTTGTGTGACTTGTTAACAAGATTGGGTAAAAAATGTAATGTTGTAAACAAATTTTCTGATACATTCATGTGTAGATGACCTGTTTAGATTGTCAGCATTTTTCTTCATATTTCACACCTATGTTAACTTTCAGAGTTTTGAAAAAGAAACAAAAATGTTGTTAGCATGATTGAACAAAAAACTTCTTGGGGTTGACAAATGAACTGGTAGACTTATTTGTGTTTATTTTGGAGATGACCAGATTCAGATAGGCAAATGAATTGGTAAGCTTAGATTTTCAGACTGTCACAGCAGTGTTCCAGTCCTTTAACTCATTTTTGCCTAATTTTTTTATAATATCAAAACACACTTGAGATAAATTACATTTTGGTAGGCATGTTCATATACATACAAAGATGACCTGAATAAATTCTCATGTCATTATTCCAACAGTTCAGATATCCATTTGTGAACTTGATGCACTTGGACTTTTTTATGGTGTGGTACCTATGCATTTTCCAAAGAAAGATCTAGATTTTCTATGAAATTTAAATTAGAAATTGAACAAAACCAAATAAATTTAATTTCTCAGAATTATCTAGCACTGGGACTCATTTTTACAGAATTTTGTTTCAGAGTTTACATTTTATATATTTCTGCTAATGGAAAAAACATTCTTACAAAACTCATATTTTTGTTTCAAATTTAATTATAGTGTAATCTTGGAAGGAAGGTGAAACTCTTTATCACACATGGTCACTCATATGACATAGGATCCTTTCGATAATCAGCATTATGCACATGTGTTGGATATAACTCTATATGTACTTGCTTAAAAGTTGAGTCCAGCTGCAAGCTGCACAGACCCAGATCAGCCATAACATAATGTTGTAACAGATTTGGATCTATGCAGTTAGTTAAGATTAATCAATAGAACAAAAAAAAATCCTCGGATCTGCTAACACATGATGTGATGGCTGGTCATGGTTTATGTTCTTTGCAGCTGGACTTGATCTGGAAGCAATGTAGAACCATTCTGGTCCGATAGTCATGTAAAATCATGAACACAAAATTTTAAATTTGGGCTCAACATTCAAGAATTTTGATTGCTTATAATTATAATGTGACTAAAGGTAGAATTTTAAAATTGTCAGAATTAGTTTAACATTATTTGCTTTCATAACAGCAATATCATTTCTAATTTAGTGGTTTCAAATTTGAGTTAAGTTTTTGTGCAAAGTTTTATGACTGCAAGGCATAATGTTGTTTAAGAAATTGGAAAATGAGGGTCAAAGTATTTCTCTTATCATTATAAATTAATTAAACAGTATAGACCTCGATCTGCCAGCATATAATAATAATAATAATAATAATAATAATAATAATAATAATAATAATAATAATAATAATAATAATAATAATGATAATAATAATGATAATAATAATAATAATGATAATAATAATAATAAAAATAGTAATAATAATAATAATAATAATAATAATAATAATAATGATAATAATAATGATAATAATAATAATAATGATAATAATAATAATAATAAAAATAGTAATAATAATAATAATAATAATAGTAATAATAATGTTTTTAAAAAACTGATAATAATATCTTTATATTCAGAGGGTAACACATTTAGTTTTAAGAATGCAATATGGCTGGTATATGCTGTTAGGTTGTTAGATACATGTTATGTACATATACATGTCCACTATCATGTTATATTCAAAATTGTGTTATAACAAAGCATGTTATATTCAAAATTGTATTATAACAAAGCATGTTATATTCAAAATTGTGTTTTAACAAAGCATATTTAGTGGGCTTTAATCATTTGGTATAAAGGATACATTTTAACCTAAGGATCTGTTAGATTTTAATTTTTATGCCAGGGTTTCAAGTCTTAAAAATGTCTTTTTAATATCTACACTAAATCCAATTAGTCATATGAGTGAATGTAGAACAATGCATGTCATTGTGTAAATTACACTTCATCATAGATCATTGTCTCCGGTTGATGTCATCACAGATTATAGTGTATGGTTCACATGTCATCACAGATCATTCCAGTGTTGTAACTAGTCATTGTGTACAGCTCACATATCACAGATCATTTTGTCCAGTTCATATATCATCACAGGTCATCATGTCCTGTTTATATATCATCACAGATTATTGTGTACATTAGTTCCAATGTTATAACAGGTAATTGTGTACAGTTCACATATCACAGATCAATGTGTTCAGTTTATATGTCATCACAACTACTTAAAAATTTGTGTTATTATTTATAGGGTTATAGAAATAACATAATTACTGATGTAACAACATGATACATTAAATTCCAACATAGATATATAATCCCCCCTCACAATAAAACCCTTTATTATAATACAGTTCTTATTATGAGGCATTATAATATGTGAATACAATCCCATGTACAGTACTATAATGAGTGAATACAATTTCATGGACAGCATTATAATGATGGGAAAACAATCACATGTACAGCATTATAATGAGTGAATACAATCCCATGTACAGCATTATAATGAGTGAATACAATCCCATGTACAGTACTATAATGAGTGAATACAATTTCATGGACAGCATTATAATGATGGGAAAACAATCACATGTACAGCATTATAATGAGTGAATACAATCCCATGTACAGCATTATAATGAGTGAATACAATCCCATGGACATTATAATGAGTAAATACAATCCCATGGACAACATTATAATGAGAGAATACAATCCCATGGACAGCATTATAATGAGGGATCTAATCCCATGGATAGCATTATAATGAGGGAATACAATCCCATGGATAGCATTATAATGAGGGATCTAATCCCATGTATAGCATTATAATGAGGGAATATAATCACATGGGCAGCATTATAATGAGGGATCTAATCCCATGTACATTATTATAATGAGGGAATATAATCCATGGATAGCATTATAATGGGGGATCTAATCCCATGGATAGCATTATAATGAGGAATCTAATCCCATGGATAGCATTATAATGAGGGAATATAATCCCATGTATAGCATTATAATGAGGGAATATAATCCCATGGCCAGCATTATAATGAGGGAATACAATCTCATGGACATCATTAAATGAGTAAATACAATCCCATGGACAGCACTATAATGAGTGAATACAATCCTATTGACATCACTATATTGAGGGAATAAAATCCCATATACACCATTATAATGAGTGAATACAATCCTATGGACATCACTATATTGAGGGAATAAAATCCCATATACATCATTATAATGAGGGAATACAATCCTTATTGAGGGAATAAAATCCCATATACATCATTATAATGAGGGAATACTATGATGATATTTATGCAAGTTTATTTGCTTAATGATTTTCACAGAGTATTGGAAATAAGTACATACTTTGGTCATTCACCAAAAGACTGCACAGATCAAAATGAAAAAGACCCTATTGTTTTGTTGCTTTCTTATTGTGATGTAAAAATATCTCCATGTATACACAATAAATTCTTATGTGGAGCTCAATTAACACTGAGGAAACCAATGTTTTATTACTGTTGAGCATGTAAGACCTGTTCAACCAATCAGAATTCTTTAATAATTTGCTTTTGTTCATGTACACTTTAGGCAGATGTGTAGATGTTTATTTTATCTATGAAATCACTTAAGTTACTTAGCAGATAGTCAAGTACACTTTTTATTTATATTGGAAAATGCTTTAAAAGTTGTACTATAGTATCAATCTATATTTGTTCCTTTCTTTTTTATGAAGTCAGATTATTGTTACTTAATACATTCTGTTTTCATGGGGACCGTATCTCATTAAAGAATTTGTTTATTCTAATAATATTGGAAAGTAGAAAGTTATGTGGCCCATATTTTTCATTATCATTGTTCTAAGCCTGTCAGCTTGTCCTAAATAAAAAAGGTTATGTGGCCCATATTTTTCATTATCATTGTTCTAAGCCTGTCAGCTTGTCCTAAATAAAAAAGGTTCAATTAAGGTTAAGCAATAATAGTCTCTGTATGAATGTGACAGACTGGTCAACAATCTTTATCTCTTTTATAATTACTCCATTGACATAGAAAAGGCAGGGAATCATTGTTTATGTGTATGTATGTGTGCATGTGTCTGTATGTGTGTGTCATTGAAATTTCACAAGACTTACAATGAAAAATCTAGTTATACTCAGCTATCAGAGGAAAGATATTTCATTTTCAATGAGCACCTTTCAATAAATTCATTTCTATTTAAGGCATATTTAGACATTTTTCAGATCAACAGAATTCAAATACATGAAACTAGAATTTGATTTTATCTTGTCATTCTTCAATGTCTGCTTTTCTTTCTGTCAGGCTTGTTGGTGACATACTGATATGTACGGCCTTCTTGTCATACTCGGGACCTTTCAACCAGGACTTCCGAGCACTTTTATTCAAGAATTGGTCGAAGGAGCTCAAAACCAGGAAGATTCCACACACCCTCAATCTAGATGTCATCAATATGCTGGTCTATCCAACTGTTGTAAGTATAACTACAGTATGTCCATCCATCTGTCTTAGTCTTCCTGTCTCTGTCCCCTCTATTCTCAGTATGTTCATTGATCCAACTGTTATAAGTATAGCTATTGTCTGTCCATACATCTGTCTGTCTTAGTCTACAACTGTCTGTCCCATCTGTAATCAGTATGCTCATTGATCCAACTGTTATATGTATAGCTACTGTCCATCCATCTGTCTGTCTTAGTCTACAACTGTCTGTCCCATCTGTAATCAGTATGCTCATTGATCCAACTGTTATATGTATAGCTACTGTCCATCCATCTGTCTGTCTTGTCTTAGTCTACATCTGTCTGTCCCTTCTGTTATCAGTATGCTCATTGATCCAACTGTTATAAGTATAGCTACTGTCTGTCTATCCATATGTCTGTCTTAGTCTTCCTCTCTCTGTCCCCTTTATTATCAGTATGCTCATTGATCCAACTGTTGTAAGTATAGCTACTGTCTGTCCATCCATCTGTCTGTCTTAGTCTTCATCTGTCTGTCCCTTCTGTTATCAGTATGCTCATTGATCCAACTGTTATAAGTATAGCTACTGTCTGTCTATCCATATGTCTGTCTTTGTCTTCATCTGTCTGTCCCTTCTGTTATCAGTATGCTCATTGATCCAACTGTTGTAAGTATAGCTATCCAGTTCGCAGTCCTCTATCTGTTCACAATCCCAGCCATGGCATGCTGTACTGACAGTCAATCTTTTTTGTCATTTAATCTTTTTTCTTTCTTTCTTTTTTTTCTTTTTTCTTTCTTTCTTTTTTTGTCTCTTAAGATATAGTTCTCATTGTATATATATTTTTCTCTTTCCTTTGCTTCCATTAATCAGTCTCCTGTCTACTAATAATACACAGAATACTTATGTTTCTCTCCTGTCTACTAGTAATAATTAGAATACTCATATTTCTTTCCTGTCTACTAGTAACACAGAATACTCATGTTTCTCTCTCTACTAGTAATACACAGAATACTCATGTTTCTCTCCTGTCTACTAGTAACACAGAATACTCATGTTTCTCTCTCTACTAGTAATACACAGAATACTCATATTTCCTCCGGTCTACTAGCAACACACAGAATACTCATGTTTATCTCCTGTCTACTAGTAATACACAAAACAGTTATATTTCCTCCGGTCTACTAGTAATACACAGAATACTCATGTTTCTCTCCTTTCTACTTGTTATACACAGAATACTCATGTTTTTTTTCTTGTCTACTATTAATACACAGAATACTCATGTTTTTCTCCTGTCTACTACTAATACTCACAATACTCATGTTCCTACCCCCATCAATATATCATGCATAGTCACATATCATTGTCTTGATATTTATGTGGTTAACAAATATAAGCTTCATGAAATTAAATCAGGTTATATTGAAACAATTCACTTGATATTAAAAAATAATTGTAGCATATCATTATGAGGAAGGTACCATGGATACTTACTTTTAACTTTAGTCCATCTGCAACCTGCACAGACCCATATTTGCTAATGTATATCTGCTTTTGTTTCCAGATTGCTGAATGGAATCTCCAGGGATTGCCTAATGATGAATTGTCCACACAAAATGGTATTATTGTTACCAAGGCCTCACGCTACCCACTGCTGATTGACCCCCAAGGTCAAGGCAAGATCTGGATCAAGAACAGGGAGGCACATAGTGAATTGCAGGTAGGAAACATGAGACAATATTGCAATTATCTTTTAGGGCATATCAGTGTTTTTATCTGAATGTTTTCATTTTATTTATATATGTTTCTTTAAATAAAATTTGTATAGTAAAAACTGTTATGAGCAACCTCTGCTATGAGCAGCCACCTGTCATTTGCAACCACAATTGTACTCAACAGATCAGTTTTATGATATAAACACTGTTATATTTGTTTTTCTGTAGTCATATCATTATAGATGTTGTAAAGCACTTAGAGCTTCTATAGATTACCGTATTTTCCTGCCTATAAGTTGATTCAGAGTACAAGTCGAATTCCCCAATTTTGTAAATTTTACATCCTTCGTCCATATATAAGTCGATTCGGAGTATAAGACGAGGCCAGGTCAATATCTTGGGTTTGTATTTTACACTAGTAATGGTATCGTTGTATGATATTCTATATTACCGGAAATCAGGAAATTGCGTTACCGATGCTAACATGTTTGTGATTTTACTTCTGAACAATTCACTGCTATATTCTGTTATCAACTGACACAGCTGAATAAACAGTCCATGCTTGTTTTATTATAACTGAAAGCTCATCCATGTTGTAGTTCATTTTATTACCTATAGTTACGAACGTAACTTATAAAAACTTGTCATTTTATATTGTAAGTTTGACATAATCCATATACAAGTCGATTAGAGTATAAGACCTGACTTTCAAGTAAAAAAGTATCAACTTATAGGCCAGAAAATACGGTAGGCACTATAAAAAGTCCTCATTATTATTAATCTTTTTATTATTATGAGCTACCACAACCAGCAACAATGATGTCTGGGCAAAATACACATTTTGACACTACTATGAATGATCGCATCATAAAACTCCACCGAACTTTATTAAATTCCTGTAAGAATGACCGCTCATACCATTCTAAATTTTAAAATAATAGGCTAGCTACCAATGTCAGAATTAGTCTCACTATACTTATAGTACTTTGCTGATCCTGTCATAAACCAGACTAAAGTATATGTAGCTTATTTCCTAGTCTGGTTCACTGCTTCGTACACTTTCTGCATTGTTCTCCGCTATTCATATAGAGGTGAGCAACCCAGGGGGCAGCAAAGCAGGAAATCAGACTAATTGTTTCTACACTTCACCTGGTTCCCCACCTTATCATGGGACCTGGTGTCCCTATCAATGGCCATATTGCGAGAACAGACAGACACCAATGAACTATATGTAATCAATTGTTACAACGACTGCTTGATTAGTAACAATTGTATGGATAAAAACAAACATAAAAGGAATATTTAAAAAAAGAAAGATTGTTGCTACAGGTGGAAGTGCTGCAGTCCATAAACCAGTCTAAGGTACATATCACGAATTGCCATTGTCATGCCAAAGTTGACATAGTGGTCGCATATATTGTTTATCTTTAGAGTTAATCCATATAGCAGGGAGTGAATAAAGTCATTGTCTATTAAACCAGCAAGATATAATTATTTGACGGATTCGATTTATAGTGTTCAAGACTTGTGATGTCTGTTGTTTTTCTCCCCCAACGTTAAGTGATTACATCCTAATCACAAAGCTGTCATCTATTCAAGTTGGTGCAAATGGGTTACACACTTTGCCTTCAGAGTTAATCCTTGTATGTCATCTTTGAGTGAAGCTGTTGACTTTTGTCTCTGAGTAAATGGTTAGTTTCAGGATAAGATAATAGTTTCTTTTTATTCATAAATTTTTAGATAATCAATGCACAGAACTTTTATAGATTTTTCATATTTTCCCACAGCCCAGTCAAAACCATCTTATGTTTGATATTACAACTGAACTGAATGTTAACATGTACAACCTTATTAACAGTAGATGCATTGCCAACCAAAAAAAAAAAATTTGAAGGCTGGAGAAAATAATTATTATAACTTAAAGAAGTTAAAAAGAGCAGACCACTCACAAACAAGCAGTTTAAACATCGGTAAAACAAATTTAGTTTGTTATAAAGGAAAAGGACTAATATAATTCAGAAATGATTTATATGCTAAACTATGTAATCTTCAAATGCAAATGCGATTTCATGATTAATGATAAAATTTAGTATGTCATTTTTGCTATACAATTTTATTTTTAGCAAGAACTATTAATAAAGAATAGAATATATGTACAGTGATTGGGGTTATCTTTCTTGAAATTGTTCTGAAACTGGACCTTGGAAACTGGTATTTTTGTACATACCTGCTATGAGAGACCACCTGTCTTGAGTGACTGCTTTTCGTTGGCAGAAGGAGTGATCTCTCATAACAGGTTATGATGTATTTATGTTTCCTTTAAATGCTTATATTTATGGGTATAAAAGTTATAATCATTATATCAGATTCAAAAACAGGAAAATTACTGTCTGTTAGGATCATTTTAATAAATCTGCTTTATTAATTACAAAAAAATATATGCACTTTTTTACATTTCCAGATCACATCACTGAATCATAAATATTTCCGTACACATCTGGAGGATGCAATGTCCCTTGGAAGACCTCTCCTTATTGAAGATGTTGGGGAGGAGCTGGATCCTGCCCTTGACAATGTCCTGGAGAAGAACTTCATCAAGGTTGGCTCCACTTTGAAGGTCAAGGTCGGAGACAAGGAATGTGACATTATGAAAGGCTTCACCCTCTATGTTACAACTAAACTGGGTAATCCTGTATACACCCCCGAGATATCGGCAAGAACATCAATCATTGACTTCACTGTCACAATGAAAGGTTTAGAGGACCAGTTACTGGGTCGTGTGATTCTCACAGAAAAGGCTGTAAGTATATTTATATATTCATTCATCCATATGCTATGAATTCTGGGATGTTCTGATAAACAATATAAGATTTTGTAAAACTATTTAACTTGTGGACATTTAAATTTGTTATTGTTGTGCTCTTAATAAAATAACATTTTGTCCCAATTTCACCAGTATAAGTTGTAATGCTTTTGGAATTTTGATTGGTCATAGTTTTAGTTATACTTAAATTTAAATTTCAAACAATCTGACTACTAGATTACAGATTTATGTGAAAGTCCAAACTTAACTGCTGTTGGTGAAATCCAGGCCAGTGGTTTCTGTATTTATAAAAAATGTAGCAGTGAAAAGAATATTCAATTTACAAAATTTATATACAATTTATAATTGTTCTGAATTTAAATTTATGGGTACTCTTTATAAGTGTCTGTCTTCATAAATTTTTTTAATTATTTAATCTAATTATTTTGTCTCTATTTGTACTGCTGTATCCTTTAGTATCTGATAATGGTCTCACGGGGCATATTTTTTCAATTAAATAACATTCACTTGTACCCTTTATTTCTGCTATTTTTGTAGGAATTGGAGTCAGAAAGAGTGAAGCTGATGGAAGATGTAACATCTAACAAGAAGAAGATGAAAGAACTGGAGGATAACTTGTTGTACAGACTGACCAGTACAAAGGTTTGTTTGACTTGTCAGACTTGCCGTCCTCCCATGCATGGGATAATTTAGTCTTTAAATTTTTAAACATTTTGATACATTTCTCTCATGAAAGATTTGTCTAATATTAAGTGTACCTTCCAGTTTTCTAAAAATATACATTGTTGTCTGGTTCTGGGGGAAATAGCTGTAATTAAAGGGCCAATAAATAAAGACTTGTGGCTTGTCCATCCATGTCTGATCTCATTCTGATGAACAGTAAAATATAAATCATTGAAATGCAATCTTAAGTGTAGGGAAGGAACAAAATGCCATAATTATTATTGAATAAATAAATACCCAAAATTATTATTGAATAATAAATGCCGATAATCATTATTGAATAATAAATGCCAGTAATTATATTTGAATATTAAATGCCCATAAAATCATCATTAAATAAAAAATGCCAGTAATTATTATTGAATAATAAATAACCATAATCATTATTGTATAATAAATGCCCATAATTATTACTGAATAATGCCAGTAATTAGTATTGAATAATATATGTTCATAATTATTATTGAATAATAAATGTCCATAATTATTATTGAATAATAAATGTCCATTATTATAATTGAATAATAAATGCTTAAAATTAATATTGAATTAATGCCAGTAATTATTATTGAATCATAAAATGCCAGTATTTATTATTGAATAATTAATGTCCATTTTTATAATTGAATAATAAATGCCCATAATTATTATTAAATAATAAATGTCAATTATTATAATTAAAGAATAAATGCCCTTAATTAATATTGAATAAATGCCAGTAATTATTATTGAATCATAAATGCCCACAATCATTATTGAATAATAAATGTCCATAATTATTATTGAATAATAAATGGCAAAATTCCTGTTACTAATGCTATTACTAATAGAAATATTATTAAGCTTTATCAGAAAAAATGTATACAGTATATATTAGCTACTTGTACTTAGTATATAATTAAATGGTATAGAAATGTTTCCAATTTTCAGCTGATTTTGTATGTGCTAATATTTGTTGAATACTAATTTCATGTGATGTCTTTCCAATTGCTTGACAAAGAACTATATGGATGTTCTGTACTGCAGAAAATGCATTTTAACAAACGAAACGTTTGCCACAGTGCATCATTTGCTTTTTTGGTACTATTGTTTTATTTCTGTTAGATATTTTTCTTGTTTCTGAAACTAATGTAAATTATTTCAGGGGTCCCTTGTAGATGATGAAGACCTAATCAATGTGCTGCATATAACAAAAGCAACAGCTCAGGATGTCAGTCAGAAGCTTCAGGTCGCGGCTGAGACACAGATTAAGATCACATCGGCCCGAGAAGAGTTCCGACCTGTTGCGACTCGTGGTAGTATCCTATACTTTTTGATTACAGAGATGAGCATGGTGAACAGCATGTACCAAACATCACTTCGTCAGTTCCTGCATCTTTTTGATTTGTCTATGGCAAGGTACAGAACTTCACAGATTTTAATCTTCTGCATTATCTGTAATGTCTCGTACCATCTCAATGTTTGTGCTCCTTTTTTCTTGAAAGATAATAATTATCTTTTTGTTTGCTTTAGAGGATATTGTTTTTAAAGTGTGCAAGTTTTATGTGTGTGTGTATGTGTGTGTGTGTGTGTGATTTTGAATTTTAACGTAGCTTTAACAATTTTTCAGTCATATCGCTATGATGTCTGCAGTGCTGTACTTTATAGTGATGTCTACCACTGGGGCATCATGCCACAGGCACATAGCGTGTCCCACCCAGTCACATTATCCTGACACCAGGCCGACCAGTCCTAACAGAAACCTCTTAATTCTGAGCACCTAACAAGGCATCTGTTAGTACAATGTTTATGAGTCTTTGGTATGACTCAAATAATAGAGTTTGAACCTGCGACCTCCTGCATCGAAGGCAGACACTCTAATGACTAGACCACAAGAGCAGTCACAAGTTTTAGGAACTAAAGAAAACTATAATAATGTTTTCTCTTATAATGTTGACAATGGGTGCCATAGAGAATATCACCTTATAGTGAGGTCCTCATATCAAGAAGGTTTTGATATAACTCCCAGTATATCACCTTATAATGAGGCCATTTTATAATGAAGTACAGGATATACTTTTCCCTCATTATAACACTATCATAGAGTATATCACCTTATAATGAGGCCATTTTATAATGAAGTACAGGATATACTTTTCCCTCATTATAACACTATCATAGAGTATATCACCTTATAATGAGGCCATTTTATAATGAAGTACAGTATATACTATTCCCTCATTATAACACTATCATAGAGTATATCACCATATAATGAGGCCATTTTATAATGAAGTACAGAATATAATATTCTCTCATTATAACACTATCATAAAGTATATCACCTTATAATGAGGCCATTTTATAATGTAGTACAGGATATACTATTCCCTCATTATAACACTATCATAGAGTATATCACCTTATAGTGAAGCCATCTTGTAATAAAGTACATGATTAAGCACTCATTATAACACTGTTCATAGGAGAATACCAGTTTACAGCAAGACCACCTTATAAATAAATACACGAGACATTGCTCCCTCTTAAAAATGCTGTCCATGAGAGCCATTGAGTAAATAATTGTACTATCAAGTATTGCACTGGATCCATGTCTGTATATTGCCTACAACAATATCTTTGTTTTAATGAAAGAGAATTTTAGAATTGAATAAAGTTGGCTCCATTGACCATAGTTTCCTAACAACAGGAAATGTGTTATAATGAGGGAGTTGTATACTTGTACCTTTAGTTATTTTGCACAACTGAAAAATAACTTATAAAAACTGTATGAACAATTATAGTTGTCACAGTACTGTCCAAACTTTGGTACTTGGCTGAAGCTGGACATGCCTAATCAGCGCAAATGAAGAAATGAAAATGAAAACAAGGAAAGAACCCCTGAGTGAAGCACTTGGTGTCATGTACTCGCTACTAATAGCATTAGTTTTCTTTAAATATTGTTATTTTCAAGCTGAAGGTTAATTACAGTTATCTTTTGAATTTGCAATGTAGCGTTTTTTATTCACCTTCCTTCTATTTTGAAAATATCATTTTTTGAATTTATTATTCATTGTGTGTTTAATAATCAGTGCATTACATTTTACTTTCCAATTAACACATATCTGATGTACATTGTTTTGGATCTATTTGTACATTTTTCTAAAAAGTATTTTTTAACATTTTTAGATCCCAGAAATCTCCAATTACCCAGAAGCGTATCACAAATATCATTGAATATATGACCTTTGAAGTATTTAAGTATGCAGTTAGAGGCCTTTATGAGAAAGATAAGATGACCTTCACCTTGCTCCTGGCTCTCAAAGTTGACATGACAGCTGGAAAGATTAAACATGAGGAATTCCTCACCCTCATCAAAGGTCGGTTGAAAGACAGTGTTTATAAATAATGCAAATAAAAACGCCACTGCATTTGTGTGAAAAATAATTTTTTTATTTATATTTAAAGTTTTAAAAATTTAATTAAAGTGATTTTACATCATTATATTGCTGATTTTGCACAATAAAGTTTAAAATGATGTTTATATTGCAAACATGCAATATAAAATATATTCAGCCAATGAAAAGTTTTAATTCCTATCTATTTTTCAGTAAATAAGATTGTTGAAGAAAAAATGTTTTTCTGCAGGATTTTTTTTATTGTGTCCTCATTGTTTGTAGCAGGAAGCATCTTCCTTTGCCCTCTGCATCCATTCATCTGTATAACTGTACTTTCATACATGTGTCAGAATATTATTCAAAATTACATAAATGTAGACAAATTTCATTGATATATTCCTATGTATATGAACAGGACTTGTTTTGATTTTTCGACTGTTTATATTTTTCTTTTACAGATTTTTAAAAACTGTTTGGTTTTACTTTTTTTGTAGACAAAGTCTTGTCAGCAAGATTAGGCAGAACAACTTTAGTGTCACACAATTAGATTTCCAGTCAGTAACTGCAATAATTAAATTTTTTTAATAAAAATTTAAACATTTTTGGAAATTAGACTGTTTGTCAAAAATCTGGTGAGCACAATTAAGTCAGCGCAAGAGACAGACAAATGAAATGAGTCTCCATGTTTATTTTTATGTACAGATGATGCATTAGATTTTATGGCTATTACAGTAGGTTTTCAGTACACATGTATGAACTTGTTTAAATATAGGAAACCACCATTAATACTGGCCACCGTGTATAGCCTATCTTGTGCTGAAAAATGGTGTTAAACAAAAACCTTATAATAACAAGAACATATAGGTCAAACATTTGCCAAGTGACATACCATTGGAATTTTGTTGACATATCTATATTCATTTGTCATGATCTAATTGGTGTAGATGGCATTATGATTACAAGTAGATGACATCATCATGGCATATGTAGATATCATCATGGCATATGTAGACATCATCATGGCATATGTAGACATCATCATGGCATATGTAGATATCATCATGGCATATGTAGATATCATCATGGCATATGTAGATATCATCATGGCATATGTAGATATCGTCATGGCAATTGTTAATTGACTACATACATTCATTGTAGTATATTTTTTTTAAATTAATATTTTTAATCTTTGAACTTTGAATTTCTGATCTGCATTGAGGTAAACACAAAACTGGGTTAAGTTATTTCTGAAAAGTCATGACAAATTCAAAGGATTGTACATTAGAAAGGAGATAATCTTCTGATTTTTATTTTATTATTGAGAATTACATTTGTTGGATACACATGTATAACATTTCATGTTGAAAATTATGTATATAGTTTGACATAAAAATCACACTACTATGCAGATAATTTTGAAATGTGATGAGGACATGTTGTTGTTGTTGTTGATGTTGTAGGGTTTAATGCCATTTTTCAGCACACGATAGACTACATGGCAGCCATTATTAATAGTGGAGGAAGAACCTGGGAAAACTCCTCAGAAAGAACCACTAACCCACAAGAAGCTACTTGCAAGCTTCCTCACATACCCACATTAGCCAATTCTGAGACTTGAACCCACGAAGACAGAGGTGATATGGCAGTGATCCATAATGGAGAGCGCTTTAGACCACTCGGCCACTCAGTGCCCCAAGGACATTTAATTTATATAAAGATAGAAAAACATGAGATTACAAAAATAAAAAATACCATTAAAAATTTTAGAAAAAAACTCCTTGAAAGTTCTACAAAGGGATTTGTCTCTGATAATTTGTAAGAGAAATTTATAGAACATTGTTAAGAGACTAGTTTTGCAGCCCTGTTGTCCCAGATTTGATTCCTTATTCCAGTATATCCGCTATAATTGGTTTTCTTTTTTCTTGTTTTGTGTCAAAAAGCTTGTATGATACCATTATCTTAAACAATAAGGTTTCTTAATAGAACTTATTGTTTGTAAAACCAAACTAACATTAAAAAAAGTAAATTTGTTTTGATTTTCTTGTTTCTTCCTGTTTTACAGGTGGTGCCTCCCTTGATCTGAATGTGGTACAACCCAAGCCGCACAAGTGGATCCTAGATCTGACCTGGCTCAACTTGGTAGAACTGAGCAATTTACATCAGTTCTCTGGAATTCTGGAACAGGTGAGTTGAAGCTGTTCACTTTCATGAGCCAAAAATATAATCTGTGTGATAGAAACATGGTGTGATAGTATTGTTAGCAACATGAAAATCAATGACACTCCTGCCACCTCCACCATCATAGGCAATTTACAAAAATCCTCCATACCGCTACCACCTCAACATAATTAATTTTGTAATTTCCAAACTTTTCATCACCACCACTACAACCACCTTCTATAAATGGTAATTTA
Source organism: Unio delphinus (assembly GCA_029339505.1). Lineage (NCBI taxonomy): Eukaryota > Metazoa > Mollusca > Bivalvia > Unionida > Unionidae > Unio > Unio delphinus. Next base: position 7,100,623 of record JAQISU010000226.1, on the reverse strand, counting down.
CAAGAATCAACATGACTACCAATTGTACCATCATTGGTAATTTGCAAACATCATGAACACTAACTACTTCACGTCTTCTGTAATTGGCAATTTGCAAAATATCATCAAATCTGCTAGCAGTTCCACCATCAATGGTATTTTGCAAATTTCAACATTACTACCACATCAACGGTGATTTGCAAATTTTAACACTACTACCACATCAATGGTAGTTTACCTACATCATGAAAATGACTACCACCTCCACCATCAATGGGAAATTTCAACAAACAAAAATGAAGAATTAAAAGGATGAATATTGGGTGAATAGGCTCTTATGTCACCAGATAAAAATGAGCAAATACTGTTACACCCATTTTAAACATGAAATAGCTCACAGATTTTGCTACTCTTTGCTCATGAATGTCAGTTGATAGGGAATATGTATGATGATCTGAAATCTGACTTGTCTAAATGCTTACTAAGGTATTTAAACACTTAAAGAATAGAGTTTGCCTAGTCATCACTATTTAATGTCACTGAGAAGGAATACACTTGGTGAATTGAAATCTAACTCGTATAAATGCTTAATATTTGTAAATTGAAATACCTTATTATCTGTACATGGGAAGAACAAGTTCATACAATTTAATAGTTCATGTTTCATTTGTAACAATGTGAAAAATTTGTCTTCTGTAATTATTCACTTACATTATACAACATGACTTGTATACTATTTACTCAAAGAGCAGATATTTTAGTCTACAAGGTAAATTAACAGGGGTCAGCTTTGTGATTTTTTTTTAAAGTATGGAGTTGGCCGTTTTATTAATAGGTGGTTTCTTATCCAAAAATCTTTCAAACTTTTGTCAGAGGAACATAATTAATTAATTAATTAATTAATTAATTAATTAATTAATTAATTAATCATGGTGCATTATGTGAAAACATTATTTTAAACATGGAAATTAAATTGTAAAGAAAGGAACTGATATTTTATGATTAAGATCTGTTTGGAACACTTATGTAAAAAAAAATTATTATCTGACCCTGGTGTGTATGCAGTAGCTAATGGGCATTGATGATCAAAACTAGGTTTGTCATAGGAGAATGATGATAATTTGGATGCTTACAATTTCTGAGTTTTAGTTTAAAATTATTTATATTATTTTTACCATACTGTATCTTTTTAAAATCTATTTAGGTGTCTCGTAATGAGAAACAATGGAGACAGTGGTTTGACAAGGAGTCTCCTGAAGAAGAAGTGATTCCAGATGGCTACAACAACACTCTTGATGTTTTCCGTAGACTTCTGCTTGTCAGATCCTGGTGCCCTGATCGCACCCTGCCACAGGCCAGGAAATACATTGCAGACTCTTTAGGAGAAAAATATGCAGAGGGTGTCATTCTGGATCTGGAGAAAATGTGGTATGAAAGCAACAACCGATCTCCAATGGTGTGTCTTCTGTCCATGGGATCAGACCCAACCAACAATATTGAGGCCCTAGCCAAGAAACACAAGACGGGTAAGCAACTGACTTTTTTGTTAACAGTTGGTTTCATTTTTCTTGCCTGCAGCAGATAGACACAAAGTTTTCCATTTTTTATGGACATTATGTGCTTCTCTGTAATGTCCACCTGGGAAATTCATGGTTTATACATGAATATCATTGAACTTTGTGCTTAACTTGTGTTTTGTTCTTATAAGATATAGTTTCGCTTATCAGGATTTATTTTTGTATTAATTTATAATTTGTGTAGTTTTTCTAAATGAAGGGAATAAACATGATTGATACATTGAGTTGTAATTATCCCCCCGGTATGTAATAATGGGAGATAATTGTGGTTTCTATGTCCATATGTCTGTCTGTATGTCCTGTCCATAAACTTTATCATTTCCACAGTTCAACTCTAAAACCATTCAAGGTATTTCAGCCAACCTATGTACATATCAAGGAACTTATGTAGAGTTGTCTTTTGAAATGTTGATTTTTATATGTATACTATTTTATATGTTACCTTGGACACAAAGTGCAGCATGATCAGATAGAAATTGAAAGTACTAGGACCTTTTGTACTAACTTAAGTTTCAAATAAATTGAAAGTACTAGACCATAGTGTACTAACTTAAGTTGTAAATAAATTGAAAGTACTAAACCATAGCATACTAACTTAAGTTTTAAATAAATTGAAAGTACTAGACCATATTGTACTAACTTAAGTTGTAAATAAATTGTAGAAGTATCTCAGCTTAAAGATGAGTCATCTGATGAGAATTTTTGTTACTGTTTTCCAAGTTGTCATGATCTTGAATTTAAGGTAATGTTTAGAGTCAAGAGACTTTTGTGGTTTCTAGTCCACATATCCATAAGAGGTCTAATCTTACAAAATTGTCTGGTAGTACGTTATCTTTTGACATAGTCATGATCCTTGATCACATTTAGAGTCAAAAGTCATTGTACCTTTATTTTTATTACACATCTGACTTAAATGCTTAAAATTTATATTTATATTTTATTCATATTCAGAAATCCATGCTATCTCCATGGGTCAAGGTCAGGAAGTGCATGCCCGCCGATTGCTTCAACAAGCAATACAGAATGGTGCATGGATGCTACTCCAAAACTGCCATCTTAGCTTGGCATATGTTGAAGAATTACTGGATGTAATGGTGGAGACAGAACAGATGCATGATGGTTTTAGGGTCTGGATGACCACAGAAGTACATCCCAAGTTCCCCATTAGCTTCCTGCAGGTATGGATTTTAACTTACCCTGATTTATGACACTGCATCTATTGTGTATTCATCAGGTTATAAATAAACTTGGCAAGGAGCATCGAGGCATGACGTCTTTCCCAATGTAAAAAAAAAATAAAAATAATGCCAATATACCATTAGATATGGCCACCAGTATTTTAAAATGAACAAAATTTTTATTGTGACTTCTATAAAACAAAATAGAATTTAACAGAAAGTATCCTGCTATGAGGAACATTATAGTTTGTGTAAATGATGCCAATTAAAGTTTTTACTAATGATTCCAATTAAAGTTTGTATCAGTAATGCCAATTAAAGTTTGTATTAACAATTCCAATTAAAGTTTATATCAATAATGCCAATTAAAGTTTATATTAATGATGCCAATTAAAGTTTATATCAGTGATGCCTATTGAAGTTTATACCAATGATGCCAGTTAAAGTTTATATCAATAATGCCAATTAAAGTTTATATCAATAATGCCAATTAAAGTTTATATTAATGATGCCAATTAAAGTTTATATCAGTGATGCCAATTGAAGTTTATATCAATGATGCCAATTAAAGTTTATATCAATGATGCCAATTAAAGTTTATATCAATGATGCCAATTAAAGTTTATATCAATGATGCCAATTAAAGTTTATATCAATGATGCCAATTGTTACTAGAAAAAAAGGAAAAACATTTTAACAACAACTCCCCCAACTACTGAACAGGATTTGACAAAGTTTAGCAGAAAGCATCTCTGAATAAAGGCTTTAAAAATATATACAGAGATGCTAATCTGACTTAAAATATGGCAGTTGTAACTAAAAAGAAGGTCTAGAATTGACATAAAGCAGCTGGGCATGAAGCACTTTCAAACTTATACAAATAATGCTGATTTACTATTAGACATGGCCACCATTACTAAAAATAGAAAATATCTTGAAATGATTTTTCAAAAACTTGCTCATCAGAATGTCACCAGTAATGACATCATAATGGCACAAAAGACTGTAAGATATTTACAGCGGATGCGTATCCACTATAAGACTTGTCATCTGTTACTAAAATTGGGAAACACCTTGAAACAACTCCTCACAAAAAAATTAAACTGAGTTTCATCAAATTTGATAGAAAGCATCAAGGTATGAAAGTCTTTCAAATTCTGTCCAAATGATGCTGAAATGTCATCAAATCTGCCACAGTTACTAAAAATGGAAATTCCTGTAAACAATTTAGAGAGAAAGCATTCTGGCATAGTTCAGTTTCAATAAACTCTGCCAGTTAACTATTTCACTGTTACTAAATATAGCAAACTTCTAATTCTTCTAAACCTGCTCAGCTGGCTTGAGATTATCCTTTGTTGAAAGTTTATCAAATTTATGCAAATGATGCTGATTCTCTGTTGTTACCAAAAATATAAACATTGTTGAGCATCTTTCTTTTATTAAAGATAAAAAACTGTCCCTAATCAGATCAACCACGATAGAGAGTATCCTAACATAAAGACCTTTCAGTTATGTTGATATGCCATCCAATATGGATGATGTTGATTTGCCATCCAATATGGATGATGCTGATATGCCATCCAATATGGATGATGTTGATATGCCATCCAATATAGATGATGTTGATATGCCATCCAATATGGATGATATTGATATGCCATCCAATATGGATGATGTTGATATGCCATCCAATATGGATGATGTTGATATGCCATCCAATATGGATGAAGGTTGTTTTCTAAATATATTTAATTAACAGAATCAGGGGAAAAATGCTGTAAAAAGGATCCTACTGGACAATTTTCTTGTTTGTTTTTTCCAGCTTATTTCTTATACCAAGTAATGATCTAATAGTTCTTGCTTACATCCATTTATCAGGTATTTCTTGCAAGTTAATTTTAGTTCCAAGTTGTTTCTTAATAGTTTCCCCATGTAAAAAGTGCACAGCTTGAATTAGGATAATATTTTCAGAAATGGTTATAACAGCATAAAATCAGTAAATACCAGTAAAGAAGTTTTCTTTTCCTCTATTAGGCCCAAATACATCAAGTAAGGCAAATCTTTTCCAATTGGGCGTTCTCTAGCCTGGCTGTCAGAATGTTTTGTCATATCATCAACCAATCAGGCACCCATTTAGAGATCTTTTTATTCAGTACCACATCAAGAGAAATGATAAAACAGCACAGTTAAACCTCCTCTACAATATAAGTCACTACTCTGTCCATAAAGCACTTTCCATATCAAAGATAAAAGATGATGAATGACTTGAATTTAAGCTATGTTAAAGCACTTTCCATATCAAAGATAAAAGATGATGAACGACATCAATTTAAGCTATGTTAAAGCACTTTCCATATCAAAGATAAAAGATGATGAATGACGTGAATTTAAGCTATGTTAAAGCACTTTCCATATCAAAGATAAAACATGATGAACGACATGAATTTAAGCTATGTTAAAGCACTTTCCATACCAAAGATAAAAGATGATGAATGATGTGAATTTAACCTATGTTAAAGCACTTTCCATATCAAAAATAAAAGATGATGAACAACGTGAATTAAACTATGTATTCTTGATTAATTTAGATCGCCATTAAGTTCACCAATGAGCCACCTCAGGGAATCAAAGCTGGTCTAAAACGGACATACACAGGTCTCACCCAGGATTTTCTGGACATTTCCAACATGCCTCAGTGGAAGCCAATATTGTACGGTGTGGCTTTCATGCACACTGTTGTACAGGAACGACGTAAGTTTGGGCCTCTTGGCTGGAACATCCCATACGAGTTCAATGCTGCTGATTTCAATGCAAGCGTGCAATTTGTGCAGAACCATCTGGATGACATGGATATCAAGAAGGTCTGTGACTTTTATTGTTACTAGACATTGTTTTTTCTGCTTGAAGCTGCCATCTTACTTGGTATTGTTAGACAGTATTTGATGAATTTCTTTAATATACCTGGCCATAAGATACATTCTTAAAACTTTATACCACTGTTCATGGGAACCTTACAACTTACCTGTGTTATAATGACTGGTCTTCTAATAGCTGTATAATAACAGTTCATAGAGCAGGATATCAGATTGTATAAAACCAAATTATACTTGAACAAATTAGTTTTTCATCTGTAGTTTGTATTGCTACCATCAATATTTTTTGTTTTTAACTTTTAAAAAAGCACTCAAAATATTTTTACGAAATTTTTCAGAGCCCTGCAAGCATAAATACATATTAACTAATTGTGCTTATTTCACATCAGAAGATGGCCACTTTACTAAAAATTGAAGAACCTTTGATTGATTTCTCAAAAACTGCTCAGCTAGTTTTTTTTATCCAAATTTGACGATTCTTGTATGAGAATATTTCTTTTTGATTTCTTGTAAATCATGCTGATATGCTATTTCTTGTAAATCATGCTGATATGCTATTTCTTGTAAATCATGCTGATATGCTATTTCTTGTAAATCATGCTGATATGCTATTTCTTGTAAATCATGCTGATATGCTATTTCTTGTAAATCATGTTGATATGCTATTTCTTGTAAATCATGCTGATATGGTATTTCTTTTAAATCATGCTGATATGCTATTTCTTGTAAATTATGCTGATATGCTATTTCTTGTAAATCATGCTGATATGCTATTAAAATCCACACTTTCACCAAAAGTCTTAAAATATTTGAGCAATGTCTGCTTGAAAAGTGCAGAACTAATTTTTATCTAATTTGACATGAAAGCATCCATGTAGAAATTTACATGCACATATGGTTTATGTATCTCTTAGTGGCATGTACCCTAACATCCACTTCATATTTATATGAATTATACTTGACTACCAAGCTAGATTCCCAACCCCCCACTTCCCCACCCACCACTGCCCATCAGATGCATCAGGATTGGCTGCTCTGGTATATACTATGGTATATCTGCTTTCCCCATAGTGATATAACTTTACTTGCCCCATAATGATATAGTTTTACTTACCCCAGGATGATATAACTTTACTTGCCCCAGGATGATATAACTTTACTTGCCCCATAATGATATAACTTTACTTGCCCCAGCATGATATAATTTACTTGCCCCATAATGATATAACTTTACTTTCCCCATAATGATATAACTTTACTTGGCCCATAATGATATAACTTTACTTGCCCCAGGATTATATAACTTTACTTGCCCCAGGGTGATATAATTTACTTGCCCCATAATGATATAAATTTACTTTCCCCAGGAAGATATAACTTTACTTGCCCTAGGATGATATAACTTTACTTGCCCCATAATGATATAACTTTACTTTCCCCAGGAAGATATAACTTTACTTGCCCTAGGATGATATAACTTTACTTGCCCCATAATGATATAACTTTACTTTCCCCATAATGATTTTTACTTTCTTTGCCCCAGGATGATATAACTTTACTTTCTTCAGAATGATATAACTTTACTTGCACAAGCATGAAATAACTTAAAAGTGATGCTTTGCCATAAAGTATCAAAGTAAAACTGATATGCATGCAAATGAATGTAAAACTGCCTTTTTAAAAAAACTTAACTGCAGTTTGAAAATATGAGTTTTCTTTTACCCTGTCTTTACTAGATTAATAGTTATTAATAGTTTTCTCTTGTTATGTGTAGGGAGTAAATTGGACCTGTGTGCGCTACATGTTCGGTGAAATCCAGTACGGTGGTCGTGTAACAGATGATTTCGACAAACGTCTTCTGAACACGTTTTGCAAGGTCTGGTTTGGAGAAAATATGTTCACACAGACCTTCTGTTTCTACAAGGGCTATGTCATTCCTAAGTGTGTCAAGCTTCAGGAGTTCCTTGATTACATTAATGATCTAGCCGCTACAGACACACCAGAAGCTTTTGGTCTACATCCTAATGCTGACATCACGTAAGTCCACAATTCTGTATAAAAACATTTACAATTCTGTACAAAAAAAACCTGCAAGTTTGTACAAAAAAAGAAAAAAGAAAAACAAAGAGAAAAAATGTTGCAGCAATAAACACTGTAAATCTTGAACTGCTCTTGTGGCCTTGTTGATGGAGCGTCTCTTATGTTAAAAATCCAAACCACACTGGTTATATTTGAAATTAGAGAATTCATCACAAATGTTTACAGTTACAGCATTTCTCATGTGAAAGCCCAGAAGGCTAACCTTGTCAAGTCTTAGAAAAAGGTGGGATGAGGTTGCCTTATAGGTGGAAAAAGTTATTAAAATAAAATTTCAAAGGTTTTGTAATAGATGCAGAAGGGTTTATCATTGTGATAAATCATGGAACATTCACCACCACTTACAAAATCTGCTGTAGTCCATTCTTTACCATGTTAAAATTGGACTGCAAGTGTTATTTCAGCCATTTAAAGGCTATACATTCCAATACAGGAATTGTCATTTTGCTATAATGTTTATTTGATCTATTGATATAGATACTCCAGTAAAACAGCCAAGTCCATTCTGGATACCATCCTAAACATCCAGCCTAAAGACAGCAGTAGTGGCGCTGGTGAGACAAGAGAGAGCATGGTTTATCGACTCTGTGACGATATGTTGGAGAAGCTACCAAACGATTACATTGACTTCGAGGTTAAGCTGAGGTTGCAGAAAATGGGAGCACTACAACCCATGAATATTTTCTTGCGACAGGAAATTGACAGAATGCAGTGTGTGATCAGTGTAGTTCGAACAACCCTAAATGACTTGAAGCTGGCAATCGATGGTACCATTATCATGAGTGAGAACCTGAGAGATGCCCTCGACAGCATGTATGATGCCAGGATTCCCCGAGTCTGGCAGAAGGTAGAGAAGTTTCATTCTAAAGATGACAGAAATAGTTAAACAATTTATGTCATGTTTGTTTTACTTTTACAAGTTGGAAACTAACAAAACTGTGTACAAAATAGTTTCAGACCTTTTTGATGTTGCAACCCTTATTAGCAATTGCATTTCTTTAATGTCACATTCTATGTCATTACTTCAAAATTTTATCAGAAATAAAACTTACTATTCAGCACAGTCACTTGTTGGAAGAGGTAACTTCTTTACAAAAGTAGCTAGTAACTGTTAAACAAAGATTTTGCTGTACCTTTGCAATAAGATTTATCATTGGGAAAGATGTATGTACTGGCATTCCATCTCATACATACATACATGCATACATACATACATACATACATACATACATACATACATACATACATACATACATACATACATACACGCATGCACGCATGCACACACCCATCCATCCATCCATCCATCCATGCATGCATGCATGCATGCATGCATACATACATACATACATACATACATACATACATACATACATACATACATACATACATACCTGAATATGTATGGCACTTTATATATATATATATACATAATGGGATTTCAATACCATTTTTTAATAATCTTTATTATTGCAGATATCTTGGGATTCCAGTACCCTTGGTTTCTGGTTCACAGAATTGATTGACAGAAATGCACAGTTTCAGTCTTGGTGCTTTGAGGGCCGACCCAACTGCTTCTGGATGACCGGCTTCTTTAATGCCCAAGGATTCATTACTGCCATGAGACAAGTTAGTCTTGCACTATTTTTTTACATTCTGACAAGTCTTCTATATTTATGTGCAGTACTTCCATTTTGTTCATGAGAACCATACAAGTGACTCGTGTAATAAATATTAGGGAGCCTAGGAGGGATGTATGTTTCAACAAGATTGTATCAAAATAGTGCATATAAACACAAACAAGGTTATTTTATGATGCAAAATCACATTATAAACCATTCTCATTAGCAGTTAACTAAAATGAAGTTAGGTAGCAATAATAAAATACACCTAATTGAATAGTATTCATGATGATGACTGCAGTATAAGGCATCATTATAATGAGGGGTTTTATAGTGAGAGACTATAATATATTATGGGATGGCAGACCTGGGTCTAATAATTTTTTTTATGGACTAATTCTTTAAGCAGTTGTATTGAGTAATTAATTATTATTTAGAGGCAAAAATTCAGTTTATATCCTTTACATTTTAAAATTTTACAAAACTTGATCACATTGACTCTCCAAACAATTTAATATCGTCAATAACTGTTTTATCAAGCAGTATCAGAATGTATCTTATTTGTCATTTTTTCCGGAAGTAACCAAAGCTCACAAAGGCTGGGCATTAGACACTTGTTGTACATAATGATGTTTTATCAAACAGTATCGGAATATAACTTGTTTTGTTATTTTTCAGGAGGTAACAAGAGCTCACAAAGGCTGGGCATTGGACACCGTTGTTGTACATAACGATGTCCTTAAGACTCTGAAGGATGACATTACACAGCCACCACAAGAAGGTGTCTATGTGTATGGTCTCTTCCTAGAGGGAGCTGGCTGGGATAAGCGTGGCAGCAAACTGATCGAGCCCAAGCCTAAAGTTCTATTTGAGCTGATGCCAGTTGTTCATATATATGCTATCAATAGCACAAGCGGCTCTGATCCAAAAATGTATGTGTGCCCCATCTATAAGAAACCACGAAGAACTGACCTGACATTCATTACCACTGTCGTTTTGAAGACTCATCAAAATCCAGACCACTGGACACTACGAGGAGTTGCCCTTCTGTGTGACACGAAGTAATTAATTGGCAGACAAATAAACAATTCCCATCTTGCTGGGCAGCATTTTATGAAACTATCAAAAGTGACAATGTCATCATACACTGAACAGTTCTAAAATATTTGTGTTTTGTTTTCAGATTTAATATAACAGGAAAAATTTTGAAACCTCTATTCATGATAACTACCGTAATTATACTTTTATTATTGTGATACTGTAGTCTTGAAAATGGAACTGAAGTTAGCAAATTATATTTGTTCTCAAAATACTTTGTCAATATCCTACCAGATTTGAAGACCATGTTTACATTTATACTCATGTTCTCAAATTTAACTGAGCTGGAATTATCCAGTCATAAATCACACAAAAGTAATTATATCCCAAACATAAATCAATGTGTTTACTCAATGTGCCTTTAGGCTGCAACATATTTTGTATCTATACACCATCTTATAAACAACAAAGACATATAAATCAAACTGAAATACTATATATTTAAATACCTTTTTTATATTAAAATAATGACATGAATAACTTGTCAGAATTAATGTAGAATAGCATTATTAGGTTTTTTATCTATTAGAATTTGTGCATTATTGTATCAATAGTGAAATGTCTGCATACATGTCCTTTGCTGTATGAGCTGAAAATGTTGCTTTTATGAAGGAATTGAAATTTGGTAATGGGGGTTTTACATACAGTCTTAGTTTACGAAATAAAATATGATTTGACTTATTTCATTTAAGTCTGTGAGATTCTGTTTTGATGTGTGTTAATTGCGTGATTTTTTTTCATAATTGTTATAAACTTGTTATCAATTATGGCAACTTTGTCATCATGTATATCTACATACATGGTAAAAATGTAAATGTTTTCTTATGTTTTGACTGAATTAAGAAGAATGGTAAATCTTGAAAGCAAAACATCCATTTTTTTTTTGTTATGTAACAAGTGTTTCTGTGGTTTCTGAAGAGCAAAATATTAGCAAGTTCCAGATCTGACATATGAAAGAACATTTGTGCTGAATATATATTCTATTTGATACTTGTCCTCATTAAATTTTGGTTTACTTCATACTATAGGTACATAAATTATGCAAACATCAGGTTCTTAATATCATCTAGTTTCACATTTTAAAAGTTATATATTTGCAAACACATTTGAATGAGGAGTTATATTTTATATGGTATTTTATATGTATTGCATGTTAACTGTAATTTAATATGCTGCATTTTTTGGGGAGAAATCAAAATGATGCGTCTTTTCAGCAAAAGTGTAATTAAGTTTGTAAAGTGCGAATGTCTAATATTTGACAATTTTTATACACTTTAATTCTAGCTGGACTCATTTTTCTGATGCAGACAAAAATTATATAAATATGTTATCTCATTGACCATCTTAGTATTTACTGTACATAGTTCCTTATCAGTTGAGTCCAAATGCAAAGAACATAGATCCTGTTTTGCTCTCGTATACAGGCATGTCAGGGTCTATTTTGTCTATTCAAAATGATGCAGAACCCAATATTGCATCTTTTCAGCAAACTCATAGATCCAGATTTGCTTGCTTGTTGTGAGACGGCAGGGTGGGTCTATACAGTTTCTAGTTGGACTTTGTTTATAATCAAGAGCATACGGTAATTCATCTTTATCATGTTCATACAAGGGGACTTTCCAATAATTCCATATTTATTCATTTTTATCTATAATGTAATTCCGTCCAGTGTATAACTTTTACTTTACATAATTTTGATTTATACATGTAGTTTATTTTTTTTCTAAATATCTCTACAACATGCCAATTTTGGCAACACATAGTTGTTAGTTCTATATTGCATTGTTAGAATAAATGATTCATCTTCATTGCAGTATTTTATTTTTATTTTATGCCCAGTGGCTAGGTAATCATAATATTTCTTCTTTCTATTTCCATTGATTAATGTTTGCTTTTCTCTTCCATTGATTATTGTTTTCTTCTTTCTTCTTTCACTGATTATTGTTTGATTTTGTTTTTCTTCCATGGATTATTGTTGGCAAGCTTAATCAATATTGTTATATCTAAAATTACAATTTTATCCCTGTCATAACAGAATACTACCCAGATGACACAGACAGTAGGCAAATTGTTGGGAGAAACTAGAATATTGATTACAGTGCATGCCTAACTTATAGATGACCCAGAAACATAAAATACCACCATGTGCAAGTGGAACTAAATTATAACATGTTGGAGTACAAATAAACATATATGAAGACGTGTCATTGTTTAGTCTGCAAAACCATCCTGAGTGAGTTAATCGATGGTAGTTATGTGCAATATCAATGAAAAGTTAGGACTTTTCATTAAAAAGCAAAATTTGTGCCACCCAATATGTTGACAGAACAGCTGACTTTCAAAAACAGAACCAACAATTACAAAAACCATATCACAAACAAGGTCGATATAAAAATTGCCAATCATTGCAAGAAGAAGGTGTCTTCTCCAGTTCTTTTGAAATTCTACCCACTGAGTTCAACCACAAATGCAACCATAAGTTCCTGTAGTGGATAGCTAAAGTTGTGCCATAGATGTCATCCTGTGTGACCTGAAGTTCTCATAATACTGAGGGTAGAATGACCATAAGCAATTCCATTGGATACCATTCTTCTAGCTTGCCTCTGAACATTTAGACTGTGTAACAGACTCATTGGGAGCTTACAGCTACTGGCATTGTATGCATTTAGGCAATACATACCATCTTGTATAAATTACATACAGTAATATTCACATGCATCACTTGTGCATGAATAAGTTTAATGAAATTAACATTGTAGATTTTGTAGATATTGCATTTTACATAAAGAAAGGGAGGAGAAAGAAATTGAGTAACACCCATTGGGTAACAATCCGTTATAACGATGTTTACCAGAAACTTTATTGGGGTAAATATCAGAGTCAGGCAAGATTCTGGTTCAATCAATATATAATCAATATATAACAAAAAATTATTTTGATACAAGACATAAAACATACAGTAAACAAGAGGCACACATGTAAGTCGGTAATACCATCATGCTCATTATACAGAACACATGTAAGACAGTAATACCAAAATGCTCATTATACAGAAACACATATCCTGTAAGACAGTACATACCAAAAGAAAATGGAGGTCCCCGAGTGGTCTAAATTGCTCTGTTATGGATCACTGTCATCTCACTTCTGACTATGTGGGTACGAGTCTTGGATTCAGCCAATATGGGTATGTGAGAAAGCTTGCTAGTAGCTTGTCATGGGTCGGTGGTTCTTTCCGGGCTTTTCATGGGTTCTTCCTCCACCATTAATACTGGCCACCATGTACAGCCTATCTTGTGCTGAGAAATGGCGTTAAACCCTAGTACAACAACAACAACATACCAAAATGCTATTACACAGAAACATAAAACATGTAAGACAGTACATATACCGTAATGTTCATTATACAGAAACATATTGAACCACTCCAATGACCTAGCTATTAGAGCATACACAGTGCAAGCAGGAGGTTGTGGGTTCGATCCCCGGCCAAGTCATACTAAAGACTAACAAAAATGGTACTAACAGCTGCCTCACTTGGCACTCAGCATTAAGAGGTTAGTGTTAGGACTGGTCAGCCTGGTGTCTATATATCTAAATATATGACTGGTCAGCCTGGTGTCTTATACATACATACATACATACATATATACATACATACATACATACGTATGTACATAAGTATGTACATAAGTATGTACATACATACATTATTATGCTAATTACATAGAAACATATGTACAACAAGACATATACCATAGAGTTCATTATACTTAAACATATAACATTTAATACAATACATATTCCATAAAACTCATTGATACTCATAAGCAAAAAAAAAAGAGTTAAAACCATAAAGTTTCATACAATAGAACATATAATTTTTTTCCCCTAGAATACACAAAATTAAAACTTTTTAAAAGAACTTACAGTATTGTGTAATAATTCCCAAATAGTCCGTAAAGTTTTATCACAACTCCAAATGAATGAAATTGCAATTGAATTCGAGTGGTGTTCCAAATAAATTGCAATATTGCATGCATTGATGTGCCTGATGTCTCTACTATGTTCATGTGTCAGTGACCTGGATCATGGTTATGTGTAAAGAGGCTTTTGATGTATCACAATAATATAATCCTAAAATGTTCTTGTCTGAATTCATTATAATTCCAAATTAATGCTTCCAGTCCATGAATAAATTTCCAGTGAAATATAATTTGAATAAATAATTCCACCGAAATGAAAATTTGAACACAGCAATAAATTGATTCAAAATGGTAAGGCAAGAGTAAATGCTAAAGTAAGCAACAATATATTAAAAGAAACTAAAACATAATAATAAAGCCCCAATATAGTTCAGCCTCCTCTATAAAACACTCAAAGTTATCAGAAAATTAAGGAATTTTCAGATGGAAAACCATGACCTTGACTTAGATTCAAATAAACATGTTTACCTCCATTGATAATGATCTGAATATATATTTAATCCACACTGACAGAAAAACATTTGCTGTGTATTATGTTATTTACAAAACATGTCCCTGGTCAGGTACACAGTGACCATGATTTTGGACAAAGTCCAGTAAAAATATAAATGTATAAAATACATACTGGTAATCATTAATAAAAGCCAATACATAATTCAAATTAAATTTACATAATGTATATAACACAATAAGTAAGACAATACATATATTATAGTGCTCTTTGTACTGAAACAAATAACATTTAATACAGTACATATTAAGCATAATACTCATACAGTGAGCATAACATGTGAGACAATACACATACCATAATACTCATACACAAATAACATGTAAAACAATATATATATATATATATATATATATATATATATATATATATATATATATATATATATATATATATATATATATATATATATATATATATATATATATAAAGTCAATACATATGCCAAAATACTCATTATACAAAAATGTATGAAAGACTATAAATACCACAATGCACATTATACAGAAATGTAACATGAAAGTATATGTGTGTGTGTGTGTGGTAGTCATTATTTGATGACTTCTGTAACTCATTTTGTTGCCTAAAACATTGCTGACTTCATTCTGATCTCAATGGGCAATGCAAATATCCCATCACCACCAACCACATATTCTTGTATAGGTTTTGTATATGAAATATATTGAAATCTTATTATAATCTATTCTTCTTATTCATAACCATCTTCACCCACAAGTTCTTTATCAAACAATGTTTTGTTGCAGTGTCCCAGAGAAAGAGTTCATGTAATAGGTGCTGTATAGTTGTACTTGAGCATCTAACATACATAACACATACGACCTTGTTGAAAAATTAAGTCTGTCCTATTTTTTTCATTGGTTCATAATAACATATATAGTTCTTTGACTGACATTGTTCTCCAGTATTTAGCTGTTCCAGCTTCATTTAGTCTGAATGCAGTTAGGACATTAGCTATAGCAGCTTCTACAAATCCTTGTGGTACAGTTTTATGTTTTTCAGGGCTGGTATCAATAAGATCTTTGACAAAAAGTAACTTAAATTAATGTATGTTTACTTGCTTTTGATTTCTATTGTTGTTCCAGCAGATCTAAAAGTTAATCATCAGGTAATGATTCTGAGCATTTGGATAACAGTTTTCTTTCCTCAGTGTATATGTGAAATCTATATATAGATATTACGAACCTGGGTATACTCTTTATTTGATACAGTCCTACCCGTTTATCTCGACATCCTCGGGACCGAGGAAATATTGTCGAGATAAGCGGATGTCGAGATAAGTGTTGGGGGTCTGCAAAAAAAAAATGAAAGTTAAATTCTTCAGTAAGGGGTAACCGGTCATCAGTATTTAAACTTTGAAAAAAACAATGTAAATTTTAGTATGGGGGGACAAAACTAGAGAGAAATACACTTGTATATTGACAAATAACATTTTGGTTACCTTTGTGTAATAAAGTCCACAATAAAATATTGCATTGGTCAAATTCATTATATGAAAAACATGAGAGATTCAATGTCAGCATTAGCACGTGTTTGTCTAGTTGTTAGTTGCATGCTTCAAGTACATGTACTTAAATCAGCCTAGATATCGGTCAGTCTGTTCCCATGTTATTGAGAGCACCAAGGGGATAGGGCTATTCACATGGAAATGAAAAACTGTCAACAGTACATGTATTCTCCACAAATACTTTTGTATCCGATGTTATGACGAATATTAAAGCGACTGCACCAACCACTTGTTGCAGCGACGTTCTCCACACTAAGCTTTTTCAATAATGCCTAATTGAACCGTGAACCGTTTAGATGCTTCCTCCACGTCTTCAAATATACCAGTCTTGTTTCTTCCTTAGGGGAGCGGAGTTACCTTCAACTTAGTCTTTCTTTATAGACTCTGCAGCTTTCATCCTTCCTGGACGTGTTAATTTTAAATGAAAAATTTCACAGACCTCTTTGCGAGATGTTCATCCCTTAACTTCATTAACAGCCAGATATTTAGTTTCCAAAGACTGTAAATTTAATTTGCGTTTTACCCTTCTGTCGGTAGCCATCGTAAATGTAAATAAAATTAAAAACGAAACTTTAACAGCGAAAATCACCGATCACTTTCAAAGGTCTCGGAAACGTGTAATCCGTATTTTCACGCAATTTTTATATATGGGATTCAGAAAATCACGTATACAGGAGTCCTCTGTACGCATCAATTTCCTGGACGGCAAATTTAAGGGCTTGCTAGTCCTGCTTCTACCACCTGTTGATTGGGAAATTGTGTTCATCAATTTATCCTTTTCACTGTGCTGATATATTTATACTCAGAAAATTCAGTGGTTGAAAGACCCACAGATGTACATGCTGTCATTGTAAGAGTACATTTGAATAACATGATTCACAAGCTAGGCGGCAAGATCAAAGATTTAACTAGCTGCAGAGTGGTGAGAAAACGTGCTGCTATGGGTTTGTTTGTTTTTTTAACCCGACCGCGACATTAAAGCCTGGCGGCAAGATCAACTAATTGTTGAACAAAGTATTGGTCTTAACTGGCAGCTTGTCGAGATAAACGTTTTGAAAACAAAGGATTTGTTCAAGCTGGGACCAAGGGCTTCTGTCGACATATACGTTTTTCTTTTATCTCGACGTCGACATAGGCATGACAATTTGATAGTAATAGTAGACCATGGGACCGGGACTTTGCTTTTTTGTCGACATAGGCGGCTTGTCGAGATAAGCAATGTCGATATAAACGGGTAGGACTGTACTAGTAAATGTCAATATGATATTGTTGATGTTGCTGTCCAATCTACCCAGCTTAAAATTTTTGCACATTTTTGATATACCACTGTACTTTTATCTATTCAATAAATCATTGTCATCAAGTTTAAATGTATATATATTTATTTCATTACATTGATTTTTATATTAACTTGTATGACCACAGTAACCCAAATGGATGTGTTAGACTGAGTTGCAGAGAAATGGTATTGTGCAGTGGTTGCTAATTTTGTTTTCTAAATCATAAGTCTATTGCATATATTAATTTATGTAATTTTGGGTATTTTTGATGGTGCTAATTATGTGTGCCTGTCTTGCAGATATTCTGATGATCGTCTCGTAGATGTTGTATTTGGTAATTACTGTCTTCATCTGGTGTAAATTGGCTCAGACTGTGTCTAATGCACACAAAAAATTACATAATTATATGAATGGGTCAGCTGATTTTTAAAGAATAAGTTTAGATTTTGAATACAAGATTGTGGTTGACTTTGTGTTTAAAATGATGGTGTTGGTAGTCTAGTATTATTGCGAAAAATTTAAGTGCTGGCTATCTGGACTTGATTTAAAAAAAAACTTATTGAATACGAGTATAGATGATGAAGTGTTGTTTTGAAAATTTGTCTGTAGTAGGGTGGTGTTTAAATGTTGTTTGACAAATTTGGTGGATTGGGAGGTAATCATTCTAGTGCCTTTAATAAACTTTTTAGTATTGTGTTCAAGTGTTTTTGTAACAAATTAGGCAAACAGAGGACTATTTGCTTTCCATTTTGATACAATTTTGAATAGTGGTGGCCTAATACTTTTCTAAAATTTTAGTTTATGTGTTCTGTTGTACATATGAAAATTTGTAGCATTGTCTGTCTGATGTTTTTATGAAAATTTTGAGTATTGGTGGCTAGTGTTTTTATGGTATGTATAATTTAGGCACTTCAAAAATAATAACAGGAGGATGAGAGAAAGCATGGTATATATGGCTTAAAAATAAACAAAATCAAACAAAATTAACAGGTAGGTGGCACAGAATCTAGTTTTTTATAATCTACTCTAGTCAAGGCCAATCATGTTTGGCTGCCTCAATGTTTGCTTGGAAAAGGCACTTGGGTCCTATTTCCTTGGCATGATATATACAATTGTCCTTGAATGTACTATTAAAAACCAACCAACCAACAAGCAACATATGATGATACTTTTTATTTCCACTCAGCTAACTTATGAAAGTTACAAAAAAGAAACAGTATTGTATATTTGCTTATTTAGAAAGGCCTTCATAACTGTATGAAGTTCAAACTTTTGTATTTTAAAAAAATGATACAAGTTGGTATTGATGCAATGTTTAAAAATATAATATACAAAATGTATAAAGGTATTCATGTTTAAAATGCAATGGTGACTATTATATACATTTTTATGTGCAACAATGGCACACTACAGGGTGGAAATCTTTCCCCATATTATTATTCCTATTTTCAATTCTAAAAGGCATTTAATTCTTATAACTGTAAAAAGACTTTTTTTTAATAGATGCAATAGTACAATGTATGCAGTCTTTATGCCACATTTTGTTGATGGTAATATTATTTAAAGATAATGAACGTGTGGTACAGAATAATTCATGCAATTTCTATGGTTTTTGTAATAGCTGTAAACTCAGCCTGATTGCAATAAACTAAATAAAAATACACAATAATAAAAGCAAATATAACTTTAATTTTTAGTTTAAAAATGATATAGTAGAAAGTGTGGATAATCACAAATATAAAGGGGTAAAGTACTCTAAACCGCGATATTAGTCGAGAGACAAAACATTTTTTTTTCTCCAAAAATGCCAGTAAGGCTTTCATATTACTTACATATTGAAATACTATATCTTAGTTTACTACACTATTGCATGTATCATTTTGTACGGACATGTACGATGGCTTTTAAAACTCTTGCTATGACTATAAAATAAACGGAGATAATTTTATTGACTCGTCCTACAAAAATATTCATTATTTTGCTCTTTATGATGAATTTGGACAATTTCATCTTAACCTTTGGGTGAAACTAAGTATAGTTATGTTCTGTAAATTAAGTTAATATACATATCGCGAAATACAATATGAGGATAATAAGTATACGATAGTAGTCTTAGACAAATTAGACAAACTTAGACAAATGCTGTTGAGCTAATACTTTCAGTTATTTTTATTCTTATTTTAGCAATAGACATACTTGATGGCAACTTTTTTAAAAACTTCTTGACGTGATGTTTTCTATCAAACTTGTTAATTTGTATAAATTTTAAAGCCCTGAATGAAATAATGTCTTCTTTCAAAATTTGATATATTTCTGCCAACCATTTTCTGAGACGAAGTTATACAAGTCTAGCCATTAATTAAGCAGGTTTGCCAACTGTGTAGCAAATTTAAATGGATGCCAGGATGCTTTCTATATAATTAAGTTCAATTCTAATGACTATGTTTTTGTGAAGTATTTATTGATTTGCCATGTGTGTGTATGTGTCTGTATGAAACAGTAGGCATATTTGATTGCGGATCAGCATCATTTGTACAAAGATGAAAATTCTCTATGTTAGAATGAATTCTGTCAAAGTTGTTCAAATTGTATTTTTAGCATTTTTTGAGAAAAGAATCTATGTTATGTTTTCCGATTGCTTCAAAAACATGTACATACTTGAATGCTAATTGACATCATTTGAACAATGATATTATTTGCGGTTTTGATCACATTCTGTAGAGCGGTTTTGAGAAGTTGTGTATTTTCATAATTTGTATTTTTTTTATTTGTTGTTGTTGTTGCTGCTGCTGCTTCTGTCTTATTTTAATAACAATAGCTATATGTGTCACGTTGTAGAATTAAACCAGATTTCATCATGAGCATGTTTGACCCTGAGGATATAATTTCGCGCCGTCAAAATGTATGAAGCTGTCCAGCCAGTTAATTGACACAGCCATAGACTAGATATGTGTGCGTTATTTTTGCCGAAGCCAGTTACGTAACAATGTTAACAGGTAAGTGACGATTCTTTGTTTGGAACAAGGGAGCATCAAAGAGGGTCGTAACCATCCTTGACAGACGGTTGGGGGGAGGTATCTGATCTTTATGAACCGACGTCCAGTCGGAATTGAGCAAGGCGTGCCAAACATTGGAATCTCAAGTTTAAATATATTATCTTGAGAACCAAAATGTTAGTAGTGCACCAACTATTTTGCGGAAGTAAGGCAAATAAGCTACTCCGACGCCATTCGTTATTGACGAGATTGTTATTCCGGGAATAACCAGGACTTTCGAAACAGTTTAGTTATTATTTGCTCGATTGTTGTAAAATATTACTGCTAAGTAAGTGTACTTTAATTATTGCAGTATATATATATATATATATATATATATATATATATATATATATATATATATATATATATATATATATATATATATATATATATATTTTAGTACGTAGAATTACCATCTGTAGTTTGATTCATTCGTAGTGTTTGATATACATGCATATTTTGACATATGAGCTATGTTATGTAAAGAATTAATATTGTAATTCTCTATTGGTATAAGTCGTAGTAAAATCATGAATTTATTCATTTAATATTATAGAGTTGCAAATGTTGAATTGAACTATAAAGTTTGTATCATGGTTGCGGTGTGCAACATTAGTTATAGGGATTTTGCCTATTTGTGTATACTTGTAGGAGTATCATGTGTAAGGATATATTAGCGCATGGATATGTGCATATCTGTGCACATTTGTAGAAGTGCAATGTACAGAAATGCATCTGATTATATGATATTGTTTTGTATAATAAGATTGAAAATTTAGATATATATATATACCGTGTACACTTAGCATGGAGAATGTGTATTTCGATGGGCACGAATGCGTGACCAAAAACGGTAATGGCCTATCTGATGATATTAATGTTAGTGTGAGTTTGCGTAGCTAAAGGAATATGTTATGCTAATGGCATTGTATGTATTCTTTAGAAGCTTATATATATATATATATATATATATATATATATATATATATATATATATATATATATATATATATATATATATATATATATATATATATATATATATATATATAACCTAGAAAACTACATCTTCTCTAAACAATCTCAACAGAATTTGACCATACTTGATAGCGTCCTATCGCAAATATATCCACATATTGTGAAGGTTCGGGACTTGTTCAGTTTGGGGTGGGGTTGCTCCCAATTTATTTAAATTAATACAGAAGACCCACCCTGACTCGTTTTTGTCAGACATTGAAGTAGTGATAGAGAGATGCAAAGCTCCGATCCCCCGCTGGAGTCAGCGGTGCCGACCGTTAAATTAATGAATACACAAAATGTGAATTTCAAATAACAACACTTTAATAAAATGCAAACCAGTCATCTCTCAAATACAACTAAAACCCTGTCACTTGACCAAGTGACGGCCTGTTTCATCCTTTGAATTAGTGTGTGAATTTTTACTTTCTGTCATGAGTTCCTACTCATCTGTATGAATCTTCCTTCTCTTTACCTTTGTCTCCCTCCGTTCTTCCTTCAAACGTCTCCCTCAGGTCTTCCTTCTCTTTTGTCCTTCAGAGACTCGGACCACTACACCGGGTAATTCCCTCTATTTGATAGTGGTGGACAAATCTGATGGCAGATCAGAATCACTTACACAAATTTTAATGATTTGCCCCATAACCATCGAGTCGATTTTAGCACAAATCATGATGCATCAGCATCATCTGAACAAATCTGCTAAACCATCAAACTAGAATGATTTCTGTCAGATTTTGTATACAAAATTCATGGACGCATTTTGAAAAGACGACGTTGCTTAATGGTTTTCTATTTCTATAAACGATGAACGTATTGAGTGATAGGGCAGATCAGGAATCATTATTCAGATCTGAAAACGTTTTATGATAGAATGTTTTCTGTAATATCATGCATATAATGGTCAAATTGTATATTAGATGATGCTGTAATAATTATGAAAGCCCGAAACGGCGAATGACTATATCTTAAAATAATTTAGAAAACACTAGAATATTCAATATTTTGTTCTAACTGATATGGTTCTGAACGATGTAGGCCGTAGTTTGACATCGGTTGAAGAATCTATCATTGTTTACAGTATTTATTCAGGTTCTACAATGTAAACTCTGCCTATTTTATTTTGCTTGATAACAAATCACAAATTGTTTGGTATGATTCTTTTTCTCCTTGATTCAAATGGTTTTTTGATTTTTCTCTTGCCAGATCGAGAGGGGTTTTTGAATCATTGTCTTTGATTTGGATATCTGATCCTGCAGAAACTAAAGTGCTAACAATAGTTGGATGTCCATTTTCCGCCGCAACGTGTAATGGGGATTTCCCTATATCATTTTGTTTATTTAAAATGTCTTTATTTGTCTGTAAGATGTACTCGACGAATTCCACTCTTCCCAATCCACATGCCATATGGAGTGTAGAGTCTCCGTAAGGGAGAGAAGATTGCGGCTCCTTTGTGAGATTGTACAGAAACTTGAATATTTCCAACCGTCCCAGTCTTAATGCTACATGTACTGGAAGCTCTTCCTTTCTAGAAATGGCATCCATAGCAACGCCGTGTTGGTAAAGTTTCTGAATCATGGAAATGTCTCCTTTTTCTACGGCGATGTGTAGTGACGTATTACCCTCGGCGTCTGGTGAACCAAGATGAATATTGTACTTAAGCAACAAATCGAGTAGTTGTGTATCTCCTTTTTCCGCAGCAATTGCATCAACTGACGCAGCAAGTCCCCTTGCTTTTAGCAGAGCTTCTACCAAAGGGTAGCTACCTTTCCTTGCTGCCATTGTGATGCAAGGAAATAAATACGTTTTTTCTTCAGCATCACTTGTACGATATAATTTCAAAATCCACTTTACAGCCAAGTCTCTCCCATTTTCACAGGCAAGAAACAATGGTATGCGAGACTCGTTATTTTCACTGGCCCAGTCCCCTCCTTTTTGGTAAAGAATCTTTAGCAAGTCAACATTGCCTGTTTTAGCGGCCCAATGAAATGGAGTGTTACCGTCAACATCTTTTTCGTTTACATTAGCACCATTCTGAATAAGACTCTCAGCGACTATCACATTTTTGGCATAGTGGAGAGGAACCCTAAAATATTTATCTCGCGCATGAACCATGGTTCCATTACATTTAATAATCTGAGTAACAATATCAGCTCGACCTTCTCTAGACGCTAGATGTATAGCCTTGAGACCATCAGGACCCATGTATTCGAGGTCAATATTTTTAGAAAGAAGCTCCCGTACAAATTCTGATTTTTCCTCTTCAACAGCAAAGTACAATGGATTTCTACCCTCGCTGTCTACACAGTTGATGTTAATTGCATTATTTAGAACCAAGCGAAAGAGGTCCAAGTTATCCAAAGAAATAAATTCATGTAAAAGCGGCATTTCTCCGAGAGGATGGAAATTAATGTTGGCTCCAATCCGAATAAATCCCTCTAAACATCCTTGTACATTGTAGTTTGTATCTGAACCTCGGCTTCGGTGGAGAAGCATCAGGCGCAAAGTTTTGTCTTTATCTTTTGATGGAATCTTTTTCATACCTGGTGCACTCAGGAGTAACATTACGACGGAGTCATTCTTATTTGCGACTGCGAACTTTAGACCCTTTGCCAAAATCTGGGTTTCAAATACGTCCCACTTCTGGAGAAGAATGTCACATGTGTTTGACACGTTTAACCTGCAACATTGTAGGAACAGTTTCTCCAGTATTTCTTTGAACCACGAGTTCATTCTGTCCTTTTGTGTGCTTTCTCTAGGATAGAGAGCCAATCTCAGCAAAATTTTGTCTGCAAGGTTTACACTGCTATCGCTCTTTGGACCGATGAACTCATATTGAACGCATGTCTCCAGGATTCCATCTTTGCTCTCATGATCTTTGGCCTGTAGGATATTGTCTATTTGGCCTTCTCTGACGACATATTGAACAAATGCATCTGCAAATACGCGTTTTCGGAGAACAACATGTTCAACCACCTGTTTAACACACCCTGATACACAAACTGATGTCAACCGTTGAAACACGATGGTGCGAATAAAATTATCGGACATGTCAAATTCGTATGCTGGACCATTTAAAGAAAACACAGGGCAAACGTATCTGCAAAAGTCTTCATCTTTCAGATGCTGGATCAAAATAAACGGATTTTCTCTAAGGAAAGCTATCATTGCTTCAGCTCTTACTTTAGGACCAGAGAAAAGATAAAAATTGAATCTATCCTTTGTTATGTAGGACCCTTCAAGGGAAGCAACTCCAAGCTCCAAATATTACAACATGCTCCCTCTGAATCTACGTTTATCAGCAAATTCCAGCAGTAAGTTCATCAGAGGTAATGACAGTTGTGTCGTTGTGCCTCTGTCTTTCTTCTCTTCAAAAAATTTATCTGTACTTAATACCATAGTACCAAGCATTTGTAGCATTTCTTCTAGGTTCATACCACGATCATTTACGAAAACAGCCAGCAAGGTAAAAGCCCGCCGTACATCAAATGGATCATGAGAAACAATCATTCGCTGAATTTCACGAACTCCTTCGTGAGATGGATCGCTGAAGAAACTCAAACCTTTTGAATGGGCCGATCCAGTTGCAACAAAATGTTTGGCTTGCTTTGGAAATCCCATTGATGTAGCTACATCAACGCATTCTTTCACAAGTTTATTCAAAACATTTGATTCTGACATTTCAGTCGGGACTTGAGAATTTACTGACTGACATTGCACAATAGAATGGTTGTTTTTAATCCATTGACAGGTGTTTGCTTTTGAAAGATACTTGTTTAGAATCTCTCCCATAGTTCTGTTTGAAAGCTGATGTTTTGTACATGAAAGATCAATAACACAATGTTCCATGGTTTGTATATTTGAATCTACCGCGACCATTTGATAGTAAATTGTTTTACGCAAGGTAACAATGACTCCTTTCTTTTTTTCTGCACATAGTAAAATATTGCGAAAATGCAAGTCCCATTTGCGTAACATATCGGTATCTAATGCATATTTACCAAAGACATCTTCCAGACAAACCACAAAATCCTCGTCCATGTTGATGCAATCGTCCCAGTCTGATATATCGTAAAGAATAAAAGGTGAACCTTCGCGGAGAGTTTTCATCCTTTGCTTCATTAACTTATATGACATCCACTTTCGACCGTCTCCACTTTCTCCAATTATAATAACAATATTTTTGTCAGATAAAATCTGTTTCGCGAGTTGAATCCCTTCTCTTCCAACGAACATGTCCTTCAATCGAGCATCTCTGATGATATATGACGAACGCACTAAAATTGATAAAGTTAAATCTGGTCTTACTATGTGTGGGATACAATTGGTAATTCAGAATTTATTGGTACAACTTTAGTGCAAGAGACAATGACAAAGAATTTTGCATATATTCAGTCAATACTATATTGAAATTACCTGTATGTATGTATGTATGTATGTATGTATGTATGTATGTATGTATGTATGTATGTATGTAACTTTATATATATATATATATGAGAGAGAGAGAGAGAGAGAGAGAGAGAGAGAGAGAGAGAGAGAGAGAGAGACTACTGAATCTACATGAAATGTACGATTTGTGAGATTTCTTTCCATTTTAACGTTTAAACATCTCTCAATGGGCAAAATAAAAGTGTTAGAAACTACAGCCTCTATATAATTGGCCATAAAGTAAAAAATTTATTCAAGGAAGCGGTCTGCAATACAAAAAATATTAAATGTGTCAAAAACCGTCAAATTCCTGCGAAGTTACCTGTTATGTTGTTTCTCTTTATATTTGCCGTGGAAATATTATCTGTAATATATATATATATATATAAACAAATTAAGAAATATTACCCGTAAAACAGTAGATCTTGAATGCATGTGCATACTAATTTATTTATAACTGTCGAATGTATTCATCGGACAGGTCATATTTTACTCCACTTAATGGTCCCAAAATAAACTTTGATTCAATTGGTTGTTGTTTCCAAGAACAAAATTAGACTTTATATTCTGATTAAATACATCAATAAGATCATCTATGTTCACTTGCTGTGTTTTCCAAGTCGTTCTGTATCTTGTATAAATGTTAATAAACATTCATTGATATGTAAGTATTTATTTTCGACATATCCATTTGTTTTGCTTTTTCAATGGAAGAAATTCGTAAAGATCTTTGTATGAATCAGCCAGCGACTGAAAAACTAAATCAAATATTTGTAAACCCGTCGCATATATAATACTAGAAACTGGTATGTACCCATATTGTTTTTAATATTATACTGTTTGATTTGTATAGAATGGCAGCTTAGTTACAATCACACCGTACGCGAATTGTGTAAATTTAAATTTGCACGAATTTCTCCTCCTGATATGAATTTACACACATTTAAGAAACTTATAATAACAACAAAAGATACATTTGTAAGGCCTGTGCTTTCTTCGACGCAAGGAAAGTTTAATCGCAGTTTTCCCCTTAGTTATGATCTATAGTACGTTTTAATACAGGTGGGTAATTTTTTCTACTTAGTTATGATATAAAGTCCATTTTTATACAGGTGGGTAATTTGTTCTCCTTAGTTATGATTTAAACTACATTTTTATACAGGTGGATAATTTTTTCCATTAGTTATGATATCAAGTACGTTTTTTATACAGGTGGGTAATTTTTTCTCAGTTATTATATAAAGTACATTTTTATACAGGTGGATAATTTTTTCTCCTTAGTTATGATATCAAGTACATTTTTATACAGGTGGATAATTTTTCCATTAGTTATGATATCAAGTACGTTTTTATACAGGTGGGTAATTTTTTCTCCTTAGTTATGATATAAAGTACATTTTTTATGCAGATGGATAATTTTTTACATTAGTTATGATATCAAGTACGTTTTTATACAGCTGGATAATTTTTTCCCCCTTAGTTATGATATAAAGTACGTTTTGTACAGGTGGATAATTGTTCCCCTTAGTTATAATATAACGTACGTTTTATGCAGAAGTATATTTTGTTTCCCCTTAGTTATGATATAAAGTACTTTTTTATACAAGTGGATATTTGTTTTCTCCTTACTTATGATATTAAGTACGTTTTAGTACAGGTGGATAATTTTTTCCCTTAGTTTTGATATAAAAAACTTTTTAGTTATGATATGATATAAAGTAGGTTTTATATACAAGTAGATATTTTTCACCTTAGTTATGATACAAAGTACGTTTTTATACAGTTGTATAATCTGTTATTGATTATAAACATGGATATATTATAATCTAATATAATTAATATATTAATTAATAATATACTAAAATAATATAATATAATATAATTCTAATATAATTTAATTTAGGATATGTTATCATCTAAGATACTTCGCCCAAAAGTGTCGAATGTATTCGTATTTACAGCACTTGAACCAAAAATAAAGTTTAAATACATCATGACAAAACTAGACGTTTGATTCGGATTCAATATATCAGGAAGATCAGCTATGTTCACTTGCTGCGTTTTTCAAGTCATTCTGTATCGTGTATATATGTTAACATACATTAATAAATATGTAAGAATTGATTTATTTTCGACAGTTCTTTACAGAAAAAACGTAAAGCTAATATTAAACAACATACTTACACATGTATCCAACAGATGAAAGCGACTGTTCTGATCCCACTCGATCTATAACAAAAAGACGCTTTTTTTCAAATGTAAGGTATACCAGAGGACGTTATCTGGAAGATAGGTTATTGTTTTAATTGTCAACATTATAATTAGGATAAAGGTAATATACGTATATTCGTAAATAACTTTCAACTAAAAATCTGGTACACGTACGTTTATATTTGTTCATACTGTAATAGTATGATTAAACCCGGGTAAAAAAAAGTATTCTTTCTGAAAACATGTGGTATCTTTAAATTAAAATGTGCTTAGAAATTTGTCTACTTATTTCCTGTTTGTCTTTCTTTTTTATATTTTAGTACATGTAATAAAATATTTCCATAATTCTTTTCCCACTAATTTATAGCGGGTGTGCTAAATTTATGAGTCAACACCAATGATGATTGGAAACACGGGGATTCGTTATAACTACCCGTCCATTAATCAAGGGATGAGGGGGGGGGGGTCTAACATTAACCCCATCCTTTGATTTATGGACAGATATTTCTATTATTTTTTTTTTATATTTTTTTTAACAAACCCCTGTGATTTTGGGAATAAGGTCAAAGAGAAAGAAATACAAATAAGGAACGAAATAAATATAAAATTAGAACATTGACCAATAGTATACTAGTGTGATTTTGATTTCTAAAGATAGGACGCATATGATAATCTTGTTACAGTCATATATCTAGTTAGCTCTATTGTTACAAGCATACTATTGTTTAGAAAAAAAAGTATATGCTTTTATTATTTTTCTGAATTTGCTCACACATATGTTAAAGTGCTTATGCAGATGCATTATGCTATGGCAAAACAGGATCTTTGTTGTTTGCAAATTTGACTTGTCTTATAATCGAGTACCGACGGGTTCCAATGTTTGCTATTTAAAATCAACCTGTAAAACTAGGGCATATCAATTTTCAAGGTGTGGCCCAACAAACAAAATGCACACTAGCTGTGATATACAATCTTTTGTTAACATTATTTTATTTGTCGTATACGTTGACTACAATCCGGAATGTCGTCGGTTCACACAATACGATTAAAACAACAGCACATAACCCTTTTGATTTGTTATCAACTGAAAGCGTATTTATACTGTTAAAACAAAGTAGTTATGCAGTCACTGACTACAATTCTAGTCTGACACTGTCGTTATGCTCCAAAGTGATTAATTTGCAGGCAAAATTACGTTAACAAGTCACACGGTATGCACTTTAGAAAAAACTAGATGTTATATGTTTCAAATGTAAATCATTTTCACATAAAATGTTATGCATTCGTTTTTTATTTTGTTTTATACATTTTTTTCTAGCTATAATATGCATACATGTATTATATTGATCTAGAGTGGAATTCCCAAATATGCCAAAATATCACGTTTTTCCCACTATCTTTTCCTCCAACCTCATGTCATGCAGAAAGAATAAGGGATTGGGGTGAGGCTAGAGTGTGGCATAAGTGATCTTTAATACAGCAACATTATTATTCATTTATTTTTAATTTAGTTATTTTTTTTTTGGTATTTTTGACGATTGAGTGTGATATAGAATCATAATTTAAAAAATCAATAATGTTAACTGGTTCTACGAAATCGCGCTACCCATCATACTTACCCTGATTTTCACACTCGCTGTGGATTATCTGGAAGGATTTACAGCGCTTGATAGTATAGATAACAGGACCTGAAATTATATATATATATATATATATATATATATATATATATATATATATATATATATATATATATATATATATATATATATGTGTGTGTGTGTGTGTGTGTGTGTGTGTAACGGAAGGAAACTGAGATACACACAGAAGTGATAAATGAATCGAATAACTTGGAGATTCGATGGGGTGTATTGGAACGAAAATTTGAAGAAAACAAAATAAATTTAATTAGTGTCTCAACCACATTTTCTGGACATAACTTTAAAATGACTGTTTTATTTTGTGTATTCTTGTATTCTCAGGCAGTATCTTTTAAAGGTGTTAGAAAATAAAATTGATGATGGACGATACTAACGAGTACACACTGGATATACCTTATTCGCGCAAGTTAACTCAGTAGTGATGACCATTGTATAGAACCACAATGAAACGACTATAATGGGAAAAGCGTATCTTTTAGGTGGATTTTGTTACGGAAGAAACATGCGAACTTACAGCTTGGAGTCCGCTTGAATCGGTTTGCATGACCTCCAGTACCTGGTTCATCTTGAGAGGGAAAATCTATTTCATCATTGCGTTCTGAGCTTTCTTCCCTTATTCCTTGGCTTATATCAGAATGTGACCATCGCTTAGGCGATGCGTTGCGTCTCTTCGGTTGTTTATTCTTTCTCATTTCTTCTTCATCCTGCATCTTACTGTCACTTGTCATCGAATATGTTGATGAACTAGGCTACGTTCTATTTGGTTAGGTTCAAGTGTATCATCCTCACACATAACATTATATGTGCTGAGTATATTTCTTGGGTCTGAGATTTAAACTCGAAGACTTCTTAATTTATCCATAGTCTGGCTCAACGTTTTTTGACTCATTAAACTTGAGTCGTGTGCTTCTCTCATGGTTTTTTGTGATTTTGTTCTTGAAGAATTTATATTTTAACGTTCTGAGGTTTATTGGTTTTTGTGAATTCCATCACAGCATTGTACTTCATGGTTTTCGTCATTAGAACTTTTCGAAGGTGCACTCAGTTTGCTTGTATTCTCATTGATATCCCAGAAATATGGTTATTGCTGATGGGGTGCAGAGTTCTGAAACATATTTCATGGACTCTTTACCCAGAATTCCATTTGGAAATGACATAGATATTTTATCACGAGAATGCTAGTTCGTTTGGTTATCACTCTTAACCGATGTTTTTACCGAAAGCTCTGTGTTTTATTAAGACTGTCGGCTTCTTTCTCCTTATCCATAACATTATCCGTCAGACGTCAGCTGCCGGAATGTATAATTTGTATTAAGTATAGCAACGATATTATGGAAATCTGACATCACCATCCATTAAAAAATATATGTGTGACCTATATAGGCATCGGTATTTCTGGTGCAATTAATTTTTCCGTTCAAACAGATTGTTGATTGTTGTGGCTTTGTTCTCCATTCTTCCAATCACACCATATTTATGATTTTATGCTGGTCCAATTCTTCCACAGCCCTAACAAATATAGACGTCAAAAAATCACTATATATAAAGCAACTAAAAGTATTTTTTTATATTTAATTCAACATTATAACTTGCTTGAAATATATAAAAATATACGGTAACGAAAACCAGACACTTTAATTCTCACATTGTTCATTAAGTGAAATTTATCCTCACTGTATATGAATCGAATTAATTGAAAATATTTACTTTTGTTAAAACTAGAAGTTGCTTAGATATTTTCAGCAGACATGGCTTACTAAAGCGTAATATATAGTTGGCTTTTCAGTTTTCAAAATCTGTTGCTAATGAATCTATTCAAAGCTAATTCGGATGCGACCAGCATGTCATTGAAGTCTTTTTATTCAAAGTCTTTCCATTTATTGTTTAATCATTTTTATAATTGGAAACATCTAGCATGCCGAGTTTCTAACAGCATTATGTTAGAACAACTACTCTCTCTCTCTCTCTCTCTCTCTCTCTCTCTCTCTCTCTCTCTCTCTCTCTCTCTCTCTCTCTCTCTCTCTCTCTACTTTCATTCTAGTTATGTACATACATACCAACATTCAAGATAAGCAAATGTTAAATTCTTCTCCAATCAGTAACTGTCATTTGCGGCATTTTATGTTCAGTTGACGTTTCGTGTTGAAAAATAGATTACATTCCGTGAGTTTTGATGTAAATAGTGAATTTGAACAGGAAGGAAATCAACAAAGCAGTTAATACGTAGAAAAAAACGCCTTTTTCAAAATTATTTTCGGAGTATGGGGAACATGTAGTGGTTAGCTATTCAATTTAACGGGTGTAGGCCAAAACACGTTTATTGGTGAAATATAGGGTGGTGGCAAGTGCCCCACCCCACCACCATGTGCTGATGTCTATGTATACAATCACTTTTTGGGTGTAAAACACACACACACACACACACACACACATACACACACACACACACACATATATATATATATATATATATATATATATATATATATATATATATATATATATATATATATATATATATATATATATATATATATATATATACATGTAAACAAATAAAAAAAGTTATTTAACTTCATGTATGTGTATGTGCTCGGCTAAACGACAGATCAACCATTGTATTGAGCACATGTAATTGCATGACCATACTGTAATCACTCTAAATCATGGCTGTATTTATTTTTTGGGATTCACAAAGAATGCAGTCTTACCTTTTGCCATCCGTGTTTCACTATTCCCCTCGTTAATACAAACTGATTTATTTATGTCCTTATGACATTCTTTACCTGCCCCAAGTAAAGCTCATCGAGACATATATAAATACCTTTAATAAAGAACAGGGTATCGATTAGCATGCTCTCCCACAGAAGGAATCTTCGTATTACCTTTCTATCTTTTTCTAAGAAGGTAGCGTCCGCACCAGAAAAACAAAATTATTGAGGTTGCATATCAGTTAAATGAGTTATGATAGTGTTATGCTTCTAATCATGTTGCAATTTAGTTTCATCCTTTGAGAAAGATCTGTTGCTCAATATTCCACGAACACCTGTTATCGTCTGCTTCAAAAATAAACTCTTCGAAGGAAGTTATTTAAAACTTCCTCATATATATATATATATATATATATATATATATATATATATATATATATATATATATATATATATATATATATATATATATATTATAACAAGCATGGGGAGTTGGTAACTAGCCAGCTGTCACGATGAAAAAATAGATCCCATCTATGTTTAAAGAAATAAAGGCAGCCATTTCTTTTCAAACTGAAGTGAGTAATCACGTAATATCACAACACATCCTGCTGTTTGGAGGAATAGAAAACTTTACTAATGTTTTGTCCACAAAAAAGGACTTGAAAAATTTAATTTGCTACAATTTGACTGCATAAATGTTAGAAATTCATGATGAATTTGACTATTACCTTCTGAGCGTGACAAGTACCAGGATACCTCTACGATCTGTAAATCTCACATGGCTACGCATGTATACGATTTTTCTACTCGTACCTATAAATACTTGGTTTAGTTTTTTACCATTACTGTGACAGGATACAAGGTAGAACAAAGCGTTGTGAGAAGTATTTGAAATAAAGGTAAGCATTTAGACGTGCTCAGTTGGTGGTGTCATGTATGAAGAGACAGAAGGAAGAAGAGAGAAACGCGCGCGCGCTATCTGAATACGGAAGGGAGATTGAGCGAAGATGTAATTTCACACCCTAGATCATTCATAATAGAAACTTAAGTAATAGAAAGGTGTTGACATTTGCGGGACTTTGTGTTGAATGTGACTGATATTTAGAACACATAATTAACGATTTTAGTGTAAATGTTTCGATAACGGATATACGATAAACGTGATATATGCAGTGCACAAAATTCACAGCAATATAAAAAAAAAAAATTGAGGCTGCGATGGGAAGCGATATTTGCCCTATTTCAGGCTGCACCCAAAATGGAAAAACATGTAAAGGTGGCCGACATCAAACAAAACTGGCATAAGTCGAAACATGTCAACGATAGTCAAGGTGAGAAAAAGATATGGAGATCTGCTATGGTATAGAAAATGAACAATACCTTTCTGACTATTGAAAATATCCGTTCATCCAAAGAAAGTAGAACGTTCATAATAAAGAAACATATACATCAAGTAGAGAGATCGCATTATATTTCAGATCCTGGAATATCCAAAAGTACCGACTGGAAAATATAAATATGTACACGTCTATTTATAGCTAGTTTCTAGCTTATCTCAACAAGTCAGTATGGGAACTCAATAGGGTGCAGTGGACATTTTTTATGCACAAATGTAATGCTTCATACACCTGCCTAATATACACATTCATAAAAAATATAAAAAATGAATGAGGTATAAAAAGGTCCATACTTTTAAATAGATATAATACAGCAAAACATAAGAAAATCATTTAGTTCAGTGGAAATTCAACTAAAACGTTGATGCAACCCACTCCCAAATGTAAACGTGCATTTTTCATGTCTGAAGGCCAATTTTTAGAACACGTTATGCTCACAATGCAAACATAAGCCATTTCCCTGATGATAATTTTCAAAATCATTGTGTACATAATAGCTTGATGCAATTTAAAATATTTGTCATCAAAGCAGTTTTTTAAAATATTCTACTTGCCTTCAACCAACGTGTCTACTGATGTAAGTGCCTAGCTCTGCTTATTTGTATTTCACTGGCTACATAATGTGCAGTGACTACACGAGATTAACATAATTCATATCAGTTTCAAGAATAACACTTACCAAATTCAAAAATATGTCCATATCTTTGAAGTATTACACACTAATAGCTCAAAAAGTCACACCATAGCCTTAAATTAAGATATTTGTCAGTGGCCAGGTTTCGAAACTACCCTGCTACCATAGGGATTCAGCCTACATGTAGTCCCTGTTGTTATGCAAAAGGAGTTGGTTGAGCACGAGATGTGCTATGGACAAGATGTACTCCACACTTGTTCATAAGATTGATGACAGGGTAACTTCTTTGATGATGTTTGAAAGGTTCTAAATATTTTGTTAAAAGGTTTGTTTCTTTAAACCTCTCACTAGCGTTAACCATGATAAGTAAATAATCATCTACAGCTACACGCGCAGCACGCCAGGCACCTGCAGATACACGTGAATAACATAACACAGTTTTATGACAGTGATCTAAAAATGTGGAGGAGAATAATAATAATAATAATAATAATAATAATAATAATAATAATAATAATAATAGTTAGCAAAGTGTATGAATTCTTTGTTGCATCAAACACGTTTGAGGTGGTTTTATCGTTTTAAATATTGTAACGAATCTCTGGAAGACAGATGTCGGCATTTGGTGAGAGGGAAGTGGTTGCAGTGTACGGAAGAACTGGTGATGATGCACGATACACAGAAGATATTTCTGTTTTCAAGGGCAATAATTCGTGAACTGTTTGTATTTTAAAGAGAATTCATGTGATTTTAAGAAGAGTTTCTGTAAGAATGGTCCTTATATTGACGCCTATTAAAAGAGTGAGGCAAAATGCTTAAATAGGATCGTCACAGGTGATGAGATATGAGGTTACTCTCTTGAAAACGACTAAAGGGAAAATAATAAAGTTTAGATCGGAGAAAACGAACTGAGACCAAGACTTGCTACTAAGTAGAAATGTATTTGCAAAAAAGCATCCAGGTGATTTGTACAAGTGATAATTGTTTTTGTTCAACAAACGACCAATGTGGAAAGAGAGGGGTAACGTGAGAAAATTCAGTGAAGAAAAGTCTTTTTTTTCCAAGTGATCAGTGACATAAATCCAAGCAAACAGGAACAAATTGTGAGTATTCAAAAACAAGTTTCTGCGAGCTCCACACAAACGTCTCGTCAGTTCAGCTAGAATAGAAAATAAAACCCTTCCAGAGTGAAAACAAAATATCTTCGTCTTTGTTCGAGACTGACTTGACTGACACCATTTGTCTTCTTTTTTCAGGGAGAATTCTAGAGCGTGACGAAACCACGAAATAATGCTGATTGGCATTTTGACATATCACATGACAGGAAACCCGAATATAGATTGGTCCTTTAAATCAGACTAGACGCCGAAACGGTCTAGAAGCTGCTGATCCAGTCACAACTCACATACATTTGTTTACATCGGCATAATATTTTATGGCTAAACGTGAATAAAGAGAACAGAGTGACTCAAGAAGCATTTTGGAAAACAGACAGAGAGATGTGAAGTAATGCAGTTGAAAGGCAGAAAAACAGAAATGCAAAGGCGGGTTACTAAGAGTCATTGTGCAATAAAGTACGGGTATTTGATCGTATCATAAAATACAAATAACAACATACACACTTGCTCCTCGATGCAGGTGACAAAAGTGACTTATATTGAGGGAGGGCGTTAATACTAATTATTTGAATTAAATATTATAATATTATGAACATCAAAAAAGACTAGATAGCCCTTAAGCAATTAAATGATTTACAATGAAACGAATGAATACAGACACACTTATTTTTACGTGTAAATAGGATGCAAAAACTTCAGAGGGTGGGTTACATGAGTATATTAAAATTCATGTAATGCGGAAAAAAGTTCAGAATTACACACTTGAGAAGTGGATACGCTGACTGAATGCAGCCGATATGAATAACGAGATTTGAATAACCAGGAAGAATCGACTTGATGGCCATACTTTTTGTATCATGCATGTTGCTATCCATATTGCTTTTTTGTTTAGGTGTGATGGCCTTTCTTGGTTATTGTCTCATATATGTTGGTCATATGACTCAAAATGATCACAGAAGAAACTATACTTTCTTTATTTAATTAATAGTCATAAACAGTTAATAAGCTACCACTCCAAAAAGCAATTTAATGTTTTCGTTTTCTTTTCTTGTTTTCAAAACTACATGAACTTGCCAAGTGGCAAGATTCGTGGTAAGTTTTGAATTCACCTCCAGAAACATGTAGTTGTACAGTTAACGTGACTCGTCTGAAACAGCAATAATCACTAATGGTTTGAATAGATGAACAATTGTGTGACAGCACAAGTACATAACACTGCAACATCATCAGAAACTAACCACATCTGCTACATGGCGAAATACTATCCAGTTCTGGATATTATCTGGATATTATCCCTCAGTCTAAAAGTAGATCCAAACACATGACACCTTTACTTTGTTTTGTTGTGATGTCTTGCCGTTTTTAACCCAGTACTTATTCTGATTATAATTTAAATTTAGTAAAATTTATTGTATAAATAAGTTTGCATGTGGTTTTGGCACAATGAAAAATTCCTTATCCTGAATGGAACACTTCTAATTTCATAGATTTACCAGCAGGCGATCAATTCGTAATTTCGGAAATTGGCTTGAAATTATCATGTGACTTTTTCAGATGTTATTATTTAATAATTAAAATATGTCTGTATCTGTGAATTTGTTTCTTTTTTTCCTGTTTGTGTTCTCGACGTGAGACATCTATTCTCCCTATGTTATTCCAGAGTATCTAGACAGACATACAAATAGTCGACTAGGTAGTCATCCTTTGCAATTAACACTTGGATTCTGAAAACATGAAATCACCTTATCAGTTATATATATAAATGAACACATTTTAAATAAATTACTTACAGTAATAGCCTAAGAATTTGTAGGGGCCCCGAGTGGCCGAGTGGTCTAAAGCGCTGTCCGTTACGGACCACTGCCATCTCACCTCTGTCTGCTTGTGTTCGAGTCTAAGATTCGGCAAATGTAGTTATGTGAGCAAGCTTGCCAGTAGCTTCTCGTGGGTCGGGGGTTGTCCGGGTTCTTCCTCCACCATTGATACTGGCCGCCATGTATAGCCTATATTGTGCTGAAAAATGGCGTTAAACAATAAAAAACAAACAAAAACATAAGAATCTGTAATGCAAATAAGCAAAAATATTACATTAAGAAAACTTTACAGCAAAGGTTTAAAAGATGTTTGACTAAATGAACTTGTACTTCAAAAATAGGTTACATATAAAAATATCCATTATAGAGGAAGGGTAATAATTTACCAGCAGTTCGAAGTCAGAGACAGCTGTGGCTGCTGTTTTGTAAGCGAAAGACTAGAACTCCATTTTTTTAATATGCACCATATTTATCAAGGGCAGTAACATCATCTGACGTGTTTTATGATTGGTCTTTTCTATCAGCATATAATATATTTGTTCACAAAATGTTTGTTCAGCTTCATTCCACCTTTTGCATCACCATGAAACTTGTGTTCCTAAATGTGATTATGTGCAAATAGTTAAGTATGCATCACAAAGCATTATTTGTAAATAATATATAAAGGAATTTTTATTTTTAAAAAAATAAAACATTGAATCAAACGTCCTTTTCCGGTACACTTATGGAAGATAGTACAAATCTGCCTTGTATAGCAGAAAGGTTCGTTTTAATAGATATTAAAAGCTTTGCATTAGTTCCATGTCGAATATGTTTATAAAATAATCCCTGAATGAGTACACAATACATTTACCTCTTTAAATGTTGCATAAAACAAATCTATCTTCTATTTTTATTTTTACTTTTCATCCGTACTGTATCGCATTTTGGTAGATATTTCGCTGGAAAATTATCTACCTATTGTCGACAACATTAATAATCTACATATAGGTCAGTGAGGACGAATAAAAGACACCGGATATCGTGCGCGTTCATTGGTTTATTTTACACTATGAATAGGGAAACACACTAAAAATAAATGTACTAACGTAGAATAAGGTTTTTGTTACAACCCACGCGTGTGTAATGAATACAACGTACTCGTGTATGGATATAACCTACTCGTGTATGGATACAAAACCAATATATATAATACATCAGACATAGTAAGCGCAGCAAATACAACATAATAATTGGAATTTTAGTTTACGCAACATTACTCGTGGCATAACATATGTTGTATCTAGTTGAACAGTTTTCAAAGAGGTTGTATCAATATGGTACGCCTTTAACATAAAGGTAATAACGTCAGCATCAAGAAACGATAAACCGCTCCGGTGTCCCAGTGGCTAGAATGTCCGCCGTGGAAGCGGGAGGTCGTGGGTTCGATCCCCGGCCGAGTCATACCAAAGACTTACAAAAATGGTACAGACAGCTGCTTCACTTGGCCCTCAGCATTAAGAAGTTAATGTTAGGGCTGGTCGGCCTGGTGTCAGGGTAATGTGACTGGGTTAGACATCAAGCTACATGTCTACGACATGATACCCCAGTGCTAGACATAACTATAAACTGCATCACTAGAGACACCGTAGTGATATGACTGAAAAATTGTTAAAGCTAAGTTAAAAATCCTAATCAAACAAACAAACAAGAAACATTTAACTGTGATTGCATGCTGGGAAGGAATACAAATGTGGCAAAATCTAGATGTTTTAATGTAGAATTGTTTGTATAAAACATCAAGAAAGGCATGTCGGTAGTGTAGTTTAATGTTAAGATGTAAGATTGTTAATTTACGGACTAGTTTGATGTAGGATATTCTCAAGATTAGTGCTGATATCATGACAGTTACGGCAGTGAAGCATGAAGAAAGAATACATGACATTATTTGATGTATGAACATATACACATTTATATTGGATAATAAACAGTGTTTGGACTCGAATAAACGAGCAGTATTTTACACTTACACTCGTCCCTTTATTTTACTTTCTAAAAAATTGATCAAGCATGTTAAAAGCTTTTAATTGTGCGAGACGTGTTGTGTACCACTGGGAACAATAAAATGCAATAACAAACCCATATATAGCAAACTGAGTAAAATAACAATTTTAGCTGGGAAGGAACAACCTATCCAGCTGTTTTAAAAAACCAGCTTACTAGATTGTCAGTAACTCAATGAAATTCTGTTTCTGCTATTTAGGTTATATCAACAAATAATTGGTAATATTTTGGAATCCTTTATTGATGTTGTAAACAAAGAAATAATCTTTGCCTCCTGATTGAACATTACTTCCATCCCATAATAAGCCCTTTGCAAAATAATTAGCGACTCCTCTTTAAACTTCAGATAGATATTCTGCGTTTTAAATGAATCTGTAACATTTGTCATTTAAGCCCCAACTTCTTTGTTTTCATCCAAAGTCTTATGATAAATGTTCGCGTATTTGTTTACTCAGTTATATTTATCTTTTGTTTTGAACGACAGTCGTAACAATGTTCATCAGCGTCGACTTTCAGAATATGTTATGGTTGTATCTCCTTTCCCAGTCTGGTTCCCTGCTTTCTAATTCATAAAATCCCGGTCTCATTTGTCTTATCGTTTTTTTCAAATTTAATAATATTACCTTTTATATTTATACTCATTTAATCTCCCGTGCATACTCTAGCGTTCGATACAGCGGTTCAGGCGATATTCCCGTATAGAGATCCTGTTTTCCTCCAATATTTCAATATATTTTAATGCCAATAATCTCTCAAATGGATTTTTCTTTCATGCGAATAGATATTGTGCATGGAGACGTTTGTTTGTTTCATTAGAATTTTTAACATAGCTTTAACAATTTTTCAGTCACATCGCTACGATGTCTGCTGTGAGACAGTTTATAGTAATGTCTAGCACCATGACGCAGACATGTAGCATTATGTCCCACCCAGTCAGATTATCCTGACACCAGGCCGACCAGTCTTAACACTAACCTCTTAATGCTGAGAGCCATTCGAGGCAGCTGTTAGTAAGTCATCGATATGACTTGGTCGGGGATCGAACACACGACCTCCTGCTTCCGTGGCGGACACCCTAACCACTAGGCCACGGGTAATTGTAGATAATGACATCAATAAGCATGCATGCACTGCATAAACAATTCTAAAATCTTATGGATATCACTGCATTTAATATAACATTTATAAAAGAGAATCTGCCGTGTACATAGTAGAGAAGGTTGTATAACTATTTCAGCCCAAATTAGTACTAACTTCTTACCTACGTAAACTGACTATGACAAGTTACATGTTTAAAAGAGGTTGTGTTCTATAAGGATAACAATACAACAGAGACAGAAGTGTTTCATTTCTTGTTCCTAGCATTATACTTACAAATGTTTAAGAAGTATTTGCACCATATTATTGGACTGGTTAAAATCACGCCATACAAAGTTTAGGGTGTATGGTGTGTCCTGGGAGGGGGTAACACCTCTGACTGGCTAAGCAGTCGTACTCCTTCAGGAGTAGCTCGCTCACCTTTGGTCCCCACTTGGCGCTTAGCTCTCACCTGTGGCTCCAAGAAGCTGTGGCATGTAGCTCAAGTGACTTTGGGGCAGAGTTGCTTGCTTGCAAGACAAGTCTAATTGTAAACAACAGACCTAGATCTACCATCACCTAATGTGTCAGCAGAACTAAGTTTGTGCAGTTTGAAAGGAGTAATCAGTCGAAACAATAACATAGACCCGGATCTGCAGAGCCGTTATGCTAGATCAAGTTTTTGCAGTTGGACTTGTTAGCGAGTATATACGGTACCCATATTTGAGAATTAGCATTCTTAATTGCTAGTGTTTTTAACTCCTTGATTTTTTTAAAGGTTTAAGTAAAATATTAATAAATTCAAGCCTACGGTCAATATTTCATGTCCGTATGATGAGATTTTGACAGATTGATGTAACTTTGCAAGTACTTAACTATAATGACATACAAAATCCCTAATCAGATTCTATAACTAATTTTAACTTATTCATATTTGTGTGCAGTGGGGATCAAATATATATATAAATATATATCAAATATATATATACATAAGTAATTTTAACTTATTCATATTTGTGTGCAGTGGGGATCAAATATATATATAAATATATATCAAATATATATATACATAAGTAATTTTAACTTAATCATTTTCAACTTTAACTCTACAAGTACTTAATTATAATGACATACAAAACCCCTAACTCATTTAACTGAGGTTACAATATCTTTACAAGTACTTAATTATAATGACATACAAAACCCCTAACTCATTTAACTGAGGTTACAATATCTTTACAAGTACTTAATTATAACGACATTCAAAACCCCTAACTCATTTAAGAGGTTATTTTAGCTCTACAAGTACATACCTATACTGATGGTGGAAACTTCAGAGAGAAAGTTCAAATGTTTTTACATTTTAAGTAGAGCTGCCAGAAATTGTTGATTTTACACATGGTGCTATTCCTGTGATATTTCTACACTGATTGTGACTAAAAATTTAACATATTCTCCAAGCAATTTTCTAGTTTCCATTGCTTTTAGGTGCAATGTTGACACTGTTACATTTGAATGACATGATCAGTACACAAAAAAAACATTAGTATAACATCAGGTGACCGCAGCTACCATTAATCTAAATTCATTCGACAAACACAACACAGTTCTTTTCTTATGACTTGGCCTTACCATAAACAGAGTGTATGGTGCTTGTAGTGAATTGTTTACAAATGTTTCCCATGGCAGAGCACATAACTGGAATTCTATGATAAATAATCTCCATCATTATAGATCCTTCTGTTTCTCAGAATCAACCACCAGTGTTTCCATAATCCAAAAACAAATGGCAACATTATGGCACATGAATGATCCCCACTGTACCCAATTCTGAAGAAGTTAAAATTACTTATAGAACTTTATCTCCACTGCACCCAATTCTGATTAAGTTAAAATTACTTATGTATATATATATTTGATATATATGTATATATATATATTTGATATATATTTATATATATATTTGATATATATGTATATATATATTTGATCCCCACTGCACACAAATATGAATAAGTTAAAATTAGTTATAGAATCTGATCCCCCCTGCGCTCAACTCAGTTAATACAACAACCAGTCATCCACATCCTATGGTACTTACAATAAAAAATGAGGCCAAGTACTATGTAACTGTAGTATCAGTAATCATGAGTACTGTTAACTTTAACAAACAACTGACCACTAATGGTTATAAAATAATGAATTCTCTCTTAGTACCGATCATGCATATCCAGGGGCATGTCAGATAACCATCATGGTTGGTTGTTTGGATTCAATTTCATAAAGCTAGATGTAATACCAATGAGCACAAAAGCAATCAGAAGATATAATAAATATATAAGTGACACAACTTGAAATTAGGGGTTGACCTAGCGATACAAGGTGCTTGCCTCTGCAGATCGCTGACATCTCACCTCTGCATAGGTATGAATCTGGTCTCATCCAAAGTGGGTATGGGAGAAAGCTTGCTAGTAAATTCTAAAGAATTTTAAACTGACATGTTTTGCATATGCTATTCTTTTACGAATTAATCATAAGAATTAGATCCTAACCTCATCCGTTTAACAGTTACACAAAAAAGCTGATGCTGCAAAACAACGACAACCACCTGCATCCATACTTATTAAGGAGGCAGCATTTAATTAAACAAGCTCTAAATATTGATGGTTTTCTTGTTTTAAATTGGCTATGCAAGCACACACAGAAGTTTCCAAACCACTGATTGTGACCTGAAGACATACAAAAATAACAGGTTTTATCCAACAACACATCTGAAAGAACAAATGAGACAAGATACTAAATAAAAAGCAGGAGGGTGAAATAAAAACATTAAAGCTATGATTTGTTTGATGATCACTGTATTTTATTGTCAGTCATTGTCAACCATAATTAGAAAACATATTAGGAGAGATTTAAATGAAATTCTATGTGTATTTCAGTTAAAAAATAACACACTAGAAAAGTATGTTTTAAACAGTCATGGACAGGGTTTGATTCAATAACACCCAAGTGACAAGGCATTCTGGGTAGATTATTGCTGATGTTCAATCAGCATTACAGTAAAAGTCACATGGGTCATGTAAGTGCATTTACTAATATAAATTTAAAAACTAATGTTATTTTTAAAATTTAATCATAATTCATTTATAACAGTTTATTTAATCATGATTTTCGAGTGGTCTACACACTGTCATAGCAAAATTTCCAGATGAAAATTATCAATTGCTATGGACTTTTACAATGGCAGTTTGGCATTACACTGGGTCAAGAAAGTTGATCTTGAATTAAACTAATACTAGTGCTCGGGGAATCAAGGTAAGGTAGCGTGAACAAGAAGTTGCATATATCTTCATTCATCTCTGTATGGATGTTCAGCTATATTTAGGATAGAAGAGTAATATACAGGCAGTTTTATTCTTAGCTTGTACAAAAGATATTTCTTCAAAATGATAATTTAGCATGTTGTAAAATTTAACTCAAATAAATCTGAATTGACAGCAGTCTTTCTACTGTCTTTTACCCA
Source organism: Unio delphinus (assembly GCA_029339505.1). Taxonomy (NCBI): domain Eukaryota; kingdom Metazoa; phylum Mollusca; class Bivalvia; order Unionida; family Unionidae; genus Unio; species Unio delphinus. The sequence continues at coordinate 7,056,219 of JAQISU010000226.1, read as the reverse complement.
TATGAAAGCACATACGTGCATGGGAAAAAAGGCATTATGTATGGACTGAAATAAAAGATATGATATACCATACAGAAGTTATATAAGAAGTCGCATATCTACCTCCAATTTATTAGACTTGTGTACCATTTTGCTCTTTTCTCCTGCCCAGGCTTTGTTTATAAGTGATGACATTGTCGCAATGGTTTATGTAGGCAGTATGATTTCTTCCAAACTGCAGGCATGTCCCCCTCTTATACCACAGCATACAACAAAAACCAGTATGAGATCACCCCACTTGTTTGATTGTACCTAAAAATGTTGCAGTACGTTCTCACTGAATTTGCCATTAAACATTTTTAGACAAATTTATACAATAATCTTCAATGGAATTTTGATGGACTAGGCATAAAATAATGTGAATAAATGCCAAATGTATTTGTAATTAAATTTTCTATGTGAGTTCTACTATAGAACTGCCTCATTGGAACAAAACCATCTGGCCAGTCTACACAGGTTAAAATGAGACCTGGTTTTGAAACATATCCCCTATAAATTGTCTTAGTGGACACATAAATATAAATGAGAACTATTCATAAACGACACTGTACTGTATATACTTGCTTATACAAATTGCAAAACAACCAATTAGGATCATCTATCATCTGTTTTACTAATTACTCCTCACCGATTCAGATCTTAAGGAGGATGACATATTGGGTCTTTGCAGTTTGCATTTGGAATTGACTTAAATACGAGTCTATACATTGTAATTGACTCACATGAAAGTATATACAGTTGTAACTGACGCACATGAAAGTATAAAGTTGGAATTGACTCGCATGAAAGTATATACAGTTGTAATTGACTTACATGCGAGTACATAACGGTTGTAATTGACTTACATGTGAGTATATACAGTTGTAATTGACTTAAATGCGAGTATATACATTTGGAAAGGACTTACATGTGAGTATATACAGTTGGAATTGACTTGTGAGTATATACAGTTGTAATTGACTTACATGTGATTATATACAGTTGTAATTGACTTACATGTGAGTATATACAGTTTTAATTGACTTACATGTGGAGTATATACAGTTGTACTTGACTTACATGTGATTATATACAGCAAGTTTAAGATACATATTCATAAAGAATTAATGATTATGGTTCCTTGCTGATACTCTGAGTACAGGTCTATTTAAAACTTGTCAGTTACCAGGAAGAAAATAATTTATTTCCCTAAGAGGTACACGAGTAAATATTATCCTATCTTTATCTCTTACTCACTCTCTCTCTCTTTCACACACAATAAATAAAGCTTACCTAAATAAACACATTAAAAATGTTCTTTAAATAATGGAGGAATCTACTCCACAAACAAAATAGTGATCCATGTAAAACAGTGATCTAACTGTTATGATCATAGACACGTTTCTTTTTCAAGTTAAATTATTTTCTACAAGTGTTTCATAATGGTTCTTTATCTATGTCAATCTTAGGCTGCTTTCCAAACATCGTATAGGAGAAGTACCAATCAAAGAAAAAGGAAATGATGCTATCATACGCCACTCTGTACCGTGTGGGAAGGAAATAGAAATTACAAATCTGTGCAGGTGGCCAAATCGCCCATTCCATGCAGTATAATTTAGCCCCCTTCTCCTTCAAAGTCTTTCTAATATCTTCATAGGATTTATTTTGTAACACTGTAATAACTGTTAGATAAGAACTTATAACAATTGGGGAACATAAAAATTGGTCAGCGACCAGTTTCTTCGCAACGATTTTAAATGTCCTTCCTGGCAACCACCAATCAAGGAGGTGGTACCAGTAGTGAACAAATGGTCCAATAAAAGTTCCTGTTGCACCCACATGGATGGATCGCTGTGTATCCCACACCAACTGTCTCTTCTTGGTTATCTCACTAAACTGCTGAAGGCCATCACCAAGTACCGATGAACCAATGGTAAGTATGGTATTTGTGTACAGCAGGTACTTGTTTGAAAACAAAATTCTTCCGGTCTCTCTAAGCTTTACATAGAAAAGCTTTCCTCCTGATCTAAGACTCATTTATCACTGTAAATAAAAAAGAGAATTAATTTAAACGTAAATAAAACTGTTGCAGTTCATCAGAAGAAAAACTAAATTTACAGACAACCTTTGCTATTATTTATGTGAGAACTTTTGCCCAGGACATTTTTCTCATTGAAGGAATTTGATCCCAGCTCTTACCAATATTTCTTCCCTTTCCTAACAAGTATATATGGTAAATTGTATGAAATGAGATACAAACTTAGTGAAGACAGTGATTTTAGACCCTCCTAATAAGTTACATACCATATATATTTGCTTATAAGAACAGACCAACTGCACTCTACACAGACCCAGATCTTGCATCATATAATTTGCTGGTAGATCTGAAATTGTGCAGTTTGTTTGGAGTAATCAGTGCAACATATAAACTAGACCTGATCTGCAGGACAATTTTGTTACTGCAGATCTGGATCTATGTTGTTTGCAGTTTAATTCAACTTATAAGCCAGTATATATGGTACTTTATTCTTCTATGTGTAAAGCCCTGATAAATGGACATAAAATTATACTGTCAAATGTAAACTACCAGTAGCTACTTTTTTGTGCAAGAACCACAAATATCTGCTGACATCTTAAATTTGGTGTGATATGTATAAACTAGATAAATGCAAAATGAAGTTTGTGGATGGGGTGGGGGTACAACTAATTATAATGATGCACGATCTAACATCCACCAGTTGCTCCATAAAGTCATTCCCCCACCACTCTTGCAGAGGCGGAATTGCTGCCATCACAGAGAACTCCATGATTAAACATCTTAATCACACCACAACCTTCAATTTCAACCACACATCGTATGAACTAGTCCAAACCACACTCACACTGGAACAAAGATATGTTCATTTTTTTCTGCCTCTACCACCCTCTTTCTAGTAGAAAAATGAGCTGAATGAATCTCTCGTTTTGGAGCAGTTTCTGACTCTCCTGGAGTATAGAAAATTCAATAGCTGTTTCCGAATCTCCTGGAGTATGCAAATTTGACAAGTGGCAACCTGATTATTCTTGGAGATTTCAACATTCACTTTGACTATCCTGGAAACACATACACATAAAACCCCCTAGATCCCATTCATGCTTTTAAACTCAGTCATTCAGTTAATCAATTTACCCATAAATTGGTCAAATTTTATACTGGATTCTTCATAGACCTGATAATAATATTGTACGGTCTTCCCTGGTATCCCAGAAACTTGCATCAGATCACCTCCGCATTATATAATGCCATCTTGACGCATCAGCACATAACCCTCCACTTTTATTTGCTACTAAGAGAAACCTCCGTATAAATAGAACCAAACTAATGCATGACATCCAAGCAAACCTAACAACTTGCTATCCTCCTACAGCAGAATAACTTGATAACTGCCTGCGTTCATTGCTTGACAAACATGCCCCAGCAACCAAGCACAAGGTATCAATTCAAAAGTGTTCTCCGTGGTATAGCAGTATTAGTGACCAGCTTTGCACTGCTAAAAGAGACCACAGCAAAACTGACTGAGAGGCTTTTGGCTTCCACCAGACTTACTATTTATAAACAGATCTATGAACCCGCTAAGAAGAACGCCACAAACATAGTCCATGCAGCAAAATCAGCTCACTACAGTTCTAAGATTACAGAAACTTCCAGCTGTAAAGAGCTCTTTGAGATTACTAACAAGCTAATATCAAGGTACAAATGTATACCACTTCCAACTACCTTCCGGAGCTGTTTGCAAAATTTTCCCGTGACAAAGGACAAACCATTAGAGAGAAGCTTAACACAATTTCATACATTTTCAATACAGAATTCAGTGGCAACGTTTAGCAGCATCTGAACCTGTCTCTATGGATTTAGTATGTAGAGTGCACCAAAGTCATGTAAACTTGATCCAATTCCAATATCACTGATGTTTGAGTGTTTAGATCCAATACTGCCTTCATTAATTAATGTTATTAATACCTTTCTCTCATCCAGGGAATTCCCATCATTTTTAAAAACTGCAATTGTAAAGCCACTGCTGAAGGCTCCAACACTCAACTATAATGATTCAAACAACTACCGCCCAGTTTCTATCTCCCATTCCTATCAAAAATAGTTTCTAATCTCCTATTTCTATAATAAAGAAAAGTTGTTCTATCCCAACGTGCATCTCATCTGAATTCAAAGTCTTTTTAGCAATGTAGTATGCACATCACCCATGCCACAGTACTGAAACTACTCTTCTGAAAGTATTTAGTGACATTCTCTCTGCTTTGGATAGTGGATCGATTACAGTCCTCACCCTCCTTGATTGTATGCAGCATTTGACACTGTAGACCATGCTGTATATTAATTCAGTCTCCAGCATGTATTTGGCATTCACAATACAGCCTTTACAGTGGTTCAAGTCCTACTTAGTCAACAGGACACAAAATGTACCCGCAAATGGAATACACTCCAGCCCAGTTGACCTAAGTTGTGGTGTTCCACAGGGGTCTTGTTTTCTTCATTCTATACACTCAGCCACTCTCAAGTACCATAGATCATCACCCAGTGTCTCTCCAAATGTACTCTGATGACACCCAAATATACAAGTCTATCCTCCCAACTTAAGTTGATGGAGTAGAGAGGTGCAATTCTGATGTGAAATCATGGATGACATGTAACAAGCTGCAGATGAATGATGAGGCTATTCTGATCACAACACAAATAGTTTCTCATTCACATCCTTTTCCTCAAACAATAAACTTCAGCAACACCAACATTAAATTCACGCAGTCAGTATGAAACCTAGGTGTTACTCTAGACAGTACTCTCAAACTGCACCAACATGTCATGAACATTTGCAAGGCTGCATATCTTGAGCTGAGATGCATCAGCTCCATTTGCAAATATCTTTCAGCGGATGCCTCTAAAACACTTGTGTGTTCATTAGCACTTTCAAGATTGGACTACTGTTACTCTATTCTGTCAGGTTCATCTCAATACCTACTCCAGAAACTTCAAAAAGTTCAAAACACAGCTGCTCAGATCTCGGATCAACTTTAGAGTACCACAGTCAGGGCATGCCTCCCTGCTGGTCTGTGCCCTTCACAGGCTATCCATTTGATCCAGGATCAGAAACAGACTTTGTTCTTTGTGCTACGTTTTGCTGAGTCCAACATGCCTATCCGGCCTCAACTAAGTGTGCACACCGGCAAGATACTTCTACTCTGACAATTATATGGTTGTTGTTCCCGCTGTGGGGTCGGGGTCGTATGCATAACGTTTTATTTGGATATACCAGGGCCCAGCGGCGTCAGGCAGGTTGCCGATTGGCTTAGACATGGGGACACAGTGGTCCCTTTCGGGAGTGCTCTTGGAGCTCACCTTTTTGACTGCAGGAACATACTTAAAGACCTAAAAATGTTTACTACCTTAAATGTTTTCAGCATGTTTTGTTTTCCAATTTGATGGTGTTTGTTTTCGTTTTCTTGTATTCATATCATTATATATGTTGTAACGCACTTAGAGCTTCTAAAGATTCTGAAATATCTCACACACTTGGCAGCCTATATCAACACTCTTCCACTAATTTATGTGTAATTAATATAATTACTGAACTGTCTTTCTACTGGCAGAATTAAAATATGACACATTTTCATGTTATGCTGACATACATTTTGAATTTGTTGCAATGCAATGCTTAAAGAGGCTTGCTACACTGTTAGTCAACATAAAAACACGATACACAGCGCCATTAGTTTTGGCAGTAAGACCTATCGCCCAACCTGAACAAAAATATCAGGTGATGCGGCTTATGTTGTAGAACTAAGGGAACTGAAATAGGGCATTATAAATTGGAAGTTAGATGGGAGTCTAACAATGTGATGACAGACAAAGCAAACACTGGCAGGCAAGCATCATTATCTAGAGATATTGAGACATGTGGCCTGTCTTAGGAGTATAACTCGTGCGTTAAATTCGTAAGTGAGTCTAGTCCTACAATGTAAAACATATCACGTCATTTTTGTTTTTAGTGCTACAAAAAAAACCCAAAACATAAATATCAGCGTCATGGTCTTACATGCAAGACTAAAGTGAGTCTAAAATCTGGACTCTAGGATAAATGCGTCACAAATACGAAACTGTTTGGCACGACCTTTATTGTCTTTTTCTTACCCCGAATGTCATGGGATCACAAGAACGAACCCGATCGCCTGTCTGGCTAATGTAATACGTCTTGTTTATTGATCACGCATTAACAAATAAACGACATTATCGCACTGTATATTATGAGACCATAGGCACTACCGCAGTTCCGCGTTACACGAGTCATAAACATGATACATTCAACTGGTCTATCATGCAATATTTTTCACATTTGTTTGGCTAAATTCACACAATTACTTACAAAGTTTTGTTCCGGTGCATAAAATGAATCAGCAGTATGATATATACTGGTTTTTAATGTTTCATTACAATGGCCACTCCACGCCCAACCTCAGTTTGCCTTGCATCACACGAATGCCTTGAAATACTCAAATATACGAACCCGAACACCACGCGAGTTTTCTATAAAACTTTGTATGCGCTAATCAGTTTGCCCAAGATGTTACGGAAAAGGCCGAGAATGCCACAATTAGCGATCGGAGCATCATTCGGTCATTTCCGTTATACAAGGAGAACACCTCGGAAAGTGTTGTGTGAACGTAAATCGCCTTAGGCGCAGTGCACTACAAATTTCAAAACAGTAAAGAACCAAGTGTACCAATTGTTTCATACTCTTCTTCTGCCGCCATATTCTACAACCTGAACGAAACTAGTTTAAGATATAGTTCTCAGTGGCACGGATCACATCAGCCTTCTTTCTTGACTTGACGAAAGAGTAATCAATCCCCACCGAACTATTACACAGACAATTTCCATTAGTTTGGTAATAGCCGAAACCTATGAGATATCGGTATATATATATATATATATATATATATATATATATATATATATATATATATATATATATATATATATATATATATATATATATATATATATATATATATATATATATATATATATATATATAAATTTCTTGGTAGCCAGAAGGACTAGTGTACTGGTAAATTTATAAGTCCTGCCAAACATTTACTAGTCCTGTCCACAAAACTATGTCACACACTTGTATTGAGATTAACAACAATTTTCTTTCATCAATAACATTATCATATGACATGCAGAGGTACAGAAGTATAAATCCTACTTCAAATCATCAATCAATTAACATTTCTCTTGTTTCTCAAAATAATCTGGAGCCAATTCCAGAAACGGATCCAAATGTCATTTTTCGTCCTCCACCTGCACTCTGGGTCCATATGGGGTTTGTTCTGGTCTTCTTACCCGTCTCTTTGAAACATTCCACAAAAGTATTTATGATGACGGATCATTTGTTGGAATGTCATTTGTATGGAAGATTATAAAGAGTAGGTTGGACAAAATCCAAGGTTTCAAACAAGATCTCCAGTCACTCTTCACCATTTTTATATCCGATTCAATTTTAAAGTTCAAACAACCCGCAACAAAACTGGATGTTTTCTCTGTGTTTGTTTTTGCAAATTCCATACACCAGTTACACTGCATAAGGTTCTTGTTCTCGTCATAATTCAGCCATTTCCTGTCTTTTGTCCATGTCTTCTGAAACGTCCGATCACGCTTTACCCTATCATAAGATTTATCACTCTCTTTTATTTCATTTTCATTCAACTTTTGCTTTTTCCGGAGGCTGAACACCTTATTTGAAACGCCACATTTTGCCTGTCTTATATAGCAGGAATTGTGCCTCTTTTTGACGAGATGTTACAGTATAGCTAACGCGAATTATTTAAAGTAAGAAAAGGAATGGCAGTGTCCTTTGTATAAGAAAGTCCGAGCAAGACACGCGTTTCAAAACACGTGCCTTTGCCCCCCCCCCCCTCCCCCCCAAGTAAATGGTCTCTCCCTAATATAGTCTTGACTTCTGCAGGATCAAAGCAGTGGCTATTGTAAATACTGTTATAAAATATTAACATCAAAAGATAATGTTAGTTTCACCTTGGAAAATGTGTGTTCCCATCAAACGAAGCCATCTGACGGCGCGTTGCATTCAACAGCGCCAATTACGGTCTCATCATTAATAGCGTAAGTTTAGTAGGTGCTCCTAATTAATCGGACCTCAATGTATTGGTGAAATTATTAATAAGCGGAAATTTTTCAAAACTTAGATGCCCATGCTGAGAGATTTTATTTCCCAACAAATGTACGTCATTCTTCTTGGATATCTCCACGTGTACTCAATTATTTTGTTCAGTCTTGTATGGGAATAATATTGTTTAAAAAAAAGTTTTATTGTCATAGAAAAAGTAGCTGTATGGAAATGATGTGTTAACAATGTGATCATAATAAATTGATCTAATTCTAATAATTATTTCAAAGCAAATGTAAATTATGCAGTTTCCCGTTTGTGACTGTTAGCGCGTTTGGCTAGCAAGCTTACTTGATACCATGTATTCTAGTTTTGTGGTTTGTTAATGTGGTCGCGTGAATAAACTGTGAAATTTTTAATTTAATTCGCTGTCAGATTAATTAGGATATAAATTGGTGGGTGCTGTCACGCGAAGTGCACAAAATCAGATGGCTTCTTGTAATTGAAACATATTTCTGAGGCAGAAATTGACTTCAACTTCTAATGCTAATATTTTATGACTGTAAATAATATTTTATGACTGTTTTTCAACGGCCACTGCGCTGATTCTACCGAATATATGCTAAAGTCACGTGTTTATTGGGGTATTGAGTAAACAAACGCTGCCTATTGATAAACAAAACTTACTAGCCCATATATATATATATATATATATATATATATATATATAGAGAGAGAGAGAGAGAGAGAGAGAGAGAGAGAGAGAGAGAGACAGACAGACAGACAGAAATCGACATATTTTGAAATAAACAAGAACATTAAAATGCCTATATGAATAACCCACCCCTTAAAAAGGAAAGAGAAAAGGAAATGCCATATCATCAGGCAAGATTTCTGGTTAATTATTTCATTTTGAAATTTATTCTTCTTTAGCACCAGAGGTTTAAACAGAAATAACCACTGCACAAACCTAAATAATAATAATAATAATAATAATAATAATAATAATAATAATAATAATAATAATAACAAGAAGAAGAAGAAGGAGAAGAAGACGATGATGAAGAATCTCAGTGAGTGGTAAATTCGACACAAAGAATTATGTTCATCGGGAAGGTTAGATATCGACTATTCTCAAGCTGCTTGCATACATATATACATATTTTACGTATGTTTGATTTGGGGTATTGAAACCAAAGGAGATGTGTGCGTCAATGAAAATCTACGAAGTAGTTTGATTTGCAACCTTTCCAAGTACTGACGTCAGCTCAAATCCACTATAAAGTATCAGTCCGGATGTGAGAATGGAAAATGCAGATTGAACTTAAGTATCATCTCATCACGTTAAAAGTAAATTATCATGATCATCATCGTGTACGTTGTTATATATATCAGCAGCTTTTGCCTCCTGATAATTTGTTTTTCAAGAGGGGGATGGGTGCATTTTAAGTTTTAAAAATTCTTTCTCTTTTCTAGCCGATTGCGTCAGTTATTGTATCACTTTTCCAGACTGTACGCATCAGAATAAATTGAACAAACACACAGTGTGCCAATGATAAATTGGTTCGTAGATCTATATAATAATAATAATAATAATAATAATAATAATAATAATAATAATAATAATAATAATGACTTTATTTAAAGAGGGTAACACAATTAGCTAAGAACTAATCTACCTTGAGGCCCTCATACAAGGAATTTATTTAATTCAGCAGCATCTCAGAAGCCACTGGATATATTGGGTTTGGAAGATAGAATTAGAGTGGGCATTTCTGATCTCAACTGGAATACTATTCCAGAGCATAGTTCCAGAGTATTGGAAACTTTTCTTGAATAATTCCTTATTTGGTTTGGGAATTTTATACTGTTTTGTAGATATTGATCGCAGGTGGGGTGTATTACCAGGTAGCCTATACTGGAATAGGGATTGTAAATATTCAGGAGCACTATTATTGGATATCCTGTACATTAATTTGGCTTTTCTTAAACATATTCGGTCTTTAATAGGTAATATTTTTAACTTACCAGCTAAATTTTCCTTGCTTTCTTTCTGGTTTGATATTAGCCTAAACGCTCTTTTCTGAAGATTTTCCAACTTTGATATGTTTTTATCATTTGAATTACTCCATACTGTAGTACAATTAGCATTAATCGTGAATTCACGTGTATGTATGAAGAGAATGACCTTTGTGTGGACGAGATAAGTAATCACTGTAAATTACTCGTTCACGTCCAGAATGTGTTGGTCAGCTACAAGTAGTATTCAGGAAAATCGTGGAGCTGAACCAGAGAAATAAGATGGTTCTTTAAAGCGATTGTCGCCGTGACGTCATTCGTCAAGGGCCGGGGGGTGGGGGTGGGGGATTCCTGATCTGGTTATCAGAAAGACATATAGCTTACTCGATATTTAACGGATAACTGTAATGTCTCCTTTTGTAACTATCATTCAGTTTGATGCCATACTTTGGTTTTAGGTCGATAAAGCTGGTTCTGACTGACAATGATGTTTATATATGGAATCTTCTATGTTCCATTAGATTTATAGTTGTATGCGTAAGATGAAGTTGATACATCTGGATCATAAATCACTATCTTGTGTACTTCGAAAAACGTGCGTTTTTATTGAGACATTTTAATTCCAGAACTCGTACAATCAATAATTATTTGTTAATAGTTTGATTTTGGTGCCGATTAGGTGAATTTGTTTTGTTTTCTTTTTTTCCCCAATGATACCGCGAACATTCTCGACGAGAATAAATTGCCTCAGAGACGAATAACCCTAGATCAGGAAATTATTACCACTGTAGCTATACTTATTGCCAATATGTAAAATTAACAATCTTTTTGTACGAAATGGAATATTATTAACTATTCAGTTGTTTCTAGCAACTCTCTAAAATACAATAATAATTTCTGAATGCATAAACTTAGCCTACATTTTAACAGTTAGCCATTCTTTGTAAATTTGCTAGTTTTAGTTTCCACAACAAAACTATGCAATTTTTACCTGTTGATAACAATTCATTATCATAAAACAGTAATAACAATATAAAAAAAGACGAATTTTTAAAGAAAAAAAATTTATACCAGTTAACTATAAGAGATATTAAAGATATCTATGGATGCACACGATCTTATATAATTCGTATATTATAATGTATCATAATCCTCTTATTATTTAATGACACTGCTTCAGAATGATTTGCCAAAAATAATAGCAATCCTATTTGTACTACTACTACTACTACTACTACTAATAATAATAATTATAATAATAACATCATCAACATGGTTTGAACCATATTATTCGCTACTTGGACCATGAGATTCTTCTGTAAAAGCCAGTCAGAATATATAATCTTTTATTACGGAGTTTATATTTTGTTTGATCACCGAAACGGATATTTAAAAATTCACGGCCACTGAAAGCAAGTTTGGTAATGTTTTTGGATTGTTTGGTCATCAATTTTGCCCCATTTGTTGGTCATAAAAACAAAATATTTCTATTTTATTAGATATCGACTATACGTGTTTTATACATCGTCTAACATTTATGTCATTGTTTCTATCTGTTGAGTTTAATCTTTAATAATTCTCATTTTTATATTTTTGTAATTGTTGAATTACTGGCACTAATTTCTAATGATGCAATTTCTTAACTACATTTCCGTGTCATTGCAAAATTTACAAAAATTGTTACCGTTGTAAAATCTATACTCATGTACTTTTAATTTAATAGAATATATCATTTTTGGGGGGTGATAATTCTGTTTAAATTATGTGCATTTATATGTCTCGATTCCGCTGTAATCTTAAGAGGCGTTAAGTTGGCATCTTTTATTCTAATTTGTTTTGAAGACTTATAGAAGCCTTATTCTCTCTGAGAGATTCTACGTTTTTACTGCTAATACAATTCCCACCGTCACAAGTAAATCTATATGTTCAAATTTTAATTGGTGTGTTTGGAACAATGATTAAACGATGCTTCAATTCTTATAAAGATATTCCACGTGAAGAATGTCAGTATAGTAATGATGTTTTTCGTCATTTTAAATTAAAACCTGGCCTTCGTGACTTTAGTGCATGGGGAATTTATAAATGTATGCATGACTAATTATAATCTATATTCAACACATTAGTCAATCCATCTTGTAAGGTACGTAAGTTAGAATTCGAACTGGTAACGGTTTATAATATGTTCCGTTTGGTTGTATTTAGAATTAGACGCATAAAAAAGGTGAATATATATGCTAAACCAAATCAAGAGTATTATATTGACAACGAACAACAAATAAAAATGAAGAATACTATATATCAAGATCAAGGTAATACTATATATCAAGATCAAGGTAATACTATATATCAAGATCAAGGTAATTCATTAATCACCTGTACCACAATCATTTGCACTAGTATTTTAAAATTGTAATGATTATCCTTATAAAATCTGATTTATTACAGTTACAAAACGAAGCTGATAGATGATAAAATGGGTACAGTACCTTCACTTCTTAAATTATTATATAAACAAAACAACAAAAATAACAACAACACAACACCAAAAACAAAACAAAAACATGTATATGTTTGATACATTATAGTAATTTCTATGTTCAGTTTTGGATTAAAACTAAACAGGACACGCAGACAGTGGGACTAAATCGTATGCAATAGCTTAAATCGTTTATAGAATATGATACATTTTTTGAATAAAAAAAACTAGCAAATTAATCAATTTCTTTAGGTGATGAATACTGTTGTGCATAGGGTAAAAAAGTAAGATAGAGTAAAAAGAAAAACTATTGTACTAAAGTAAAGAAATATTTTAAACTTCAAAAGGATACATCATTTACAAGAAGAAGAAAAATAATCATAGAAAGCGACATGCTAGTTCTTAATTTAAAGAGTAAAAGCAGTGCTACAAGTAAATCAGTTACATGTGCATGACTTCTACTATTGCAAGCTTTAAAAAACAATTAAGTGAAAAAATATGTGAATTTCAATGACCGATGCAAATGTATGAAGAGCTAAGTAACTTTAACCGCAACATAAAATAAAATATTTAATTTCATGACATAACCGAGTACAACAAGAATAATAGTTTTGGTGTTCCTCTGATGAAGAAAAAAATACCAGGACTAATATAATGAATGTTTTCAACATATGATCTCCCACCTCCTTTTCGTTAGGACCTTACAAAAGAAATAAATGAATGGTCGCTTAATGTTAATTTTTTTGTTTGTTTGACGAGTGACTTATCAATCTCTCGAAATCATACAAATCATAGAGCCCCCCCCCCCCCCTCCCCGCCTCACTGCAGACACACCTACCATCTAATATTCGTTTTAGTTAGAAACCACATATTTTGAAAAGATCAGTGTTTATTGTCATTCATTGCATTTTGTGTTTTCTTCATTTTTTATTCATCGTTGATATACACGGTGTCACGATTAACTCAATTTGTTATCTTTACCTATTGAACGTAGCGAATCTTTTTTCGAAAAAAGTACACACACACACACGTGCACACGCATACACATATATACATACCCAGACACTTTTCTTGCCATTAGTTCGTTTTTTTAAAAAAATTTTCTTATCCAGTTTCTTACTTTCTTTCATATTTTATATACAAGATTGCGCGAAAATTACAAACAAGTTTTGTTGTAGACGTTGGTTGTATTCGTTACGATACTATATTTCAGAATATCTGTTACTCAGTCAGTCTCTTCCTCCGAAGATATCGACTGTTGTCATTAATATATTCGGCTGTTGACAACGCTCGTCTGTGGAATAACAGTTAATTCATAACCTGTCCCATCGTTGAATAATCTTCCAAGCTCAATATTGAATGAGGACGGCAGGAATCAATGATATTTCGTTTCGTTATTTACTTGATGTTAAAAATTGTTGTACCTGCGACCGGAAGTTAGGAGCGCCATCTTTGTTAATTTGCAGGAAAGCGCTCAACAGCATGTGGATAAATTTCATTTGAAATATCCACAAAAGTTGGATATTCTTAAATTATTGTTACTGTGAAAAAATAACCTCGTTTTCCGATAAAAGTTGCAATACTTAGCTTAGGAAATCAGAACCAGACGGTGTAAAAATAGAGGAATTGTTGGAACGTATTAAGATCATTGCTCTGTTCGTGCACCGTGGCTGTGCCCTTTCTTAAAGCGAGTTCGCTATACACCAACCGAGCTAAAAATGATGGTAATATTTAGACAAATATGACATTTTTAAATTCTTAAGCAAATTTTGTTATACAGTGCATTACATCGAATATTGCCAAACACTTTTGCCTTCATCGCTTTTAGAATCTTTTGCACCCGTTTACGTTTTTAAATAGTGGGGGCCGTTTTTTCATGCTTTTATCCCAGATGTCTTTTTTATTTTAAAAAATGGGATGATTATATTTATGTCGCTTTCAATTTGTTACGGTGCAAACTGCAGATGCTTTAAAAAGTGAGTGAAAATATTTGCAATGGATAGTATACATCCAGTCGGAAACTACGACCTAGCCCCAAAATGTAAGACGTGTCACCTGATATTTTTGCTTTGGTGCCACGTTTTACTACCTAAATACCAGTCTTGTGTAGCGTTTTCTCATTTCGATTGACAGAAGAACTTGAGGTAAAATTTTAGGAATGTTTCACACATTGGAAATGGCATCAACACCTTTAAAAAATTCAAATCTAATTGATTATAAATACGTTGCTGTCTTTATCCACAGCGGCTCATACCATTGCTTACAATTTACCTGTCATACGTATACTATATAATAACTAACAAGGTAGGACACTTCTATCCTTTCTCGCATGACCCATTTAAGAATAAATGCAGTTATTTGAAGTTATGTTTTGCGTAATGTAATAATGATTCTGATGTTTAGCTCAGGCAGTCAGCTTTGTATGTATGACTGTAGCTTGCGCACTTAATATGCAAGAACAATACGCTAATGAAATACTACATTCTTATTGGCCAACTGAAAATAAAGGCAGGACAGTATTCCATTCCGAGCTAACTATTGTGGTCATTAGTTAATGCACAATTCATGTAACGATGTCACTAGGTCGTACTTGATTCGATAGACCTGATACATGGTAATTATAGTAATACACGGAGTGAATGGCAAAAGTATAA
Organism: Unio delphinus; assembly: GCA_029339505.1. NCBI lineage: Eukaryota > Metazoa > Mollusca > Bivalvia > Unionida > Unionidae > Unio > Unio delphinus. The sequence continues at coordinate 7,040,875 of JAQISU010000226.1, read as the reverse complement.
AAGTATCAAAAGTATTTGCCGACATTATATTATATATTCACTATAATGATAAAGTTTTGACAAATAAATAACAATTTAATTTTTGTTTAAAAGGTTTCCAAATATTTGGCATATATATACTGACTTGCATCTTCTGTTCTGGGAATTATCTTCGTTCATAAACGATCAGTTATCATATCACCTTCATTCCCAAACAATCGACTCGTCCAATAAAGTACGACCACTTGACGCGTGCTATAACTAGAAAAAAGTAAATAATTCGTAGAAAATCTCACAAATCTTATTTTATTTTGCTTTATATTATTATTCAAACAAAAACAAATAATAATTTGTGTGTGGAAACCGAAAATACAGAGAGAGCATGCAAATACATGTGTATTTCGGTTTTTCAGTGTATTTCAGTGTTTCTAGTAATCCAGATTGGTAATGTTTTTCTTCTAAATATCATGGTCAATGCAAGTTTGTTTAGGGGCCCCAAGTGGTCTAAAGCGCTGTCCGTTTTGGATCACTGCCATCTCACCTGTCTGCGTGGGTTCGAGTCTAAGATTCGGCTAATGTAGTTATGTGAGAAAGCTTGCCAGTAGCTTCTCGTGGGTCGGTGGTTATTTCCGGGGGTTTTCCGGGTTCTTCCTCCACCATTAATACTGGCCGCCGTGTATAGCCTATATTGTGCTTAAAAATGGCGTTAAACCATAAAAAAATAAATAAGTTTGTTTTATGCATTAATTTAAGCTTGACTGGTCATTGACCTAATCTTATGTATTTTGGAACAATCTTATGGAATGATCTATTTTGTGATGTTCATCTCTTAGCAAGTTGTAAAAACTGCTTGTTCAAAACTACATATAGGATTGTCAGGAAATTATACATAGACATCACAAAGCCTATTAGATCATAATCACATTTGTGTTGCAAAGTCATAAAATATTGCCACCAAAGTAGCCAACTTTTTATTGCTACTCCATTCCCTAGTTCCATTGGCTTGAGGGCCTTGATTCTGACACAACAATGTGCTGCCCATTCTTCAGGTACCTGTGATACATTTTCCATGTGTTATTTGAAGTATCAGTATTGCACATTGACAGATTTCCAAGCAGTGATTGGTCAGATGAAACAGGTGTCTAATCAAATCTTAGTTGCATTATGCAGCTTCATAGCAGAAGATTATCAAGGACAGTTGGAAGTTGTGTACAGATCAAGTAAAGATATAGTTGTCTTGATTGAATTTTTTTTTTTTATTGTTACTTTTATTTCAGTCTTTGTTGTCTATTTGGATGAGTGAGTTGTAAATTTGACTTGATTTAGTAATATCCACTGAGTTTAGTTTTGATCATAAAAATAAATTTGTTGGCATATAGTTCAAGGGAACTGAGTGCTTGTAATAAACCAATCATGATCATTTGGGTTCACTTGAACAGTGGTACATACTGCTATTGCAGGTTAGTCAGATAAAGATTACTTTCAGTTATACAGTAAAACCTGTCATGATTGACAACTACTATGAAAGATCACATGTCTTGAGAGACCATGTTCTCTTTGAACAGATTTTTTGGTAGTGTTACGATCTGTGATGTGAGACATCTTGTCTTGAGACCATTCATTTTTGGCAGAAGGGGTGGTCTTTCAAGATAGGTTATACTGTATTTTGAGTAACCAAAGTGGTTATGACCAACTACACATCCTAAAACAGAACTACTCAACACGTTCTAGCCAGTGTTTTAATGGCAGCTACAAACCCACATCTGGTAGAATGGGATGCAGTGCTCTCTTTCCACATTTGTTAAGACCATCATTCTTTATCATCTAATAGAAGTAAGGAGCCTTTATTAAGTCCTGATATGTACAGTGTTGAGCTATAATCTTGGTAAACTTGACTCTTTTGAAATCAGTAGTTGTCATGGGATTGACCAAATAATATTTCATCTTCAATTTTTTGCAGCACCCAAGAGGTCCAATTCCTGGTCACATGAGACCCCCTGGCATACCTGTTCCTAGCCCCATGGGACCAATACCAAGACCAGGTTTTAATGTTGCACCTGTAACTAAAGTGGGAAATGACACAAATAACCCTGCTGGCATACATACTAGAGTGTTTGTTGGTAACTTGAATACATTCAGTTTAAACAAAGAAGCAGTTGAGTCCATTTTTCGTCGATATGGCCCCATAACAGCCATTTCTATGCACAAGGGGTATGCTTTTGTGCAGTTCCAGTTTGTGCACCATGCTCGTTCTGCCACCAGTGGAGAAGATGGAAAAGTATATGCTGGACAAAGATTGGGTAAAATAATCTTATGCCTTGCTTTCTCTTTGTTTTATTCTTGGTACAGGTTTATTTATGCTTGTATATTTGCACATAGTACATGAAATTTGCTTAACCTGCATCTGAAAAAGATAGGTAAACTCTTTTCCTTTATCCTGTCAGCAATGTGCGAGTTTTTCCTTATTTGTGAACATTATTTTTATTACTTATATTTTCTAAAATGTTTTAGATTATCATCATACTTGGCATGAATTAATTATAATGCTGTGACAGTTCTGCTGCATGCTTTCTTTCTCTTTCTACCGTTGGGCCAAGGAAATTAATATGTTAAACTTTTCATATGCCTATATTTGCTAAACCACTGGAGGGCCCTGAGTGGTATAAAGCGCACTCCATTAACAGGTCACTTGGTTCATTCGAAATCGATTCCACCATGCCTGTCTTTATCTGCCAAATTGGATTTCGCATTTATGGTTGCCGCTGTATTTTATCTTAGTAATATTCAACTTCTAATCAGGTTAAATAGGAAAGTGGAATATTCAGAATTTTCTCCAGGAAAAAGATAAGAAAGCATCCAGAAGGACAATTGTGTCATCTTGTGTAGATTTGTGGAACCATACAGTAATGGAGAAAGCATGAAGTTTTGCAAATTGTAATGCAATTTCGCTATTGGGCATGGAGAAACACGTGAAATACAAGAGCATGAGAAAGCTAATAAACATCAGCTTCCTGCTTCATCACGCACAACTCAGTCTGAACTTGTGTCATGTACCAGAATGAACCTTAATGTAATTCAATCAATATTCAATTTATTAATTTTTTTTTAGAAATGAACCAACCTCATTATGTCATCAAAATCACTTCCAGTATCTTGCTTAAGAACCTGTGTACCAAAAAAAAAAATGCTCATAATGCTTTATGATCTATTTTTGATTAAACTGGGAACATGTGCTCATATCAAATGTTCCCATCCCATCTGTCCTGAAATTCTGGAAAAGTTTTTGAAATTTAAGAAGAAAATTTCAGGGGCCTTGAAAAGTCATGTTTTGAGCACTTTTTAAGAAAACTTGTTTCAAGCATGACACATCTCCGATCTGTATTGCTACATATTATCGCAGGGTTTTCAATAGACATGCACCCTTGGGTTTTGACACTTACATTTTTTAATAATAACCCATTCCTGATGTGTGGAAATTTGAACTTGAGTGGCTTTTTTACGAATGTATTTGAACTGCAGTATCAATCTTAATTACTTGTGATTCATCTCTGGCTTTGTTTCTTTACTAATGAGTATTGATTCATATCTGTGGGAGAACTATTTTGACCTTGACGGTCAATAATATCGCAACAATAGAAGATATATGTGATCTGGGTGGAGCTAACAGTACACTGAAGCCAGGCTTTGGTGCAACTGATTTGGTTGGACTGTTTTGAGATTTTTTAGGAAACAATTATGACATAAATGGACTGTTTTTTGATCAAAAATCGGAATTGATCAAAAATCAGAACTGTATATACTCACTGATATGATGAGTGCCAGAGATCTCACATGGATTTTGAAACTAGTAGTCCCACTAGCAAAAGTTGCATTCCCCTCCCAGAAAATGCTGCACTTAGCATATTAGAAGAACTTTCGGTTGCCATTGAGTTTAATTTCCACATTCTTTATAACACTTACACAGCTGTGTCGGACTATTTGGGAGGTCAGGCAATTCTGCATAATGATACGTCATTTCTCTAAACATTTGATCCTGTTTTTTTGGCTGAAATTTTGACAGAATTATTACATCTATTCAAAGCCATGCACAGAATAATCTGCTATACACCGCTCCCTCGATAACTCGCGCCCTGATAACTCGCGAACCCGCTTATAGCGCGGTGTCCGGCGTGGATCCCGTTGTTTTTAAAGAAAATATTTTTTAAAAATGAAGAAAATTGTGATCAGAACTGGTGAATGAAACCTTTATATATCGTCCATTTTATCGTCGAAAATGACGGTTAGTGCCCAAAAAGTTAGAATCAACATCGTGAAATTTTCAGATTTTAATAAGGAATCAAAAAAATATTTCCTCAGTTCACTGTAAATAATAATACTGTATATGTATAGGGGAAATTAGTGTTTTAATCTTTTCATTGTGTTGCAGTGTAAGCAGTATAATCGTTGTATGCTCTTTTCTATTCAAACATGAAAAGGGTCAATTGACCGTCACATCGATGCCCGCGAGCACATCTGTGAGAACCTAATTAACTGCCGGCTGCGTTTTGATTGACGACTTGGGGAAGTGTTTGTTGCATTGTAAAACTCAAATAAAATAGACCTGCTTTGTTTTATAAGGCGGTCATTTGTATCAAATCAGGTAAAAGACGTACAATACAAAAGTTCAAAGGAATGCAAATCCTACATGCATAAACTCTTGTGGTCAATATCGTGTCTCAACATCAATCAAATTAGTTGGACCAATCGAACATGGTTTCAAATAGTATGTACTTATTGTCATTAATGTATATATTAATCAGTAATTTATCCAAATCATTTGTAAATGTGATCATGGAGAGCAAGGGAATCAAGCGAAAGGCGTACTCAGTGAATGAAAAGCTTACTGTCATAGAGAGGGTTCGTAATGGTGAATCAAGATCAAAAGTTTGTAGTGAACTTAAAGTTGCCGAGTCGACACTCAGAGGTTGGCTCAAGGATGAGCAGAAATTTCAGGATTATTTGCATGAAGTTGATTCTGATGATGGATTTAAACGGAAACGGGCACGCACTGCAAACGACAAAGAATTAGATGATGCTGTGTACACCTGGTTCACACAACAACGTGAACAAAGTGTTCAGATTTCGGGAAAAATTCTCAAGGTCCAGGCAGAGCAAATGGCAAAAACATTGGATACTGAATCAGATTTCATGGCAAGCCATGGATGGCTTTGGAGATTCCAGCGCCGACATGAAATAAAACAAAATTCTTTGTCGAGAGAGATACGCTCAGCAAATCAGGCGGCCGCATCTAATTATCCCAAGCAACTCCGAGAGATACTGACCCATGATGGATATACAAGTTTATAATTGTGATGAGGCTGGTCTATGCTATCGGATGATTTAAATTTTTTTTATATATTTTTTTTTTACATGTCTGACGTTTAGACCCATTAAATTCATGGTTGGTAATTGTTTATCTTTGTAAATTTTTTTTTTTTTTTACATTTTACTCTATCTATCTATTTAATCAATCTATCTATGTATCTATTTTGTGATAGCAGCATTTTTTGTTTTAGATCAACACAAGTTTCGACGTCATTTTTCGATATGAATGTTATCTTTTTTGATAAAATAAATCTTGATTCACTTTGAACAAACAATAAAACTAGAATGTATCCAAATCAACACAAAAAGCAGTGACGTAATACACAATGTGTTTAGCGATACACATGTTAAGAGTACTGATACCTCGTGGAATAATATTTGTTTTTATGATCTTTTCAAGATATTTTATCCAGAAATTAAAGGTAATTTATAAAGAAAAACGAACAACACCTTTATAAAGAAATATTTATTCACATTTATTTTTAGCACGATTATAAAATGAGTATTTAACAATGCTCCCCCCCCCCCTTCGCCTCTCTGTCGATCTCCCATCTCTTTATTAGTTTTTTTATTGGTCCCTCGGTAACTCGCGCCCTCGCTTATAGTGCGGTCGATGTTTTTGGACCCCGTTGTGCGCGAGTTATCGAGGGAGCGGTGTATATTTATTCATGAAAATGGTTGTGTTCAAAGTTAGTATTATTTTGAATAGAATATTCTGGTGACTATTGCCGCTTTTAAATTTGTATGCCTTGCAAAATTTTAGTTTTGTCAGTTCAATTCGGTATGGGTTTTGCGCCAGTATTGGTGACCTTAGATGTGTCTGACAGCGGTGTAACTCCTGTTTGACACTAAGCCAGGCATCATACACTTTCTAACACTTGTCTACTATCCTATCCAAACTAACAGTTCTAGCAATGTTAGCATGCTTCTGAATCTCATTAAAGTTGTCAGTTTGCCATTTAACCCCACATACTTGACCAGATTTGCAAACAATGTTTTGTCCAAGTCTTGATTTTGAGATCGCATGCACTATTCATTTGGCTACAATCAGACATGAACACGCTAATGGAAGCAAAAGTTCTGATGTACTCGTATATAATTACCACATGTACATCTCTGGGTCTTTCTTCCTCTGAATTCAGTCATAAATATCAGCACATTTTCCCATCCAAGCTGCTAGTCGAAATCTTTTAACTTGCCGCACAGCTATTGCAACATGTTCTTTTGATGTATTCTTATAAATACAGCAGGTACATCGGGGGAATTTTTGCCTCTGAATTCAGTCATTGTAAATATCAGCACAGCTAAAATCTTAATAATCAAGACATTCTCCAGCTCATTAGGTTGTTGAAGTAGGACATGCAAGCTTTTGAATTTGTTTCCCAATAACAGATAACTCCTGTATGGGTGATTTTCTGCATCCCAGATCAAAAATTTATGGCTAAATGCATGTGATTAAGCATTTTTGAGACCTCTAAGTGCAGCGGCAAATTATACAGACTAAAATCTGTAGTAGCATAGTGTGTTCTCGTGTCTGGGTCTTTTCAGTTAGGAGTAGTAATAAGTAGAACAAACAACCAACATGGACCCTGGCTGAACGCTTATGCTACAGCAAATCTGAATCTTTGTTGTTTTCAGTTGGACATGACTTATAAATGAGTACAGATAATTCTCTTCCAGTTTGGATCACTATTAGAATAAGAATATCCATCAAGATGATGGACAATATTGAAAGTTATAAGTTTCCATGCATAGTAATGAGATGGTCTTGCATCTGATTGGCTGACCATGTTTTCAATCACCTAAAACAATTTTTTTTCGTTATGCCTTCTAATATCTTTAAAAAAAAAAAGCATTTCATTCATGTGTACAGTTTTTCCTGAACATCCAAATTTCAGTCCATGGATGTTCCAAAATTGTAAACTTTATGGAATCTCGGTGTTCATTTACTCCTAGAATCACTCATGATTTGAGTTTTTTAAGCTTTAATTTTAGTTTCATGCTTAGAAAATTTTCAATGAATACACTGCCTGTTTTGCCTTCTCTGCTATAATGGATATTGGTCTCATTCGTATCTATTCTGCCTTCCAATTTTATGAGACCACTGTTTTACATAACTGCCTTGGTATATTTTATATGACAGATGTTAACTGTTTTACTTCTCAGATGTCAACATGGCTGCAGAACCAAAGAACCGAACGGGACAGAAAAGAGCTGCACCAGGAAATTCATCAGTTAACAAGTAATGATATTTATTTATTTCAAAAGAAACAAATACAATAGTTTACTAAAATATAAAAATTAAGAAATATCGCAAAATCCTTCAGTCTTTACATCGTCATAACTGCTTCAGTGACCTAAGTGGAAGTTGGTGGGTTTGAACACCCAGCCAAGTCATACCAAAGACTTATAAAAATGGTACTAGCAGCTGCCTCACTTGATGCTTAGCATTAAGAGATTAGTGTTAGGACTGATCAGCTTTGTGTCCGGATAATATGACTGTGGGACATCATGCTGCATGTCACTGTTTTGACTGGAAAATTTTTAAAGCTGCGTTAAAAATCCGAATCACACACATCATCTTCATATATTTCTGCCTCTTTTGCTGAGCTTTTTACAATGAACTTAAATTTGCCCTTTTCAAGATCAGAGTTTACCCAAAAATGTACCATAGTTTTAAAGTTTTTAAAAGAAATAATGTAAAATACGGGAGGTGTTCTTGAAATTATATTCATTTTAGGTATAAACAGCTTGTTTTCTATCTTTTTGCACATTAAGAACTAGTGCCAGTAATTGAAGTTACTAAAATGATATCTAATAGTATAGAAATTGAAATGTAAACGAGAATAAATGAAGGGCTGAAGTTGATAGCTGGTGAAAAGAATGCATCGATTATTGGAGTAGCAAAGATAGATACACTAACATGCCTATCTCTTAAATTATGCCAATAATGAAATCTTGCATTGCTAATGAAAGTGGTTTTATAATTATTTATTTATTGACACACCCGATTGATACAAGAACATTTATTGTTATCCATTTAATTATTTGTCAAACAGCAAGTATGTACAGGTACACCAATAACACTTTTAGAGAAAACTGCTTGGCTAAATATTAGTGGTTGGCAAGTCTTTTATTTCCAGACACACCACACCTGCATCATAAATCTTGCAATGTTTGTCATTAGCAAATAATACCAGCTACATTGAAATCAATAAAATGCATCAGAGGGTAGGGAAAGGGAGAATTTTGAGGCCTGATATTGTGCAAATAATTTAATCCAGAGATGAAGAATTTGCCACAAAAAATATCAAATATTAAAAGTAAGATATTTTTTTGTTTATATGTGTAACATATTCAAAGTTTGATTTATAATTACATTTTATGGTATTGACATAATGCTTATGTGGCTGATTTTTGTCTCCATTTGACCAGTTCTTTTTTTTTTCTGTTAACTTTTATCAGGTAAAAGTAGTTTTATCCCTCAAAACCTAGCTTGATCTTTTTCAAGGAATGCATTCCTGGTCTTTTTCTTGGATTAAGAAACAGTGCTTCATATTACCACCCTATTTTCCTTTTATTCCATCTCTTCCTTTTCTTTTTTCCATAGTCAAGACTCACAGGTTGTCTTGATTTGCAGATCTCAAGCAAATGTACAGCAGGTGAGACAAAGTGCGGGCGTTTCCTCAGGCCCCCCGGTGAAAAAGCAGCGGGCTGATACAATTAATCAGAGTATGAAAAGGACGCTAGTTACCCTGTCTGGTAACAATACAAGTTCCAGTAGTAGCAGTTCTGCAGCCAAATCTGCCTCACAGAGCTCTGTGTCATCAAACAGTCAAGGTAACATGTGAACTACATTAAGACTTAAGTTTTGGTCACTTCCGTTGGTTTGTAAAATGCGTATAAACATTAAAAACATACTTGTGATGTACCTTAAAGTTTCTGTAGCAGGCCTATTGATAGGCCCGTGTACAGTAATACTGTTATTTTTTGGATAAGTTGTATCAAACTGGAAAAATGATCATTTGATGAAAAAATACACACATTTGATGGTTGCTGGGTTTCAGGACCTTAGAAAAATAATTTCTCATTTTTAACATATTATTACTCTGTTCTTTAGCTTTGAAAAAGTTGTTTTGATTGCTAGTTTTCATTTTAAACAATTTGTTAATTAGTCTTCAGGGACCCCGAGTGGCCAAGTGGTCTTAAGTGCTGTCCGTTACGGATCACTGCCATCTCACCTCTGTCTGTGTGGATTCGAATCTAAGATTCGGCTAATGTAGTTATGTGAGAAAGCTTGCTAGTAGCTTCTCGTGGGTCGGTGGTTATTTCCGGGGTTTTCTAGGTTCTTCCTCCACCATTAATACTGGCCTCCATGTATAGCCTATATTGTGTTTAAAAAATGGCGTTAAACCATAAAAAACAAAAACAAAACTAGTCTTCAACCTTTTCACACAAAACATTTTCCTGCAGGAGGAATCACTCAAAATAGAGAAAACAGTCCAAAACACCATCACTCTCTGTGACTAGGTAGTCCTCATAGACCTTCAGGATGTGTACTTTCATATGCCCATATTTTGTCTCTACTGAAATACCTTTGCTGTTGCATTGAAAAGGAGGTTTTCTGTTTTTAAATCTTGCTGTTGGGCCAAATATAGGCACCCAGGTTTTTTTTTCCCAGACAGATAGGAAATGTTGATACTCCCCACAGAGATGGAAAATTTTCTTGTTTTAGTAGGAAAATCATTTTTATGCTGACCAAATTTCCTTATTTAGTAAAATTTTCTGTGGACTTCCCCCCTCCCTGTTTTGGTAAAATCTAAATATTTTTTCCTGGATATAATTTGAGTAGGAAAGTAGGTAACAGTACACCAAGACACTATGCTGGTTAATTGTACAAGTGGGAATTGTTAATTGTTTCAGTCATTCATTATGATGTTTCGAGTAATATCTCTTACACTCGGCGGGGCCCAGAGTGGTCTAATGCGCTCTCTGTTCAGATCACTGCCATCTTGCCTCTATCTGCATTTGTTCGAGTCTCAGATTCGGCTGATGTGGATATGTGAGAAAGCTTGCAAGTAGCTTCTTGTGGATCGTGGTTCTTTCCGGGGGTTTTCCTGGTGTCTTCCTCCACTATTAATACTGGCTGCCATGTGTAGCCTATCGTGTGCTAAAAAATGGTGTTAAACCCTACAACAACAACAATCATACACTCAAATCTTTTTGTTGTTCTGAGGAATTGAAATTTGTTAAAAGAGGGAAATGTATGGATATGACTAACTTCGACCAGTCTGTCAGAAAAGATCATGAAAAGGAGAATATTCAGAAATTGGAGGAACCTGGACTGGTGCATGAGTTGCATAGACAAAATTAATTCGGAATCAGCTGGCAAAGAAGTGCTTCCTAACCATGCTAAAACAAAAATGCACCAACAGGGAAGAATAAATAATGTTTATTCAGTCACTTTCATATTGAAAACGGTTGTTACTGCCTCAGGCCACACAAAAAAATGCTTCTGGTCAGCTGACCTCCCCGGTTTTTTGTTGCTGACCTTAGCTGCCTTTTCACCCTGGGTATCCCTCCCCCCCCCCCCCCCCCCAATGACTTGAAGTGCTTAGTACAATTGATACAATAATCATTATATTGTTGTTTTATTTTTAAAACTACCTACTCTAATTTTAAAACCAGTGCAATAGGAAACATTTTTGTTTCTGCCTCACAGTAGGTGCTTCAGGATGTTCAGAAAACAGTTTCATACAAGCTGAAAGAAGAGGTATCAACAGTTCTTCACAAGTGGCTTGTCAAAGCAATGAAAGTTTATTCAAGTTGATAAATAATAATAATATAATAATAATAATTAATCTTTTTTTAAAAATGTTTTTTTTGTGTATTTTAACGATTTTGAAGTGTTTTTGGTTACTTATGAAATTCCGCACTTTATACATGCTTAGGAGATGCATGGAAATTTTTCAGGATGTTTTTTTTGAGGATGCTGTTTCTTTCCCTTATTTCATTTGAAGGAATCCACTGCTTAAATATTTCAGTGATTGGTTGCTTCAAAACATTTGCAAAGAGTCCCATACTATTCTTGCAGGCAGTCTCTCTTGTAGAGGTCAGTTAGGCAGATTCATCAAGCAGATATCCTTTTAGAGTGTGAGGGATGCCAGTAGTGGACTTTGTATGCCATAAAGCTCCCCTTTTATGTCTCCCCAGTACGAGATCAATGAATTGGGGCAGTGGGTGCTTTTCAGTTTGAGGTGGGATTGACTGTTACCCTTCAGATTGATTACTTAGATTTTGCAAAAGGTCAGGACTTCCATTATGCATGTGATTGGCTTTTTGTGACCTCAACATTGTGGTTCACTGACCTTCTTGACCTGTTGATAGACTGAGGTTATTACCAGATCACAAGGATTCTTTTCTTCACAACAACTTTCGAATTTCTTGCCTTCATATGTTTCTCTTCTGAAGCGAGCATGGTTGCAAAATGCATTGTCAGTTTATGCAACATTCTTCCTCTGATGTCTATGATGCAGAGTGGAGAATCTAATGAGGGTCTATGGTTATCCTTGAATTCCTTGATATCATGAACTTAAATTGGACTTATGTGACTTTTAGTAATCATCTGTTTTACCTGGATGTAGTTTGTCATCTGTACACAAGCCTGGATACTAAGATGGTTAGCAAGACAAAATTTCAAGCATCATGCCTGGAAAATCAAGAATATAAATATTGGCTACAGAAAGATGTCGACCTTCTTTGGCTTGATGCAAATTATGTCTTAAGACATTTAATGTGATGTCTGTGCATGAAAGCGCTTTGAAATCTTGTGCAGAAGGTGAGAGGGATAAAGCAGGTGTCCAATGCATGGGATTAGAAGCAGTTGATATTGCATATTCTTTGTTTTTGTTTTGGTCCCATGTTCCAAAGCCAGCATAGATTCTCAAAAGCCTATCAACACAACAAGTTCTGTAAATTTGACAACCCCTGTCAGGTGATGACATCATTTGTATCAAAAGAAGACACTTAGGTAACTGAAGTTTTTTGGACTCTGCACAAAATTTCAAATCATAAGTTATGTTTCCTACATGGGAATAAACAAAGTCTTTGTCAGCATGTTCCCAGATAGAAACAGCACTAAAACCTTTTCATGTGGAGAAAATCTTCAAATCTCACCTGTTTTGGACTAGTCCCAAACTTCTTTAGGATTTTAAAGGAACAATTGGAAAACAATTCTCCTTTTTGACTATGAAAAGTCCTTGGAAAAGGCTTGAATTTTGTTTATAGATTCTGCTACTGAGCCTGTCTTGTGTGATTTGTGCACTAGAAAATGTTAATTCTAGCTGCCCCGCTTGCTGCAGTATCAGACCTTTTTGAGGAGAAAGAAAGCTTGATGTCCACTATCAAATGTTATAGAGTAGCCCTTATGAACTTGTTCAGATTTTTTTCAAGTTTGTGATTTTTGGGTTAAAGCCTCAACTAGCAGAATTTATAAAGTATGTTTCGCTTCAGAGACCATTGTCTTGCCGACTTATATGTGTTTTGTGAGAATCAATCAAAGCCCCTTATGAAATATTGGGTGAGGCTTTATTTGAGAATCTAACACTTAAAACTGTCTTTGTTCTTGCTTTAGCATCTGCAAGAAGTGAGCTCCATGCCTTCTCAGTAGAGCATAGGCGTGTTTGGTTCAGTGGTAGTTTTGAGTCTATGACTCATTTGTCAACCAGGTTTTCTAACCAAACATTTGCAACCTTAAGTACTTCCATATCCTGTATAGATTCCCTCTTATCAGTTTTATCTTTTTCTAGTGTCAAAGGCCTATAGAAAGCTCTGACTGATTAATAAGCCTCAGTCATCTCCATAAATACATTGCAGTACTGAAGTTTAAGGTAGAAATGACATGATCATCACTTTCCATCAAAAGGGACAAATTTGCAACAAGTCTGGGTTCACAGATTCTTATCTCTGCATTCTTGTTTATCCAGCATTTCCTTCAGTTTTTTTCCTACCACGGAAACAGTATATTGATTTCATGTGATCCCATTTATTCTTCATATAAGTTCATACACATTAACAAAAATGTCAACTGCAACATCATTCTGTTCAGACAGACTGTCAGCAGTGATTGCTGTGTCTATAGATAACATGCTGCAAAAGGTAATGGCAAGTTTTATCCTGGTAAAGGGCAGAAATTATCTCGGGGTCCTGTTTAGGTTATCTAAGTTTTATAGTGAACCGAGGAAAGCAAGATCAACCCTTAATAGCAATCTGTCCATCTGGACAGTGAGTTTTTCACCAAGCTCAGCGTCATTGGTCACCCTCAAGTACACATCTTAAGAGATTATTGAGCTTGGAATACAACAAGAAAGATGCTGCACTTCCATAGCCTGCTCATTGTGGCAGCAGATCTTGTGTGCCCCTTGAAGATGGATCAATGCCCCCCCCCCCCCATCACAACTGAAAGTAGTAGTATTCCTGCATTTGTGGTGCGAATACCATGAATCCCACTAGAAAAGCCTTGACTGGAAATTACAGTTTGTATGGTTGGAGATCCCCAATTAGTTTGCACCCTGTCAGACAACTTGGTGGTGGTGGTGGCCTATCACTTTCAACAAGATGGAGATGAAATCCCCATAACTTGACATTTTGGAATCGGAGTTTCTATGCTGGTACTCCCAGTTATTTATTGCCATACAAATCAGATCTATTCCCAGCATGCTCAGTTTTATGGCTGTCTTGTGTCCAGAAGGGGCCATATCCTTCATACTGAATGGTCCATTCATCAATTAATCTCTCATTGGATTTGTGCACCTAACAGGGGCATCTGATGATTGACCTTTTTTAGAGGTGTCTCGTGGACTAGGTTCTCCAAGTATTATTTTGAATTATTACAGAAGACCCGCTCTGGTTCGTTTTTGTTAGAAATTGAAATAGTGATGGAGAGATGCAAAGCTCAGAGCCCCCAGTTAGTCATGCTGACAGTTAAATTACTGAATATGCAAAATGTGAACTTCAAATAAACAACAATTTAATATCATTCAATAACAGATAGTCATATCTCAAATAAAATTCAAATTTAAAACCCTATCACTCGTCTTTCACATGAAAAAGTGATTGCCTATTTTCATCATCTGACTTAGTGTAATCGATTTTCCTTCTGTCTTGTGTTCTTACTCATGGACTGGTACTCCAGTTCCCCTCCAGTCCTTTTGCTTCTGCCTGCGTTCTCTACTTTTCTTGTCTCCTGGAGACCCGGGATCAGCAGCACTAGGGTATTTCCCTTGGTCTCCAACAGCTCGTCTGGCCCCGAAAAGCTTTCTGCCTGAAGCTCCTTGGTAATTCCCAAAATAACAAGTTTCCCCACCAATTTCAAATGATGTTGGAGTAGTTTATCTTCCCTTATAATTCCCACAAGCTGGTTTAGCGACTGCTGATGTTTAGTTCTCAAGATAATAGATTTAAGCTTGTGATTCCAATGATGGCCATGCCTTGCTCAACTCAGAGTGGATGTCGATTCACCAATGGTTTACATAATTAGCAGCCCTTGCCCACTCCCGGCAGTTTGTCAAGGGTGGATTTACGACCTACACTTGATGTTCCTTTGATCTAAATGCATGTTGTAGAACTGGCTTTGCCAAAATAATGCGCTAGTCACAAGTTCCTATGGCCATGTTACATAACTGGCTTGACACCACATTGTTTGCAAGACTGATCTTTGTACATTTATGAGGCAGAATTATTAGCCTCAGTGTCTAGCGCATGTTGCAATCTGATTATTGTTCCTTACAACGTGACACCTTTTTTAAAAACAAGATGGAATCACAAACTGCCTTCACTGTTACTTCGGACTGGGATCCTGAAGCCTGAGTTTTAGATGCAATATCACTCACTTGGGAGAGATTTTGTGCCGTTGCTTAACCCTTTCATCACTAAGTAACTTTACTGGCGTAGTGCCCTAAACCATAAGTAACTTTGGTTTGTAAAGCAGAATGACTTGTTGACTTTGAAATTACATACCTTTGCCAATTTTAAATATATCAGGTTGGATTTGGTATCAGAATAAAAGGTTAAAAGTCAACTTGTATGACTAAAGTAATAAAATGTGCATATCTATTATAACTGTCAAATACAGGTGCAGACAGATAACACAACAGGTAAAATGCAAAAGCTATTATTTATTTAACACATTACATGAACAATATTTTCAATCACTTCATCTAAATCAAAGTTTTCAAAGTATTCCAAAGCTTTTCTGGAGCCATTTAACACCTCGTTAGATCCAGCTCCTCCAGAAATCAGAAATAAATCCCTTTGGTTCGTCGAGAAGAAAATCACATGGAGTTCACACTTCCTCTAGTTCAAAACCTTCCATGTCCTCTTCATCATCATCATTGTCACCCAAAAGCACATTTAAATGCATCTCCAGATGTTTTCTCTCATTTTTAATCAACTGTGTTAGGTCATAACAGCTAAATATTTTGATTATTCATAATCTGATACTTCATTCTCATCTTGCTTTGAACTCCGCCATTTTGAATAGAAATTCAACATTCAGAAAACACCTCGAGATGTACCTGTTTGCCTTGAGGTTTCTAGTTGAATTCAAGCTTAACTCGTGAGATAATCCAAGTATATTACAAGAAGGAAGTTCTGCAAATTAGCCTATTAATGAGGCATCTAATTGGCTGATTTGATTCTTTGTATCTGAGCTTGTTTTCTGTAAAGATCTAAAGGCAATATTCCTCATGCTGTTTCTGTAAAACTTGGTAAGTGGTGTTGTATCATCAGTGTTGGATGACTTTGATTATGAGCATACATGTCAACTTACTGGAGGTTTGCTCCTGAGGGATATCTCCCATCACTTTTGTCCACATGGATTATACTTTGTGAGATCAGAATTAATTCAGAAAGGATTAAAGAGCTTACGGTTGGCTTTGGTATCATTTAAGTTTGTTGAGATGCCCAAGTGTGCATTACCTCCCATGAAATGGTGACAACAGTATGGTTGTAATATTCAAAGCAGAGTTTAAAATATGCTTTCGATACGTCATGGAGCATATTAAAATTGACCAGCATTACTCCATTAATCAAATCCATGTTTTCGAATCAGCAATGAATGTGGATAAAGATCTAAATGCTGAGACACTGTCTGCCACGTTTACCATGTCTGCTAGCTGTAGCAGGTCATTTATTCAGATTAACTAAAATAATATTCTCAGGTTTGGAAATTTTACAAAAGTTCTTGTACAGAAGCATGAAACCGACAAAGTGACACAAACTTTGGCTCTTGATTGATAGCAGACAATTGAATACATGTTCTGCAATAAAACGTTTGCCATCTTCAGAAAGTGCTTCATTTAAAGTCAAAAGTCTTTACCAAATTTTGCAAATTTTGCAAATCTTCCAATTTGTCCAATGCCAGCTGTTCTGTCATGTTTATTTGTCCTAATTTCTTCACATATATAGAACCACTCCGTTGGCCTAGTGGTTAGAGCATCCGCCCCGGAAGCGGGAGGTCGTCGGTTCGATCCCCGGCCGAGTCATACCAAAAACTTACAAAAATGTTACTAACAGCTGCCTCGCTTGACGCTCAGCATTAAGAGGTTAGTGTTAGGACTGGTCGGCCTGGTGTCAGGATAATGTGACTGGGTGAGACATCATGCTACATGTCTGCGGCTTGATGTCTCAGTGCTAGACATCACTATAAACTGCCTCACTGCAGACATCGTAGCGATATGACTGAAAAAATTGTTAAAGCTACGTTAAAAATCCTAATCAAACAAACAATCACATATATAGAGATAGTGGCATAAGTAAAGAGGATTAATTTCATTCAGCTTGATATTATTTAATGTACTTTTACTATACTTGACTTGTTCC
Source organism: Unio delphinus (assembly GCA_029339505.1). Classification (NCBI taxonomy): domain Eukaryota; kingdom Metazoa; phylum Mollusca; class Bivalvia; order Unionida; family Unionidae; genus Unio; species Unio delphinus. The sequence continues at coordinate 7,023,652 of JAQISU010000226.1, read as the reverse complement.
AGCTTTAAATATTGATTATTATTATACATCTGTCTATATTTCAAAGCCAGCTGCAAGCAGGGCTGGATCATGGATTGGATAACATCTCATGAGTGATTTTGCCACATGGTCCTTTGTTGTCAGAACCACAGAAAACCATTTGTACAGATTTTTCTTTTAATTGTCTTGTACACATTTATATTTAAACATTTATATTTAAGACAATTCTTTTTAAAACATTTTATTGTTGAGCCTACATTAGTGCAAAGTAAAATATAGCTGACTTTCCGCTGTCAAAGGCAGTGAAATAACTGTGAACAGTTTTTGGTTGTGATTAAAGGTTTTCATTCCTATCCCCTTAATATGTTCTGATCATACTTGGTGTGAATCATTATGAAGCTAAGACAGTTCATTCTGTGACATGCATATCCATGTGATATGCTTCTCGACCCTTTTACTTTGGGTTAAAGGTCAGTTATAAATGATTTGTATCAATATTGTGGTTGAAGTTTTTTCATATCCCTATAGTTCCTAAATCCCTTGATGGATTCTCATCATTTCTTAAATAAATCATTATGATGTTTAGTACAGTTGATTCTACATCAAACTTAATCACCCCTTTGACTTTGTGTCAAGGTCATGGACATAGAAAATTTGTATTGGGGTTTTGTTCAAGTTTTTTGTTAGCTTATATTATTAGTTGTGCTGGTCGTGGACCAGAAGGGCTTTTCAAATGGTCTGGTGTCCATCATCCACTTACCTGTTGCTGCTACTCATAAACTACTAGGTGGATAGCAGTGAACCTTTGCACATGAATTCATTCTATGATTTAGTTGGTCCTAAATGAAAATGTTGCTAATCCAACATGGTCGGGACAGTGTCCATCATGAAAATCATCTTATTACAAGTCCTTCTGAATCAAAGGTAATATGGCCATGAAGATTTCTTATGATAGCTGGTTAGAATCTACATGCAAATGTTGAAGTATTGCCAATATGGCTTTACTTAACTTGCATTTTCTAGCTGGTTCTAAATAAAAATGTTGCTTTTTTATGGCCAACATGGTAACTATCTTGAATTTTTTTTTACTGTTTCATAGCTGCCAACCGTCATGATTGTGGCATGAATTTCACGACTTATTCAGCAATTCATAGATTCATGCCATGTACAAAAAGATCACAAACTCCCCAATTCTAAATTTTTTTAAAATCTTTAATAAAAATACTAAGCATTAGTCGTGATATTGAAAGTTGTTGAAACGGTCTGATACAGATATTTGCGATATTTGTAGACCTATATCTGATTGGTACAGTTGGCCCAGTAGCAAGCATTTTAGTGTATTTTAATTTATATAAGAGTATTTTTGCAAATGCTTTTGAGAGAAACTAGGGCCTAACTGGAATTTTACTCCACACATGCACCAACAACACTGATTTGAATTGCCATTCAACATTGCATCTTGAAAATGTCTTTACCACCAAGGATGAGGAGGATTATTGCAAGCAGAGTGGGGTTTATTTTGGAATATACCAAACATTGGCTGTGCATTCAACCATCTAACACTGATATACATCATGATTTTTGCTTAGTGTGCCACAAATTTTAGCATTGGGCATGGACACTGAGATGATGTGAGGAAGCACATTAATAGCAAAAAAGCACACAAAGGTTGGGAAAATTAAGCAGATATAAGCTCTGGAATATTTTATGCCATAGACAGAAGACCTGTCAGCTTCCAATGCTGAAGCATTGTTTCTAACTCGAAGATCGATTCATGAATGAATGATCATTTGAGATTGGGGTTTTCACTGAATGACTTCTTATGATGTCATGTTGTGTGCATGAAAGTTATAACTTGTGGATCTTCTAGGCATATACCTCATGCGGAGTAATAACTTTATTTGAATCCGTTTTACCGACCACTCATTGTAGACAGTAATTGGTGAAGTTGTCATTGTCTCTATTTAGCACAGATTGCCCTTTAAAGAGTGTGCTTTATGCGTGTTACATAATTCTTTGTTCACTTTCTCAGGTTAAACTTTTAGTAAACATTATGGTATGTTTTGCTCCATTATCAACTGAAAAATCAGTAGCTTGTGCCTTCAAATAATTTAACTGTTAAGAGAATTTACAGCTGACTACATCGGGAACCACAAGTGCTGATGTAAAATAATACCACTTTAGCTATATCCAGTAGCTGTTCTAGCGAGACAAAAATCTTAAAAAATTTAAGTCCTTTTGTTTTTGAAGTAGTTGTTCATTTGTAATTGGTTTGTTTCTTCAGAAAATATGCAATATAAATTAAACACGAAAATATTACAACCTAGAATTTTTTAATTTTTTTAAAAATTTAAATTTTAAAAATAAAGCATTTCTTTCTTGAGCAACTTTGTTTACTTTCATTCCAGACAATATTGAAATCTTTGTTACTTCTAAGTTTTTAAATATCAAATTCATCATGCGTAACAAGAGATTTACTCTGCAAAGATATTTACTTTTATGTTGTAACATGTACAAGATGTACAAAGACGTTTCACATTTATTCAAAACATGTGGATTGGCACAAATGCTAACTCATGATTATAACAAATAGGTCATATTTGCTTGACCTGCCTACAATCAGAGCACTGTTGTAAAAGCATAACCTTGACCAGTGTCAGAAATTTTTTATGAGTATGTCATAGACTGAATCATCCTAGCTTCATATCTATTCATCCAAAGCATGACAAATCCATCAGGGGTTTCAGGAAATATAGGTAAATAAAAAATAAAAATAAATCTTTAATGCACATTTTCAGTGATGGTGAACTTGACCATAAGGTCAAAGGGCAAATAAGCCTTTCACAGGATGAATCACTGATTCATCCAAATTATGAAAATGTCTAGCAGTGATTATTGGAAATATTTGTAAATTAAAAACATGAAACACAAATTTTCTCTGGTTGTGACATGATCCCATGGTCAAAAATCAAGTGAAAATATCACAGAATGAATTGCCTTAGATATATCTAATGTAAATTGATAATTATATTATGTATGAACTGTTTAATTTTAGTCGTACAGCATTTCTTTTTTGTTTCTAATCTCAGTGTCACTTGCAGTAAAAGATTTCAGATGTTAGAAATTGTCACTCTTTTTCTTAAATTTTTTGCAGCATCCTCAGCAATATCAACTCTGGATGTCCTGATCTGTGGAATTTGCAGAAGTTCTTTTAACAGTTTGCACAGTCTAGCACAGCACAAAAAGATTCCATGTCGTCTCAGGTTCACATGCCAGTGTCAGAGTTTGCCTCCTCCAGGTATCAAAATGTACACCATAATCTAATTACCAGTTAAAGGTGGAAAAAATCATGTTGTAACATGAAATATATGGTTGATGGCCTTTACTGCTGATATTGCAAAGTAATACCAGTTAATTGCTTGATGATATTTACAAGAGTCCGTATGCCACCACCCACTTGCCTTGAGCAATGCGGGTATGGTCTATGGTGGTCCAGGTTTTAGCATGAATCTGCTTCTGTGGTGTATCCTTTGCTAAGGCATTTTTTGCCACTTCCTTGTGCAATGAATAACTTGTGTGTCGTAAAGCATGGACTCTGTTCATATTTTAGACACAGCAGCTAGGAGTATATATAACCAGTTATGTAAATCCTTTATAAAAAGTACTGCAGCCATTAGTGAAAATTAGATCACTGTGACTCAAATTTCATGGGTTTTTATCCAACTGCCTCACTTTTGGCAATTACGCTTAGGCTTTTTTTTAAGATTTAGGTTTTATCCTGAGCTCACAGAAATGTATAATATGTTTGCTATACTTACCTGAAAAAAAAAAGGTTCTTATTTTCATTAAGTATTCTGATTCATAAATTTGACATTATGTTGAGGAAAGTTTTAAATGTGACAAAAACAATGTTTAGAATGCATGTTTCTGTTTTCTGGGCTAAAAATAGCACCCAGAAAGTGTCAGAGAAGCAAAACATGTCTGTTATGGCCTTATTTAAAACATTAAAAGTTTTTGTTGATGTGTGCTGCCGATTAGAGTCAATTTTATATTTCAGTGCAGTGTGTATGTTCATGTCTTCAACATATGAAATGATGTTTTGGGTGTTATTTGATATGTAGACAAAAATGAGAAAAAGTGCAAGATGATTATGAATATACTGTAAATGTCAAGCCAACCTTTATGGAAGCTTGTGATAGTTTTCACTTCTGTGCAGGTTTACACATCCATCAATCTGTTATGTCTGTGCACACAGTAGATTATGGTTCAAACGTTTTAGATTAAAGCTCAAGGTTGTTTTTTTTTTTCATTTAATAAAATAGGGTTTATTACACTACCAAGCATGTTTGCTATGTGTAGCCCATCATGTGAGTGATGTTCAAGATGGCCACTATCGCTTAACTGGCTTGAAGCAGCTGTTCTGTTTCTTGTGCTGTTTTTCATGATATATACGCTTGTTGTCTGACTTCGTCTACTTTACTGTGTTCATCATGCATTGGCTGTTCATTTCGTATTTGTTTCTTCATCTTGTTTTTAAAATGAGAACAATTATACTTTTTCTTGGCTGTCTTGCTCCACTGCTACGGTGTCCTTTATTGAACAAACTCCAGTCATATGATACCCGCCAGTCCACCTGTTTATGTTATGATGGATTCTCATTAATTTCTGTAAATGACCATTCCTTGGTTCTGCACACTACATTGTGTGCTAGACTAAACGAACTGGGACTACAATCATCATTACTTAAATGTAAATGGAAGCGAAAAAAGAAACATTTTAAAGCTGGCCAGTGTAGAACGGGAAGAATTCCAGTTATTTCCCTTTTGACCTTTCTATTCACAACAATTAAAAATCAGGCCATTAATTTTAATAACTGAGTTCAAATCCCTATTAATTCGTCACTCTTTGTGTCAACAATTCAAGAGATACCACTGTGTATTGCAATATACAATGCACAGTTGGTAGGACAACTTGACAGAGCCATGGCTAAAAATCATCAGGAAATGAGCCCAAGTTTTCGGATCTAACATCCACTGGTTACTCCAACAAGTTCTTCTCCCCCTCTCCCATGCCTATCTTGCAGAGCTGGAATTGCTGTAATGACAAAGAACTCTATTATCATATGTGTTAACCACACCACAACCTTCAATTTCTATCAGTTCAGTTCATTTTTTCTGCCTCTACCACCCTTTTCCTAGTAGAAAAAACAAGGCAACTATATCTCTTTTATTGGTAAAGTTTCCAACTCTACTGGAGTGTTGAATTTCAATAGATGATTATTTTTAGATTTCAGCTATTACTTTGACTGTCCTTGGAAACCATAAACATCAAAACTCATCGATTCCTCCCTAGTATCCCACGAACTTGCATGAGAAACTGCCATAGGATAAATAGAACCAAACTAATGTATGACATCCAAGCAAGTCTAACAACTTGCTTATCTCTTACAGAAGAACAACCCAATAACTACTTGCGTTTATGTTTGACAAATGCCTCAGCAACCAAACACAGTATTAATTCAAAAATGTTCTCGGTGGTATAGCAATGTTAGTGACCAGTTTTGCACTTCTAAAAGAAACCGTGGTAAAGTTGAAAGGCTTTTGCTTTCCACCAGACTCATTATTCATGAACAATTCTATGAAGCTGCTAAGAACATCACAATGATAGTCCATACAGCAAAATCAACCCACTATAGTACTAAGATTAAAGAAAGTTCCAGCTGCAAAGAGCTCTTCAAGATCACTAACAAGCTAATGTCTAGGAACAAACGTACCAAATTCCAACTACCTTTCTCTCCAGTCGACCTTCTAGACCTGGTTGCAAATTTTGTCCGTGAGAAGGTACAAACCTTTAGAGATATGCATGACATCACAATTTCAGTTGACTCGTCACCATATAGCTGCGATACAGAATTTCAGCATCAACCATTAAGAACATTCAAACCTATCTTAATGGATCTAGTGCATATACTAGAGTGCACCAAAGTCATGTGAACTTGATCCAATCCCAACATCACTGCTGCTTGAGTGTGTAGATGCAATATTGCCTTTACTAAAATGTTAAATACCTCTCTCTCATCCAGGGAATTCCCATCATGTCTCAAAACTGCCATTGTAAAACATCAGCTGAAGAAACCAACACTCAACCATATCGATTTAAAGAACTATCGCCCAGTATCTAATCTACCATTCATATAAAAATGTTCTATCTCAATTTGTATCTTAGTTTTAGCAATTGACACAATAGACTATGATGATACTACTTCACTGTCTTCAGCATGTATTTAGCATTCATGATATAGCCTTATTGAGGTTCAAGTCCTACTTGGTCAATGTGACATAAATTGTATCCGCAAATGGAATACACTGCAGCCCAATTGATCTATGTTGTAAAAACACGGCTGTTCAGATCATTCTTAGAGTACCACGATCAGAGCACACCTCTCATTGCTCTGTACCTTACACTGGCTATCCATTCGATCCAGAATCAAGCACAAAATTTTTTCTCTGTGCTGCGTTTGACTGATGCCTATCTGACCTCACCCATGTGTACACATCACCAAGATACATAAACTCCTCTTCTGACAATCATTGTTGTTTAGAGTTTAACGCCATTTTTCAGCGCAAGATAGGCTATACATGGTGGCCAGTATAAATGGTGGAGGAAGAACCCAGGTAAAGTCTCAAGAAGAATCACGACCCACGAGAAGCTACTGGCAAACCTTATCACATACGCACATTGGCCAAGCCCACGACTCAACCCCACGCAGGCAGAGGTGAGATGGCAGTGATCCATAAAGATGAGTGCTTTAGAACACTCCGCCACGCAGGGCCCCTTGTGACAATTATATACTCATTATTACCATTATGGAAAAAAAAGTCACATGGACAGTTTTTTTTTTTTTGCATACCCTGGCACAGCAACACGGAAATAATTACCCACTGGTCTTAGACACAAAGACAGTGATAGCATTCAAGAGTGCTCTTAAAACTCGCCTATTTCGACTGCAAGAATAAACTTAAAGACCTAATAATATTTCCTGCCTTAAATGCTTTCAGCATGTTTTATGTTTTCTAATTTCATGGAGTTTGTTTTTTGTAATCCAATCATTATATGTTTTTTATATTTTAGGTTTTGTGTAATGTTGTAGAGCTCTTAGTGCTTCTAAAGATAAGGCGTTATACAAAGTCATTATTATTATTATTATTATTATTATTATTATTATTATTATTACTAAATTGTGTTAAATACACAAAACACAACAGCTTCCCAACATTCAAATATATTGTTAGAGTAGAAGCAGTTGAGAGATTGATATCTTTATGTCCAAAACTGAACAAAGAGTACAACTGTGTATATCTGAGAGTACAGACAGTAAAACCTGTCTTGAGAGAGTTCCCCATCAACCAACAAAAATGGTCTCTTGTGACATGTTTTTACAAGATAACCGGTTTTCATGGTTGAAATTCAACATGGTTTAAGATGAAACAATACCCACATACATGCCAACCATTACGCTTTTGGCGTAATCATTACGCTTTTTCCCACTAAATTCCGCGTTACGCGTTAACGTTTATAGATTACGCTTTTTCGATATATCCATCTTGCAAAAAAAAAAATACCCCGCTTCTACATAACTACGATATACGAGTATACTTGTCCGTGGACTTTCCTAATATTCATGTTCTATTTATAGCAACTATCATGTTACTAAGATACTTTCAAACTTTCGACCTCATATTCTATTTATAGCGGCTTAGTGAGGAGAGAACAGACTGGTTTCTATTTTGTTTAAATCATTATGCACATACTCTTTGTTCTAATTTTGTATAGTGCAGAACCAGTCTAAAAGTTTTTTGCGCTAAAAAGTATTAAAAAATTCTCAATGCGTTTATGAGTGCAAAAAATATCTCTTAAATAATTTCACAGATGGGTTAGAAAAAGCCAATAATAAACAAAGCAAAATGTAATCAATCCTCCAAACACGACGAGGGCATCATCACGTGACGTCTAATCGTTGCCGCTAAATGGCTTCAGATGTTAAGATTGATTCTAGTCTTTGTGTATGTTAGAGCACATTTTTTTCCCCAAGAATTTCGCAGATGAATGGCATAATACAGCATTCCATTCTAGGACAGCATCATGCTCATTGCAGACTGTGTGGAAACGATTTTAGCATTGGTCATGGTGGTAAATTTGATGTGGAAAAACACATGAAAACAAGGAAACACATCAAATTAGCTCGCCTTACGAACTCTAATACTAAGGTAACTTCTTATTTACAGCAGAGCTCAAGTGCAGACTTGAATACTATAAATGCTGAGGTGTTATTTACCGAGTTTTTAATAGAACACGGACTACCCTTAGCGGTAGCAGACCACGTTGGTCCCTTGTTCAAGCGGATGTTTCCTGATTCGAAAATTGCGGAAAAATATCCTTGTGCAAGAGCAAAATCATCTCACATTGTTCGGTGCCTAGCAGAAGATACTTCACTTAAAATTGCAGAATCAATGAAAATTGGGCCGTTTAGTATTGCCACAGACGGGAGTTGTGATTATGATGATAAAAAGTTGTACCCAGTATGTGTTAGATACTTTGACAGTGAAAAAGGCAAAGTCATGAGTGTTCTTCTTTCTTTACCAGAATTAACAGTAGATTCCACTGGACAAAACATTTTTGATTTGCTTGACAATGTTTTGAAGAAACATGACATAAGTTGGCAGAACTGTATGGGGTTTGCAGCTGATAATGCATCAGTGATGACTGGAATTCATAAAGGAGATGCATCCTATATTTTGAAAATGTCTCCATAAGTGTTCATAACAGGTTGCCCCAGTCATTTGATGCACCTTGCTGCTGGTAAGGCTGCTGATAAATTAGAAGTAGATATTGGCCATTTATTAATAGATATCTACTATTATTTGGAGAAAAGTAGTAAAAGGAAACAGGCTCTAAAGTTGTTACAAGATCAGTTTGATATTGAAGACTATAAAGTTATAAAGCATGTGTGTACAAGATGGTTATCCCTTGGCAAATGTGTTAGCCGTTTACTTGAGCTTTGGGATGCACTACAAGCATTCTTTCAAACTGAAAGTGAATCTGCACAGAGAAAACGTGGTGGAAAAGTGAAGAGTGGTACAAAAGCAGAATCTGTTATTGCAAGTCAGAAGAGAACAAGAGATGAAAGTATAGACAGACATACTAACAATAAAGAGATTGGTGTAGCAGAAAGAAAGAAATTTAAATCCATGGAATTTTTATTTGAGAGGCCTCTATCTATCCAGCTAGAGGGCCTCCAGGCTCAGACCATGACTGTGAAAGATAAATCTTTTGACATAAAATTTCATCAGCCATCTGGATCAGGTTCTTCAGAGTATAAATCTGTTAAAAAGCATACTGGATCTTCTCATACTTCCAAGGGCAAAACTAGCAAAGTGGATACTAAGATGGCACAGAAAGAAAAAGAATCTGTTCGCTGCTTTGAAGACTCTAAATGTGAGATGGTTTACAAAAAGCTTAATGATCCAGTTACAAAACTGTACTGCTTGTTTATGAAGAGTGCCATTCCATTGTTTGATGCAGCAAATGTTGTCTTGCAGAAAGAAGAACCATGCATTCATATTATGCACAAGATTCTGTCAAACTAGTTGTCAGATTTGCTAATAAGGTTTATTAAGCCAGAAATCATCGCATCAGCCAAACTTTTAACTGATATTGACTTTCATGACCATGCAAACCAGAAAGATAATGAAGATCTAGCTATTGGTGCAGAAGCAAGAGAATTCATAGAACACAATTCTACTCTTCCTGTGAAGATGTTCTATGATAATGTTAGAGATTATTATGCTACAGCCTGTGATTACATGCTCCATAAATTCCCATATGGAGATGAACTGTTTTTAAATGCTTCAGTTGCTTATGTAAATGAGAGACAGTCAAAAAGCTTCAAAAGTGTTAGATTCTTTGTCAAGAGATATCCCTTTCTATTGCCACCCTTGTCTAACTTGGATCATCTGGAAGAAGAATTCCTGAATTATCAAGTTGGGATTCTACCTGACAATATACTTAATACAGATAGAGCTCATGTGCAATGGCACCTTATTTCCCAGCTAAAAGACTATATCACTGGAAGAAATAAATTTCCTCTTCTTTGTCAGGTTATGAAAGGAATATTGGTTCTTTACCATTATAATGCTGACTGTGAGAGATTGCTCAGTGTTGTTAACAAAAATAAAACTGAATTCAGGTCCAGGCTAAGTAACCCGGTACTGAGTGCTCTACTGGTATGCAAAACATTCATGGCCTCAGCTGGTACAAAATGTTTTGAAATGCAACATGACAATCTGTTGCTTTCTAAAGCTAAAAGTGCTACATATGAACACTTGAACCATTAATGAATGATAAAAGATGAGAAAAGCAAATAAATCATTGTTAATTGTAATTGTAGTATGTTATATGTGGATTACTCTTTTTCTGCTTGGATTCCTCTTTTTGACCACTTGGATTACACTTTTTCCTCGTCAGGGGTTGGCATGTATGTACCCATAATAACTCTACATTTATTTTAGTGTTTATTCCTAGTTCTTGTTAAAATATTGCAATAATTTTATCTTAAAAATAATTTTAAATATAAAGAGATCATTTATATCATATACATGTATTACCACATGAATTGCTAAGGCTAATTTAGTCCGTTGCACTTCACATGCTGATATATTTCAGGATTATGTCACATGTAGCATACAAATTGTACAATTAGATATAACAGTTACTCATCCTAGGCATGAATGCACTGTAGCTTGGCATCAGCATAATGTGACTGGGTGGGACATAATGCTACATGTCTGTGGCATGATGCCTCATTGCTAGACGTAACTCTAAACATAGCGATATGATGGAAAAATTGTTAAAGCTACTTTCAAACTCCTAATCACACATACACACTATAGCAGTTTTTATCGGCATGGATAAATAATTTAATATATAGGGAGTAAAATTAATCCATCCAGAGAGAACAAATTGTGAAGACAAGAAAAAAGTTTAATTAAGTGATGGCATAAAGAAATTATTTTGATAAACAAAAGAGTGTAACCACTACAGCGAACATATATATGACACCTTGGTATGAAGACACATTAAAAAACTACCGAAAAATACATTCATCTTATAATGACAGTTGTGTCCGGAATATATAATATTAAAGAGAGAGAGACATAGGCCTCATTCACCCCAGGCATTGACTCTAATGCAGTGTTTCCCTTTACCCTCGTTTGCGCATCAGAGACCCCTAAATTTTTAATTTGACCCCAAGTTTTGATACTATCATTTGTTTTTTTTTTTACTTTGTCTGACCCCCATGTTTGACACCAAGGTGACTTTTGACTCAGTCTTGCACCCCTGTTGGATACACTACTCGAATGGCAACACCCTTTTAGAACATTTCTCGTACATTGTTGCCTCTGTGGTTTTTCACAGATAATAAAGAAACAGTATGAGCCTTTGAATTGAATTTACACATCCTTGACTACTTGCTTTGAAAGAGTCAACATTGGCAGTTAATGACACATACTATAATCTGGTTTCTGATGTGTAGCATTTGACACTACCTGCATGCCCTTTAGATTTTAGGAAGCCTGTAGCCAGACTGAACTTTTTTTCTTCTTTAGAACAAACCCTCCTAAGCAGTTGTGGCCACCAAGGATTAAATCAAGGTCAGTGGTGGTTATTTGTTCTTGCGATGCAATGTTCAAGAAAAGCAGACCTTCTTAAGTGGTCATTGATACAAAAAATTAAATAACGGTCAGCAGTGTTTTTTGTGAGGTGGTTGTTCATAACAATGGCAAGGCACATTCTGATGAAAAATAACGGTTGTTGGTGGTCAATCACAACAATGTATGTATATAATAAAATCAATCCAGGGATGATTCTGGTCATAAATGACTGGTGATTGCAAATAAAAGAGATCACTTTATTGGCTTTTACTGTACACACATATACAGATATATATTTATATATATCTTTCAAGGATTATATGAGCTCAATGACATGACTAGCATGAGCTCAATGATCTATCCTTAATTAGATCTGAAAACTTAGGCTTTTTGAGGGAATGCAGTATATATAAACAGATTTTGACTGTATATGTTTTAGAATTGATAACAGAAATTTGGCAGAAATTTAACATCTTTACCTTTAATCTTTCATCGGGTAGTACTGTTTATTTGGAAGGTTTTATATTCATACATGTTTAAAATTTATTTTTGGAATGTTTTTGATATTTACAGTTTTAGACCTAAATATTTCATTGGCGCCATATAGCCAGTAATGTGCTGATGTTCACTTAAACTCAACATTTGCACATATAATGAGTTGAAATTTTTTTCTTCTCTGTTTTTAATAGGATGCTTCTCTAGCAGATAATTGGTTAGTTATTTATTTTGTAATCACTTAAGATGTTTTCTAGAACACTAGAAAGTACTTTGACGCATAGTCAAATTCTTTTACAGTGCTGTGGCAAACATTGGAATAGAACTTGTTTATAGTCCTGGTAATAACTCTTTCCTTTTAATCTGATTAATCTGACACTTGACCTCAGAAAATTGCAGGTATTCATGTCAGCTAGAAATGTAAAAGGTGTTGTTTTAAGTCTATGATGGTAGAGCATTGGATTGATAATTTAAGGGTTTTAAATTTGATACCTATCCAGGTCTGTCAGGTCAGCTGCCTTGGTCGGTAAAAGGCACATAATACCCATTTCCTTTGCCTGATAAAGTACTGAAAAGTGATATTAAAAACGAACCAACTGTTCATCAACTAGCACTTTTCCATTTATATCAAATCGTCACTTTTCCATTTATATCAAATCGTCACTTTTCCATTTATATCAAATCGTCACTTTTCCATTTATATCAAATCGTCACTTTTCCATTTATATCAAATCGTCACTTTCAGAATCATCCGAGCCAACAGAATATGAGTGTGCAAGTTGTGATGCCAAGTTTTCCAGTGCATGGAGTCTATGTCAGCACAACAATGAAGAACATCAGATTACTATTTACAAAACAGAGGTAGGTCAGAAAGGTTTTATCCTATTCTATTCAGTAAATGCATCCACCTACTACAAAAACAAAGTGAACTTTACATTCTTTACTTGTCATTGGACATGGAAATTTAATACAAAGCATTACCTTGAAGTTTGTGTCATTACACTTAACAGTTTTGTTATGATACTCAAAACACTTTTCTTCAGGTATATGGACCATTTCAGCAGGTGAAACCTTTTAAGCTACCCCATATTCAAAGAGCTAGGTATTTTAGCTAATAGAGTTGCAAATTCATGCACCCAGCTGAGTTGTTTTTATGTGCCAGGTGCATCTTATTTAACAAATACCATTTTTATGTGAGGCAAAAGTTGAAATGGTTATAATCATAGACATCATTGACAAGGTCTGAAGAGCAATCTAAACATCTAATTTACCGAGGCTACGACAAGGACCTGATTACTGAGGCAACCCAAAGGGCTAAGCAAACAAACCGCGATGACCTACTAAAATATGGAAAGAAGGAAAAGGCTGATAGGATACCATTTATCCTGACCTACCATCCAGACAACCCCAAAATAGGTAAAATCATCGGGAAACACTGGCCCATTGTAAAATCATCGGATGCACTAAAGTTAATCCTCCTGAACAAACCTGTAGTAGCCTACCGGAGACCAAAAACCTCAAGGACATCCTAGTCAGGGCGAAGCTAGCGCCAATCACTAATCAAGACCACCCTAGTCAATCTGGCCCCTGTCATGATAAAAGGTGCAAAACCTGTCAACACATGATAGAAACCAGGACTTTTTCTAGCACAGTGACGAGAGAAAAACTAAACATACATGGTCCAAACAAAACGTGCAAAACAGAAAATGTAATTTATCTCATCACATGTAAGATCTGTAGCCTGCAGTATGTTGGAGAAACTGAGAGGCTACACAAAAGGATCAACCTTCATAGATCTGATTGGATAACAAAGAAGCTATACAGAAGTCGCAGAACACTTCTCCTCACCTGGCCACACCTTCAGTGATATAACACGTATTGCAATTGCTCACAACCACAACTGGAGTTCCGAAACCAGGAAAGAAAAGGAATCTTACTGGATACGACACCTTCGAACATTGAAACCAAGTGGTTTAAACCAAGAAGACTAGAAAAAGACAGCCATGCACAAATGTAATTATCTTTTCCAGCTGACACATTTTCTTTTAAATAATTCTCTAAATTTGCTTAATAGCCTCTAACTACTAATATAAAATATCCAGGATATAATTTGAGCGTACATAAATTTACACACAAAAACAGATGTGTCACTTTGGCTCATCAATTTCTAAGTCAATACAGACATTTTACAGCATCCACAACAAGTTGAAAGAAACTAGTTGTAACATAATAAATTTAAAGGTTTAATTCCTGTAGAAACAGGCATTTAATGTTTTGTAAATACGGTTTTTGTATTTTACTTGTCTGTCTTGTCTATGTTCTGTATTTGCCTTTGATAAAGACTCATTAAGAGTCGAAAGTGCTCAGGCTAGAATGATACTAGTTTTGCACTGTTGCTTGTCAGTTTTTTGCACACACACACACACATATATATATATATATATATATATATATATATATATATATATATATATAGACAGGCACTTTTGATACTAACTTGCCATTAACAGAATAAACATCCTTAGACCTTTTTCTAAGTATTTGACTATACCTATAAACAGGTCCATGGAAGTATAGTGGACTGGTACAGGCTTCAGCAATAAACATCCCTGCCACCCAATACCATTCCTCGACCATAGATGATACGCACAGTGACAACTAGCTCATAACTGCATCCCATTATGGATGAAATAATTATTGTTCACATTCCCACATAATCTGTTTAAACCTGCTCATTAACTACACCCCTCACAGAGGCTATTTATTCACTGCTGTCAGTTGTGAAGATTCACATCCAGAAGTGCCATCTTATATTTTCAATCTGACAATATTGACTGAAGATTCAGCCTTTGATTAAGGTCTTCAGCTTCAGCCTCCACAGGTCTGTCTGCCACAGCATTCTAAGTTGCCTGTGGCCTCCCACCATGCCAAAACCACTGATATCTTGGTCAAGTAAGACTAGCCATTATTCAAGCAATAACCATTACCAGGTTGAGTTGCATATTTGATTTGCTATGTTGGAAGGTTATATAAGATGCAAGTGTCAACAGGCTTTCTGTTTTACATCATTAGTCACATACAGTGTAAAGCAGTAGAGTTTTTCAATGATCAGTTTCTTTCATGACTTTGTATGTACCCCTGATACACTGTACCCATATTTAACTGTCACGTCATATTGCATCAAACCCCATCCATTGTGGATTTCATTTCTGCAAAAATGACTGTTTTATGGACTTCATGGACTTGCCAGTTTTGTTATGGGGTTTGACTTGAATAGAATACTCGTCAGACTTACATTCTAGAAATATTTGGGAAACTGCTACCCTTTACCCTAATCTGTAAGAAAGGTTTGGAATTTCTTAATATCGTGCCACATATGAAAAGCAAATATGATGTAAGTTTTCAAGTATTCATCTAATTTTCTGGCAAATCCTTTTTTGACATTTTGGCATGAGTATCTATTATAATGCATCCTGTGATGAACCTTGGTTCAATGGGCAACTTTGCCCATTATTTGTGTTCTGGATGGGGGTGGTGGTAGGCATCCATGTTAGACAAATGCATCTCAAAATATTATCTGTAGGTCATAAAGAAACTATCTATTACAGGAATCTGCTGATAATGAAGAGAAAACAGAGGAAGTTAATGGAGAAGAAGAGAATTAATTCTTACAGCGGGATTACTGCAAGGAAGGTAGAAAGGTCTTAGAGCAGAAAAAAAATGCAGAGAAAAGGAGTTGGATATTGACACAGTCATGTATAAAGATTTATATACATGTATATTGGTGATTTTAATACGTATCATCATCTTATTATTGTTATGTCATTATTTCCCTCATTCATCATGAAATTGGTCTCTCAGAATTGTCTTTAATAAGAATTAAACATTGAATTGATTTTTATGTATAAATGATGTCATCTTTCAGATCGTTCCATCATACCTTTTAGAACTCCAGAGGAAAGTTTCCTTCTGTTAATAATTATGGCAGACATTGAATTACATTTTTTTTTTTTTCTTAAAATCATTTGAGTGTGCAGAGGATGAATGCGGATGTGAATGTGTACATTTAGTATTGAAATTAGTTTCGTCTTTTATTCCTGTTATTATGCAGTAAGTCATATTGCCAATAACTGTAATGATTGTTGATTGCATGATTTCATTATGACCCACAATGGACCAGGAAATTTGTTTCAGAAAGAATTCTGTGGTAAACAGGAGATCTGCACAATAATATTCAAATTAATTTCACCTTTGCCTTAGTGAGCACATGGCCCTTGTTTCCCTGAAAGGACTCTCATTTCGTGCTTTTGAAATTGGTGTGCCATGTTGGAGGGTAGCTGTCCAGAACTTAAAATTTTCTTGGAATTTACCAATATCGCATGCCTTGTGTCTTGATACCACAGAATGTTAAGGGTTAAATCAGTAATTAGTACGACCATGTAAGGAGAGATAATGCACCACAGCAATAGAGGGCTCCTAACATAGAAAAAAGGAAATTACTCACCAATTTGTATATACACTTGATAGGGATGTTAATGATGCCAACAGTGTGCACTTAGATGAGCTTCAGCCTCACAAAATTTGCACATATTTTTTATATTAAATATGGTACATTATAAAATGATTTTGCGTAAATCATTTCTTTCCCTTATTAAAATAATTGCAGAATCCCAGTTTGATGTAGACAGATTACTAAGTATCTTTAATGTTTAGATTTACAGATTGGAAATGTTTTATAATGGTTATGTGGAGACAACTCTGGTTACTATTTCAAGTTTGTATGTGCATAAACTTTAGGAAAGGAGGTCATTTTGGTTTTGCTTTGAATAATTGGAAACTGCAAGAAGCTGGAGAAGATTCAGCTTTTGTTTGCCTCCACATTTTATAGAAGAGGTATTTATCACATGTACTTTCTGCTTCATGAAGTTGAAAAAAACATTTGATTTGAGGCATAATATCGCAAAGATACAATTTAAGTTTGATTTTCACATTTTTCTATAATAAAAAATTGTGAGTTTTGACCCTAGCTTGATGAAAAGTTTTACTGTAGCATTTTGAACCAAGTTTTACTATTTATTATTTACAAGAGTATTAATGTCATTTGCATATGTTTGTAATTTGTCAATGAAGTACATGCGAGGCATGGCATATTTTTCATCATACATTAACAATACAAAGATGACTAGAAATACTTTGTTTTTATAATTTAGGAAAAGAATTTTTAACGAATTCTGTTGGATATAAAGCTAAAATTTGGTTTACAATGTTATAGGTATTTATTCTTCTCATATTTTAGAGATATATGTACCAAATAAAACCAATTATTATGAACATGTTTGATCTACCAAATGTTGCAAAGTCTTGTAAATTCTTACTCAGCAAATATAAATGTAAATAATTTTAATTTGTACTTTTTTTATTTAGAATAGTTTGAATTATCTAGAAAAATGAACCCTTTGGACATTTTAATGATTTTTAATGTCACAATTTAGAGCTTGAATATAATAACAAGTTATGGATTGAAAACAAATAGGTCTGTTCTTCTGGTTTAAAGTACCTATTATCCTAATCGATTTCATTTCCTGCTAATACATATGGAGTGCCTGTGTGTACTGTATATGCTCCAATGAATGCTCACCCAGAGTTATGTCTTTTGGAGATTGAAATTTACAGTCTTTATTTGAAAGAGGGTTTGTCTCAGTCTGTTTTGTTTGCAATTTTACCATTACTTCTGTCTTCTTAAGTACGACTGATCAGTTCAGGTAGATAGACAGCATCCAAAAATGTCCCATGCTTAAATATCGGGGACATTTGAAAATGCCTTTGTATTATTCCAACAACTTGTACACAATCATAATACTGTTAATTTGTCAATCAGGGGACCATACAGAATTTGTATTTATGACAGGTGTACACATTGCAGCTTTTTGTATCTGACCACATTTTTGTCCCAAATTTTGTGACTTGGTGTGGGGTAAATTTTGCTGTAATATTTTTTTGAACCTTGCCTTGACAAAAGTTTAACATAGTAGCTTTTGTATCTATGTGCATGTCAGTCTTTTTGTCACGCTCTGTCTTCACATATGATTAAGGTCAGTGACTACTTTGTAGACTCTGCCCAAAGTTAATGGGTTTTTTTCTTATTTTTTTTAGGTTAAAGTTTGGCTTGATGAAAAGGGAGCCTCTTGTTTTGATTAATGTAGAAATGGGACCTAAGAAACTTTTATATACAATTAGTCTTTAGATACAGTGGTCACTATATATATAGCATGTTGTCTAATTGATTCTAAATTTGTCACAATTTAAAAGAAAACGTGTAAAATCAATTGTAACTTAAAATAGCATTGAAGTGTGTATTCAGCAGTGTTGTTGCTTTATCAGATGTTAATTTTTTTAAAATTAGACTAGTTTTTATCAGCATTAAAAGAAAATTTTATTAATATTTAAAATTATGATTGATCTTCTATTTCATGCATTGGGTTATTGTTTCGTGAATCATTTTTTGTATTTAAAAATATTTGAATATATTGATTATTTAATAACTGATGAACTGTAACAGATTTATAACAGAAGAATAATTTTTATTGTCACCACTTCATAGCTTAAGGTTTATAAAAACTTATTTGTATTGTCAACTGATTATTTTCATTTTGAGTTGAATATATCTGAGAATATTCATTTTACATTTTTAGTATTTAATAGAGTAAAAAGTTTTTTCTTTATTTTTACAATGGTGTTGATTATTTTTGTTAAATTACAGGATTTTCTCATAGATCATTAACCACTTGTTTGAAATCACATCATGTGAAGTTGTTCAAAAACCACTTCACTTCTTCCTATTGTAAATCTGTACAGTTGTCTCCCTTATATATGACTTTTGCCTTTTTTGAAAATAAAAACAATTAAATTAGAATGTTGAATAAAATTCCTAGCCAGCATTGTTTTTCTTTTTTATATATACATGAAACTAGGTTATTTAAGTATTCAAGAATATGCATAATGCTTTTTTCAGTGTTGGATTGGGGTTTCTGGTCTGTGCAGTTTGCAGTTGGACTGACCTATATGGGAGCATACATGGCATTTCTTTTTTTTTACTATAATTTTTTAAAAACAGATCCACACACATAAAGAACTTAAGCAGACTTTCAGATAGAAAGTTTGCTACTCAATCATGTAACTGATTCTTTTCTGATTATAATTTGTTCTAAATTGTAAACAATTACTTTCACAGTAGTGTTACGATATACATTTTTCTTGATTTGTCAGTAGATACATATAGTTAAGTTAGGTCAAGAATGGTTTTTATAATTACTCACATCAGGTTCATTTAATGAACAATTTGTAAAATCTGCTGGAATAGTTGTATATAAATCAAAACATTTTGGTTTGCATTTTATGTTTTAATGGAGCTTATAAAGAATGCACATAAATGTACCAAAGTGAAGCTTTTTCTGTATAATTTGCATGCTGTTTCAATGATGTATTTCTTTATGGAAGCTACCACATAAACTTGCTTACAAGTAGAGTCCAACTGCAAAGATCCAGATCTGGCATCGATAAATGCAATGTCAGTTCTTGGTATGTGCAGTATTTTAGGAGTAATCAGTAAAACAAACACGATAGACCATAATCTGTAGTTGCATTATGCTATGGCTGATCAGGATCTTTGTTTCTTGAGTTAAACTCGACTTGTGAATGTAGATTATAATTATGAAGAGATTTCATATATTTTGTATGTATTCTTACTGTATTTAATTTGGGAGTAGGAAATGATTTGGTGTGTAAATGTGGTAGCTGGTCACAAAAATATAGCAAGCTGCTTCTGTGAATAAATCTTATTTCCAAAATTGCCTGCATTACATAGGGTCACTTTTTAAAAAAAAAATCCATGAATTAAACTATTGATTTCTATGATTTCCTATGTTACTTTGAGTCACTAAAAAATATATGTGAGTTAATCTGTTGATTTCTCAGCTTGCCTGCAAAAATACCTGGAACCATTGTAATATACCACTCATCTACCTTGGTGAAATAATTTTGATAA
Organism: Unio delphinus; assembly: GCA_029339505.1. Classification (NCBI taxonomy): domain Eukaryota; kingdom Metazoa; phylum Mollusca; class Bivalvia; order Unionida; family Unionidae; genus Unio; species Unio delphinus. Next base: position 7,003,423 of record JAQISU010000226.1, on the reverse strand, counting down.
GATATTTGTTGTAACAATTCTTTGTTGCTAACAGAAAGTCCTTAAAACAGGTTGTTCTTAAAGAATTAGTTTTTAATTAACAAGTTTGTTTTGCTGATGAAGTATTTTTATATCTGCCATAAGTTGGTACTGTTTATACTCGTTTATAAGACAATTTTATATGCAAACTGCACAGACCCGTATCTTCTGTCGCTTAATGTGCTGGCAGATCTGGGTTTGTGCATTATGTTGGGAATAATCATTAGAACAAACAACATATAGCTCCTGATCTGCATACACGTTGTGCAACATCAGATCATGATTTTTGTTTTTCTGCAGTTTGCCTTAGAGTATATACAACTTTTGTTATGGTAATATTTTACTCATCCATCTCATGTTACCAATTTTGTTTCTGTGCAATAACACAAATTATCCACCATCTACATTTATCAAATGTTGTGGAAGTCTTGCATTTGGGGTAAGGAAAAGCCCTATCAATTTCATGGTCTAAAAGCTCAGTTTTCAGGGTTACCAAAAGTTGCAAAATCTTTTGAGGATAGGATTGTATTTCGGTTAAAAATGAACCATATTGATACAGGATTAAAAATGTGATAGTTACTGACAGAAAAGAGAAATGGTTTCCACAAAACAATTCTGTTCTCCATCATATATGGTTAGCAAACTTTGTTTATGGCTTTCACTTTTGGCAAGGAGGAATCTTGTCAGTGTTATTAGCATGGTTGCAGTGACTGAAAGTAAATGGTTTCCACATAATAACATTAGTTCTCCACTACATACATGGACCAAACTTTTGGGCATGGCTTGCCTGTAGGGTAAGGAAAAATTTACAAGGACAAGTTAGAAAGTGACTCAAGACCAGAATTGGTTTTATACATAATATTAATGGCTATCCATTACAGACCTGGACCATATTGTATGAACGGTTTACCCTTGGCGTGAAAATGAAGTTGATTGAGTTTGGGGTCTACGGTCAAGGCTGCAGTGACAGAAAGAAGTGGTTTCTGCAAATAAATTTCAGTTATTACACAGAGCACTGTTTACCATGGGGCATACATATTGTGTGCCATTGTGTGGTGCTCTTGATGTATTTCTTTGCTATTATTATGCTTTCTAATGTGGTGGCAGGAATCAAGGGATGAGCACCACATATATATTACATTACATCTGGGAACCAGCTGCATAAGTCAGTTGTAAGAAAATGTTTAAGATAGAAAAATGTATTGGCCATGGTGGGCTCGGACAACTTGGGACTTTACAACCTCATGTTGCTGGATTTTTTTTTTAATAAGCCAATTTTTGTTCAGTAAACCAGTTGGAAGACAGATTTAATAGAATTTGACAGAACTGTCGTTTGCATGACAGACAAACTATACTATTGTATCAGCCAGTATCGACTTTATGCTGTGTGTCATTGGGCAAGGTGCATTACCCAGTTACTTCAGCACTAATTACCTGTGTGTGTTGCAGTGCGGTTAATAAATGGTAGGATGTCTATTGGGTTTATTTTGATAATTATTTTTTTTATTAAAGGAATTGATTATATGACAGCTAGCTGCCATTTTTAATTTTTGTTGTTACTATTCAGATTGTACAGGTGAGAGAACTTTGTTGCACATGTTGTACATCCCCCTTGTTTAGAGCACATCATCATAAGATTAGCAATATTTCACAATCACACTTGATTATTTATTAGACATTGGTCACAGTGCATTTCAAGGTAGTGTACAGGCAAGTGTTCACATGTACTAGTATTTCAAGTGGCATATGAGTTACCTTTTTACAGTCCTGTGCGTAGATCAGAGTGCAGTCATAGAATAAGATTTCCCATACTGCTTAGTTTTTTTTATCGAAAATAAGTAAATCGAATTTCAGTCACTCTCTACGTGATAACAGTTGATATTAAAAGGGTGGGTTTACCTTGACTTGTCTTGTCATAGATCAGAGGCTGATTTGATGATCCGTCATCCATAAGTCCATTAGCACAAGTTTTGCTATTGCTGCTTCTCCTAAACTACCTTTTATCACTACCGGATGTCTTTTCATATTGACATTTTTCTTTCACCAAAAGACTTTTTATGATGTCTAGTTGGTTCAGAATGGATATGGATTGAATCGGATATCCGTTATGGCCACCAAGGCTGCCATCAGGAAAATCTTTAGTTTGTAACTTTTTCAACATGAAAATTCATGTCAGCATAGGTATTTTCATCAGAGGATTTTATTGTTGGACGCACATGAAACCTGTGCTAATCTGATCACCAGTGTGAGTACCATTGTAGCATTCTTAAAAAAATCTTGTTACTGTTACGTCTTTCGTATGGAAAACCATTTTGATTTAGGAATTTCAGCAGAAGATATGTTTTGGTGTCTGGTAGGTTATAAGTAAAAATGATGCAGTCTGACCCTCAATATGAATGGCTATATCAACGAAGGGGTTTTCACTGGTAGACTTCTTATGAGAGGTAGTTGGTATAAAATGAAAACTGGTGCCATTTGTACATCCAGTATAACTGCCATAATGGCTGAGTTGAAAATCTTGTCACTACTCGATCTGAAAGGATGGTCATGCTGGCATGGATTTTTCAACAAATGACATCTTAGGATGTCTATCCGTCTTACGTGAAAATGATGCCAATCAGACATCCATTGTGTGCAAAGCAGCAGCTACTTTGAAAATATTTATATCACTTCAGAATATCACTTTCGATATGGCACTCAGAGGTACAAATTGTCTTATCTTAAATAAGTTGACATTCTTTTTGGCCATTAGAGGGAATCTTTTTGGCTAGTGGAGTGTCATTCCCTTTAAGGGGCTTTCTTTTTTTTGTGTGTGGAAAAGATACCTCGAACCTCTTTTTTTCCACATCCCTAGGAAATACCTTTAGTTTTTCTAACTATATAATCTGCAACTTAGATTATGGAAAAAAGGATGCATTGTCAACTTAGATTTTATGCATTGGACTCCATTGTCTCTCGGAAAGATGCATGGGCATATCTAGCAGAATGTGTAAGACCAGCCATCAGTATCAAAATAACATGTTCTTGAATTATTTTAATTTATTATATGCCTTAACAGTGTTTCTCTCTGACTCTCCCCCCCCCCCCAACCATCACCACCACCATCAGTTTCTAAGAACCTTGAATGTTTTTAAAAAATTGGAACACGAGTTTTGCAAAGATTACACAAAATTTTGATCAAGTCCTAAAATGTGACATTTGTTTATGGAGGGTGGAGTTGCTTGATACATTGTATACAAGAATATAAACATGCTTATATACACAATAGCTGGACAAACTGTATTACTGCTAGCCTATTGTTTTCTTGAAAATTTTTAAAAAAAATTTAAAGTTGTCTTTTTGAAATTATGGTTTTTATTATATAATGATTTTGTACAACCCTAGTGCTGATTCACTTATGTAATAGCATGATCTGTACATTTTTTGTTTTGAGTTTAGCATAAAATGAAAATGTTTGTGGATCGGTTACCTAGGTGAATCTATACATAAGTGGTCTTGTGTATCCGCTAGATCAAATGATCTCATGTTTCCAATAGTTCAAGTGATATTCTGTATTCAGTAGATCAAGTGGTATTGTGTATTAAATACATCAGATGATCTTGTGTTTTTTCAGTAGGTCAATTTACACCTTTTACTTATTTAAGTATTAACGTCTTAAGAATACATTACTCGTTTTTGTAAAAGAATTTATACAGTGTACATGCTGAAAACTTTTATCAAAATGTGGCTAGAAAAGACAAGTAACAATATAGTTAGGTTTATGTTGCAGATGAAAGCTATCTTGTCATCCTTTAATGTAAGGTTGTAATGTATTTTAATAAATTTATAAATAAGTACATGGTTTACAATAACCAAAAATAATGATGTTTAATTGAAATGATTAGAAACTCTACCCATGTCCATTTCTAACCATTAGGCTTTCTGAATAGCTGACTGTTATAACAGTGTATATGCCTATTTATGTTACATTATTACAACAGAATTCAGCATGTAAGGTATGTTGTTAAATATATCTGCCATTTTTGGTAAAACATCCCAAATATTGGCATGATATTGTTTTCTTCTCCTACATACATGTACATAAAAATAGATAATGCAGCTTGACATGCTTTGTGGATGGACATAGATTGTGATGGTTTACAGCAGCCAGAAAAAAACATTACTTAGATTTGAAAGTTTAAAAAAAACAAAATGAAGTGAAATGCTACTTATGGAAGGTTATCTTAACAAGCATATTTTTGAATGGTAACAAATATTTATAAATTTATCAGTGAAACAGCCTGACGTGTACTGTGTGCTGCAACGGTTTCTTGCCAATTATGGGTGTTTCCTTGTAATGCCACATTTGATGTAAAAATCCTGATACATTAGATAACTAAAACTACTTAAAGCCCTATTAACCAAAAATGTGGAAATTTATTCATTTAATTTAAATGGTACTTCATGCATTACTGACAGCATATTTGTCTACACATTTACCGATTTTATAAATGTTAATATGCAGTAATTAAACTGAGTTGTTTTTGTGTACAAATGCTTAAGGCTTATTTCTAAAAGAGCCACAACAACTGATTAGCATAGCCTACTTTTTGTGTATAAATGCTTAAGGCTTATTTCTATTAGAGCCACAACAACTGATTAGCATAGCCTACTTTTTGTGTACAAATGCTAAAGGCTTACTTCTAATAGAGCTCCGACAATTGATTAGCATAGCCCCACTTTTTTGTGTACAAATGTTAAAGGCTTACTTCTAATAGAGCCCTGGCAATTGATTAGCATAGCCTACTTTTTGTGTACAAATGTTAAATGCTTGCTTCTAATAGAGCTCCAATAACTGATTAGCATAGCCCAATTTTTTTGTGTACAAATGCTAAAGGCTTACTTCTAATAGAGCCCTGATAACTGATTAGCATAGCTCCACTTTTTGTGTACAAATTCTAAAGGCTTACTTCTATTAAGCTCTGACAACTGATTAGCATAGCTCCACATTTTGAAGTGCAACTCACAAATGTGTGACAGCAATATAATGGAATTACTGTCAAGCTTTCATTGATTGGCTTGTTTATATTTACTGAAGAATTGTATACCTTTGTAATTTGTATTTCATTAAATGGCATGGCACAGGATTGAATTGGAAGCATCACTGTGTTTCATTCATTCATTTATTCAAGAGAGAGAGAGATATATTTTTCGTATTGTTTTGTTATGAACTTGACTCTGACAAAATGTGTCAGCCAGTAGGATTTCATAATTTAATGAACTATTGAACAAGTAAAGTTCGTTGGAAAAACATTTTAGAAGGGTCTTGATACATGCAATCAAATGGACTTGTAGCTCTAATTTTTTTTTTTTGCTGACTGCCTTAGCATAGGCCTCATTCTGGGATCATTGTCATAATCATCTGCATTAATGAAGGTTTTTCTGTGTATAGTTTTATGTTCAGACCCTTGGAAGGGATATGTCATACATGGACTGAAATAGAAGGAAGTTCTGAGATCTAATTTCCATGCATCCCTACACTTCTTTAGATCTAAGGGCAAGGTCAAGTTTGTTTAATAATTTTGGTTATGTTTTGGTGGAAGAATTTTTTAGTATGATTAATGGTCCTAAACCCTGAAAAAAATCACGATGATACTTGGACATTAGAAGCAGTACACCCTGCACTTTATATTCATGCACCCCATCTCTCTCTCTCTCTCTCTCTCTCTCTCTCTCTCTCTCTCTCTCTCTCTCTCTCTCTGTGACCCTTGTGCACTGTCATATACATTTGAAACTCTTGGGTTAAGATTTTCGTTCATGTTCCTTTCTTTGATGATAGATTGCAACCCTGCTGTCATAGTGAGACTCTTCATATTCACGCACTCATGCACTCCAGCCAACCATAATGGAAAGTCAGGATCATTTAAAAGTGGAAACCTATCTGTATTAAGCAGGAGAGCAGGCATGACCTATACTTTATTAGAAGTTGGAGTTCTTTTTGCATTTTTAATATTAATAGCAAATATGCATTGGAAAAATTATGGTCTGACCATTATCAGTCTAGAAAAAAGCTGAGAAAACTTTCATTTATATTTTGCATAAAAATTATGTCTAGTGTATTGGGGCTGAACGTTGCTCTTCTGGCTGATTAAAGTGAAACCTTTCTGATAGGACATGAAGGACTTTTTCATCATGGACACCTTAAGGAATCCCCATTTAAAATGACCAATTCGTTGTCTCATGTATATAGTGGTATAGTCACCTGTTTTAAAATGAACGCAACACACTTATGTCTGTTCTTACTAACTTCAAAAGAACAAAATCAAAACTAAACATCAACATAGTGTATGGTTTAATTTTTCAAATAGTTTAGTTACACTTCTGTATTTTAGATGAATTCTTTGTAGATATCCCAGTTGTGTTGATGATTTAGATGGTATATTCCACCAGGGCTTGCTTGAGAAAACGATCTTGAATCTTCAGTACACAATTTAATAGTACATCTGAGAAACTTTTAAATATAAAGGTTGTGTGCCTATTAGAGAAAAAATTGTACTGAACATTGACTGTACCCAACAGATAGGTTTCACTGTTTATAGAAAAGATAGATCAACTATGTCCAATAATGTAAAGTAAGTTGATATAGCAGAATTTCTGATAGTCAATTTTGTTTGTAAAAACTTTCATCATTTTTCACTCTTAGTTTCATGTTCGGTAGAAATAAATTAAACTTGGAGAAATCAGTATTGTTTTATTTTTTCATACATTCTGTAATATTAAAACATTCCTTGTGGTTTTATAATTTATCAAAACTATTTTTCTACACATTTTTGCAGCAGTTTTTGAACTGGATTTGTACATTTTTTCATGATTAGCAGACCTGTGCCTTTTTGGAAGTTTAAGGAACAAGTCTGTATACCTCTTAAATGCATAATTTCATGCATGTAAAATCGGTTATTTTTAATATCGTCTGTGTACAATTTCTGGTTGACTCTTTGAAACTTGTATTAATGTTTCTTGTTTAGTTTTTAATGTTGCCCATGTGCAACTGGGTAAGTGTAAGAGAAACGTCATATTTTCTTTAGAGAATTTCAAAATAACATTTATACTGTTTTTGAATTTTTTGTAAAAGAAATCAGTGTGCAGCTAGATGATTCATTTGAAGAATTTTCTCCCAAAACAGTTTTCTTTGAAAATTTCTTATAGAATTCCCATAAACTGAAATTTTAATAAATTAAATAAATGTATCCATATATTTCCTTTTAAATATTTTTAAAATATGTTTTCATTTACATTTAAAATGTTCTTTAAAACCCCATAGTATCTTTTGTGATGTATCTACTTTTCAGAATTAAATGTCTTGTTTGCATTTACATTTTCAAATAAATATTCCTTCAGATCTTGGCATTTCAACTTGGACAGATATTTATATTTTGTTCAGATCATGTTAACTGTTGCTTCATAAGGATTTTTTTCCCATTGTCCAATATTCTGTCTTTATGAATTCTTTCAAAGGATGAATTGAAATTTATAATATTTAAATCCGTTTTTAGTCTTTTAATTTGAGATGTGCATTATTCATCAGTTTTTTTATGGGACTAAGTCCGAAATTTTTAATTTCCTGATCAGTTGTAAATTCATCTGCAGTCAGATGATTTTTCAAATTAAAGGAAATGATGTTTGACATCTATATTTTAGCATGATAATGTTAAGATTGTTTGACGTAGTTAGAATGAAATAAAACTCGTTGATTTTTTTTAGAGAAAAAGTCGTTATTTTATCTAGGTAATACACGAACAGTATAACTATTGATAATGATCACCTCCAGAGGACAAAGTTCACATTTCCAGAATAGTCTGGATTTCCTGCCGTCTCATTATTATTTATGTCTGGTATGCCTCTGCTAAAGAGACACCATCATTATACAGCCAAATTTGATATACATGTAATTCAAATGGTGGCAAACTAAATGAGGTTGCATTAGTCTCGTGGTTTGACTATCTTTTATGTCAATATGTGGTTCCTTTGCGGAGTTCAAATTCAATGCTTTCTTTTATTTGATGAATGCAGTATCGTTCGCCCAATTGATACATTTATCCTTTCATGCTGCCCCATGTCTAAAGCGTTCGCTATTACCAATCACTGCCATCTAACCTCTGTCCGCGCGAGTTTGAGTCTCGGGCTCAGCCAATGTGGGTATGTGAGAAAACTTACCAGTAGCGTCACGTGGGTCGGTGGTTCTTCCCTTGGATTTTCCGGGTTCTTCCGCCATCTGGCTGCCTTAAATAGCCTATCATATGTTAAAAATTGGTTTTAAGCCCACAACATCAACATTGTTTCATTTCAGAAGTACGTTTCCTCAAATGTTTATTTATGGAATAGTTTATCTGTAGTTTGTAGTTTCCCTGGCAATGAAGTCGTCGGATGCACACCTGATGCCAGAGGTGTCTGCCTTAGAGCGTTGATATTTGCTGATATGTATGACAAAAATCAAAGTTAAATCAAAAGACGAGGTCAAAGGTATGACGGTTTATATTTCTCTGGGCGGACAATGTTGGTGCAAAGTAAGTTCTTGGTGATGGATTTCAGTGACAACACGTGCGCTCTCTCAAGCCAAGTAAAAAAAAATCGAAGATCCTACATGACTGCTTAACTAAAATGAAATTATTAGACTAGTTTCACACATTTTGACTTTTGAGTTAGCATTAATCTTTAAAACTATAATTATAACGTATATATCACATTGCGATAAAGACAGTTAATATTAAATACCGCAAAATGGCGAAGTGAAATGGCTTTTACAATTGGATACCGTTGTGCTTTCGCCTCGCATGGTATCACTGTTTATGTGATTATTTCATGCAATTGCGTGCATGGTGGTGGTGAGAGAAAACGTGGTAACTCATTTGGTCGAGTCTTTCTCAAGGATACAGACAGCCGACACATGCTGACCTTGAATGCTATAACCCAGAGACAATTGACTCAATTTGCTTGGTATGTTATGGTCAATAATGCATAAAAATTGCCCTTAAAACCAAGAGACAAAACCCCAGCTTGTTCATTGATATTACGTGTGCTCCTAAAGAAGTGCCCTTAAAAAACAATACCCCAACCCTTGCATGCACCTTCTGATATGTAATCTTGATCCTAAATAGACAGTTGTGTAAAGAAGAAACATGTTTATTTTGGAGTCGGTAACTTAACGTTCGAAACCTTCATTACCAAATATAGGGTTGTCTATTGAATTCAGATAATAAACCCGTTTTGCTTGACAGATTTTCAAGAGGAATTTAGTATGTTTTTGTTTTCTAATTTCATGGTGTGTTTTTTGTTGTTGTTTGTAGTCCTGTCTTTATATCTGTTGTAAAGCTCTTAGAGTTTATTAAGATTAGGCGCTATAAAGTCCTCATTATTATTATTATTATTATTATTATTATTATGATGATGATAAAGTGTGATTTCAACAAAGAAGAAGCCTATCGAATTCGGGGTTAGTAACTCGAAGGTCTAGTTAAGTTACTAAAATATAATTCGTCCCATGTAATTTCCACACAATAACCTGTTTTATCAAACAAATTTCAATAAAATTCAATACGTTTTTCTTTTAACCAGGGTGACGTGGTAGCTCAGTCGAGCGTGGACTCGTAATCCAAAGATCATGGGAACAGTTCCAGTCTGTTGCTTCAATGTGTACTTTGTAAATACTCTTAAATCAAATTTCTTCTGCATGATTCAGTTAAACGTGTCGTTAAGAAGTTTACAAAAAGTCCAAATAAACCACGGTTCCTTCAACCTCCAAAATGAATCTATTACCGGGTATTTTTGTGGTCAGTAGCTTAAAAGTATCAAGGCCACATCACATAACTATAAGAAAAAGATGAATTTTGTCATTGCATTTCTATAAAGCAATTTAAGTTTTAGTCGACTAAAGGTAAAGGAATTTGGTGTGGCTGTAACTCGACCGGAGAAAGAATTCTAATAATTGTGAAAACGGGAGCTTGAATGTCAGGGTCACTAGAACTCAAATTGAAATGGCTATTGCAATTAAGGTCTTGTAAACAGATTTCATTGAGGTTTATTGTGTTAATTTCTCTAAACCTTCACGAAAACTATTTGTAAGGACGATGTTAATTTTACTAAAAGTCTTTTCTGCCATACAAGTTCAAGTAGAGCTCATTGAAATGCAATATGACTGCATCAATTAAACCGAAACAGAATTAAGATTCGTTTTGGTGAGTAGCGTGAAGGTCAAGTTAACTGCTTTTAAAAACGAATTGTTTTTGTAAAAAAAAAAAAAAAAAAAATTGTACACCCACAGGCTGCAGCAAAAATACGGTAGAGTTATTCCTTGCAGCTTATGAAGAAGCCTGGTAGCTAGCGGCAAGTAGGGTCAAGGTCAAGGTCAAAATCTCAACAATCACTTCCAGACCAGGAGACTTGTACATAACCTACCCAGCCGCCCCCCCCCCCTCCCCATCGCAACGGCCAACCGTCCCAGTTTCTCAACTAATCACTCTCTTCCCCCCTCCCTTTGTTGGTTAAAAACAAAATCCCGAAATAGATTTGTGCATCAAACTGGGTTGTCCAGTATTTTTGAGCGCTTAGTACACACACACACACACACACACACATATATATATATATATATATATATATATATATATATATATATATATATATATATATATATATATATATATATATATATATATATATATATATTACAAAACCTACCCTAATTTGCGGTACTATTGTTACAGTCTATAGAAATGCAGACAATAAAAAAAAAAAACAGTGGCCCGCAACTGGTAGCTCATTGTTTAAAGTCGATCGCTTTGATTCTATACAGGTCCTCGTTCCCATTGCTAAGCGCATGCAACGTTTAACTTTGTGTGTGACGGTTAACAACTGTCCATTTATTGATAATGGGATTATGCAGGTTCTCCGGTTTATTCTACTTGAGTGTCTTCGAGAAACTATACATATATAACGGCATACGTGTTTTGTTCTTGGTTGGTGGATTAAAAGGGGTTGATATGGCCTAATCATAAGTCGAGGCCGTTAATCATTGAAGAGATTGTTTCATTCGAATGTAAATAACCTTATCAGCTCAGAGGCCTCCTTTCTGAACTCCCTTGCAAGTTTGACTATACAAACTCTAATATTGGAGTGTAGGAATATTGTAATCAAGACAAGACGTGTCCTTGATAGTCCCTAGCACGTACTTTGTACTTGGTGTTTGAGCTGGGGTCACATTCGTATGCAATATTTAAATTTGGAACTTCATACTTTTGTCCACTAGAAAATGCAGGTTGGATTTTAGTTTTAGAAACTTAAAACAATAACAATTAAAAACATTTCCATTCACTTTGAACTAACCCATGGAATAAGTTTATGTAAAATTAAGATTACTCGTCCTTAACATCGTAACCGCACCGATTTGAATACATTTACCATCGCGTGAATACACTTATGCATGTGCTCTCCTGTACGTTTTTATGGTACGTTTCAAAAACGCTTTCAAGTATTTTCGACAGTCATTTTAGTAGAGATGTTCATAGCATATCATGAAACTATGAAAATTAGCTGGTCATCCAAGGGGCAAAATATTATACATTTTTACTTTATTAGCGATTACAATAATGTAATTTGTATATTCCTCACGGAATTAAATAAAGGATTCTGTTAACGCTTTGCTTATTTGAGATCATATGGCCCAAGTTCATGATGTAATTACCAAAAAGGGATACATAGACCTTAACTGTAATTTGAACATTGTATTTGGCTATTTAATTCCAGTGATATGGGAGCAGCGTGAGAGCCGACCATTACTGGCATGTGCGTGTATTAAACCTATTACCACACGTATTTTATATATCGCCTGTCTTGCCCAGTCTAAGCTAGTCATGGTTCGATGTGTTAACTCTATCCACACCTTGGCGGATCGCACATATATTTCAGAGCTTTGTCCATGCGACATTTATTGGATTTGATGAGTTGTCTCCCGTAGTATGTAACGCCAACTAACCAATGGCGTGTAACAGCGGTGCTTTGTATGATGGAGGCAATTGACATTAGAAGGATACTTTGTAAGTTTAACATCGAAAGTATGACCATATACTAGAGAGATATGGAATCTATGTTGGGGTTTGGACCGAGACAAGAAAATCCCGGTCAAGGTTGCAACATTATTTGTCTTCTCACGAGGGGATAATGTAACCTCCGAGACTGGGAATTCCTTGTCTCGGTTTAAACATTTACGTAGATTATTTTTCTCACCCACTTATTTCCTTTAAAGTAAAGTAACTCTTCACTAATGTTCACGTCCCAATGTGTACATGCGGTGCATGAATACAATTATGTTAATGAGGGCTGTGGTGTGACCGTTGCATCTAAATTATACAGTTTATACACCTGAGCAAAGATAAAACGTCGCATAGTAATGAGGTATTATCACGTTTAATATATGGATGTTATATGAAATCGATAATAAATAATTGATATTTATTACAAGAAACTGTTTCATTTCATCAGTTCCAATTTGAAACGAATTACACGCCTGTATAAAAGACCATCCAAATATGGATCCTATCGGATAACCATGTGCTAAACTTTCAAGTTCACTGATTCTTTGAAGAAAAACAAATCTGTCTAGGAAATATTGCAAGTGCTGCAATGAAGTTTGCTTATGGCTCAGTATGTTGAGGGATATATGATTACTTCTGGCTGGTAAGTGCATTATTTGTCAAAACATATTGCGAGTTTAGTTTTTATTCAACTGGGACACAGTTGAGATGCTTAATAGGTTTTCCGTAGTTAAGAGAATTGGGAGGCTACAAAGTGTATAGGTCTATAGTCGATGTGCATGGATCAGTGTTTTCTGCCTTAGTTCACTTCACACATCATTGAGAATTTGATTCAATTAGTAGCACAGTCAATTTTCAGGTCAGCGTCATTAAATGTAGCTAACAGCATATAATTTGTGTCACACGAAGTATTTAAAATTAGGTTGCTTTAGCTGCATCTAATGACGAGGACCTGAACATGTACTGAGCTAGGGTTGCATATAAAGTAAAACTGATCATGCTATGTGGAAAGAACTAACATAATACCAAAAATCTCGACATGTATGCGTGATTGTTTTTGCCTCTCTCGAAATAATTTTGTATGGTATGTTCTTGAAGATGGATTGACCTTAAGTTACTATGTTTTTGTTATATATTTGTTATTGTTATTGTTTGATTTTAGAACAACTTCGACAACAAGGGTTTCTTTCTTTTTTTTTTTTCGAAAAGTACTGAGCGAGTGGACACCTTGACTGAAACGACTGGTCGGAGATGACTAGACTGACATAAGAAAAGTAAATTCAGAAAAGCTGCTAGATTTCTCGGTCGCATGGATAAGAAAAGCCATTACATGTGTATTTGAGGGAAAAGATGTATTTGTACAAACACCGGATGCGAAAAAACTGCTTATTTATTGAGTCCAATCTAGTTGTGTGTTCCATTTGCCTCGATATTGTAGGAACGGTTCAAAATTGAACTTTATATGGATTGGATTCGGTGCTTATAATTTAGTTTTTCTTTTTCTGATTCTTAAGAAAACTTGCACAAAAAATACACTAACAATAACTCATTATTGTAAAATTTAATAATTGTATGCCCCAGTTAAGCTCTATAGAATATTCAGCAAGGTTAATTTACATTTTGATAATAAATGGATAAATGGAAAGAACTATTTTTTTTATCCCACCTTTATTGATAGTGGTCTTTCAATTTGCAAACATTATTTATTTGTTGTTTTTCTTACATTCGCTAGCTATACTGTTGTCAAAGTGCGCGAATGTTTGCGAAAACCAGGTGCCCTTTGTAATAAGATCAATACATTCAGATTCCTTGCAATTCACCAGGTACTTTAGTCTCTTTCGTTTTAAGAATTCATGGAAAACAAAGAAACCAGAAGCAATTACATTTACCCAGAACATATATAGCAGCTGTCCTTGTTATGACATGGTATGTTAGCCGTGGCACGTTGTATATACTGGGTGAATAAATGGAACTTGCTGGGTGAATAACTGGGACTCCCCTTTGGTGTCGACATATAAATGAAATAAATTATTGCCCTCCAGGTGGAATGGGCAATGCGATTAGCAGCTTCCATACCGAGTAGGTTAAAGAGCTGAACAGGTAAGTAGTCTGAAAACTTAGAAGTTAAACATTTATAATTTGGAGAAAGGTGTAAAAATATTGCTATGCTCTTTAATTTTGCACGAAATATTGTATATTTGAAATAATATATATAAGTCTTATTTAATTCCGTATAAATAGACATGCCTGTATATATGTAAGCATAAACATACGAGATGTGACACGACAAAAGGGAGCTTGGGACATTTATTGGAGTATGTGATTTTTATTATGCAGCAAGGATAATTGATTTAGGTTAAAAATACGTCAATTTTAACTGGAGGAGGACCATTAAATTTGACACTGCTGAGAAAAGTTTTTTTTGACCTTTTTCGAAAGGTTTGATGTCATGACGTTTCAAAAGGTGACCTTTTCGTACCCAGTTATTTGTCAAAACCTCCATTTTTAAAAGAAATTGTCTGAATGCAGCTTTTATTTTATGAAGTATTTGACTAGTTTCCTGTGAAAATATTCATTACAAAAAAGTAACAAACGAAGATAAAAACTCGAAATATGCAAATACAACGTCACACCCAAGACAAAATAATATAACGGTTACATTGTCTGTTAAACGAGATATTAACTGTACTAAGGAAACGTCAGCATCCTATCGCATTTAAAATGAATAATTAACGCTTCCAAATTTGTATAATTTTTATTTATAATTTGAGCTGAATTGGAGCGGTGGATTGGAGATTGTAATATAAACATGAAGCTCCTCATGATGCAATTAACAACCGATTGAAGCCGTCTTGCAAGAATTTCTACTGTTCCTTTCTCCACACTTTCCATAATTCTGTTGTTTGTTTCATAGTTCAAGCTTTTTTGCTTGACGTGCCATCCGTCTGTCTGTATGTCTGCCTGTCCAAGAGTCACAAAAACACGAAAGCAATTATATATTCTTGTACACAATCCCCTCCCATTTTTTTCTCTCCTCTTTGATGTTTCAGATACAAGTCCCGCTCAGTTAGATTCTTGTAATGTATGCTAGGTATAGCAGTTGATAAATAAATGTAGTAATTGCTTTTTTTTAAAAATAAAAAAAATACATATTGTTATAAATATGATCTTGCGTACTATTAACGTTCCAATACTGGAGCATTTCAACCATATACAAGTTTAAGCACAGACTTTAATATATCAAGAGGAATCGGGTTGCTCAAATATTACAAAGTGCAAACGAGATTGGTCATTTTAAAACTGTATAATTTATTAAAAAATTTGCATTATACAGCACATCTATAACATTATCTTTTGTACAGCTAATTGTCTGTTTTTGTCTTAGAGCGCAAATTTGAACAAAATGTATGTTTTAACAAACATTTTCCCGCAGAAATTGACCTATTTTCGTCTGACCAGTTTTTGTTTCCATTTTATTTTTTTCTCCTCTGTTGGGAAAGAGCATTTTGTGCTAGTCTTGTGGAAGATTAGGGGACCACATAGGATTTAAGGAAATGAAGGAGTGTGGGGGAAGTTTATCAGTTTTTCTACAAATAATCTTAATTTTACATAACTAACTGGAGCGTAAATAGAAATAGATGCACCTGTTCGTGCGAATGTCTTCCAAATTTTTATTATTATTATTATTATTATTATTATTAGTAGTAGTAGTAGTAGTAGTAGTAGTAGTAGTAGTAATAGTAGTAGTAGTAGTTGTTGTTGTTGTTGTTGTTGTTGTAGTTGTAGTAGCAGTAGTAGTAGTAGTAGTGTTGACAATATCATTTAAGCATATTCCTGCTTTCATTCTTTCAAAAATCGTTACTAGAATACTCTGAAATGTTACAATATGTAAAATGATTTATTATAAATGTTTTGTTTCATTTGAACATACTTTCTCATTTCATTAAAAAAAAAACAGTATGTGCACCGTAGAATATGTACCAAACCGATCCAGTAAGTTCCATAGAAATCAATAGTTAAATTAATCAATTTAGATCAGTTCCGTTTCAATAGTGTGGCTTTTCAAAATCCATTATTCGATATACTGAGTCAGGCATAAAGCTTTATATGCACTTTACATCTTCTAAACACGATAGCACGTCTGAATGTTTGCTTACCGTTTCTGTATCCTATAAACCATGTTTTTGAATTCTTAGTGCACAACTTTTTTTCAGATTTCAGAAAGCGGTGAAGGTTTCTTTTTTGTTGTCGTTGGAAACGTGTCGCGTGTGAACGGCAACAGTTGATCGTAGAGAGTTCTAGTAATTTCTTTAAAGGTTTTGAGCCTAGGATAACGCTTAGAAATGAAGTAACACAAGAGAAAACGAAAAGTATATTAAAATTTCTTTTTTCTTTCTTCTTTTCTTTCCAATACTGCTCAAAATAAGAAAATAAAATATCGTTTGAGTTTGCTGGTACTCGACATACATTATCAATCAATTATTTTAGTCCGGTAACTAATACAATTTGTGGGTACTTATAGGAAACTGAGGATCTCAATGACCTAATGGGATTTTTGGAAAAGTTTACTTTCCGGCCAACTTCAGTTGGCACGGTATGGGGATAAGTACGAATGTAATGTTTAAAATGTCCATAGGATTAACATACATACATACATACATACATACATACATACATACACACACACACACACACACACACACACACACACACACACACACACACACACACACACACACATACATACATACATACATACATACATACATACATACATACATACATACATACATACATACATACATACATACATACATAATGTGACTGGGCGGGACATCATGCTACATGTCTGCGGCATGATGCCCCAGTGGTAGACATCACTATAAACTGCCTCACTGCAGACATCGTAGCGATATGACTGAAAAATTGTTAAAGCTACGTTAAAAATCCTAAACAAACAAACAAACAAACATACATACATACATACATACATACACACACACACACACACACACACACACACACACACACACATACATACATACATACATACATACATACATACATACATACATACATACGACAGACAGACATACGTACGTACGTACGTAATTTTCGTTTCGTTTAAGTAAACATTTTATTTTAAATGTAAACTGGTTTACAGCGTCATCTAGTGGTCCGGAATTGGTTATGCGATATCCAATGTAATGTATACCATATTGTCAGCTAGGTGTCTCGGTACCATATGACTGTCAGCTAGGTGTCTCGGTACCATATGACTGTCAGCTAGGTGTCTCGGTACCATATGACTGTCAGCTAGGTGTCTCGGTACCATATTATGACTGTCAGCTAGGTGTCTCGGTACCATATGACTGTCAGCTAGGTGTCTCGGTACCATATTATGACTGTCAGCTAGGTGTCTCGGTACCATATTATGACTGTCAGCTAGGAGTATCGATACCATATGACTGTCTGCTAGGTGTATCAGTACCACAAAGACCTAATAATGTTTCATACCTTAAATATTTTCATATGTTTTCCAATTTCATGGTGGTTTTTTTTGTGTTTGTTGTAGTCGTATCATTATGTATGTGTTAAGTGCTTAGAGCTTCTAAAGATTAGGCGCTATACAAAGTCCTCATTATAATAATAATAATAATAATAATAATAATAATAATAATAATAATATTATATTATTATTATTATTATTATTATTATTATTATTATTATTATTATTATTATTATTATTATACGGATCAGCTTTGGTTGCGACGGTAGTGGGGTTTGTTATTGAAGATCCATCTTTCCTCATTTGTTCATCTGTTCATCTTTGTGTCGATCTTGATAGAACGTCGACTACGCTGACAACTCCGACCACGATCAGTCGGCCATGCAGACAACCCAGTCAACACATTAGATCATGATCCAATCGTTGACTAAGAATACTATTCGATCAGCGCATTACGATACGATTTAGGTGACGACAAGAGTGATATAGAAACCCGTAGAACACACAAAATATGTCGGTGAGCAGACAGCGAGTTAAAGCTGGAAAGATCGCGTGAGCATTGTCCTTTCACATTCTGGAGCGCCAGACCTTGGATGGATACCAGAGGCGTAGCGATGATATTTTGCGCCCGGGGACAAACTATAAAATTGGCGCCCCAGCGATCTTGTGACAGATTTATTACCCTTGTTTTCTTATTATAATGTAACGTTGCAAGCCTCATTTTGGCGCCCCTGTACCTTGGCGCCCGGGGACATATGTACCCCCCGCCCCCCCCCCCCCCTCGCTACGCCTCTGATGGATACAGCGGGTTACATCAATACCTAATCCAAGCATGATAGAAGGCTAGACTCGTTGGTAGTGTGGCCGAGTGATCAGGTACAATACCATCACGAAACCATACTTACCTGAATGGGTTGATATATATAATCAGTAGGATTAATCAAATCAAATATAGAAACTAAAAATTCTTCCAAATTAATAAGTTTAAATATGCTTTGCTAAATCGCGAAGAAAGAAGTAATTATTACAGAACTTTAAGAAATATAATTTGTCCAAATATTACACACCAAGAAATGATTTCTTCTTTTTATAAATTAACATTTTTAATATCAAGCATATATCATGTTAATAAAAAAATAGATAAAAGATTTTTTTTAAAAAAAACAACGAAAAACAAAACAAAATACAAAACAAACTGAAAAAACAGTCAAATAACCACATCAAGTTTAATACGCTGTGATAAATTTATCATAAACAAAGAATAAATGAAGACAAAAGAATTAAAAAATCCCACCGATTCATCAAAAAATCACAAACAAAAAACAAACAAATCAGGCGAGATTCACTTCGAGTAAGTTCAGTAAACAGTAAAGTTCAGTAAACACTTATTCAGCCGAAAGGAACATTATGATATATAACAGCGGTTCTCAACCTTTCTAGTGCCGCGACCCTTTTAATGCAATTCCAAATGTTGTGGCGACCCAACCGTAAAATTAAAGCGTAGTGATTAATCACAAAAGCAATATGTAATTATATATTGTGAAATAGGTTTACACATTAGAATAGACAAAAAAATGTATATTTCCGATGGTCGTAAGTGACTCCTGGCAAATCGTTGTTCGACCCTTGACGGTGTCGCGACCCACAGGTTGAGAACCGCTGATATATACGATGTATTTGACTCTAGTAGACGTTTAAGTTGCCGTTCAAAACTCAAGAAAGTGCGAGATCGATTGTTTTTTGTTTTTTTTTTAAATATACCAGTCAGGACGCAGGGGAATTTACAGTAAACAAAATGCTCTTTAGAATGCAATCAATCAATCGTTCGATCGATCGATTTAGAGAGATAACATACAAGTGAATTAAAAAATAAACTTGACTTGTGAATTGACACCAAACAATCTTTTTTTTACTACTGAATCAACATTTTTAAAATTTAAAAAAATGAGCTCCACTTAATCAATAATGAACAACAAAAATGTATCTAGATGATTGGGATTAGTCACATTTGGATTGGCTGATTTTACCATCCACCGTTTGTTAGAAAGTAATCCTAAGTTTTGTCCTACCATAGGATCAAGGTGCATAATAGTGATGTCCTTCCAAAATGTACAGCCCATTTTATTTTTACATCACCGGTTATAGCTCATAACATTTTTTCAGCGACTTTGCCTTGCAACGGTGATATTAGCATCAGCAGAAATCCTCCTTGTTGAACGAACACATTTTCCTTGTGACTTGGCGTTTCTTTTTCACCATTTGTAGAAGAAGGCGACAACGTCAAATCGCTGTTTCTGCGTCTTGGTCAGGTGAACAGTTCCTCTCAATACGTTTAAAAAACATTTACATACTGCATTAATGAATTCTGTAAGACCCTTGAGAATGTTCTGTTTTTGCATAAGCAATGCTATATTTTCCGTGTTTTTTTTAAAAGGAATTTTTGTGTCGAAGATGCTGTGTTTATGAACTCTTCATGGAGGACATCTTGTCCGAAAATGTGAGGCAAACCCAGTCTATTTTATACGTGGACTTGTGTCAACTGCTGTTGGGACGTCGCTACGGCTTAACTTTAGACACTGAACGAGGCAACGAATTTGATGTCAGGTGACTAAATCGTTCTTGTTTAGACTGATACAGCAAACGTTGTAGCACATGTCTTCTGTCTTTTCCTTTGGCTGTATTATTTTAATTGGAGAAGCAACAGCAGGAATCATAGTTGAAGTGGAAGAGTAGGAAAAGTCCATGTCGGCTGCGTCTTCAACAAATTGCGAAATACCTGTCGTAAGTCGGTTTGGCTGACATAATAACGGAGTTAAGGAGGAGGAGAATGTGATAATCGGTGTGACAACAGGTCGAGATTTCCATGAGTACGTGAGCATTCTGTCTGCATTGTCAACCTTTCTTGAGGGAGTAAGTGTAGTCTTCTTCTTTTATGTTTTCGTAGTAGATGATTTTGAGTGTGGTCTATATTTAACTCCTGCAAAGAATTTGTTGTGCTTTTTTTTTCTCTTACCGATGAATATTCTCTTCTTCGTGCGGTATTAATCTTTTTATCTTTCTTTTCTTTAGTTTTTCTTTTCTCTAATTAAGACACCTTTTCGTCCTTATACTTGCTTTATGAATCTCGAGACTCGAATTTTATGACCCAATTTTCGCGTTTTTCAACCCGATACACGCTACTGGAAGCAAAGCTCACCAGTACTCTAAAGACTAAAGGATTTTGCAGAGATGTACTGTACATTGATCAACAGGTACCTGTCTTGTACTATGAGAATGTATGCAAAATACAACGATGAATGACGCATATATAGATATCTAAATTTGTAAATATCACAGAGGTGTAGCTAGAGTGTTTGGAGCCCGGGGACAATATTCATTTTTACGCCCCCCTCCCCCCTCCGCATCAACTCTGAAGCCCATTATTTTCATCAATAAAATCACCATCAACCAATGTAACGCCAACGGCTATTAAAGAGAAGAAAAAAACTAATGCATAGTTGAATATTTGCATCAAAAATTCCACATACAACCCATTTCAAAGCTCATTTTGGCGCTCCCACTAGGCTGGTGCCCGGGGAGATCTGTCTTCCTCTGCCCCCACCTCCAGCCCCAGCTACGCCTCTGAAATATCATTAATAAAATGCAGCTCTCTTGGAGTCAAGATGTATTCTTAAAGCTTTAATAAACTTGTATTCCCAGTTGTGACGCTGAGTGATATATATATATATATATATATATATATATATATATATATATATATATATATATATATATATATATATATATATATATATATATATATATATATATATACGAATATTACAAAATGAAACAAGTTAGGCCTTGAGTTCATCATTTCAACTAATATTTAATAATATTTAATGTTTATTTTACAATCTTTTTCAAAACAAAGTTGTACATTGGAAACATTACAGCAGGAAATTAGGTCAGATTACAAACAAATCTGATTCTCGTTTCTCCTTGCTGTAATGTGGCCTTTCGTGGATGTAGATTATTCAAGTTTAAGAAGGTGAACGTAAAGATTTTAGATACTAAAATGAATGAAAACATTTACACATAGTACACACGCACACAATTGGGAGAGGGTTCACTGTATTGCTTGGAAACAATGGATCAGTGGCTCTTTTTTATGAGAGATTTGGATGACCTTGAAAAAGTTTTTGTTTTGAAACTAATTAATCGATCTATCTAGTAGTTTTTCCTCATCTGAGACCACCATCACTGACATCGTCGATGTCGTTTTTGATCCTTGATGCATCTGATGATGATGATGGCGATGCTTTTGAGTGGGTGTGAGATGGCAGGCTTGATTTCTTTCTCCTTGACAGACAACGATGTCTCTTATTACACCATCATCTCCATATTGTCATATAGAATTTGATGTATGTATAAATGTATGAATGTATATTAGTAATCATACTATACACTGACAATCCCTTTCTGGAAAAATAGACCAGAAAGTGATTGTGACCGTAATGGTGAAAATAAAAGTTAATCCGCCAGTTGGGTTGAGGAAATATGTTGGTACGTCGCTGTCTTTTGAATGTATATGTGTAGTTTTTCAGTCTTCTTGCGATTCCGAAGCGATAAAAGACTCGTGAGAAAAAGTCGAATTGAGCGAAGGGTTGTGGTCACGCTTGCACTCCTTGTGTTTATTTACATTACCGATGACAAGGGGAATTCAGGTAATCAGGGATTTCGCCGTACTTGATTGATAAAACGCCAGACTCCTGTGATCATACAAATATAACATTTATTTTTTTGTTTATTTCACAATTTTCAGAAAGACAATGAATGTCTCTGGGACCCTTGTAATCCTAGTCCTGACTGGCATCACTCTCTCATATCTAGGTCAACAGATTTATACAAGATTCCAGCAATCGTATACAAAAAAGCTACTAGAAGAGTTCGATGCCTTTACAGAACTTAAGGAACACACAAAAGAATTCAATATTCCGGAAGTAATTAAGGTTCGTTATCGGTTTCGGTTAAACTTAAAATCTGTTTTAATTAAACGTATAGTAATTTTTAGCAATTTATTTAAAATATCGAATATATTGATATTGTTCTGTGCAATGACTGTGTGTGTGTGTGTGTGTGTGTGTGTGTGTGTGTGTGTGTGTTATAAACACGCGAATCACATTCTAGCACAAACTGCCCTAGGTCTGATCGGAAATGAAACTACTCTTTCTTACGTTGTCAAGAAGTCAAATCTATTTCGCGTATACATTTTGCTTTAAAAAAACCTACAAAAGCAAACAAAAATATTCAAACAGTAAAAGTGTTTTTTCAGATTAATTTATGATATGCAGTAGCGTGCTAACGGGGTGACGGATAGGGCGCTTGCACCAGGCGCCAGAGGTCTTGGGAAGTCAAAACCCATTTGGGTCATCATTGTCGCCTTGGGCACCATTTACCTTTATTACGACACTGAAAAGGAATGAGGAATGTATTATGTTTATTTTGCTTTTTAATGATGCAATGGTAAGATATTTGGTTTTTGAATATCATTGGGGAATTATGTGCTGCAGATTTAAGTATTGTTTAATTCTATATGAAAAATGGTAATACATCAGTTCTTTTACCTTACTGTTTTCATTGGTAATATTATCTAAATTAAGATTTAACAATGTCAACAGCAAAATAAATATATACATGGCCAAACAAAATTTTAAGATATAAAAGCGGTTTTATAAACTAGAATAAAAGCAAACACATACTTAAAAAAAATGTGACGATGTCAGCAATATCTATGGCGACTTCAATATCAGCTAGATGTACAAGGTTTGATTGGCTGAGAATGTCAACAGTTTAAAAACTATATTTCTGATCAGAAATTGACCAAACTTGTTACATAGTCTCAAGATTGTGATTAATTTAATCACGAGAAAAACGACGCATGTTTATGAGATAATTTTTCATCTAATAGGCTAAGCTTGTTACCATTTGGAAGATTGACATTTGATCTCATATCATTTGCCTTAGGTTTTGTTAACAGCGAGATCTACAAATTACTAATTAGATACTATTGAATTTGGCTGTTACTATTTGGATTAAATGACTATACTTTATTTCGGAGTACAAATTCGATAAGACTGAAATAGGATTACATCATCAATATCTTTGATTAGTTCTTGCATGTCTTTAAAAAGGTCAAATCAAATGATACAGACTTTGATAATTGGATAGATAAGGTTCGTTCTTATATTACTTAGGGTAAGAGGGTAACATGCGATTAAACACACACACACACACACACACACACACACACACACACACACACACACAGTGTTCCTATTATTAGATAAATGGTAAACTTCTATGCTGTGTAAATTATGTGGGTGATATCAGGACCACTTAGGCCTCTTGTTCAAATGACCTGCATGGATATTAAGTTTTTTAATTTTTCTCTGTTAATACGAGTTCAGACCTTTTCATTATTACACTTGGCTCGCCTCCAAATTTTGCTAGAAAAATATCCTGACTATTTAAAAGTAATGCATATGTGAATTTTGAGCGATATTTCAAAAACTGGTGCAACATCTTTAATTTGAAATATTGAGTAAAGCCATTTTGACAGAGAGGATGTCAAACCCCTCAGGTACCATCATCACAAAACGTTTACTCGAATTCATATCTTGCTTGAATATATTTGGAGTAATTAAAAGCAGTGTATGCCATTTTCGGGATAGATTTCCCAGTCTTATTTAACATTTAGTACACAAACGTTTGAAAAAAGTGTTATGACAAAAAGGACCCCCCCCCCCCCGCTTACAGTTCTTCAAGTGATACATTACTAGTAATGAATGTGTCTTCATGCGTTACACAAGCGCATGCGCGGTTATGCTTGCTCTAATTAAAAATTGAACATCCTCTGTTTTTTTTTTCTTTATTCTTCTTTCCCACCGACTCGTCAGCACTGAACATCGTGTGTTCTTTTTTTCTTCATATCCCCACCCGCATCCCCTTCCCACCCTAGGGATGTGGTTCGAAACTTGTTTAGATCAGCTCTTGGTCTATTTGCTGTACGCATTAATACTTCAGTTTAGCACGACATATTATTTCATTTGTTGATGTAACGTTAAACACCAATCATTCAATCCAACCCACATTCTCATCGCAAGCCAGTATTCAAATATGTTAGTATATTTACAATTAATATATTGAGATGTATGGGGTGCCCTGGGAGGGGGTAACACCTCTGGCTGGCTAAGCAGTCGTACTCCTTCAGTAGTAGCTCGCCCATTGTTGTTCCCCACTTGGTACTCAGCTCTCACCTGTGGCTCCAAGAAGCTGTGGCTTGCTCAGCGGCCACATTCTGGAAAACGGCATCGACTGGCCGGCTAAACCATGCTGAGGGCACCCGACGGGTCTTAAATCCTCCGTGAGTTAGGCTTTGTCATCCTCGTGGAAAGACTGGATTCGGCAACCTGCGCGGAGGAACCACCAGCTGGGCAACGGACAGAAAAGCGATTCTCAGCAAAGCACCGTGGAGCGCTAAGAGCATGACGAGACTCGTAGGACGTCATGGTTATCCGCTGCATTCAACTACGTCTCCGTCCGTCTCGACGTTGTCGTGCTGATGGATCCAGATGGTTTTGAGAGAGAGAGAGAGAGAGAGAGAGAGAGAGAGAGAGAGAGAGAGAGAGAGAGAGAGAGAGAGAGTGAGGTCGACAAACTGCGCACCTCTTCCTCTTTTTACAAAAAGTCACCTCGCAAGTTATTCTTGTCATCCACCCATCCCATTTCATCACGCACTAAAGTCCTGTGGCGACACACAAGAGACGAAGCGGCAGGTATGGGTACACTGGCAGCCGTAGCCTAAAACCGGCATACAGGCGGTTCAGGCCATTAGGGTCGTTCACCACTGACATGGAACAACGAGTTCGGCAGCCCCCTGAGCGACTGAGAAGCCATTTACAGAAATGCACTGCTAACCTTCCTAGCATGATGAAAGGGCTAGAAAAGGTGCCCTACCATTGCCTGCTCCAAACGTCCCTAGCTAGCATACCTCAGCTTGCGGGGATCCTACTGCAGCGGTCAAATACAAAAAGAAAAAGATTGTTCATCTCACACTTGGCGCATGTAATGCACGCACCGTACTGGACGTATGCAATGCTGAGAAACCCCAAAGGAGAACCGCCATTATAGGAAAGGAACTTTCCATATACAACGTGGGCATTGCTGCTTTGAGCGAAATCCGTCTTGCATTAGAGGGCGATTTTTGTGAGAGGGGTTCGAGATATAGTTGCTTGATGTGATACACAGCCTCCTTCAAACCTACCTCAACAATCCCAAATTCACCTCTAGGAAAGATGCGTACAACAACATACGCAGAACTGTACAGCAGAAGCTCCGTGATATGCGAGAGACATGGCTGAGCAACAAAGCTGATGAGATCCAGTGCTACGTAGACCAGCAAGACATGAAAAACTTATACAATGCCCTGAAAGAAGTGTACGGACCTACATCCTTTGGATCATCCCCCATTCTCAACGCAGACGGATTCACACTAATTACTGACAAAGAGAAGATTCTTCAACGATGGGATGAAAACTTTGACAGCATCCTGAATCGTCCTTCATCCATCAATGATTAAACCACCAGTCGTCTACCGCATTTACCCATCAACGAAGCACTCGATGACCCTCCAATCTTACTGGAGACACAGAAAGCGATAGGTCAGCTCTCCAGTGGCAAAACACCTGGTTCAGACTCCATCCCAGCTGAAGTTTACAAGGAAGGAGGCACATCCCTGATAGAAAGGCTCTACCAACTGTTTTTTTTTATTCTGATGTGGCAGAAAGAGACGATCACCTAGCAATTCAATGACGCTTCCATTATCCACCCGTATAAGTGCAAAGGAAACCGCCAGGCTTGCGACAGCGATCGGGGTGTATTCTTACTCTCAATTGCAGGAAAGATAGACGCCAGAATCCTACTAAACCGCCTCGCTATGAACATTGACCAGGGACTACTGCCATAAAGCTAGTGTGGATTCTGAAACCAACGTGGGACCATCGACATGGTGTTTGCTGCGAGGCAGCTACAAGAGAAATGTCAAGAGCAAAACAACGACCTTTTCTCCATCTACGTCGACCTGACAAAGGCCTTTGATACTGTCAGCAGAGACGGCTTGTGGATGGTAATCGCCAAGTATAGATGCCCAAGATAACTTATATCCATGGTACAGCATTTCCATAATGGCATGCAGGCACGAATCCAGGACAATGAAGAGACATCGGAGCCATTCCAAGTAATGAGTCAAGCAGGGTTGAGTTCTGGCACCGACACTCTTCAGTCTAGTGTTCTTCGCCATGCTGACTAATGCTTTCAAAGACGGAGAGGTTGGAGTCGGCATCATGTACCATATAGATGGAAAACTATTCAATCACAGGAGGCTTCAACCGGACACCATCAGGGATCTCTTATTTGCTGATGATTTCATGCCCTCATTGCTGGCTCAGAAGCCGACCTGCAATGGAGCATTGAGAAGTTCTCCAGCTCCTGCACAACATTTGGTCTCACCATTAGTACCAAGAAGATTGAAGTCCTGCATCAGTCGGCACATGAAAAGCCCTATGTTGAGCCCAACATCACCTCAGCGGCCAAAACTCAACGTAGTGATCCGCGTCACCTACCTTGGCAGCACACTGTCACAGAGCATCACTATTGATGACGAGGCGAACCTTTGCATTGCCAGAGACAGCGCAAGTTTCGGCAGATTGTATGCCAATGTCTGGAATAAAAGAAGCATTAGCATCCAGACCAAACTAAAGGTCTACGGGGCAGTTGTGCTCCCCGTACTACTTTACGATACGAAACGTGGTCGGTGTACCAACGCCATGCCATGAAACTTAACCACTTTCACGCCACCAGTCTCTGTACACAAAGGCTCCAAGTTGTGCGAATATAGCAGGACAGCAGCTGCAGAACTGAAGAGGCAAGCAGAAAAGCACGTGGCATCAACACTCCTTTAGATGTCCCACTCACCTCCTGTACCTTTTGCAAAAGAACATTCCGTGCATGGGTTGGCCTCATCGGCCACATGCGCACGCACAGAACAGAACCAGCCCCTCCAACCCTAAGATGACTAGAGAGGTCATCGTCGAATCGACAGACGAACAACAACATATCGGAACACGGCGAATAAAAAACTTGAAGTTTATAAATAAGGAGAAATTTTTTGTTTATTCCATTTATATAGTAAACTGAAATATGCACTAATTAATCCATAGTTCATCCACACTATTTGGTTCTAATCATCCTTGAATTTTACTTTGACTAAGTATTGAAATAGTCTCAAGTGACAGATTACCTGATTCTGAAATTCCAACCGTCTTCCATAAATAGTTTTTCGACAATGAGCATATGTTTTATATTTTATTCTGATTTCACCAACTCATATCTCTAGTCTACATGGTACGAATGGTTGTAATACATTCTGTAAAACATGTCATGCGTCCAGACTTTCATTTACCTCAAGGCTTAGTTTCTAAATCGATAGTTTAGGCTAGAAAAGGGTAGGGGGTATATTTTACATTTAAGCTGTGATATGTCAAGAAGTTTGACTTTTATAATCTACCCGTATTACATCAGGGAATGCAAGATCGATCAAATATGGGTTTATCTCCTGATACAAAGAGTTATAGAAGTCCCAACCCGCATACACCAAAATAATATACGTGATTAATCAAATCTCCAGCCTCACCTATCGAACATTGTGTCCGGTTGTTAATAAATTTAAGACAAAATATCAAATCAGATCCCAATAAAGACCAACGTTCATTGACATCTTATAAATTTACTCCTACTTTTGAAATAGATCTTTTCTTGATATGCCTTTTATTGTGAGATCGACATAAGTTCTTTTACAAACTATTTCAAAATTCACATCTTTCTTAAAATTAGTTATTGGCATATTTCTTATTTATCATTATCCATCTCAGGTCACACAACATGTTTATGTTGCCGTAGGATTCGGTCTGGCGAACTCCATTTTGATAGAGGGTCCTGACGGGGCCATTGTCGTGGATGTTATGGAAAGCTATGAAGCCGGAATTGAGGTCATGCGAGCTTTTCGAAACATTACTAAATCCCCTATAAAGGCCCTCATTTATACCCACAACCATGCTGACCATACGTATGGTGCTAAGGTAAGAATGAAAGGACATTTTTGTTTTCAAAACATAATAATCGAAGTTAAGTGAATCATTTTAAAATATTTATTAATGGATCATATTATATCGAAAATGGTGAGTCATATTCCCTATTTCGGGAATTTTACTAAAACGAGAAAATGATGTTCCTAGGCACGAGTTGATTTTTGATGCAGTAAGTAAAGAGAAAGTTTGCACTTTAATTCCATACGAAAATGTAAGCTTATACTTGGTAATAAATCATACATATATATATATTATATATATATATATATATATATATATATATATATATATATATATATATATATATATATATATATATATATATATATATATATAGCAGGCCTTTATTGAAGATCCAGAAAATCCACCTCAAATTTGGGCTCATTATAGTATCGATAAAGAATTTCGGAGAACAGCACTCACAAGCGCGTCAGCTTTCCGGCGAGCTATGCGACAGTTTGGAGTTTTTCTTCCGGAGCGATTGAATTCTGGGATTGGCATCAGGCTACGATACGGGAAAACTGATAATACGCTTTCCATAGTCCATCCCACTCATCTTGTGCATAACAAAGAAACAGATGTCGATATTGCAGGTACGATTTTTAAACTTGATTCGACATATTCTTACGTTTCTTTCTTTCCGCAGTCACCAAACTATTGTTTCTTTGTTCGCTCTTTGTTTCCTCTTTTAGTCATGAAACTGTACTTTAACTGTTTGCTTCATCCACATTAAATGGAATATTTAATACTCTAATAGTGGTAATATTTCATTCATTGTCTGAATTTGTCCTTTGTCAAATATAGAGTGCAGATTTCAAAGTATACACCATCTCTTGTTCGAAATGCAAAAATCAAGGATATGTTAACCATACAATAATATATTGTACAGGTTCATTAACATGGTCAACAACGCTTGAGCATGCAAAGTAAGATAATTTAACCTTATTTACATTGATTTATTTGTAGATAACTTGTGTAATTGCATCTTCGCAAGCCAATTTTCCGTTATGTTAACCCTATCTGCACCTTGGCGGATCGATCAGATATTTAGTGCTTTGTCCTAGCGACATCTTTAAGATTCCTTGAATTGTCTAAATATATTTTTTTGGTCTGACACAAAGAATATTAGGCAAATACCCGATGTTCGTTGCTAAGTAACCATGTGTTTTCAGTAATAAATAAACAATATAGTTTTATGGTTTTCGATAAAACAAGTATTCAAATACATCGCTCGATTTTGAGGAGATTGTTAAGACATGGTTAGATTTTTTTTTTCTCAAAAAGGCACCAAACAAACGGTCTTGTAAAGCACATAATTATAAGTGCGTTTGAGTTTATTATTGGAGTCTGTATTAGAAACCAAAAACATGCCATTTTATATCCTTTTTGGAGTACATCATTATAAATCATTTAAGAAATTATAAACATATAATTGGGGAGGATATTTAGGCACATAATTAGAAACCATTACAAATACTCAAAATCATTAAAACTCATTAGAAACGCTATAAACATATCATCTGAGAGGCTATTTGAGAGTGCCATTAAAACTCATTAGAAACGCTATAAACATATCATCTGAGAGGCTATTTGAGAGTGCCATTGAAACTCATTAGAAACGCTGTAAAGATATCATCTGAGAGGCTATTTGAGAGTGCCATTGAAACTCATTAGAAACGCTATAAACATATCAACTGAGAGGCTATTTGAGAGTGCCATTAAAACTCATTAGAAACGTAAACATATCTGAGAGGCTATTTGAGAGTGCCATTAAAACTCATTAGAAACGCTATAAACATATCATCTGAGAGGCTATTTGAGAGTGCCATTAAAACTCATTAGAGACGCTATAAACATATCATCTGAAAGGCTATTTGAGAGTGCCATTGAAACTCATTAGAAACGCTATAAACATATCAACTGAGAGGCTATTTGAGAGTGCCATTAAAACTCATTAGAAACGTAAACATATCATCTGAGAGGCTATTTGAGAGTGCCATTAAAACTCATTAGAAACGCTATAAACATATCATCTGAAAGGCTATTTGAGAGTGCCATTAAAACTCATTAGAGACGCTATAAACATATCATCTGAGAGGCTATTTGAGAGTGCCATTAAAACTCATTAGAAACGTAAACATATCACTGGATAGGCTAGACAAAAACAATCGATAACATTAGACATAATGAAAACACAAAACAACATATCATTATAAAAAAATATTGCAACACTATGGCCATATAATTTGAGAGATTATTTGAGCAAGCTATTTTGGCGCAGTTATCCAGGTTAGCATGAATGGCAGCATATATGCTATTTGGTATTGTTCGGGCTGCGCCAGAACATACAACATGTCATTGTTATAACTTGTATGTTTTCTGGTTAATCAAGTTGTAAGTCACAGTGATATTGTTTTCTCCATCAATCACTGCGTTAACCCTTTTGTTTTATTTTTCTTTGTCCAAGGCATACGTATGCGATTAATACATATTCCTGGTGAAACGGATGATCAGATTGGCGTGTGGCTTCCTAACGATAAGACGCTGCTTTGTGCAGACGACATATACAAAGCTTTTCCAAATCTCTACGCAATTCGTGGAACACCGTCTCGTGACCTTATGCAATGGGTGTCTACATTAGATCTAATGTTGGATCTTCATCCGGAGTATCTTGTACCCAGTCACACAAGACCGCTTTCAGGAGCTTCCCACATCCAAGAAACACTTACAGTCTACAGAGATGCGATACAGTATGTTCATGACCAGACAGTTCGCTTAATTAACGCAGGGATGGCACCTGACGATATAGCACAATCTATTCGTCTTCCAGAGAATTTAGCGACACATCCATACTTGAAGGAATTTTATGGAACAGTGGGTTGGTCTGCAAAAGCAGTTTTTTCAAATTATATTGGATGGTTTAGTGGCGATCCAGTTGACCTTCAACCTTTGACATTCAAGGAAAGGTCAATACGATTACTAAACCTCCTTGGTGGTCCTGAAAGAGTAGTTCAAGAGTCCAGAGCTGCCATAGAAAGAAAAGATTTTCAGTGGGCTTTGGAGCTTTCTAGCTACATATTGTCCCAGGACAAAGGCAACCCGGATGCCAAAAAAGTCAAGGTGGAAGCTTTAACTTCTTTGGCATCGCGCCACTCCAGTGCCAATGGCAGAAACTATTATCTCACGTGCGCCTACGAAGAAGTAACAGGTATTAATATATATATAACAAAAGAAATGCGAGAAATGGCTATATCATCTTCTCCTCTTCATAAGCTGTTCAGTGTCTTTTCTGTGAGGTTTAAAGCCGACCAATGCTCAAACAAAAACGAGACTTTAGTATTTCGATTTACTGATACAGACAAAGTGTTTTCTGTGCAAATACGGAACTCGGTTGCGATTGTGAGAGAATCCGATGTTAGAAATGGTGCCGATATTGAGGTGACGTTGACAGAAACAATTTGGAAACAAATTCTGACAGGTGGTGCTAGCGCAGTTATGTCTCTTGCAAACGGTTCTATTTCTGTAAAAGGAGGTATTTTAAAGTTTTCATCATTTATGAACTGTTTTGATAGAGATTGAACATGTGATCAAACATCTTTCGTTCAAGGACACAAAGTAATTTTGTAAAGAGCAATTTCACTTTGTACCCTATGAAAATAACGTTTTCAGTGGAGAGCAATTGAGAGACAACACATATCATGGGAGTAACATACATGTGGCTTGTACAATTGAGAATGTGAGCCTGTTTTGTGGTTTTAGTGTATTTTTTTTTCTACCTAATATTTGAATTTGGTTTAGACGTCAAGCTTCTAAATGGAAGTGTGTGCGTGTGTGTCTGTATGAATATGCAAAATTACTCATGGAACAATGTTACAGATGGCTTGCTGCTGTTGATATGTACTGATATACTTAAGAATTTGATAATAGTTGCAAACAGCAAGCATAATTGTAACAATTTTTTAAATATAATTTTCATAGCGTATAAAACTATCTTCGGAATCAAAAAGAAAATTAAAAAGTGCCAAATTGGTGATTCCTCGTCTTTAAACTCGTTATTCGGGCAGGCACGAATATTTTTTATGAAGCACCGTGCAAACCAATTCTGATTACTATTCTTTTCTTTTGTTATTGACATACTAGTATATTACTTTATATATATCTTATTATAATCAATTGTCATAACTTTTCCGAGATAAAAAAAAAACATACTTTACGGAAAATTGACTGTCTTTAGCATTTGATCACTTTCCGTGTCCCGTGTGGGCTGTTTAAATATATTACATATTGTGAGAACGTTAT
The DNA here is from genome assembly GCA_029339505.1 of Unio delphinus. NCBI lineage: Eukaryota > Metazoa > Mollusca > Bivalvia > Unionida > Unionidae > Unio > Unio delphinus. Next base: position 6,970,346 of record JAQISU010000226.1, on the reverse strand, counting down.
GATCTGGTTTCATCCCATACTTCTAATTATCCTCTTCCTTGCTCGTGGTATTGTTATAAAAATAAATATTTTTAATATATATATACCACAGTGAAATTAATAATGACAATGGCTAAAAAAGTTTATTTATCTTCTGATTAATTTGTTTATTCATTATAAGAAGTGTATTGTTTTCGAGCTCAGCGATCAAAATGTGTATTCTACCAAAGCTTGCATGCTTAAAACTGACATACCTACCTACTTTATATTTAAAATTTAGGAAGGGTTTGTGTCTTATTCTGTTCGAATGCTTAATCACATCATAATGCACAGGGAAAAATAAAATCAATTGGAAAAACAGACATGCTGAATAGACACAAGCATTGCACGAGTTTTATGATTTACAGTACTGCACGTACTTATATACTATTGATGGCAAACGTGGTGAAATTGTCCATAATAAATAACTTCTAATAACGAAAAGGTAATAATCGATCCAAAACATTTACAAGCCCCTACCATGAGTTTTAAATAGTGGTATCCTCATTTGTTTTGCCTTTGAATTCGTCTTTTCCCCGGTGCCATGTAAGTCTGAATACTTTGCAATAATTTCCTGACAAGAATTGAAATGCTGCCTTCTTCCCACCCATCACCAAGTAATGACACGTGATCGATACTAAACACTTAAATCCATAATGCAAGTCGATGCACGGACGTCTGCGATAATATGTGATAAATCAAATGAACCATTGCTGACTGCGATAAGCCTTTAAAGAAAAAAAAACACAGCACGTGCCAGCTACTTCCAGTTTCCTCTAATGATATGCATATGCACCACTTTCTTTCTTGGGCGTGCACTGTATGAACCCAAATCATAAAAAAGTTCAGTTCACGATAGATACGACTCATTCTATAAGAAAATGGCAATTTCACCATTGTTGTTGTCGTTTTAGGGCTTAATGCCATTTTCAGCACAAGATGGACTGACTATACATGGCGACCCGTATAAATAGGGAATGAAGAACTCAGGACAACCCTGGAAAGAACAACCGACCCACAAGAAACTACTTGCTAGCTTTTCACATACCCACATTGGCCGAATCCTAGACTAGAACTTACGTAGACACAGGTGAGATGATAGTGATTCGTAACGGTGAGAGTTTTAGACCCCTATGCCACTCGGGCCCTGCGCATTTCACCATATTTCCCGTGTTCTGCAGACACGAATTAATTATTGTTTTCTACACACGTGCAACAGCAGAACTCATACTTTGATTAGACATTTACTATGTACTCTACACGTGCATTCAGAGTATGCTGACTATGTTGCAGCGGAAAGCAAATAATTCTAAAAATTCAAAAGAAAGTTTTGGTATTGAGAATACAATTTATTTCAAATTTAAAAGATTATTTTACACTCTACAGTTCCTTTCTTGCAAATTCCGAAACTAGTTTTCACCACCAAACACTCGCTTTTCAGGAGCAATCATTATTTATATTAGTTCAAGCTTTGTAACCATTGGAGTTCCAGAATGTGCACTAGTCTGACATATAATCATTTATTTCTTCGCTTGACGGGGTCTGGAAATGTATGAGCGACCAGCCCTTAGTCCCAATATTTGTTTTTCTATGTTATATTTGTACACACCTTTAAGAGTACTGGCCATAATCTAAACCATTCTATTTGCGAAAAGATACGCGTGTTTCTCCTAAATAACTATTTCAATGAGCAGAACTGTATTTTAAATTACTGCGTCTTTCACATTTGCTGTTGAAATTGCAAATATCACGTTCATTCATGTGCTTTTTTACAAGTTTCTTTCTTGACTCTGTGAACCTTTCCACATTACTAACTTTATCATCTACACTTTAAAATGAACGATACAACTTGTTTAGTTCATTTACAAACAAATGTAATCAACCAAAACCTAAATCGTCAACTACGTAAGTGTATATGGTCTGTTTACAAAGTAGTTTCTAATACACTATACTCATTTTAGTCACATGTGTAGTACACGTGCATGCAGTATCAAGGTGATCAGTATCGTAAGTTACTGCACTAGTCTGACAAAGTAAAGACAACGGACACATAAATGAGCATATAAATAAAATGCGCTAAGGCACAATATTTAGTTCAATATAGTTCCCATTTTTTTTTAATAATAAGTATTTAATTTGGTAAAAATCTTACCATGTGACACTTGAAACTAGAAGTTGCTAGATCAAAACACAACAAAGTGTGTGTGTGTGTGTGTGTGTGTGTGTGTGTGTGTGTGTGAGAGAGAGAGAGAGAGAGAGAGAGAGAGAGAGAGAGAGAGAGAGAGATTAGGATGGTTAACGTAGCTTTAACAGTTTTCAGTCATATCGCTACGATGTCTGCAGTGAGGCAGTTTATAGTGATGTCTAACACGGGGCATCATGCCGCAGACATGTAGCATGATGTCCCACCCAACAACATTATCCTGACACCAGGCCGACCAGTCCTAACACTAACATCTTTTTGCTGAGCGCCAAGCGAGGCAGTTGTTAGTACCATTTTTGTAAGCCATTTGTATGATTCAGCCAGGCATCGAACCCACGAACCTCCCGCATCCGCGTCGGTAGATCTAACCACTAGGCCACCGGAGTGATTGAACACAACAAAGGAACTACGTATGTATTTATGCACCCTTCTGGTGTACTTTTAACAATATTGATAAACAGTATATATATATATATATATATATATATATATATATATATATATATATATATATATATATATATATATATATATATATATATATATATATATATATATTGAACTTCGCATTTCGCAAGATTTAATATGACTTAATTGATACTGTACAATATCATTTTCAATGCTTAAATAACTGTGCTGCAACGAAAGGTATTAAGATACTGTAACATAGTACACATGTTCTCGGGACCAACACTTATCAATATATGTCGTGGTGTTACTGTGTCATTTATATACGCATTTTAATACATGCTGATTATCTTGGCCCACACATATTCCTATTCCTCATCTAGTAACCACAAGAATGTCGCCTTTGTGTGCATTTTCGGCGTCATCTCCAACGCAAAGGTTCAAGGTTACAGAACTAACAAAACCCGTGTGTAATTTATGGAAATCTTTGAGGGATTTTTATTGCATTTATTACGGTGAATATTTCTAGAGAACGGAAGCGAATTTTTCTAAAAATGTCCCCAAATTTTTTAATTTCAGTCATCCTCCACCTTCCCTATGATTGTTCAACGTTTCTTTATACAGCGCATTAGTCACAAAAAACGGCGGAATGGATTTTTACAATACAACTGCACGTGGATAGTTAAGCTGAGTGTTACTTATTATCTTAATCATTTTCATTTCGAGATAAGTCGAATTTAGTATATAGATAGTTATGGACGAGACCTTACCGCTCCGGTGGCCTAGTGGAAGCGCGAGGTCGTGGTTGGAAACATTACAATACAACTGCACGTGGAAAGTTAAGCTGTGTGGTTACTTATTACCCTAATCATTTTCTTTTCGAGTTAAGTCGAATTTAATACATGTATGTAGATAGTTGTGGACGTAACCTTACCGCTCCGGTGGCCTAGTAGTTAGAGTGTCCGCAGCGGAAGCTGGAGGTCGTGGGTTCAATGCCCGGCCGAGTCATACTAAAGACTTACAAAAAGGGTACTAACAGCTGCTTCGCTTGACGCTCAGCGTTAAAAATTTAGTGTTCGGACTGGTTGGCCTGGTGTCAGAGTAATGTGACTGTGTGGGACATCATGCTACATGTCTGCGGTATGATGCCCCAGTGCTATAAACTGCCTCACGGCAGACATCATAGCGATATGACTAAAACAATTGTTAAAGCTACGTTAAAAATCCTAATCAGAAAAACAAACAAACAAATGGAGGAGACCTTGACTGAGCTGACTTCATCATTTGACGTCAACATTTCTCAGAAAGTAAAATATTGAATATTAACTAAAATGTGTTTCCGTTAATGTGGTAGCATTTCAAAAGACACGAAACAGTTGTAAAGATTTCGATATCCAGAAGAGAAGGCGTGGTTATTTTGGTTCGGAATACTTTTCATTTAGGAGGATACGGTGATGGTTTCACTGGGTACATTATACTCTGGTCGTTATTTTTGTACGCAATAACGGAGGATTGCCAAATAAACTTTGGTTACAAGTCCACAAAAGAAGGAGTCTGGAACTCTTTGTGTGTGTGTGAGAGAGAGAGAAAGAGAGAGAGAGAGAGACAGAGACAGAGAGAGAGAGAGAGAGACAGAGACAGACAGAGACAGATAAGAGAGACAGACAGAAATAGTGATACAGAGAGAGAGAGAGAGAGAGAGAGAGAGAGAGAGAGAGAGAGAGAGACAGACAGACAGACAGACAGACAGAGAGCAGAAAAACATATTTACACCAGAAGCAAATTGTGATTCTTCTTCTTCTTTTTCTTCTTCTTCTTCTTCTTCTTCTTCTTCTTCTTCTTCTTCTTATTATTATTATTATTATGGAAACTCATTTGGGATCACAGCCAGGATTGGTTTTTGAAGGATAAATATGCTAGTCTCCATGGTCTCCATTATTTGTATGCAAATCTTTTAATTGGAGGGAGGGGGAATAACACATTGAAAGTGCAAATAGCTATTAAAGAAAAGGAAAATGTAAAATAAAAAATAGACTTGTACAATAAAAGCTTTTGGCACGGACACTAATGAAAATAACTTCTGTTACGGACACTGATCGTCGAAAATATAGATATACATGAAATAAAAACAAGGTTCAGCTCTTTTCCTTGACATTGTGTAATATATGTTGAAATGTTTCGAGGAAAAGGAAGAAAGTTCAATTGGATACATTTAAGGCTAATAAGGATTGAGGATTAATGAAACATTCTTCTAAGAAAACAAGTAATAGTATTTGCAGCAAGTACATTTGATTATTATTATTATTATTATTATTATTATTATTATTATTATTATTATTATCAGTATTATTATTGTTATTATTATTATTATTATTATTATTATTATTATTATTATCGAATTGATAACTACTTTACATATTGTTGCAACTCAGAAATTTCGACAATGAATTTAGTACTTTATTCGAAGAGATTAGACGAACAAATCTGTCGTAATTTATCCATAGTGTGTTTAGTACAGAAGTCACACGCACGCACGCACACACACACACACACACACACACACACACACACACACACACACACACACACATTGATAAATTTATTGAGCACACTAATTAAGTAGTTTAATTATTTAAAGTAATATATCTTTAATTTATTTCAAGCAGAGTATCCAATTCTGTCCCAGAAGTCGCAATAAGGTTTCCTGAAATTTTCAACTATCTTATTTTCCGGCGTCATGAAGTACATAACCTTCTGTGCCTGACCCTGACTGTATGTAGGCCACACCTTTCCTCCTGTATGTATACCCTTATTTGGATCAGATGTCGCTGCAAAATTTGACCAATAATTAATCATGGATTCAGACAGTGCTTCTTCATCACTCGTCAGACTATATCCACCCTGTCGCGCTGTGTGAAAAACGTATATAAGTTCCGAGCCATGACACACATGGTGGTCGCAAGCAGTAAAGTTTTCCCACCCACCACTGAAAGAAAACGCATGGTCGAACTCATATCTAAACGCAGGATTTTTGTTGAATTTAGCGACATTGTCCACGGCGTATCTTGCAGAACAAGTAAAAATAAAATCTGTTCCAATTTGTACCAGGTCATCCCTGGCATCGGTTTTGTTCACCATTGGATATTTATCTATAATTTGTAAATAATGAGCAGGATATGTCGCAAGAAGGATGGCTGCCGCCGTAGAACTTTTGACTGACTTTGTCCATGCTTCATATACATAAATTCGAGCCTCTTCTGTGACAGTCCCTAGCATGATTGGAATGTCTCTAAACTTGCCCTCATGCAGTGCATCAATCGGTTCCATATGAACCTCGTCTCCGTCTACACGCGGTCCTAAAGGTTCAAACAATTCCAAAAGTTTCAAAGACGTAAATTTTGACCTTGCTAGAGTCTGAGCAATCACTATTTCTTCTGCAGTTTTAGATCGGAGACATTTGGCGTCACGGAGTTGACAGTTAAGCAGATCAGCGATGGTATCAGCTAGCACCAAAGCGTCCACCGTCTTCTTAAATGGTATGGCTATAGGGGCGCTCTCGACTATGGCCTTTTGGAAATATGGATCACTTTTGCTTGACATCAGATGGATAAGGGTTGACTGGGCACCGGCACTTTGTCCGAAAAGTGTCACCTTAAAATAGAAAACACAATAGTCTTCCTGTACCTAACATATCACGAAACCATGCATTTGTCAAGAGATCGGACGTTATCATTGTATAGCTTGTCATTAGCATATGATTATCTCAGTTAAAGTTAGGAAAGGGGCAGAAGTGTGCCTTTAAAGTATGTTGAAAAATGCCTAGATTACACTAAGACTTGATAGTTTCCACAACAGTTTCATTATGCGTGTAGGGGTTCCTTCTCACCATTATCATAGAACACCAACGTAATCGAAAGCTGTTTTATCGCGACTGAATTTATCACCATATGTAATCTCCTTCAATCAGGGATGTTATATTGTGATGCGATGAAACAAGTGGTCAAATAGTTTTTTTCATATAACTGAGAAATAGTGGCAAACAAATCTCAACCAAGATTAAAGTGAGAGGACAGGAACTGGAAACAATGGGGCAATACAAATATATTGGTTCCATAATCACCGACGAGAGATCAAGAACAGAAATTTTGTCATGAGCAGCACAATATATTGGTTCCATAATCACCGACGAGAAATCAAGAACAGAAATTTTGTCATGAGCAGCACAAACAACGGCAGCTATGTCAAAGCTAAGACCCATCTGGAGAGACAAGAATATCTGTCTGAAAACTAAAATCAGACTATTGAGAGCACTAGTCATCTCAATCTTTCTGTATTCATGTGAGGCCTGGACCCTGACAGCAGAATTACAACGAAGAATCCAGGCACTTGAAATGCGATGCTACAGAACAATCCTTGGCATCTCTTTCATGGACCACATCACAAATGAAGAAGTGCGTAACATCATCAGGCACAAAGTAGGCCATTACGAAAACCTCCTCACCACTGTCAAAATAAGAAAGCTGAAATAGTATGGCCGTGTCACTAGAGCTAACAGTCTGCAGGATAGTGTCCAAGGTGGTATAAGGAGAGGTAGACAGAGAAAAAAGTGGACTGACAACATTACAGAATGGACCAGGAAAATGTTTTGCAGAGACAAAGGCATTGGCACATGATCGATACAAGTGGAGGGAACTGGTCAGAGTATTATTTTTTCGAACTTTAAAAAAAATATTGTTTACAGGTTACTGCTATCAATTGTATGTCGTCTCTGCCTTGTACATATTTGTTCTGAGAAGTACTTAACACATTCGGTCCTTTGCTTGATTAAATAGCTTTAAATACATTTTATCTTATATTTCGAATTAGTAGCTAGACACGAGTTAAACAAGTTTATTTAATGGAATTAGAGTGACACCGAGTATATAAACGAAAATTACCCTTAACATGTACACTCAAATAACATGACTATTTTAAATACCATTTCATATGTCTTTCCCTACGTTGTTTGTTTGTTTGTTTGATTAGGATTTGTAACGTAGCTTAAAAAGAATTTCAGTCATATCGTTACGACGTCTGCAGTGATGCAGTTTATAGTGATGTCTAGGACTGGGGCATCATGCCAAAGACGTAGCATGATGTCCCACCCAGTCACATTATCCTGACACCAGGCCGACCAGTCCTTACACTAACCACTTAATGCTGAGCGCCAAGCGAGGTAGCTGTTAGCACCATTTTTGAAAGTCTCTGGGATGACTCAGCTGGGGATTGAACCCACGACCTCCCGATTCCACGGCGGACGCTCTAACCACTAATCCACTTAAGCAGTTAATCCCTTACGTAAGTTTGACATGAGATCCTACTGACCTAACCCAGACAAATCTAGAAAATAATACCTACAGTTGAAGGATCGCCACCAAAGTTGCGGATGTTCTGGTTGACCCAGATAAGGGCGTGTCTCTGATCCATGATGCCATAGTTACCACGGATATCGTCTGGTCCCGACCCCGTGTAAAGAAACCCCAAGGCACCTAAAATGGCAAAAGGTAATGTATGGGTCACCAGAGGCAACATATAATTTTAATTCATTGCAATTATTCATTTCAAAGATTTCAGTATCTGTTTATGGACAAATACAAAATTAAAATACAAGAAAAATGTGGTTGGTTTTAAAAAAGTACCAGTAGAAAGCATTAGATACCAATAAATAAGAACTTGTGTCATCCTACACCGCTTCCTTTAGATGTTCTTGATTATGTAAACGACATAACGATCAAGTTACTGACAAATCATTTATTAAAACTGCCTTTTTCCTGTAAACTAAATTTTTAGGTTACTGACATAAAATAAATAAAGTAAACATTTGCAGTTGCAGTCTGCATGAGTATTATTCATTCATGTCTAAAAATGAAACATCCCGTATCTGAACATGACTGTTTAAAATATGTTTTTCTAAGATTATTCGCACCGTTACAAAATCTAACGAATAGGCCCCTAATTCACCTTTGCTTCCAAAAATTTTGGGATATTGACTTGCCAGTTTTGTCCAGCAATGTCTCCTTAATGCATAATATGAAATGGAGTCACATGGTTAATGAAGCGCATGTAGGTGCAATGACTGCGACTGTCATTTATATGTAGTGCTATTTTTATCATTTTCGGAAAGACCCGTGTGTGTTCCGATTGATCGTCACTGAAACCCGAATACTCCTGAAACTTTATCAGCAAAAAATTCAGAGGAGCTGAAAAGCGCCAGTTACAAATATTACACTTCCGGTGTACCTATGTAACGGAAAATTTTCATTCTAGTAAAAAAAAAAATAACGTTAAGAATATCTTAAACGTTCTATGAGTCTGTCCACATTCTGATTTTAGTTACATAATCTATTAGTTTTCAAACTTGAAGCCTGAACTTAAGTTTCGTATTGAAATATAAGGACATCATAACGCAGGTATATTTGTATCCAAGGTTAATACAGACAATGTGACGAGTAGGGTAAACACATAAGTAAAGTGTCTTTCTAATTTCATTTTTAACGAGTCTCGTTTTAAAAAAAATGAGAAATCTTTTTTAATATAGCTTTAGATGATATTTTATACTTATATAAAATATATAAAGTATGCAAGAAAAAAATATGCAGACCCATTCTGTAGTCAAAATTGACTAAAATGACTCCTGACTGCTTGACAAAGTCTTCTCCATCATACAATGGCGAGACAGCGCTCAACTGAATAAAATTCCCTCCGTGAATAAAAACCATGACCGGAAGCTTTGATTGTGCAGTCGCACCTAATGGGACCCATATATTTAGAAAAAGACAGCTCTCTGAAGTCTGCAAAATAAAAATAATTGAAATATAAATGTAAGCGATTAATATTTATGTCTTGGATTTCTTTACTTATCACCATTGAACAGTGAACATTTGAAATGGAGTAACCAAGTAATCCGCAATATATCGTTTTCTTCACTGGGTTACTCATAACTAATGTAATTTTAATAGATAAATGTGCCTGAAATAAATAATCCTTCACGTGAAAAAAATTGGTCTCTCTTTGTTAAAAGGAGGTGATTGAACATTTGAACAAAATTCAGAAAACTGTTAATGATTTAAAATAAAACGGTCTGCAAGTTTTTACGGTTAAGCTGGTTAAAATTTTTGTTTTCATAGGGTCCAACCTAAGAATGTCTGCCATTGACATAAGATTATAGTTGCCTTTCCTGAGTATTTTACCTTTAAATCAGTGTCGAAATGGCTGATTATCTTGTTAACATGCTTTTAATTTGGAGATCTTGTGGAATGTACTGTCTTCATCATCGTCTGCTTGTGTGTTATCTTAATCCTTAAGGTTATATTGGTAAACAAAATCTACACAGGTTAACACACAGATAGATCATTATTCCATTGAAGGTCTTACCTGGTTTGGACAAATGTAGGAAGGGTTCATGGAAGCACAGTGATACTGTGGACAAGCGGGCATTTTCTCTGTAGCATTGTAAATTCTGGGTGCCCAGGAAGCTGGCGGTATCGGTGGCTTCCATCTGTATTTTTGAAAAAGTTTGAGAACACATTTCTATCTAACAACGTAACTTTACGATGGTGAATTTGATGTTCTGATATAGTAGTCTGTTTTGTGGGTTAAGGTAATTAAAACAAATTCTTGGGAACAGCTCCAAGGTTCATATTTTCCGTTTACCTGGATGTCCACATTATCGGTACAAAAAGACTAAGTATTAAGTTTAAGTATATGGCTTTGTGCCATGAACTCGTCACGCAATTCTACAAGGAAAATATTGACGTTTTTCATTTTCGTTGGATTAAATCGATTTACTACAGGGTGAGAGTTACATCACAAGAAGTAAGATTTTATTAATATCTATCTGTATTCATTTTATAGACTTTTAGTTTCTTAGAAAATACTTATTTTGAATGTGTGCGTATTTTTATGAGTAGTTATGGTGAAGGTGACCGCTCTCTTTCAGGTTTTGACATCGAGAAAATGGATTGTTTTCTTCAAGCAAAATTATATTTCTTATCAACGACATATATGTTTGTCAACTAAAAACAAGGAGCAGTTGGATTAGCACAAAGTGCAAAGTATTCTTGTTTGTTTGATTAGGATTTTTAACGTAGCTTTAACAATTTTTCAGTCATATCGCTACGATGTCTGCAGTGAGGCAGTTTATAGTGATGTCTAGCACTGATACATCATGCCGCAGACATGTAGCATGATGTCTCACCCAGTCACATTATCTTGACACCAGGCTGACCAGTCCTAACACTAACCTCTTTATGCTGAGCGTCAAGCGAAGCAGCTGTTAGTACCATTTTTGTAAGTCTTTGGTATGACTCGGCCGGGGATCGAACCGACGAGCAAAGTATTCTTGTAAGCGATAAGACTTTTTTTCACGAAAATTAATTTTGTTTTCTCCACCAATCAAAAATAAAATAGTTGATGCACAAGCTCCATCGTTGGTGTACAATTTTAACAAACAAATAAAAAGATGTCGTCTTCACTCGGAATGTATGAACCAAAATTTTGTTTTGATACCTTAGTTAGAAAGACAAAAAGATATGAAAGTGAAATAATTATTAATTCAAGTTTTAACAGTCCCGGACAGGTCGAAAATTGCCTCATGAAAATATAGAATTCTCAATAATATACGAGGCTTTTAGGGAAGTGGGCTTAACCGATCAATATATTAGTATTATTGCAAAAACAAAGTACCGTCTGATTTCCAATATACCGACAGTGTTCATGCGATAACTCTAAACTGCACTGTAATGTAAAATTAACAAAATATCATTTCTATCAGAACACTTGATGTGTCGCACCTCTAAAATTAATAATATCAGATAATCCGTATCCCCCATATCACCGGGAAGGGGTCTTATCAAACAGATTTGTATATCCAGTGTGCGTGCACGTGTGTGTGTGTGTGTGTGTGTGTGAGAGAGAGAGAGAGAGAGAGAGAGAGAGAGAGAGAGAGAGAGAGAGAGAGAGAGAGGAGGGGGGAGGTGGGTACCTTAGATCCCCTATGGGTGGAGCTGCATATGGTATACCATAAAACACCTGACTTCTTTCCGTCACAAATCCTCTCACCGTGCCATAATTCGTCTGAACAGTCACATCTCCTTCCACAAAAAAATAAGACCAGAGCGAGATTGCTACGTATACTAAACAATTACACCTAATCATTTCTTTTGAAATTATAAATAATGAAGCAGATATTGATTGTAACGGATGGTGAATTAATGGTCATCTAAGTAAGCTTGAGTAAGCTTGTTTGATATTAAGTGTATTTCGTACACAACTAACGTGTACGTTATACCAGTAAACCTTGACATTTTTGTTATTATCTCATACAAATATCACGGGACTGCGGTACAAATTTCGGTCAGTAGTCTACCGTCTTATCTGATTAGGCTCTATTCAGTTATCTGTTGACCTATTAATGCATTGATATTTATTATTCTTCAGTCATTATACGGTAGGCTGCTTTGTACGTTCTCATATGTGATTTAAGTTATACTTTAAATAGAAATAGAATTATGTTGGAAGTAGAAACGGTCTTTTTACAGCAGTTTGTACCACACCATTCATGATTATAGCGATTGTGCTCCGTCTTAATCAGTTATTAACAGTTGAGACCCTCCTCGAACACTGTCGCGCGCAGAGTGCGCCTATTCACAGAATATGAACACAAACGCGTTTAACATTATTGTATTTATCTAGTAAATGTTTAGTGAACATTTAAAAGAAAAGTCCTTAATAAATTAATAAACTAATACTCAGAGTTTTTCTATTTTCAAGAAAATGAACATAATATGCAATGCATTTATGCAGCGATACAAGAAATGTTTGTCTTGCAAAATGGGACTAACTTGTACCTGTTTTTGTTTTGCGGGTTACTATCGCGATATATATTGTTGTTGTTGTTTTAGAGCTTAACGCCATTTTTAAGCACACGATAGGCAATACATGGCGGCCAGTATTATTGGTGGAGGAAGAACCCGGGAAACCCCCTCCCCCCAGAAAGAACCACCAACCCACGAGAAGCTACTGGCAAGTTTTCTCACATAACTACATTAGCCGAAATTTAGACTCGAACCGACGCAGACAGAGGTTAGTCTGGTTCGCTGACCGCTCTCCACTCCGTTACTCTTCGTTATGAGGGTCAGGTAACAGGGATTATGGACGTTTCGCCCCATGGACGTTTCGGCCCAGGACATTTCGCCCCACTTCAATGGACATTTCGCCCCACCTGGTACATGGACGTTTCGCCCCATGGACGTTTCGGCCCATGGACATTTCGCCCCACGTCAAGGGAAATATCGGACATTTATAGAAATTCATCAGCATTTCACCACTGTCTTCATTTTAATTTAGGGGCCTACCGTTAAGATTTCATACCCCAACCTCTCTCTCTCTCTCTCTCTCTCTCTCTCTCTCTCTCTCTCTCTCTCTCTCTCATATTTCAATTACATTCAGTGTGCCGTTATATCAAACAATATTTTCCCCTTTTTCTTCATTTATGTAATAAGACTGATCAGAAAATTAATCTATCGTTTACAGTGATAATTTTCTATACTGCAGTACTTTTATTTTCGCTGTTACACAAACTGATAAAGACCGCTTCGATGGTTTAGTGGTTAGAGCGTCCACCGCGGAAGCGGGAGATCGTAGGTTCGATCCCCGGCCGAGTCGTACCAAAGTGTGCAGTGTGGCAGTTTATAGTGATTCTAGCATTGGGTCATCATGCCGCAGACATGTAGCATGATGCCCTACTCAGTTACATTATTCTGACACCAGACCGACCAGTCCTAACACTAATGCTGAGCGCCAAACGAGGCAGCTGTAAGTACCATTTTTATGTCTTTTGTTATGACTCATCCGTGGATAACACCAACGACCTCCCGCATCATAGGCGGATGCCCAAACCATTAGGCCACAGGATCGGTCCACCATAAATATGACGTTTTAAACATATTATATCCTATTTGTTGTTGTTTCTCTTCCACATAATAGCTTATTTATTTAAAAATGTTAAAGTTTAGTAATTTTTTTTCATGATCGGATTAGTTTGCTGAATATCTCTTGCGATTTATTGGCATTGTTACTACTTAATAATATTTTTTAAACAGAATATTATGGTAACATTTGCCTCATTTCAAATGGTAAGCATTGCAGTATTTTGTTATCGTTAATCGATCGAATTCGGTATGTGTTTTTCTTCAAGTTTGAAAATGTACACTTTACTCTTAGTTATCCCAAAAATAGTGTTTCATCGTCTTGTTCTTTTTCACGCTCGAGTGATTCTTTATTTTCAGTCATCGAACTGAATGAGGGGCGAGTAATACAAAATTTTAATTAACAATACAGAGATATAAAAACTGGTTTCAGACATTTATTTTCTAAATATTAAGCATGTATTTGCATGTTTAAATCAACACACATCACTAATCAAGGTTACATCTCATGACAGGGTAGAAGTGTCAAATTATGATGTGCAAACTTGTACTTTTAAACAGTAACTATCTTTGATTTTCTCTCTTTTTTTAAAAATGCATTGAAGTAAAGCACCAGATAATGGTTAACTGGCGTTAAATTAAATTTATTCCTTTCCCGAAACCTAAAAAACTAGGATGTTTAAAGACTTGTGGTCGCCTGCACAACATCTAAACAAGAACACAATTGATGGCAATTACCACTCGTTTCTTTGCACCCATAAACAAGTGTGTGTGTGAATGGAATTATTAACGTGGCTTTAAAAAAATTTCAGTCATATCGCCCCGATGTACGTCTAAGAAGACCATACATGTAGCTTGTAAGACCTGTAAAAAGAAACATTGTCTTCAGATCATTCAGTTCATTCCATCAAAGTTTTGTGATAAAAATTATTTTGAAAGACGTTGGATATAGTGAAACAGGAACAATATCATGCGAGAAACGGACACTAGATACTAGATACATACAATTTTTTTTCTTCTTCAAAATTACCTAATTACTCGACTGAACTGCTGACAGAAACAGTCTAAAGTAATGTATTTCATTTCTATAACCCCATGGATATATATATATATATATATATATATATATATATATATATATATATATATATATATATATATAGAGAGAGAGAGAGAGAGAGAGAGAGAGAGAGAGAGAGAGAGAGAGAGAGAGAAGAGAGAGAGATAGATATAGATATTGAAATATAAATATAAATATATATATATATATATATATATATATATATATATATATATATATATATATATATATATATATATATATATATATATATATATATACTCATACTTATTACTGGACAATGCACTACCCATGTGAATATAAAAAATATAAACGCTGCAAATGTTGATGCAGCATCAATGTTGACCCTAAACACGTTCACTACGTGGTGCTTGTCATTTGCTAAAATGTCTTTCAAGTGTTGACTTCTATCCAGCCTGTAATGATAAATATGTTGGACCCTGTCAGAAAATGCTGGAAACATATAAGCAATAAATAGAAAACCAAGTTCAACTATATCGAATATGGTATTTACACATAAAGACGTATGCAAGCACCCGTACGATTCAAATAAAAAAATAACATTCACCTTGTCGAGATATCCTCTTTATCGACTAGTCGACTAGAATGGAATGTCGTGTGGCCCAAGAAAAACAACGACTTATTTAATACGAGAAACATTAATTTCTTTTTTTTTAAATCTTTGGATGGATTTAGATTTTATTTATTTATTTTGTATGCCACGATTTTTTTTTTACTGTGTCTCACTTTACTTTCTATATTGATCTTCATATAGTCCGACTGATCTTGTGTCGGGGTCTGTACATTTATTATTTTTGGCTGTACTTCTCTCGTCTCAAGTTTGGTCGTCATTTTTAAATTAAGCTATTTAATCTTGAAAATCATTCGAAATGGTTTATTTTCCCATGAATATGGGTTCTCTGTACAGTACGGGAGCTGCACCGAGAAAGAGTATTTAGGATGTTAGCATCCAAAAGTTAAATTATTTAACTATTCCTATTCTAAAAAATGTATATTACTAAATGGGGCGTTTTTCCAAACTCTTCCACAGGTCCGTCCACTTCACGTAGCGCCATGTGATATAGCCCTATGACGTCCTCATAATGTACTTTCCCCATTAAGTTTCCTATTCTATACAATCAAATTTAGCAATAAATGCAGCTATAATTTGTTTAATAAATGTAATGGCCCATCACCTTTTTTTAAATTTTAAAAAAAATTAAATTTTGTATTTATTTTAAAAATATATACATTTTTTTAATGTAAATTTTTGTCTCCCTCTTTCTTAATCGTAATTATTTGTCTACATCTAAACATTGTCTTTGTAATGTTTTCTTTAATCTGTCTAATTAAGTCTTTATGTAAATTTCCGTCTAAGAAGAGTATTTGTTGTCTGTTATATTTGTCGATCTTAAAAATTTCCAGAGAGAGAGAGAGAGAGAGAGAGAGAGAGAGAGAGAGAGAGAGAGAGAGAGAGAGACTGTGGAGTGTGAAATGAAATGTCCATTGATGTGGGGCGAAATGTCCATGGGCCGAAACGTCCATGAGGCGAAACGTCCATGTACCAGGTTGACGAAATGTCCATTGAAGTGGGGCGAAATGTCTTGGGCCGAAATGTCCATGGGGCGAAACGTCCAGGCAACCAGGTAACAGCCTCCGCCATGTTGAAATTGCGCAATGTTCATGGAAGGTAAACACGCATTTTGATCAGCAGGGCTCACAACATGAAATAGTATTGTGCAGAAGTGTTGAAAAGTGTGTCCTATGTGGGGAAATGATGCACTACGATGAGTTCTACTTGTTTGCATTCTTTAAAATCTGTGTTAAGTCGTCGTAGAACTTTGTGCAGCGTTGTTATTTACAGATCACGCGTATGTGGGGTGGGGGCAAACACCATTTTACTCGACCCTGTACATAACTAGGCTCGGCTTAGTCTTTTTATACTGATTTATTTTTTGCAACAGTACAGTTCTATAGTTTGAAATAGGTCCAGGCCTTAAGACATCCGTGATTATTAAATTATCACCAGGGTTTTGATAAACAACATTAACACGTCCATGACAAGTTTTATTTATATTATTGATAAGGGTAATTCATGTTGTCAGACATTTCGCCGTATTTTATTGATAAAACGTCAGACACCTGTGGACAAACGCACGATTAATATGTTGGGTTGTTGTGCAGAATGAGGCTGAGCTTTGAAGTTCTGTTAGTAGAATACGTGTTAAAATAAATTTTGACCGCATCTTTCAAATTTCAGCTACATTACATTAAAGTGGCATAGAGGTATGCCAACATTCTCTCCACTTTGCATGTTTTAAATACAAACAACTTTACCTTACATACGTCACTCTCTCAAAAGTCCATGTACATATTAAATGGTGAACGCCCTCTCATGTGTGTAAATGCAGGTGGCCTGAAGATGGAGAGAATACCAACATTCTTCCACACTTGTTCAAAGACGCCTAATGTTCCAAAGGGAAAAAGAGGAAGAGATTCCACATCGACAAATGGGAATTCTCCTCAACAAGAGTAAAAAAAACCCCCAATACTTAAGGTACCTAGTTCTTATATATATATATATATATATAAATATATATATATATATATATATATATATATATATATATATATATATATATATATATATATATGAAAATAGTATTATTTAAAATCAGTATATACATAAAACAGTTATAATCTTAAACTTGACTTCAAAACATGTCACTTTTACATTCATAACATGAATAAGAAGAGAAAGATGAAATGAAAAATATAGATTTAATTTTATTTGTTACTGAAAGCATTTGTTAAAGAATTATGTTTCTGGAGGATATCTTACGATTGGTGTAATAAAACTGATGATTATTGTACCCAAAAAAGATGATACAATTTTGAAAATCAGCATTACACTTTATATTGTACTTTTCCAGCTGATATTAATAATTTTGTGTACACATGCTGGTATTTGGTTTTATTCAGGATCCTACCTTGTCAAGAATACACAGGTCAGAGAAAGAAAAAGATTTTCTGAACACATATATTTTAAAAGCAGGAGTAGTACCAATGACTAAGAGTGAATCCCTTTTGGAATGAGTGTGCCAACAAGCTAAACAAATACTATGGTTCTTCACGCACTGGTATAGTCTTGATGTTTCTTTATTGTTAGATAACTTTTGAGTATTCTGAATTCTGATTCTCAGACAACTGCTTACTTTTTAAATTATCATTTGTTTAAATTAATTGCCTTCTTATTTAAATTATATATTTATTTGTGTTTGTTCTTTGCTTATGCAGATATCCATTTCAGTTCAACTATGCTGAAAATCCTAATAATGATTTTTCTTTTGTTATTTAGTCATGATGAAAATATGTGTGTAGTATGCTAACATACATATTAAATAATTTGAGATAGATGTGAGTATGATTAGGGTTCTTTATGATAAAACCTGGAGATATATTGTATTATAATATTCCGACCTCACCATAAGAGGCAGTTGTCTTAATAATGGTTCATTTTTTCCATAGTTTGGTACTTGTGTCGATGAAAGAATATTGGAAATCAGTGATTGCCTAAAGTATGTTACTTTTAAAACAGATTTGAATGAAAAGATTATTACAGTTTGTACAGATTACATGCAAATTATTGAACATTAATAATTTTTTTTACAAATTCATTACCATAATTCAGGTGTCATGTGTCGCAGCAGGTACCAAAAAGTAAAGAATCTTTTCCAGTTGGAGCCACACAAGTAATGCAGACAGATACGTTTTCTTTGACAAACGAGACACAAACTGTGAATGTGAATTTCTTCTGTTACGGACATTGACAGTCGAAAATTGAGATTGACATGAAATAAAAACAAGGTTCAGCTCTTTTCTTAGACAATATTTAATATCTGATGGAACGTTCCGAGGAAAAGGAAGAAATTTTAATTAGATACATTTAAGGCTAATAAGGATTGATGTAACAGTCTTCAAAGAAAACAAGTAATAGTAATTGTAGCAAGTGCATTTGATTATTGTTATTATTATTATTATTATTATTATTATTATTATTATTATTATTGAAGTCATAACTACTATCCATATTGTTGCAACTCAGAAATTTCGACAATGAATTTAGTACTTTATTCGAAGAGATTAGACGAACAAATCTGTCGTAATTTATCCATAGTGTGTTTAGTACAGAAGTCACACGCACGCACGCACACACACACACACACACACACACACACACACACACACACACATTGATAAATTTATTGAGCACACTAATTAAGTAGTTTAATTATTTAAAGTAATATATCTTTAATTTATTTCAAGCAGAGTATCCAATTCTGTCCCAGAAGTCGCAATAAGGTTTCCTGAAATTTTCAACTATCTTATTTTCCGGCGTCATGAAGTACATAACCTTCTGTGCCTGACCCTGACTGTAACTAGGCCATACTTTTACTCCTGTATGTATACCTTTATTCGGATCAGATGTCGCTGCAAAATTCGACCAATAAATAATCATGGATTCAGACAGTGCTTCTTCGTCACTCGTGAGACTATATCCAGCCTGTCGCGCTGTGTGAAAAACGTATATAAGTTCCGAGCCATGACACACATGGTGGTCGCATTCAGTAAAGTTTTCCCACCCACCACTGAAAGAAAACGCATGGTCAAACTCATATCTAAACGCAGGATTTTTGTTGAATTTAGCGACATTTTCCACGGCGTATCTTGCAGAACAAGTAAAGATGAAGTCTGTTCCAATTTGTACCAGGTCATCCCTGGCATCGGTTTTGTTCACCATCGGATATTTATCTATAATTTGTAAATAATGAGCAGGATATGTCGCAAGAAGGATGGCTGCCGCCGTAGAACTTTTGACTGACTTTGTCCATGCTTCATATACATAAATTCGAGCCTCTTCTGTGACAGTCCCTAGCATGATTGGAATGTCTCTAAACTTGCCCTCATGCAGTGCATCAATCGGTTCCATATGAACTTCATCTCCGTCTACACGCGGTCCTAAAGGTTCGAACAATTCCAAAAGTTTCAAAGACGTAAATTTTGACCTTGCTAGAGTCTGAGCAATCACTATTTCTTCTGCAGTTTTAGATCGGAGACATTTGGCGTCACGGAGTTGACAGTTAAGCAGATCAGCGATGGTATCAGCTAGCACCAAAGCGTCCACCGTCTTCTTAAATGGTATGGCTATAGGGGAGCTCTCGACTATGGCCTTTTGGAAATATGGATCACTTTTGCTTGACATCAGATGGATAAGGGTTGACTGGGCACCGGCACTTTGTCCGAAAAGTGTCACCTTAAAAAAAAAAACACAATAGTCTTCCTGTACCTAAAATATCACGAAACCATGCATTTGTCAAGAGATCGGACGTTATCATTGTATAACTTGTCATTAGCATATGATTATCTCAGTTAAAGTTAGGAAAGGGGCAGAAGTGTGCCTTTAAAGTATGTTGAAAAATGCCTAGATTACACTAAGACTTGATAGTTTCCACAACAGTTTCATTATGCGTGTAGGGGTTCCTTCTCACCATTATCATACAACACCAACGTAATTGAAAGCTGTTTTATCGCGACTGAATTTATCACCATATGTAATATCCTTCAATCAGGGATGTTATATTGTGATGCGATGAAACAAGTTGTCAAATAGTTTTTTCATCTAATTGAGAAATAGTGGCAAACAAATCTCAACCAAGATTAAAGTCAGAGGACAGGAACTGGAAACAGTGGACCAATTCAAATATATTGGTCGAGACCCATCTGGAGAGACAAGAATATCTGTCTGAAAACTAAAATAAGACTATTGAGAGCACTAGTCATCTCAATCTGTCTGTATTCATGTGAGACCTGGACCCTGACAGCAGAATTACAACAAAGAATCCAGGCACTTGAAATGAGATGCAACAGAACCATTCTTGGCATCTCTTACATAGACCACATCACAAATGAAGAAGTGCGTAACATCATCAGGCACAAAGTAGGCGATTATGAAGATCTCCTTACCACTGTCAAAAAGAGAAAGACGATGGTATAGCCATGTCATTAGAGACAACATTCTATCCACAACAGTACTGCAGGGTAGTGTCCAAGGTGGCAGAAGGATAGGTAGACAGCCAAAAAAGTGGACTGATAACATCACAGAATGGATCAGGAAAAGTTTTGCGGAGACACAAGCATTGGCACATGATCGAGACAAGTGGGTGGAACTGGTCAGATGTTCAGCATCACAGTGCCTCAACGACCACACTAGATCAAGAGACTGATGATGATGATGATGATGATGATGATGATGATGATGATGAAACAATTGGTCTTGCATAAGTGGTAAAGATAAAAAAGAAGAGAGAGAGAGAGAGAGAGAGAGTATTATTATTTCGAACTTTAAAAAAATATTGTTTACAAGTTACTGCTATCAATTGTATGTCGTCTCTGCTTTGTACATATTTGTTCTGAGATATACTTAACACATTCGGTCCTTTGTTTGATTAAATAGCTTTAAATACATTTTATCTTATATTTCGAATTAGTAGCTAGACACGAGTTAAACAAGTTTATTTAATGGAATTAGAGTGACACCGAGTATATAAACGAAAATTACCCTTAACATGTACACTCATATAACATGACTATTTTAAATACCATTTCATATGTCTTTCCCTACGTTTGTTTGTTTGTTTGATTAGGATTTTTAACGTAGCTTTAAAGAAATGAAGTCATATCGCTACGATGTCTGCAGTGATGCAGTTTATCGTGATGTTTAGCACTGGGGCATCATGCCGCAGACATGTAGCCTGATGTCCCACCCAGGCCAGTCACATTATCCTGACACCAGGCCGACCAATTATAACAATAACCTCATAAAGCTGAGCGCCAAGCGAGGCAGTTATTAGTATCATATTTTAAGTCTTTGGGAAGACTCGGCCGAGGTTCGAACCCACGACTTCCCGCATCCGAGGCGGACGCTTTAACTACTAGGCCCCCGGAGCGGTCAACTGCATTCTGAAGATGCAGAATTTGATGATATTTTTAGACATGTAACATGATGTCCCACCCAGTCACATTATCCTGACACCAGGGCGATCAGTCCTAACATTAACCTCTTAATGCCGGGCGCCAAGCGAGGTAGCTGTTACTACCATTTTTGAAAGTCTCTGGGGTGACTCAGCCGGGGATTGAACCCACGACCTCCCGATTCCACGACGGACGCTCTAACCACTAGTCTACCTGAGCAGTTAATCCCTTACGTAAGTTTGACATGAGATCCTACTGACCTAACCCAGACAAATCTAGAAAAAAATACCTACAGTTGAAGGATCGCCACCAAAGTTGCGGATGTTCTGGTTGACCCAGATAAGGGCCTGTCTCTGATCCATGATGCCATAGTTACCACGGATATCGTCTGGTCCCGACCCCGTGTAAAGAAATCCCAAGGCACCTAAAATCAAAAGGTAATGTATGTGTCACCAGAGGCAAAATATAATTTTAATTCATTTCAATTATTCTTTTAAAAGATTTCTGTATCTGTATATGGACAAATACAAAATTGAAACTGAACTTAAGTTTCGTATTGAAATATAAGGTCATCATAACGCAGGTATATTTGTATCCAAGGTTAATACAGACAATGTTATGCATGAGTAGGGTAAAACACATAAGTAAAGTTTCTTTCTAATCTCATTTATAACAAATCTCGTTAAAAAATATTCTGAAAACTTTATGTTCAGATGATTTTATATACTTATAGAAAATATATTAAGTATGCAATAAATAAATATGCAGACCCATTCTGTAGTCAAAAGTTACTAAGATGACTCCTGACAGCTTGACAAAGTCTTCTCCATCAAACAATGGCGATACAGCGCTCAAATGAACAAAGTTCCCTCCGTGAATAAAAACCATGACCGGAAGCTTTGATTGTGCAGTCGCACCTAATGGGAGCCATATATTTAGAAAAAGACAGCTCTCTGAAGTCTGCAAAATAAAAATAATTGAAATATAAATGTAAGTGATTAATATTTATGTCTTGGATTTCTTTACTCATCACCATTGAGCAGTGAATATTTGAAATGGAGTAACCATGTAATCCGCAATATATCGTTTTCTACACTGGATTACTCATAACTAATGCATTTTTTTTTAATTACATAAATGTGCCTGGAATAAATAATCCTTCACGTGAATAAAATTTGTCTTTCTTTGTTAATAGGAGGTGACTGAACTTTTGAACATCATTCGGATAACTGTTAAATAATTTAAAATAAAACGGTCCGCAAGTTTCTTACGGTTAAGCTGGTTACAACTTTTGTTTTCCTGAGGTGCGATCAAAATCGATCCAAGAATGTCTGCCATTCATATAAAATTATAGTTGCCTTTCCTGAGGTGTCAAATTGACTGATTATCTTGTTAACATGCTTTTAATTTGGAGATCTAGTGGAATGCATTGTCTTCATCATCGTCTGCTTGTGTGTTATCTTAATCCTTAAGGTTATATCCGTAAACAAAATGTACACAGGTTAAACACAAATAGATCATTATTCCATTGAAGATCTTACCTGGTTTGGACAAATGAAGGTAGGGTTCATGGAAGCACAGTGATACTGTGGACAAGCGGGCATTTTCTCTGTAGCATTGTAAATGCTGGGTGCCCAGGAAGCTGGCGGTATCGGTGGCTTCCATCTGTATTTTTGAAAAAGTTTGAGAACACAGTTCTATCTGACAACGTAACTTTACGATGGTGAGTTTGATGTTCTGATATAGTAGTCTGTTTTGTGGGTTAAGGTAATTATAAATAATTCTTGGAAACAGCTTTAAGGTTCATATTTTCCTTTTACCTGGATGTCCACATTATCGGTACGAAATGACAGTAAGTGTTAAGTTTAAGTATTTGGCTTTGTGCCATGAATTCGTCACGCATTTGTACAAAGCAAATGGTGACGTTTTTAATTTTCGTTGGATTAAATCAACTTACTACAGGGTTAGAGCTACTTCACAAGAAGTAAGATTTTATTAACATATATGTGTATTCATTTTTTAGAATTTTTTTTTTTTTTTTGGAAAATACTTGTCTTGAATGTGTGCGTATTTTTAAGGGTGGTTATGGTGAAGGTGACCGCTATCTTTCAGGTTGTGGCATCGGGAAGTTGGGTTGTTTTCTTCTATCCAAATTAATTTTTCTATTAACGACATATTTGTTTGTCAACTTAAAAACAAGGAGCAGTTGGATTAGCAGAAAGATCAAAAGATTCTTGTAAGGAAAAAGAGATAAAACATTTTTCCTCTTAAATTAATTCTCATTTTTCCACTTATCAACAATAAAATAGTTGATGCACAAGCTCTATCGTTGGTGTACAATTTTGACAAATAAATAAAAATATGTCGTCTTGACTCGGAATGTATGAACCTAAATTTTGTTTTGACCCTATAAAATTAATAATATCAGATAAACCGTATCCCCCTAATCACTGGGAAGGGGTCTTATCAAACAGATTTGTATATCCAGTGTGCGTCGTGCACTTGTGTGTGTGTGTGTGCGTGCGTGCGTGTGTGTATGTGAGAGAGAGAGAGAGAGAGAGAGAGAGGTACCTTAGATCTCCTATGGGTGGAGCTGCATATGGTATACCATAAAACACCTGACTTCTTTCCGTCACAAATCCCCTCACCGTGCCATACTTCGTCTGAACAGTCACATCTCCTTCCACAAAAAAATGAGACCAGAGCGAGATTGCTACATATACTAAACAATTACACCTAATCATTTCTTTTGAAATTATAAATAATGAAGCAGATATTGAATGTAAAGGATAGTGAATTAATGGTCATCTAAGTATGCATGAGTAAGCTAGTTTGATATAAAGTGTATTTCGTACACAACTAACTTGTATGTTATACCGGTAAACCTTGACATTTTTGTTTTATTATCTCATACAAATATCACGAGACTGCGGTGCAAATTTCGGTCAGTAGTCTACCGTCTTATCTGATTGGGCACAATATAGTAATCTGTTGACCTGTTAATGCATTGATATTTATTATTCTTTAGTCATTATACGGTTTGTGATTTAAGTTATACTTTAAATAGAAATAGAATTATGTTGGAAGTAGAAACGGTCTTTTTACAGCAGTTTGTACCACACCACTCATGATTACAGCGATTGAAGCCGGTCTTAATCAGTTATTAAAGGCATACAACCTAAGATTTTCGACTTTTTGGTTCCTGCAAATGCATGATATTATGAAAAGTATAGTAGAAATAATGAGTAATTACAGGTCATTCAGTTTCAAAAAATGTACAATTGTAAGTTTAATCAATGAAAATATAACGATTTTCTGTACGGGTTGCTAATTAATTATGCAGTAACGGAATTTAACCGATATTCTCCGAAGTCGCAGTGTCAAGTGACGCGCGTCAACAAATTGGAAGTCGAGGTAAGCATGTGATTCTCTTTTGATGTAATTATTGTCCTATTCTTCACCTGTCCTTCTCCTTAGCTCTTTATAATCACCCACAATATATGTATTGCTTATAGAGTTCTCATTGATATATGATAAATTACAAGAAGTAGGCAAAAAAGTCAATATGATGGAAAATCCTGACAATAAGGGGTTCCTTTAAGGGGCCATTCCTGAAAGTGTTTACTTCTCGTGTTTGTGTGATTCTGTTACGTTGTAAGATAAACCAACTAATAATATGATAATTTGTATCATTGTAATCAGAACCGCTATTAAAAGGTCTCGCTAAGGTAGCTTCTTTGGCTCAGAATAAAGTTGATTTTCTTGTACATTTGCATTACCACCTCACGTTCACGTATCCGATAGTCGATGTCATTTGCGCATTTGCTTGTATATTTACACGTTTGCTTCATTGCATAACACCAAAATTAATATTTTATCACATAAAATTTAATGCATTTATTTTATTTGGAATTTTTTTACTGACAATTTTTTAAAACTTTCTGCAGGACTTCGACCTGGTTGTTTTAGATGAAGTCGTGCTCCTTGTTGCACAGAGGTATATGCAAGATGTCCTGGCAGCAGAAGAAGATAATGATTACAACCAGGGGAAAAAGCATACTGCTAATAGGCAGTTTATTTTATGGACTTAACTGATACCTAAGTACTGGCAACAGACATGTCATTCCAAGCTGTTGTGTATGGCGTATAATAGATAAATAATTTTGGCCAGTACCATGGCTTTACTCAAGGAAGACTTGGATGATCTATCCAAATATATGATGTGTGAATACTATAATTTATGTTGATTTTAAGTTGTATAAAACATTTATTTTGTAGTATGCAATTTTTATTTTTCATGAACAAGTTTTGTTAAACATTTTTTTAGCTACCTACCCACTAAAGAATGATTATATGTATGGCTATGTTTTGAAAGCAACTGTGAGGAGACTATTTATTAAAAACATAGGATGAATTGAAGTTGACTAGCATTGTCTTGGGATGCAAAGAACATAAAACACAAAAGTACACTGGTGAACATGATTTTAATCGTGCATATATAGTAACACATTAAGTTAAATGATAAATAACGCATATTCATATTGAGTTGAGAAAGCAAAACTTGTTGCAGTGTTTCACGAATACAGATTGGCTTGCAAATATCAACAGAACTACAAACACTAGGATACTATTCTATCCAGACACTGCTCATTAATTACAATTACATGTAATACAAAATGGCTCTGGAAACAGAATAAGGTTTTTAAGACTAAGATACTAGTTCATCTAAAGCAACCTTGACTGCTTATATCACATATGTGCATCATCAGCCATCTTATTACAACTAAATCAAATATACTCGACACCATTTAAAAGCATCAAATTTTCAGTTTTTTTAAAATGTGTTCATTTACCATAGAAATAATTACACCCTTTACATGAATACCCATATGAATGTACACAACTGCATACACTGTAAAACTAACTATTATATATTATGAAATGTACTAAACTTATATAAGTACAAATGTGCATGTACAGACATAACTTTAATTCACGAGTACATGTACAGTCAGGCATAAAAAACTGAAGGATATCATCTAAGAATAATTATGGCATATATAGAGGTTTTCCATGTTATTTAGGTTGGGTGGGGTGCTCCCAATATTATTTAAATTATTACAAAAGACATCCCCCCCCGGCATGTTTTTGTGAGGAATTGAAGGTAGTGATAGACAGATGCAATGTTCAGAGCCCCCAGTCAGTGGTGCCGACAGTTAAATTAATGAATACACAAAATGTGAAAGTCAAATAAACAACAATTTAATATCATTAAATAACAGTCATCTCTCAAATGAAATTCAAATTAAAACCCTATCACTCGTCTTTAACTCTACCATGTTATGGCCTATTTTATCATCTGACTTAGTGTAATAGATTTTCCTCTTGTCCTGTGTTCCTACTCATCTGTATGATCTTTCTCTGGACTGGTAGTCCAATTCCATTCAGTACATCTAACTTCTGCCTCCGTTATTCCTTTTTCTTTGTCTCCCAGAGACTTTTATATGAGAAACTAGTGTACCATTACTATAAAAGATTGATTACAGACATCCTATTTCAAAATACTAGACAGTTCTATAGAAATTACATTGATGTTTTAGTATCCTGTGCTTGGTTTCTATGCTTTTGACACAAGTGATTACAATTTACTCAATGCCAAACTTTAGTACATCACCTGAACAAACTACTGCAGTGAAACAAATATTGAAATTAAGCCCACCCCCATGTATGTTTCCTATTGCATTTCTTTTTAAAATTAGGGTAGCTAGACACACACACACACACACACACACACACACACACACACACACACATATATATATATATATATATATATATATATATATATATATATATATACTAAATAGTATATATAATGTACTAAGTACAATGCAAAACTGGCTCAGATATACATATCAAATTCAGGAATGTAGGGGTCATGTTACCAGGCAAGGAGGCTTTGACCTCTAGATTTTTTTAGACGTAAAATGACTGGTTGTACTTTATACCTTCCTTGATGTACCCATTAAGTTCTGGCAGTGTTGTAATCCAAGGCAAAATGTATTTATGCAGTGTTGATACCAATTAGCCTACGCAGACAAACAAACTCTTACACATTCACAGGGGTGTTTTAATTGCTAACTGAACATTAACCCTGTTTGCAGCAATATATCACTGCTGAGTTCATGAAATTGGGCCTACTGAACAGTGATGAAAATATGCCAAATTCTGTTTCAAAATTGTAACAGTGTGTGTGATTTGGATTTTTAACATACCTTGAACAATTTTTCAGTCATATTGGTATGATGTTTGCAGTGTGGCAGTTTATAGTGATGTCTAGCACTGAGGCATCATGCCGCAGAAATGTAGCATGACATCCCACCCAGTTACATTATCCTGACAGTAAGACAACCAGTCCATACACTAATCTCTTAATGCTGAGCACCAAATGAGGCAGCTGTTAATACCATTTTTATGTCTTTGGTATGACCTTGCCAGGGATCAAGGCCTCCACAACCTCTTGCATCTGAGGTGGATGCTCTTACAACTAGGCCACTGGAACGGTCAACACCAGTATGTAAATAGTAATTTGTTGTTAACAAATATAATCGGTAAAGATCATTTCTAATTGATTTCTTTTTTTTTAATAAAAAAAAAAACAGAAGTTAACAGCATTTTTTTTCTTTATAAAATTAGTTTGAAACTGTATGTGAACCGGTGATGGCAGACATCGCTGCACCTGTGATAAACCACTTCATTACATTGTATTCTTATAAAATTGGGCAAATAAATTCAGG
The DNA here is from genome assembly GCA_029339505.1 of Unio delphinus. NCBI lineage: Eukaryota > Metazoa > Mollusca > Bivalvia > Unionida > Unionidae > Unio > Unio delphinus. The sequence goes on along the minus strand of JAQISU010000226.1, from coordinate 6,941,840 downwards.
AAAATCTATAATTTAATTAAAACAAAGTCTAAATATTTTGTGTTAGAAGATTTAGCCTAAATATTTAATAATGAAATCAGAAATAAGGGACAATACTATGTTGTGGAATTCGAAACAATGTTGTTAAGCTCATGCTGTTTTCTGATTTAATTAATTTTCATGAAAAAACATACATACATACATACATACATACATACATACATACATACATACATACATACAGAGTAGTAAAGCAAAAACTCTTTTAAGCAATGCATATCGTTGCTATCAGTATTTAGGCAAAAAATAAAACCATAAATATGCAGTCATAATATTGGATGCATGTAATAAATCTAAAAAGTGTGTAGTTAAATTAAGATGCACTCACATGGCACAACACATGTTCTTTGATGGGTTTTGTTGGAAAAAAGGATCCAGTTTCAGTTACATTTCAATTTTAATGCTTCAGTGTGTTGTCTATTAATAGATACAGTAATGTTTAGCGGGAGCAATGAAATCAAGATGAAGAGTATGGATTGAAGTCATTTGCTCCAATGTACATTTTTTCTTCTTCAAAGTATGCTAAAATCTTTCTGACTGCAATTTTACAACAAAACATTTAGAAAATAAAATTATTAAAAGGTACTTTATTATGCAATAATACCGACTTGCAATTACATGATTTTAATCTTGTTACTCATATAAGATTAAATGAATTACAATGAATAGTTTCTGCTGTGCATTTTTTTAATACATCATATGGCCAAAATACATTGCATTTACCTCAATCTAAACATACATATAAGACAAGTATAAATACAATGGGTATGAACAGTTTGAAAAGGTCTTACATTTTGTGGTTCAAATGCATGTATTTTTGAAAGCTCTAAGAACATAATCAACAGTGGTCTGAAGATAAACTGAATCTTGGAAATCAAACAGATGCTGGACTTTGGCTCATAGTAGACATTTCAAGAAAGACTTAGTCAACGTCTATATGGGTCCATGGTAGGGATCATTTGTTATCATACAATCACTAGAATAGTCTCTCCATAACAATTTGATATCAATAGGTGTTACCTGACTAAAAGGCCTAAATCATTTTAATTTAAAATGAGATTTCTGCTTTGTAACAATCTCTTCTGTTGGTGGTGGTGGTATTGGAGCAAGTACATCAGATATTCACCTATGATCATTTATGTCCAAAACAACTGGCTGGTTCATTCCAACTCTATCATCTAACCTCATTTTCAATATTTTTATAATTATTTCCGGAATATACAGGTACTGTTGATCAGCTTCCTTTGGATTTGCAGACCATTTCTCACTATTTTGTTGAATGACATTTGGTATCTGACAAGAAAATGCAAACATTTCACTGACAATGTCATTTTATATTTTTTTAATTCTCAAATGTCCAAATAAAAACTGCATAAAATTACATGTAACAAATCATTTTGCTACAGATGAAAATGTCAGTATAGCAAACCTGTATCTAACCCATATATCATAAAAATGTTTAGATTATTTACAGAATTTTCTAATTATATTAGACTAATTCTAACCAAAATTGGTTTATGAAATTTATTTTAAAAAGTTTCTTCTGTGAAAGATTAAATTGTACCATAAACAGATGGTTTATCAACTTTCAGGCAAAGCATTAATATTTTAACAAAAATGAATTATTATGTTAGCAAACAAGAATAAAGTTTATTACCTTATTGTTCCATCTGTGTTTACAATCACATCTCTGTCAATATGATTGTTATGATCAAGAGTTGCCAACAGATTCCTAGCTGTGAAAGGTGGTGGCTTATATGAATGTTCTTTGGAGGCATACAATACAATCAAACTTCTGGAAATTCTCATTTTCTGCTGTACTTCTGAAACAAAGTAAAATGACTAAATAAATAAATTGATTCAGATGCAGAGAACTATGAAAATGCCAATGTACAGTAGCATTATACAGGCAGAGAATAATCAACTCATTCCACCCATACAATTTTTTTTCCTTGTCACCTGAAACGGGGGTAGGGAATGCATTTGTGGGCTAATTTTGAATACATCGAAATACATCTGCTTCCAAGAATTTTTTGCTTAGATATATGCCTAGGTGTGCTAGAAACATCATTCGGCATCTGCATAAGGGTAAATGTGTATAGCTCAGACCGATGTGCATTAGATTGCAAGCAAAAAAGTAAAAAATCCGGAAACAAAATCTGATTCCAACAATGAGCATGTGCACAAAAATCGGGTAAAGCTTGACCCCTCCCTCCCTGTACACATGCAAATTTTTTTTGTTTTACACACACCCCATCTGCATATATGAGATTGCCCTCCCCATTCTGTAGAACAGCCTATATTTAATCCACACAGAAAAGATCAAGGATTAATAATATTATGTATTTAATATAACAGATAGTCCACCAATGTTGAATGTCTGGCTGCATCAAAGAAATAAGCTGTGTAACTTTAAAAAGTTTGTCGATTGTCCACTAAAACTCAAACACCAACTGAACCCAGTCAAGCAGGTTACATATTAGACAAATTACTATCGAGGTATATGTGTACATGCATTATCAGCAGACCACCCACCCACATACACAAGCATATGCATTTGGGTAAACCCCTCTTGCCCTCTCCAACTTTCTGGTTTATACACAAATACCATCCACAAATACCAATACAATACAATACAATATATATATATATATATATATATATATATATATATATATATATATATATATATATATATATGATTGTTTTTTAGTATACTTTAACACAAATAATCTCCTTTTTTGTATGTATCACAATTAGTTTTGTTAGTATACTTTCTCAAATGGGTTGATAAAACTTTTAGACTTTTCCATCATAACACTTTCCTTCTCCTTAAGTTTTTCAACTTCAGACAAGACTGAATCCCTTAAAATAAAATTTTGAAATGTGTAAATACTAATGTTGAGCTTGGAAATCTTTAGTTTTGTATCAAAAGAAAGCATTATCATTTATCTTGGTTATTATAATGGGAATGATAATGCTTCAATAAATAATAATAATAATAATAATAATAATAATAATAATAATAATAATAATTTATTTATTTAAAGGGGTGACTCATTTAGTCAAAGACTATTCTCCCTTGAGACTCTTTAACTAAAATACAAACAACATGATGAGGAACATATCAATAACAAAAAAGGACATATGCCAACAATTTACAACAAAAATATTATTCTAAATAAAACAAACCATATTTTAACATAATGTGCTATCTTTACCAACTGCAAAATATTAAAATTGTATAGAATGATACATTTCCAGGTGCATCTACCAAAATATTTGAAAACAAGTAAATATACATAAAATTTCATAAAATGTAGTAATACTTACACAGATGCCATATCTGATTCTGATGTGGTTATATCAGACACAGCAGGAATTTGTATCCTATGAATTGTTGGCCCAGGTGTAGAACTTCTGGCCATGTCTTCTTTGACATTTCTCTGTTTCTGATGTTTTCCTTGCATTAGCATTAAATTCATAACTAATATAGCAAGGGAAAATAAATGTTTCATTAGAAACAAAAATTATATATATTTTACAAATAATAGTGAATAAATGAATGTTAAATTAAAGTGAACCGGCCACGATGGGTCATTATTCACTGTTTTATCTTTCAATAGAAAGTTATTTAATTTTTCCCGTGTGGTAAGGAATGGTGCCACATCCCCACGGGCGTTTATGCACACATTGTGTGCTATTTAATTTGGTCATGCATAAAATATACTTAACTGTATTGCATTACTTTTATTTACAGCCATCACCAGTTACATTATAGATAATTTGTATTTTTAAAAAAACAGTAGTGACTGCTTGCCTCCAAATAAAGTCTTATGGTTGCGTGCTATAATGAAGATGATCATTAATACCCCTTTGGTAGCCTCAAAAACAGCTGCAATATGTACATACGGATTTCAGCGATATTGTTACAGGGCTGACATTTTATTTAAAGCTAAATGGAATAATGCCAGTTTATATAAAATATGTTATTTTAAGAGATTTGATAAAGAGTTAACAATACAGAAATAAAACAGCGGTATAAAAACTTGACTGTTCATTGCAAAATTGAGACTCACCAGTATCCAGCAAGAATTTGGCGACCTCTGGATTAGTGTCCAGGCTCAGAGTGGACTTCTTTTTATTCCATCGTTCATGATGGTCAACAATACATATGCGTGTGCTGCCATAATTATTTGCCTAAAGAGCTTATTTTCCCCCTCCTTTCAGAACCTAAGTTTTGGCTTTCGATCTAGTTGCATACACGCCATTATTTTTGTAAACACGTGTTTGCGCATGGCTAAAATTCTTAATCTTCGGGAGAGGTCAACACAGAGGTTACATGAATATAGGCGTGGCAAATAGCGAATTTTTGTCTGGCAGACAATAATTAAAAATCGCGTATTTTATCACAGAATTTACGATACTAGCCTGATTTCGGCCCCAGTAACAGCCTGAATTGTAATTTTTCAACTAAATAAGTAATCACGAACTGAAAAAAGAACAAAATAATTGTATTCCTTTTTTCTTAGGTTGTATGCCTTTAATAGTTGAGACCCTAATCGTCCACTGTCGCGCGCAGAGTGCGCCTATTCACAGAATACAAACACAAACGCGTTTAACATTATTTAAGTGTGTCTAGTAAATGTTTAGTGAACATTTAAAAGAAAAGTTCTAATAAATTAATAAACTAATACTCAGAGGTTTTCTTTGTTCTAGAAAATAAACATAATATGCAATGCATTTATGCAGCGATACAAGAAATGTTTGTCTTGCAAATGGGACTAACTTGTACATGTTTTTGTTTTGCGCGTTACTATCGCGATACATATCGTAACGAGGACATTTATCCTTATATCTATCGTGATACAGAATGGCTGACGATACCCAGCTCTGTATTTTGGTAAGAAACACGCTATATGCTGGATAAAATTCATGTTTATGGTCATAGGGATCTTGTCGACTTTAGCGTGTTGCGGCCAGAGATGCCCATTGAGCGAAAGATATTAGTATTTAGATATTGGGGTTTTCGGTCCATTGATAGATGGTTACTGATAAATAATAAATACATATTTGCCCGTTTCAATGCTAATATGGTTGCAATTTATGTAGGGATAAGACAATTTTGGGCGTCTGGACCATTTGAAAACCCCACATATCTCTCTCTCTCTCTCTCTCTCTCTCTCTCTCTCTCTCTCTCTCTCTCTCTCTCTCTCTGCATCTATGTATGTATGTATGTATGTATGTATGTATGTATGTATGTATGTATGTATGTATGTATGTATGTATGTATGTATGTATGTATGTATGTATGTATCTGTCTGTCTGTCTATCCATCTATATATGCACACACACACACACACACACACACACACGATACCGTCAGCAAGTATGTTATGCATTTTTCTTTTCCGTCTTTACTTGTATCTGTATCAGATGATTCTTTCTGTCTTTCTGAGTTACTTCATTCGTCGATGGTTTGTTCAAGATTGTATGTGAAGACATGGTAGGTGTCGTAGGATATCAGGCTGCAAAGCATTATGTACAAGTCACGATTAATCAAGAAGTAGATTTTACATGAGTGCTCATTTGAAATTAAATTCGTGATATGATTACACTAATTGTATTTTCCAGGAGTCTTAGCGAGTTTCATAATTATTCGACGACTTTCACAAATTCATTCTTAATGAGAAAAAATGTTAGATTCTATTTATTACATGACAAAACTACTGATTTTTTAAAATTTGAATAAACCAAAAATATAATTAAATTACTTTAATGTGCCTTGGTCGTTACGCTTTTCTTTTGCGTGAAGTTATAATATCTTATATATATATATATATATATATATATATATATATATATATATATATATATATATATATATATATATATATATATATATATATATATAGTCTGGATCGAATGGATAGCCAGTGTAGGGTAAAGAGCAGATGAAAGTGTTCTCTGATCGTGGTACTCTAAAGATGATCCGAGCAGCTGTGTTTTGAACTTTTTTAAATTTCTGGAGTAGATATTGAGACAAACCAGAGATAATTGAGTTACAATAGTGCAGTATTGAAAGTACTAATGAACACACGAGTGTTTTAGTTCATAGTTTAGTTTTGCATATGTTCATGACATGTTGGTGCAATGTGAGAGTACTGTCTAGAGTAACACCTAGGTTTTGTACTGACTGTGTGAATTTAATGTTGATGTTGCTGATATTTATTGTTTGAAGTAAAGGATGTGCATGAGAAAGTCTTTGTGTTGTGATCAGAATGGCATCAGTTTTATCATCATTCATCTGCAGCTTGTTACATGTCATCCATGATTTCACATCAGAAATGCACCTCTCTTTCGATGGTAGCATCGACTTCGACCTGGTGGCTAGACTTGTATAGTTGAGTGTCATCAGCGTACACTTGGCGAGACACTACAGCATAGATCAATTGGGCTGGAGTGTATTCCACTTGCAGATACAAATTGTGTCCTGTTGACCAAGTAGAACTTGCACCTATGTAAGGATTTATTGTGAATGCCAAATACATGCTGGAGATGGCGAAGTAATATATAATGCGTGGTCTCTTGTGTCAAATGCTGCAGACAAATCAAGGAGGTTAGGGACTGTAATCTTTCCAGGTATCCAAGAAGAGATAATGTCATTAACTACTTTCAGGAGAGTAGTTTCATTACTGTAGCAAGGGCGATATGCAGACTGTACATTGCTAAAAAGACTGTTTGAATTCAAATGAGATACAAGTTGGGTTAGAACAACTTTTGCTAAGATTTTTTTATATGAACGGTAGATTAGAAACTGGGGCGTAGTTCTTTAAAATCGTTATGGTCAAGTGTTGATTTCTTCAGCAGAGGCTTTACAATGACAGTTTTGAACAATGATGGGAATTCCCTGGATGAGAGAGATATTATTAACATCAGTTAGTGAAGGCAATATTGGGTCGAAGCACTCAAGTAGCAGTGATGTTGGAATTGAATCAAGTTCAAATTACTTTGGTGCACTCTTTATCACGATTTTACGTACGAAATCCATAGAGACAAATTAAAATGATTCTAATGGTTGTCGCTGAAATTCTGTATCGTAACTGTATGGTGACGATGAGTCAATTGAAGTTGTGCTGTCAAGCGTATCTTTAATGGTTTGTACTTTGTCACGGATGGAATTAGAAAAAATAGGTATGGAAGGTCTACTGGAGAGAAGGTAGTTGGAAGTGGTGTACATTTGTTCCTTGACATTAGTTTGTTAGTGATCTCGAAGAGATCTTTGCAGCTGAAACTCTCCGTGATCTCAGTACTGTACTGGGGTAATTTGGCTGAATGGATTATGTTTGTGATGTTCTTCTTAGCGGCTTCATAGATTTGTCTATGAATAGTGAGTCTGGTGGAAAGCCAAAGCCTCTCTGTGTCTTTTAGTAGTGCTAAGCTGGTCCATAACTATGCTATACCACGGAGAACACGTTTTAATTGATATTCTGCACTTGATGGCTGGGGCATGTTTTTTAAGCAATGAACGCAGGCAGTTATCGAGTTGTTCTGCTGTAGGAGGTGAGAAAGTTGTTAAGTTTTCTTGGATGGCATGCATTAGTTCAGTTCTATTTATCATACGGAAGTTTTTCTTCGCAGCAACGAAAGATGGAGGGTTAGGGACTGATACGTCGAGATGGCATATAATTCAGAGGTGTGATATAAGGGTGGATCGCAGAATATTATCATCAGGTCTATGAAGAATCCAGTCTAAAATGTGACCAAGTTTAAGGGTGGATTGGTTAAATGACTATTTAAATTTGAAAACATAAATTCCAGGACAGTCAAACAATTGAAATCTCTAAGAATAATTAGGTTGCCACTTATCGAATGTCCATACTACAGAACACTCGGAAACTGCTCCAAAAAGAACGATTCAGTCAGCTTATTTTTTCTACTAGGAAGAGGGTGGTAGAGGCAGAAAAAATGGACTGACCTTTGTTCCAGTGTTGTTTGGACTACTTCAAACGATGTGTAGCAGAAATTGAAGGTTGTGTTGTACTTAATACATTTTATCATGGAATTCTTTGTGAGAGTGGCGGGGGAACGGCTTGATGGAGTAAGCGGTGGGTGTTAAATGTGCGCACTTGGGCTCAGCGCCTCATGTTTTTAGCCATGCTTCTGTCAGGAAGAAGACATCGATATTCTAGTTGTTGATAAAATTAACTATTTCTGTCCGCTTTTCCGGTGGTCCTACTGATTGGGCGTTGAATAATGCAAACCACAGTGGTATCTCTGGGACAGATGACACAACGATTCACGATTTAAGATGGATTTGCACCAGGTTATCAAAATTAACGGTGGAAAGGGCGAAAGGGAGATAACTGGAATTTTTCTTCTTGTTCTACGCCGGCCAGCTTTGAAACAACGTTTCTTTTATCGCTTCCGTATACATTTAAGTAATATGAATGTAATCCCAGTTCGTTTCGTCTTGAGCACAATGTAGTATGAAAAGCCAATGATGGTCATTCAGAGCAATTAATAAGGGTCCATCATAGCATAAACGAGTTGACTGGTGATCACGTGATGGCAGTTTATTAAAAAACAAAGGACGTCTTAACAGTGGAACATGACAGTTGTGAAACATTATAATTGTTCTTAAAAACACGAAGATGAAGAAACACATACGCATGAACAGTCAATGCATGATGAAACACAATAATGTAGACGAAGATAGACAAGAAGCACATATATAATGAAAAGTAGCATAAAAATGGAAGAGCTGCTTCAAGCCGGTTAAGCGATAACGGCCATCTTTCCGGAATAATAACATGGCCAATAACACTACACACACCACCTTTCATGTAAATTCGACTCACATGAACCTGAATCTACACACCGATCACAAAAATATGAGCGATTTAAGATAGCCAATGATCCAGTCTAAAATTTTGACTATCCGTGTGGGGGAAATAACCTGGAGATTCGACCGGCGTCGAGTCAAATTTTTATGTCGAGTCAGATGTAAAATATATCCTGCCATATATTGTTCTTTAGACAAAGGATGAGCCTTGGCGAGTCTTGTTTCTTTAAGGGTTCACCCCATGGAATTCGAACCTTGATTACTTAATCAGATAAATGTTATTTGTATGGCCTCTTTCGCTTTCGCATTTTCAATATCAAGACATAAATGCCTCTTAATCTATGTAATCCATCCGGATAAAATTAATTTATCCATTGTCTAATCGTTTTTTTAACATCACTTGATTTCTTTGAATAGGTAACCGCAACTTTGTTCTTTCAAGCGGCATGTTTGATCTGGAACATTTTGGGGTGAAACAACCACATTTTCTATACATCCTCGGTTGAATTAGGCCTTTAGGTTGCAGAAATGTCTCACTCCCTTAATCTTCTGGCTGTTACTCCAAATTCCGTGGAAAGGCTACATCGTTTCTCATATAAGTTAAATCGATTGAAGCTACTTTACGTATCGCAGACGTTTAAAGATATACAGTGTCATCCAGTGTGAAAATTGGTTACAGTAATATAATGCCGTCGCCATGAAATCAGTACATGGTCATGATTTTCAACGATATTGTGGTAATTTGGTTCCGTACCTTTGTTTTATGAAAGAGCGACCGATTACTATTATGATATATCATTAAGTGCACGCAAAACTTAGGCATAATGTTTCTATAGCAGACGACACTAACATATCAACAGATGACATTCTTCTTTGATTGAAGTTACACACTTGAATGAAGCTGCCACATGATATCATATTGGGAAGGATTAGATAAAGGTCACGACGAATAAAGATAATTCGATATTCAACAATTGATAACATATTTTGAAGTTGCAGTGTCGGTGTTTAAACTTTCTCGCTCATCTTGACTTGTAAAGCGGCAGCCAGTGCCCGATCTCTGTCTTAACATTGCATGATAAATTGCATATAATTAGTTTATATTCACATATTTACATTTTGAAGCATGATATGATCCCAACAGTAACAACTACTAACGACTATAGACTGGGCCACAATGGGTAAGCTGATTATTGCAAACAATTAAAGGCAGAGGTAATATGACAGTTGAAAAATTGTAAATTCTACTGCTTTTATACCTCAGGGCAACAGGTGCATTTGGGATCTAGCGCAAGAAAATAGCAACAAACAAAACAAAACTGTTGTGTGATCGCTGGAACAAGCACTTGAAGACTGATAAAGCAATCTATTTTCATTTATCGTCGGTTCCTATTTAAGCCTTCTGCATCATAAATGTGTGACTAGTAAGTAAAGTGTCTGTTATATATATATATATATATATATATATATATATATATATATATATATATATATATATATATATATATATATATATATATATATATATGTATGTATGTATGTATGTATGTATGTATGTATGTATGTATGTATGCATGCATGCATGCATGCATGCATGCATGCATGCATGCATGCATGTATGTATGTATGTATGTATGTAACTCCTTGACTAAGCGCACAGCAGATAGATTTTAAACAAACTCCAAACGAATTGAAATGAAATGTTAACTATCATACATTTTGAGATTTATGCCAACTAGATATTAAAAAAAAACAATTATGTGAATCAGCCCGCTTACGGGCTAGAATACATGACTGAAGAAGATATTGGTGGACATTTAACGAATAAGAGATACCTTCATTTGCGAGAAACAAGATCATATGTAAGGAAGATCGAATGAACAGTGATAAGAATAGTTGTTAATGATAAATCGTTTACTAGCTAGGACCCAGCTGATAGCTTTATTTTAGTAAATTAAATGGAAAAATTTTCATAACATGAAAGTATTAAGCAGCTTGAAAACTTTGAATTTAGAAAAACTGTTTTTAGAATATGAAAGTGATTACAAAAAAGTCAATTAAGCAGCAAACATTATCGGTATACAACAAAGATGTACTTCCTAAACGTCAAAAAGCGACACGCATTTTTCGTGTCTTTGCAATGATCAATGACAAGTACAAAATATAACGTAAAAAATATGAACGTTTATTCCACTAACAGCTAAAAGGCTGATTCAAGGTACTTTAAATCAATTAAATATTGATGCAAATCATGGGGCATTTAGACTTTTCTCAAACTGTATTAAAAACATCTACACGATAGACTATTACATTTGCTGATAACACTTTTTAACAGGGCCAGTTGAATTTTATACCATTATTTGTAAAAAGACATAACTAATATGCGTTAAGTACAGTCATAGGTACGATATTTAATGTGTGGACCCTAAAGAGTTGATGGAACCATGCCTATAGCGATTACATCATTACATGAATCCAGTCCTCACGTAAGAGCTAGTTCGGAAAACAAATCCATACAAAATATAAATTGTAACTTCTCCTTTAATAAGCGGATGGGTATTAAATCTAGGTGTGTTAAGTAAGAAAATATGTTGCTAGTCAGATATAATCTAAATGATGTGCATAAAACATATAAATTAGCTGAGATTTATGATTCAACTTTACACATTAGTACGATCACTGACTGGGTAACGAATAACGATACAGTGTATCGCAAAGTAATTTCCCCACGGAAGAAGACTGCAGCAGTCACCAAAGAGCAGAAACCATTCCTCATCGGCAGCTTGGATATTTCAATACGTTTGTTAGTATTTGTGGTTTAGCAGGTGTTTTTTGTTCTGCCATATCATTGTTATTAATTATTATAATGCGTCAAATTCGTCTATGTATGTATGTATGTATGTATGTATGTATGTATGTATGTATGTATGTATGTATGTATGTATGTATGTGTGTGTGTGTGTGTGTGTGTGTGTGTGTGTGTGTGTGTGTGTGCTTTATTTTAATCTTCAACAGGGAAAGTAAAAATCTATGAATGATGAATAACTCAAATTTCCGTTTGAACATATTATATTATATTATCTGGCACGGTCTTAATTTAGTTCTTTGTTACCGCTCCGGTGGCCTACTGATTAGAGCATCCGCCGCGGAAAAGGGAGGTCGTGGGTTAGATCCCCGCATGAGTCATACCAAAGACTTACAAAAGTGGTACTAACAGCTGCCTCGCTTGGCTCTCAGCATTAAGAGGTTAGTGTTAAGACTGGTCGGTCTGGTGTCAGGATAATGTGACTGGGTGGGACATCATGCTACATGTCTGCGCATGATGCCCCAGTGCTTGACATCACTTTAAACTTCCTCACTGCAGACATCATAGCGATATGACTAAAAAATTGTTAAAGCTACGTTAAAAATCCTAATCAAAGAAACAAAACAAACAGTTCTTTTTCAATCTATTTTCATACAGTCCCATATTATTCTTCACGAATTGAAACGAAACAAGGTAACATGGTGTCTGGTTACACGATTATCCAAAGCAACAATTTCCAAATTATCGAGATATAGCAAAGTACTTCGCGTCTGAAGTTTGCGGAGACTACACGCTGATATCGATGGTGTGTCTCGCGTATATTAATATAAATTAATTCGTTTTAATAACTTCGATACCACGCATAAAGGGATACTAAAGGAGTATGACGACTGTGAACTGCTAATGTAAGTGAACCGATAACACTTCGAGCCTCAGATATACCAAAATATCATTATTGCATTTAACTCGACTAAAAACATTGCGATATGTTCCGATGCGTGACAGTTCGCCACAGCCTTTCCAATACTTCATTGTTATGGGTTTTCATATTCGGCATACAACTCGAGATATTTTCTTTGTAAACATAGCTTTCTGCGCATGCTTATTTCAGTTTGACATGTAGAGTTTAGATCGTGTATTTTGGTAGGGACCATCATTTATCATTTATCAATAACAGTTTATGCCATTAACTAAGTGGTGTTTCAAAATGAAAAGCTTTCCGATATGTTAGTTTTTGCTAAATATGACATTAATTGTTTAATCATGTTCATGATTATCGACTTATTAAGCACGTAAAAAGTATGCGTTATGAATGCTTTAATGTGTATATGTTGTCCCTAAGGTGAAAGAGTGAAGTTTTATATGTGAATGTGTAAGAATGTGAATGTGTAAGAATGTGTAAGAATGTGAATGTGTAAGAATGTGAATGTGTTAGAATCTGAATGTGTAAGAATCTGAATGTGTAAGAATCTGAATGTGTACGAAAGCGCATATTGGAGAATGAGTGCAAAATTTGATTAAAGCTTTGTTTTCAGAAAGATGCAGAGCTTATGTTGTACAATCTTTTAAGAAGACAAATAAAGCATCAATTAATTATTAATGATTTTGTTTTATTAATTATACAACAAAAATATTTGCATATAAAGCGGACCTTGTGCAAGATCATTTACATTTGTCAATATTATTAGGTAAATAAGCTGTTTATACACTTTGTTTTCTTTCTATTTTATATGTTTTATCTAGCCTACATAATACGATATAACTTACTGTATGCATGCTATAATTCATTCAGTATTCATGGTATGGAATCCACTATATTGTATATTGCCATGACAAAGTATATTTTGCTGACAGTGATACGAACCCGCGACAAACAAACCATCATGACCTAGAAATCATATTTGGTAAAAAAAAGTGGGCGTTGATTTTCTATAAATAATAATACAACAATTGCTGAAAGGTAACTTTTTAACGCAATAGAATTTTTTAAAATAAAAATCAAATATTCAGAGCCTTATTTTATTTCTTCATTTTGAAATTAAAAAAAATCTTTATAAACATTTGTAAATTTCACATCACGTAATTGCTATATCTAAACAATTAATTTGCATTCTGACACATCCACTTGCTATTTTTCCTAATTTGTTTGCCAATGTAGTTTGTGTCTCCAGATAGTCTCTTGAATGACTTATCGTGTTAGTGTTCAGAACGAATGATACTAGTTAGTTAGACTGAATAATTTATATGGTTACCAAAACATTTTCCAATGAACATCAGCCAATACTGTTCTAGAACTGTTTGTAGGCATGCAATGTTCTCTTATCACCAAACTTTAATGGTTGACCCAGTCTATATTTTACGATCCACCATCAAATATTATGCAGTCAGAAATTACATTCCAACTGTGAAACAAGGGAATGGGTTCACTATAAAAAAAAGTTCACGTACCCATATTTGGCACATATTATCAATCAGAAAAATGTTTCAACAATTAACATTATCTAAAACACATCGGAATAATGCATCAAAATAGTAAGCATGAGTTATTTTCAAATTGAGGTCTATGCCCATTTTCTCCCGTTCCACGCGCTGAAATTGCATATTAACATTATTACTATACAAAAAAATCATTCTACTTCCCACGTTATAATAACTTATTTTTGTTTCTGTGTTGGTTTTAACTGTTAACACAATAACTGTATTTAAAATATATAAACATGTATAAAATGATCAATAACACTTACAAATATTATATTTTGCATGCAAAACATATCAATAAATTGCTTCCGATCAACGGATTCATAATAAACATACATTAGTTTCTATCTGTAAAAATGGGAATTAAAAAGAGAAAATAACAATATGTAGAATGTATCTGTTTACATAATATGTTATGAAAGATGTTAAGGCAGTTTGAAGATTTTGATCAGAAAACTAGTTTAGATTAAAAATATAAGAACAATATTTTGATACAACTACAATTTGTCATGCTCTGCTTTGCAGATACAAATTTGTTTTGCCACAGGCAAGTATATTTAACTGTATAGTTTGACTCTCCATAAGTATTCTGATTTTTATATTTGTTTTCATCTTCCTCTTTGTCTAAATCGATTGCAGTTTCATGTGGTGATAAATATTTTTTATGTTATATTCAAAGGTTTTAAACCTGAAATGTGGGGGAAAATGATGTGAACTTAAGAACAGGGTCATCTGTACAAGATTAAGACAAATAAACCTGGAAGTATATTGTAGTTCCGTTCTAATTCCAGGTAATTCAGAAAAATGTGTAGCACGTGGAAGTCACTATTTATGAGACAACATTATTAAAATCACGAACATACAATAAAAAGCAGAAACAAAATTTACAATGACATGCAATAAATAAGATGAGAGATGTTATAAAGTTAATATTTGACGTTGTAAAAGTTCGTCTCATGTTACCTGTCATATGAGTATATACAACTAGATTTCATTTGACTTGTTTTCTTTTCACACATTTCATGTATGTAGTGAGAGCCCAAATACCAACCTATTTCCGGCGCTTTCATTACAAATCAGTTTTAATTTGCAATGCCGGGATACATATTAGCTATATTTAGACATCTTCAAGTAACGGGACGATTCTAATTCTTTCTTTGTCCGTCTTGTTTCTACCAAGTGGCTCATCGTAGAAAGCAGCAGCTTAATTGTTATTCTGTATCCTTGAGTTAAGTCTGACATTTACCGCCATGAACCGTGTTGGATTGTAAAAAGTATCTGGTAAAACAACCGCATTCCCTGTACATCCCCTGTCGGGTCAGTGCTCTAGGTGGCGCTAGCTTCCCTCTACCGATGACCTTGACTTCCTGGCTTCTGCTCCACATATGGTAGAATGGTTTTATTGTTTCTCCAATTAATTCAAGTGAACTGTCCTGGTGTCTTTCGAACGTTGCTGAATTGATACATCCAGGACAGACTTTGCCCTCATCTGGAAGAGCTCTTCTGTTAAATGAATCCTTTTCTGATAAAATATATTCTTTCGTGCTTATCCATCTCTGGTCCAATGATCTTGGGCAGTCAAGTGTATGTCTTCGTGAATAAAGTCCATTTCCGTCTTTACGTGATATATTCCTATGTTTCTCTACACACTGTTCGCCTAACACAGCTGTCTGTATTTGTATTTCGCTGTCAGTTTTCTCGATAAGTTCTTTTAGGTTAAAGTTGCACATTTTCATTTGAACTGAATTTCTTTTTTAAACAATGAAACAGTTGTCAAATTTCGTTTAGATATTCCCTTGCTCTGTTGCAACTGTTTTGGTGCAGACGACTTTTTATATATCACCGTTGCCACATGTGGTGACAACAACAAATATCAGAAAGGTGGGAGGATATCAATTGGTGATTTGGACAGGGTTGCTTGGCTTCTAAATGTACTATTTTACTCCCGAACTTACATATGCACCAGATGTAATGAGGATAAAGTGTCTTCGACGGTTCAGCCAGTGTAAAAAGCCTTTAAAAAGTTTCAGTGTCACCATGTCCTGTTCAGTATATAATTAGCATACACAATTGAATTGTTCTAATCTGGTATCTGACTATTGTTTGACGAAAAGGTGTAAGCAATGTATCTGAACTATCTAAATACGCACGCGAGAATTACGACAATGTTGCCATGGCAGACGATGCTAATATTTCAGTAGACAACTTTTTACCTTTATCTAGTTAACTCCTTTAAAGGTAGATGCATGAACGTAATATATCGGAATTTCAAGGATCCCGTTAAACATATCATTAAGAATCAAGACGATTAATTCTACAACCATATATCATGTACGTTGAATTTGCTGAATTTCTGATCATGCGGGTTTACTGGTCCCGATTTTTAAATTTTGTTAAACAGCGTACGGTATCAAGAAAGAGGTAGGAAATTGACATCTGCAGTCAAATGCCTACACTTGAGGTCATCATGATATTTTCTTGGCAACTGTTCGTACTTAATAATTAATGATATGTATATATTTGTGAATTGGATTATTCGATCTTGTTTTGTTGATAGAAGGGATGTGCATTTCCATAGTAACGTCAGAGCTAATAGATTCTAGAAGCATATCAATTATTGGCTAGGAAGCAGTCCTAGCCGTCTTAAGCAGTAGACACGATGGGTTTAAGGC